>JAWZYU010000021.1:49778165-50978165 GCA_038380435.1 Ryuthela nishihirai
CACGGACTGTCTTTTTGTTCGGCTAGTGTGTGAAAAGTTATTAGCACAGGACGAGAATTGGTTTACGAGTGAAGATCTTCGGGTGACCTGGTAAATCAAGTAAAAGGTAGTATTTAGTAAAATACACAGAGCTGATATTGTGTGCTCTACGCAGGAAGATTGATGACTTGTGCATGTTAATAGTTGATTTGTTAATAAGATACTTCATCCATATTTCCTTTGTAACAATTTACCTTGTATTGAATTTGGTTTTGAAATATAGCTTTTAATACTCACGCTCAGTGGCTATCCATTTTTGTAATCCGCAACATTTGGTGTCAGAGGTGGGGTTATAATTATTTAATTGAATGCCTTTCACTAGAAGTATGGATGAGTTAATAAAGCTGATGACTGATATGAAAGCCGATATGGCTAATAAAATAGGTGAACTTTCTAGTGACATAAATAATAAAATAGGTGACCTGGCCGCACAAAAGGCCGATATTAAAGGTGATCTAGCTGCCCAAAGCGATAAAATAGGTGACTTTAAAGCCGATATGGCTACGCAGATGACTGATATGGCTACACAGATGAATGACATTAAAAGTCAAAATAGCGAAATGGCCGCACAAAATACTGAGATGAGAGCTGAAGTGGCTTCTCAAATTGATAAGATTACTGATCAGTGTAAGGACATTAAAACCGAACTTAATAAACAATGTGATTGTTTAAAGGTTGAAATTGACAGTGTAAAATATGATCTTGATAGTGTTAAGTTAGATTATAAACATGAAATAGAAATTGTAAAAACTGATTGTGAACGCCAGTTTCAGATTTTGAGAAATGAAATGTTACCTTCTGCTTTTGATAATAATAATTCTAGTGGAAATAATGTTATTACACATATCGCTAAAAATACAACTAAACCTTCTACATATGATGGTCAATCATCTTGGACAGTATTTAAAACACAATTCGAAGTTATCGCTACAGCCAATGAGTGGAATGAATTCCAAAAGGCCAGTTTTCTTGCAGCTTCCTTAAGAAATTCTGCTGCGGAAGTTTTGCAGTCTGTTCCAGAAGAAAAACGACTTGATTATCAAAGTCTAGTTTCTGCATTAGAACTAAGGTTTGGTGATAGTTATTTAAAACAATATTACGTGACTCAATTTAAACATCGCATGCAGAAAAGTGGTGAAACTTTGCAAGAGCTTGCTAGTGATATTGAGCGTCTAGCTAGATTGGCTTATAGTAACTGTCCACCAGAAATTCAAGATAATTTAGCTCAATTACAATTTATTGATGCTATTGCTGACCCTGACACTCAGCAATCTCTGAGGATGTTGGAAGGTGAATCCTTAAAGTCAGCTGTGGTACATGCTATGAAATACGAGTGCTCCAGGCTTTCCTCCCGAGCGAACAAACGTGCAGTGAGATTTGTGAGTGCAGAAGAAACTGTAGAAAAGGATAATGAAATGAAAGAACTAACCAAAGCCATACTATCCGTTTTGAAAGATATAAAAGGTTCTTCTTCAAAACCTACAACAGACCTTCAGTGTTGGAATTGTGGCAAGACCGGACACATTCGTACCAACTGCACTAGGAAACGAATGATGAGTCCAAGTCCATCAACTAGACAACAGGATCAGGGAAACAGAAAATTAGTCAGTCTTGCGGGGCAAAGGAAGGCAGTTGATTGGTTGGCCCCAGGGGAAGTCGCCCACGTTTCAACATTACATGGCGATAATAATGGATTAGTAGCTGATGGAGCTATAAATGGAATACCTTGCCGTATGATAGTCGACACTGGTGCAAATGTAACTTTACTCAGAACGGATATAATAAAGAAAATAATACCTCACCCAAACTTGAATACTACACAGTCTAGAATAAGCCTACAAACGGCCACTGGAGATCGTGCAAAGGTTCATGGAAAAATAGAACTTAATATTCGAGTTGGTAGCTGTCTGGTTCGCCATCCTGTTTACATCGCTGACATCTACGACGAATGCATATTAGGCCTTGATTTTCTTAAGAAACATGGATTCAACATTAGACCCAGTGATAACCTACTCATCTATGAGACAGAAGAGATTCCTCTGCTTAGCCGGACGTCTGATTCTTTATCAAGCGTAACTCCAATATTAGTGACGGAAGACACAGAGATCCCAGCACAAAGTGAAGTTATAGTCCGTGGACATCGGGCGGATACTTCTGGGGCCTTCCGATTGGCAGTTACTGATGCCTCTGGTAAAGGAGCTTTGGCTCATAATATCCTGGTTGCAAGGACTTTAGTCAGAATAGATAAAGAACAGATCCCTATCAGAGTGATGAACTGTAACAAATCCAGTAGAATGTTAAAAAAAGGTGAGGAATTAGCAATATGTGAAGCTGTTACCTGTGTAACAAGTATAAATAAAATAGAAGTTACCGATTCATATCAAAATCATACAGACATCCCGTCTCATCTTACTGAATTATGGAGAGAAACCAGACAAATATTAACTGAAAACCAAGCTGTTAAGGCCGAGAACCTATTAAAAGAATTTTCTGACATTTTTTCTGCCACATCAAATGATTATGGCCGTACGAACCTGACAGAACATAAAATCAACACTGGTGATTCTCCTCCAGTCCATCTGCCGGCAAGAAGGCTTCCATTGGCAAAAAGAGAGGAGACGGAACAACTCATAAAGGACATGGAAACTCAGGGCATTATAGAACCATCACAGAGTCCCTGGACATCACCAGTAGTTCTTGTCAAGAAAAAGGATGGATCTACACGATTTTGTGTAGATTATCGCAGATTAAATGACGTAACAAAGAAAGATTCCTTTCCTTTACCCAGGATTGACGATACACTAGACACTTTATCTGGGTCAGAATGGTTCTCAACATTAGATTTAAAGAGCGGCTATTGGCAAGTTGGTATACGTCCTGAAGACCGTGAGAAAACAGCTTTCAGTACAGGGAATGGACTTTGGCAGTTTAAGGTGATGCCATTTGGACTTTGTAATGCACCTGCCACATTTGAGCGACTAATGGAGTCAGTGCTCAAAGGTTTGTCTTTGGAGGTCTGCCTGGTTTACTTGGACGACATCATAGTTCTTGGAAGAACTTTTGAAGAACATTTGAGAAATCTTCGTCAAGTATTTGAAAAACTTAAGGCAGCCAAGTTAAAATTGGGACCGACAAAGTGTAAACTGTTCCAGCAAGAAGTTCATTACCTTGGTCATGTGATC
Source organism: Ryuthela nishihirai (assembly GCA_038380435.1). Lineage (NCBI taxonomy): Eukaryota > Metazoa > Arthropoda > Arachnida > Araneae > Heptathelidae > Ryuthela > Ryuthela nishihirai. The sequence continues at coordinate 49,781,387 of JAWZYU010000021.1, forward strand.
ACTACAGCAGGGATTAAGACTGATCCTAGTAAGATAGAAGCTGTAAGAGACTGGCCTCCACCACAAGATGTTCATCAACTTCGTAGTTTTATTGGACTTTGCACCTACTATAGAAGATTTGTCAAAGGTTTCTCCAACATCGCAAGGCCATTACATCGTCTGACAGAAGAGGGCCAGCGGTTTATGTGGACCACCGAATGCGATATAGCCTTTCAACAGCTGAAGAAAACTCTTTCCACAGCACCAGTGCTAGCGTACCCACAAACTGGAAAACAATTCGTAATAGATACTGACGCAAGTAACACAGGAGTTGGTGCTGTGCTTTCACAAGAACAAGACGGACAAGAGAGAATTATAGCATACTTTAGTAAAACTTTATCCAAACCAGAGCGGAATTACTGTGTAACACGCAAAGAACTGTTAGCAATAGTAAAAGCAATAGAACATTTTCATCATTATCTCTATGGCCAGAAATTCCTTATACGTACTGATCATGCTGCACTTAGATGGTTATTAAACTTCAAAAACCCTGAAGGACAAATCGCTAGGTGGATACAACGGTTACAAGAATACGATTTCTCCATCGAACATCGAAGTGGTAAAATGCATAAGAATGCAGATGCTCTTTCCAGGCGCCCATGTATTGACAATTGTAAACATTGCTATAATGCAGAACTGAAATTTGAAACTAAAGAGATAATGCCCATAAGACAAATAGTATCGACACAAACAAACAGTGACACCCCTAACATCTGGAATCCAATTGAAATCAGGAAGGCTCAACTAGATGATGAAGACATAAAACCAATATTAGAATTGATTGAAAAATCTGATGTAAGACCTAATTGGGAGCAAATCTCGAGGTATAGTCCAACTACTAAAAGTTACTGGGCACAGTGGGACTCCTTAAAAATGGAAGACGGAGTATTATACAGAAGATGGGAGAATCCCACTGGACGACTGATCCGTTGGCAGATAATCCTTCCTCGATCCCGAGTGGAACTTGTGATGAAAGATGTACATGATAGTGCCACTGGAGGACACTTCGGTGTTAATAAGACATTAGCCAAAGTCAGGGAACGATTTCATTGGTTGAAAAGTAGGGCAGACGTTGAGAGATGGTGTAGGCAATGTGAAGCCTGTGCAGCAAAGAAAGGCCCTAAGACTAGGAGTCGGGGTAAGCTGCAGACGTATAACGTTGGTGCCCCTTTTGAAAGAATAGCCATTGATGTAATGGGTCCGTTTCCTAGAACTGATGATGGAAATCGATATTTATTAGTGGTAATGGATTATTTCACAAAGTGGCCTGAGGTATATCCCATCCAAGACCAGGAAGCAACAACAGTGGCTGAGATGATAGTTAATAACTTCATTAGTAGGTATGGAGTACCTTTACAACTCCACTCTGATCAAGGACGGAATTTTGAATCCAATGTGTTTAAAGGCATCTGTCAACTATTAGGCATTCAGAAAACCAGAACAACTCCCTTACACCCTCAGTCGGATGGTATGGTTGAAAGGTTCAATAGAACAATTGCTCAGCATTTAGCATTATTTGTGAACGACCACCAACGTGACTGGGATCGCCATGTACCACTCCTTTTGCTGGCATATAGAACGGCAGTGCATGAGACAACTGGACAGACACCTTCCATGATGATTTTTGGAAGAGAGTTACGTCTTCCCTGTGACCTTTTATATGGTCGGCCCGAAGCAATGCCTGTGTCCACTCCACAATACGTACAAGAATTGCAACAACGACTAGAAGAAATCCATCACTCCGTTAGACATAACATCGACATAACAAGTGACAGAACCAAAACAAGATATGACAGTAAAATAAATGGAACTATTTTCAATCAAGGAGATCTTGTCTGGCTATACAGTCCACATAGAAAGAAAGGACTATCTCCAAAACTTCAGAAACCTTGGGAAGGTCCATATACAATAGTTAACAGGATTAATGACGTGGTATATCGCATTCGTCGACGTCCAGCTACAAAGTGCAAGGTGGTTCACGTGGATCGTTTGGCTCCGTTTCATCGAAGAACTGAAGAAACTTTGGAATCCAGAATTGTTCGGGACGAACAAGACCTAGGAAGGGGGCAGTGTTACGACAGAAGGAATCTGGCAACCGAAAGCAAAAAGTTTCAGCCAACGAACAAGAACGTTGGGAGAATTTGGAGAAGAAGAGTAGAGCGTTAACGGTCGTTGTATTGTAACGGTCGTTGTATTGTAACGGTCGTTGTGTTGTAACGGTCGAGGAGTTCGAAAATGGACGGTGAGCTGTTCTGAGACAGTGCGCGTAAGTATCAAGAAGTAACTTGATGTGTTGTGTATACGCGGAAGGATAAAAGTGGGATCTTTTATCGTTAAGTATCAAGAAGTAACTTGATGTGTTGTGTATACGCGGAAGTATAAAAGTGGGAACTTTTATGGCTAACTTCGAATGTCTACACGGACTGTCTTTTTGTTCGGCTAGTGTGTGAAAAGTTATTAGCACAGGACGAGAATTGGTTTACGAGTGAAGATCTTCGGGTGACCTGGTAAATCAAGTAAAAGGTAGTATTTAGTAAAATACACAGAGCTGATATTGTGTGCTCTACGCAGGAAGATTGATGACTTGTGCATGTTAATAGTTGATTTGTTAATAAGATACTTCATCCATATTTCCTTTGTAACAATTTACCTTGTATTGAATTTGGTTTTGAAATATAGCTTTTAATACTCACGCTCAGTGGCTATCCATTTTTGTAATCCGCAACAATATTATATATAATATATATTAATTTCTTACATATTCCAGTATAACTTATGGGAGACAGATGGTAGTCCTATCCTTAGCTGTTTTTCTACCTTAGCTGTTTTTCTACTCACAGACAAATCTTTAATGCGCTATCCTTAGCTGTTTTTCTACTCACAGGCAAATCTTTAATGCGCTATCCTTAGCTGTTTTTCTACTCACAGGCAAATCTTTAATGCGCTATCCTTAGCTGTTTTTCTACTCACAGACAATTTTAATGCGCTATCCTTAGCTGTTTTTCTACTCACAGACAAATCTTTAATGCGCTATCCTTAGCTGTTTTCTACTCACAGACAAATCTTTAATGCGCTATCCTTAGCTGTTTTTCTACTCACAGACAAATCTTTAATGCGCTATCCTTAGCTGCTTTTCTACTCACAGACAAATCTTTAATGCGCTATCCTTAGCTGCTTTTCTACTCACAGACAAATCTTTAATGCGCTATCCTTAGCTGCTTTTCTACTCACAGACAAATCTTTAATGCGCTATCCTTAGCTGTTTTTCTACTCACAGGCAAATCTTTAATGCGCTATCCTTAGCTGTTTTTCTACTCACAGGCAAATCTTTAATGCGCTATCCTTAGCTGTTTTTCTACTCACAGACAAATCTTTAATGCTCTATCCTTAGCTGTTTTTCTACTCACAGACAAATCTTTAATGCGCTATCCTTAGCTGTTTTTCTACTCACAGACAAATCTTTAATGCTCTATCCTTAGCTGTTTTTCTACTCACAGGCAAATCTTTAATGCGCTATCCTTAGCTGTTTTTCTACTCACAGGCAAATCTTTAATGCGCTATCCTTAGCTGTTTTTCTACTCACAGGCAAATCTTTAATGCGCTATCCTTAGCTGTTTTTCTACTCACAGGCAAATCTTTAATGCGCTATCCTTAGCTGTTTTTCTACTCACAGGCAAATCTTTAATGCGCTATCCTTAGGTGTTTTTCTACTCACAGGCAAATCTTTAATGCGCTATCCTTAGCTGTTTTTCTACTCACAGGCAAATCTTTAATGCGCTATCCTTAGCTGTTTTTCTACTCACAGGCAAATCTTTAATGCGCTATCCTTAGCTGTTTTTCTACTCACAGGCAAATCTTTAATGCGCTATCCTTAGCTGTTTTTCTACTCACAGACAATTTTAATGCGCTATCCTTAGCTGTTTTTCTACTCACAGACAAATCTTTAATGCGCTATCCTTAGCTGTTTTCTACTCACAGACAAATCTTTAATGCGCTATCCTTAGCTGTTTTTCTACTCACAGACAAATCTTTAATGCGCTATCCTTAGCTGCTTTTCTACTCACAGACAAATCTTTAATGCGCTATCCTTAGCTGCTTTTCTACTCACAGACAAATCTTTAATGCGCTATCCTTAGCTGCTTTTCTACTCACAGACAAATCTTTAATGCGCTATCCTTAGCTGTTTTTCTACTCACAGGCAAATCTTTAATGCGCTATCCTTAGCTGTTTTTCTACTCACAGGCAAATCTTTAATGCGCTATCCTTAGCTGTTTTTCTACTCACAGACAAATCTTTAATGCTCTATCCTTAGCTGTTTTTCTACTCACAGACAAATCTTTAATGCGCTATCCTTAGCTGTTTTTCTACTCACAGACAAATCTTTAATGCTCTATCCTTAGCTGTTTTTCTACTCACAGGAAAATCTTTAATGCGCTATCCTTAGCTGTTTTTCTACTCACAGGCAAATCTTTAATGCGCTATCCTTAGCTGTTTTTCTACTCACAGGCAAATCTTTAATGCGCTATCCTTAGCTGTTTTTCTACTCACAGGCAAATCTTTAATGCGCTATCCTTAGCTGTTTTTCTACTCACAGGCAAATCTTTAATGCGCTATCCTTAGGTGTTTTTCTACTCACAGGCAAATCTTTAATGCGCTATTCTTAGCTGTTTTTCTACTCACAGGCAAATCTTTAATGCGCTATCCTTAGCTGTTTTTCTACTCACAGGCAAATCTTTAATGCGCTATCCTTAGCTGTTTTTCTACTCACAGGCAAATCTTTAATGCGCTATCCTTAGGTGTTTTTCTACTCACAGGCAAATCTTTAATGCGCTATCCTTAGCTGTTTTTCTACTCACAGGCAAATCTTTAATGCGCTATCCTTAGCTGTTTTTCTACTCACAGGCAAATCTTTAATGCGCTATCCTTAGCTGTTTTTCTACTCCCAGACAAATCTTTAATGCGCTATCCTTAGCTGTTTTTCTACTCCCAGACAAATCTTTAATGCGCTATCCTTAGCTGTTTTTCTACTCACAGACAAATCTTTAATGCGCTATCCTTAGCTGTTTTTCTACTCACAGACAAATCTTAATGCGCTATCCTTAGCTGTTTTTCTACTCACAGGCAAATCTTTAATGCGCTATCCTTAGCTGTTTTTCTACTCCCAGACAAATCTTTAATGCGCTATCCTTAGCTATTTTTCTACTCACAGGCAAATCTTTAATGCGCTATCCTTAGCTGTTTTTCTACTCACAGACAAATCTTTAATGCGCTATCCTTAGCTGTTTTTTCTACTCACAGGCAAATCTTTAATGCGCTATCCTTAGCTGTTTTTCTACTCAGAGACAAATCTTTAATGCGCTATCCTTAGCTGTTTTTCTACTCACAGACAAATCTTTAATGCGCTATCCTTAGCTGTTTTTCTACTCACAGACAAATCTTTAATGCGCTATCCTTAGCTGTTTTTCTACTCACAGACAAATCTTTAATGCGCTGAATAATTTTTTCCTTTTCTGAAAGATCATCAAAAAGGAAAGGAGCACATGCTAGCCACGCTTCTTTAATATACGTCCCGTCACTGAGTGGTTTTCCATGTTGGGGAATAACTTTTGAAACCTCAAAACTAGCAGCAACTAGGTTGGAACTAGGCCTACCTGAATTAAATTTCATCAAAGTATTGAACTGTTATTTTATCTTTCACATTTAACGAGAAATTAATTCCTTTTGTTCTTGCTCACTTTTATTGCTTCACTTCTTATGAACAGTTTCAAAATGTCTCTTTGCAGAAGAAGTCCTACAAACAACTGATTCGGAACATAAAATGCATAATGCTTAATTATCTTTTTTTAATCATACTAAAATTTTCTGTCCAGTATTCTTCAAATTCTCTAATATCCGCTTCATTTGAATGTCTATGTTTCTTTGCTGGTGGTTCTGACATTCTGTACAATCTGTAAAGGGCAGGAAGCAAATAAAAATATATGATAATGGTATGTTTATTTATATAGCATAAATGTAAATAGAAAAAATAAGGAAGAAAGAAAAGAAGTCAAGAAGGGAATAAAGCGAAAGGCAAAAGGAAAAAAGTAAATTACAACTGAATCACCAAAGTTGTACAACCACAAGGTACAGTCGCTCAAAAAAATATCCGAACACCATGGTCGATTACAGAATTCAGAAAAAATATCTGGCAACGATTATTTTTTTAGAAATTATTGATCTGGCAACCTTCGTGTCACGTGATTACAGAATTCAGAAAAAATATCTGGAGCGTGTACAGCAACTGTACACGCTCCAGTTACCGTTCACAGCAAACTGGAGCGTGTGCAGTTACTGCACACGCTCCAGTTTGCTGTGAACGGTAACTGCACACGCTCAATATTTCCGTGAGTGAGCCCACACGATCTAGTATCAAAATAATATGACCACCTACAGTCGCTCAAAGAAGTATCCGAACACCAGGGTTGATTACAGAATTCAGAAAAAATATCTGGCAACGATTATTTTTTTAGGAATTAATGATCTGGCAACCTTCGTGTCACGTGACACGAAGGTTGCCAGTCACTAATTTCTAAAAAATTCCTTGCCATATATTTTTTCTGAATTCTGCAATCAACCGTAGCGTTCGGATACTTTTTTGAGCGACTGTACATACAAAAAATAATTGCTTTCTTCATACATCTTCCCACTTTAATGAAAATCGGATCATGAGGTATAAACATGTGGACAGAGACGTATGGACACTGACAAAAATTATAATTTGAACTCAGAAAATCTCATCATAATCACTCTCTGCATACACCAACCAAGTTTAAGCAAACCAAAAATAAGTACAATTATAAGCCTACCTACACACATGCAAATGAAAGAGAAGGGTACGCATTCCATCCAATCACGTGCAGAAAACACTTCATAATCCTGAATATTAATAATACATTTCACGTAGCTTTAACAATAACTTATGTTTATGGCAATCCAAAGAAAATTTGCATTTATATCTTATAAATTAAACATATCAATTGACAATAAATACTTCCAATCCATATTTTCATATATATGCATACTTTAGAACACAGATAAATTATTTACGAAACACGAAATAATATATAAAATGATGGTAAAGGAGTCACGCCACGTGCAGATGCCTGCGAATGATGCAACAACTGAACGGGTCAAAACTTGTTCGTCAGTGTATCGCGGAGATAGATGGCTTGGGTTGTGTTGGGTTGTTTTTCCTCTGAGCGGCACTTTTTTGCACACCATGGGCTAAATGGCCAGGTCACATTGACTCCGAAGGCTCAGAGAAGGTTGGGGGAGCGGACCCACTGGAACAGCTGTTGGGAGACAGATGGTAGCCTCCCGTCAAGGCCATACAGCGTGTTCTTTAACTTTATTAATTGAGCAGTTTTACCTCTGAGCGGCACTTTTTTGCACACCATGGGCTAAATGGCCAGGTCACATGGACCCCGATGGCTCAGAGAAGGTTGGGGGAAGGGACCCACTGGAACAGCTGTTAGGAAACAGATGGTAGCCTCCCGTCAAGGCTATCCAGCGTGTTCTTTAACGTGCACAGGGTATGGCTCTCCCGCACATACGGCCACGGCTTAACGTCCCATCCGACGGACGGCGGCCTTTCCAAGCCCATCGGTGTCTCCTACTGACGTGGGCAGGGCGGGGAATTTTTGCGGAGATAAATCTCAACACTGACCCAGCTGGGACTCGAACCTGGGAACTACAGATTACGAGCCTGGCGTGCTACCGACTGAGCCACCCCCGCCCCATTCCAGGGAGTGACAAAATATTTCTATTGCGGAGGGGGGAAGGGCAGAAATAATATGTAATGTTTCCAGGTAGAAATATTGCAGTCACAAATCAGGAATTATGTATACATCACACCGTAATAAAACTAAGGATGCCAAAAATCAAAACGGAAAAAAAAGAGGTTATTTTTGAAATACACGTAAAAAGTATTTTTTCGTAATAAGAAATGAAAATAAATGAAATACTTTCGACAACAAAACAAAAAGTAACAGACCTAACGTCTTTAAAGAACCAAATATTAATTTTTTATACATCTGATATCATTTAACATGAATGACATTTTTTATATTTTTCCAGGGGGTGGCAACTGCCCTCCCATCCCCCAGCCCCTTATGACGCTCATGAATGCAGATTTTTTTCACATCTGCGACATTTTTCTGCACACAATAGGCTAAAATTGCGAAGCTACAAGGACCCTTAAGGCTCAGAGAAGGTTGGGGACCCACCTTCTCTGACAGGCAGCTTTTGGGAAACAAAAGGTAGCCTCCCGTCAATACCATCCAATATGTTCTTAATGTGCATAGTGGATGGCTCCCCCGCATACGGGGCCAAAGCTTAATGTCTCATCCGACAGACTTTTCAAGGTTATCGGTGGGTCAGCGTTGCTGGCCGAGGACTGGGTGGGAAGTTATGCAGAGTTGGGTTGTTTTAATCTCTGAGCGGCACTTTTTTGCACACCATGGGCTAAATGGCTAGGTCACATGGACCCCGAAGGCTCAGAGAAGGTTGGGGGAGGGGACCCACTGGAACAGCTGTTAGGAAACAGATGGTAGCCTCCCGTCAAGGCCATCCAGCATGGGTATGGGGTATGGCTCTCCCGCACACGGGCCAACGGCTTAACGTCCCATACGACGGACGGCGGCCTTTCCAAGCCCATCGGTGTCCCCTACTGACCGTGGGCAGGGCGGGGAATTTTGCGGAGAAAAATCTCAACGCTGACCCAGCTGGGACTCGAACCTGGGAACTACAGTTTACGAGCCTGACGCGCTACCGACTGAGCCACCCCCGCCCCCATTGCAGGGAGGAACCTGATTCTTTTAAACAAACACGGGTATCACGCAGAGTGCAAAATCGGGCGCCTTTCGATCCAGTACCTCGGGAACTACAGGATACCAAAATCTGTCGACACAAAAATCAAAATATCGATAATTTGCGCAGAAACGAAGCCATGACCTGCGAGACCGCGCACTGACGTGAACAACGAACTGAGCAAAGTAGGGCAATTCTTCTTGTTGAATCTGTTCTATGGGGTCGGGTGGAGGGGGGGAGTATTCTTCTTGTTGAATCTGTTCTATGGGGTCGGGTGGAGGGGGGAGTATTCTTCTTGTTGAATCTGTTCTATGGGGTCGGGTGGAGGGGGGAGTATTCTTCTTGTTGAATCTGTTCTATGGGGTCGGGTGGAGGGGGGAGTATTCTTCTTGTTGAATCTGTTCTATGGGGTCGGGTGGAGAGGGGAGTATTCTTCTTGTTGAATCTGTTCTATGGGGTCGGGTGGAGGGGGGAGTATTCTTCTTGTTGAATCTGTTCTATGGGGTCGGGTGGAGGGGGGAGTATTCTTCTTGTTCAATCTGTTCTATGGGGTCGGGTGGAGGGGGGAGTATTCTTCTTGTTGAATCTGTTCTATGGGGTCGGGTGGAGGGGGGAGTATTCTTCTTGTTGAATCTGTTCTATGGGGTCGGGTGGAGGGGGGAGTATTCTTCTTGTTGAATCTGTTCTATGGGGTCGGGTGGAGGGGGGAGTATTCTTCTTGTTGAATCTGTTCTATGGGGTCGGGTGGAGGGGGGAGTATTCTTCTTGTTGAATCTGTTCTATGGAGTCGGGTGGAGGGGGTGGGAGTATTCTTCTTGTTGAATCTGTTCTATGGGGTCGGGTGGAGGGGGGAGTATTCTTCTTGCTGAATCTGTTCTATGGGAACGGGTGGAGGGGGTGGGAGTATTCTTCTTGTTGAATCTGTTCTATGGGGTCGGGTGGAGGGGGGAGTATTCTTCTTGTTGAATCTGTTCTATGGGGTCGGGTGGAGAGGGGAGTATTCTTCTTGTTGAATCTGTTCTATGGGGTCGGGTGGAGGGGGGAGTATTCTTCCTGTTGAATCTGTTCTATGGGATCGGGTGGAGGGGGGAGTATTCTTCTTGTTGAATCTGTTCTATGGGGTCGGGTGGAGGGGGGAGTATTCTTCTTGTTGAATCTGTTCTATGGGGTCGGGTGGAGGGGGGAGTATTCTTCTTGTTGAATCTGTTCTATGGGGTCGGGTGGAGGGGGGAGTATTCTTCTTGTTGAATCTGTTCTATGGAGTCGGGTGGAGGGGGTGGGAGTATTCTTCTTGTTGAATCTGTTCTATGGGGTCGGGTGGAGGGGGCAGTATTCTTCTTGCTGAATCTGTTCTATGGGAACGGGTGGAGGGGGTGGGAGTATTCTTCTTGTTGAATCTGTTCTATGGGGTCGGGTGGAGGGGGGAGTATTCTTCTTGTTGAATCTGTTCTATGGGATCGGGTGGAGGGGGTGGGAGTATTCTTCTTGTTGAATCTGTTCTATGGGGTCGGGTGGAGGGGGGAGTATTCTTCTTGTTGAATCTGTTCTATGGGGTCGGGTGGAGGGGGGAGTATTCTTCTTGTTGAATCTGTTCTATGGGGTCGGGTGGAGGGGGGAGTATTCTTCTTGTTGAATCTGTTCTATGGGGTCGGGTGGAGAGGGGAGTATTCTTCTTGTTGAATCTGTTCTATGGGGTCGGGTGGAGGGGGGAGTATTCTTCTTGTTGAATCTGTTCTATGGGGTCGGGTGGAGGGGGGAGTATTCTTCTTGTTCAATCTGTTCTATGGGGTCGGGTGGAGGGGGGAGTATTCTTCTTGTTGAATCTGTTCTATGGGGTCGGGTGGAGGGGGGAGTATTCTTCTTGTTGAATCTGTTCTATGGGGTCGGGTGGAGGGGGGAGTATTCTTCTTGTTGAATCTGTTCTATGGGGTCGGGTGGAGGGGGGAGTATTCTTCTTGTTGAATCTGTTCTATGGGGTCGGGTGGAGGGGGGAGTATTCTTCTTGTTGAATCTGTTCTATGGAGTCGGGTGGAGGGGGTGGGAGTATTCTTCTTGTTGAATCTGTTCTATGGGGTCGGGTGGAGGGGGGAGTATTCTTCTTGCTGAATCTGTTCTATGGGAACGGGTGGAGGGGGTGGGAGTATTCTTCTTGTTGAATCTGTTCTATGGGGTCGGGTGGAGGGGGGAGTATTCTTCTTGTTGAATCTATTCTATGGGGTCGAGTGGAGGGGGTGGGGAGTATTCTCAAAATGAACCTGCAGTGCACTGAAAATCGGAATATACATGTTAAAAGTGAGAACAGGGCAGCACAGGGTGCCATTTTAAAGTAAATAAATAATACTTAAAATCATAATAACATAATAATAAATATTATAATCATAAATCAATAACGCTTCGAATTTCTCTTTCATAAGAAAAATTGTAGAATTCTATCCCTAACATATTAGTCCATTGATCTCCAAACTTTATGCAATAATACCCCACAGCATAGGTTCAACATGCCCCTCTTAGATATCAATACACCCCACACACACAAATGTATGTGCAATTAAGGAGGGTTAGTCTAGGAAGGTTAGTCTAGGGGTGCAATTGAGGGGGGTTAGTAAAGGAGGGTTAGTCTAGGGGGGACAAGGGGAATATGCCCCCTCCCCCTTTCACAATGCTAGTAAGGGTAATAGAGGCAAAATTATTAAACTTATTTATATTTCATGCAAATTTTTAAAGACCTGTAAACTGTTATAATAAATAACAAATAAATACCCCCTCAAGCAGCTGCTTGCCACAAAGGTCTGACAGGAGCCTTTCAGTTTATACGCCACAGTAGAAGGTCTGAGAGGATGGCGGGACACTGCTTTGAAATTCCAGTCTCTTCCCCCTCTCTTACCATTTTCTGGCTTGATTGTGTTTCTTACACCCCCCCTGGATTTATTTCCAGATCCGGGTATGTGCAGTTGTAAATAATGTCACTTGTTGAGACGTGGCGGACAGACAATGTAATTCAAAATGCTCGTACTCTGCTATCAACTCTCATGGGTTGTTTTACCTATGAGCGGCACTTTTTTTGCACACAATGGGCTAAATGGCAAGGTCACAATGCCCCGAAGGCCAGGCAAAGGTTGGAGGAGGCGACCCACTGGGCAGCTGTTGGGAGACAGATGGTAGCCTCCCATCAAGGTCATTCAGTGTGTTCTTCAAAGTGTATATGCTATGGCTCTCTCCGAAAAACTCCCCCCTGCCCACGGTCAGTAGGGAACACCGATGGGCTTGGAAGGTCGCCGTCCATCGGATGGGACGTTAAGCCGTGGTCCCATTTGTGGGAGAGCCATACCCTGTGCACGTTAAAGAACACACTGGATGGCTTGACGGGAAGCTACCCTCTGTCTCCCAACAGCTGTTCCAGTGGGTCCCCTCCCCAAACCTTCTAAGAGCCTTCGGGGTCCTTGTGACTGGTCATTTATCTCATGGTGTGCAAAAAAAGTGCCGCTCAGAGGTAAAACAACCCAAGCGTCACGTCTTAACGTCCCACCCAACGGACGGCAGCCTTTCCAAGCCCATCGGTGTCCCCTAATGACCGTGGACAGGGCGGAGAATTTGCGGAGATAAGTCTCAACGCTGGCCCAGGCGGGACTCCAACCTGGTAAATGCACATTACGGGCCTGGCGCGCTACCTGCTGAACCATACTAGTCCCAACTCACAAGGAGCAACAGCTACTGTTTTGTAATGTTCAACTTCAAATCGTGCAAGAAATGCAATGAGTGATCTTAATTGGATTGGACGATCTTTTAAAGCAAGGGTTGAGCTTATCAATGAATGCATGGATTATAAACAATCGATCTCTGATATCTTGAGAATTATAATGAATTCAATTTTTCCATAAAACTTTCATTACAAATATTTCGTTCAACACATTTTGGAAAACACTGTATTACACTACTAGGGGTGGGGGTGGCTCAGTCGGTAGAGCGCCAGGCTCGTAATCTGTAGTTCCCAGGTTCGAGTCCCAGCTGGGTCAGCGTTGAGATTTATCTCCGCAAAATTCCTCGCCCTGCCCACGGTCAGTAGGGGATACCGACGCCCTTGGAATAGGCCGCCGTCCGTCGGATGGGACGTTAAGCCGTTGCCCCGTGTGCGGGAGAGCCATACCCTCTGCACGTTAAAGAACACGCTGGATGGCCTTGACGGGAGGCTACCATCTGTCTCCCAACAGCTGTTCCAGTGAGTACCCTGCCCCAACCTTCTCTGAGCCTTCGGGGTCCATGTGACCTGGCCATTTAGCCCATGGTGTGCAAAAAAGTGCCGCTCAGAGGTAAAACAACCCAAACAACACTACTATTTCATGCCTTGCTCTGTTAACTTACACCGTTGGAAAGTGCAAACCACATATCCTGCAAACGTACTGAGAATACGGATCAAATTCTAGATACTCTATAGCTGTTACGTGAATGCTTTCTCACCTGATATGCAGAGCAGTCTGATCTCACTCTTAAGATCACTCTAAAACATAGACTTATACAACACGCGAAGGTTTCAGGATTCTGGTTCAAAGAAATCAATGCATTCTGAACATCTGAAGAGGAAAGTCTAGATTTATCTTATATCATGGAGATCGAAAAGTTAGTTTGGTTGAAAGTTATATTTATTACTTTTCTTTTTCTAAACTCTTCTATTGCTCAGTGGTATCCAGTACAAGTGAACTTGGCAAAATGTATTTTCTGTCGTAAGTATCAGATTTTGTTTTTTGCAAGGATATGAGCAAACTTGTACTCCTTTAATGAATTATAATTGATTAGCATAATTTACACGATGGTGCCTTTACCTTTTAGCTTAGAGTTATAATTTAATTATAACAAGGGCTCGGATATACAGGAAACTGCTCGAGAAAGAGCCAGATATGCGAGGGGTAGCAATAAGGATTTGGGTTGGGTTGTTTTACCTCTTAGCGGCACTTTTTTGCACACCATGGGCTAAATGGCCAGGTCACATGGACCCCGAAGGCTCAGAGAAGGTTGGGGGAGGGGACCCACTGGAACAGCTGTTGGGAGACAGATGGTAGCCTCCCGTCATGGCCCTCCAGCGTGTTCTTTAACGTGCACACGGTATGTCTCTCCCGCACACGGGGCCACGGCTTAACGTCCCATCCGACGGACGGCGGCCTTTCCAAGCCCATCGGTGTCCCCTGATGACCGTGAGCAGGGCGGGGAATTTTGCGGAGATAAATCTCAACGCTGACCCAGCTGGGACTCGAACCTGGGAACTACAGATTACGAGCCTGGCGCGCTACCGACTGAGCCACCCCAGCCCCGGACTTGACAGGAATCTACCATCTGTCTCCCAATAGATGTTCCAGTGGGTCCTCTGCCCCAACTTTCACTGAGCCTTCCGTGGTTCTTGTGACCTGGCCATTTAGTGGCCTTGACACCTGGCCAAAAAAAGTGCCACTCAGAGGTAACACAACCCAACTCAGTCCGCGCTTGAACAAATGTATTTTTAAGCTGCAAAACCTAATTCTGAAAAACACTGAATATAATACTCCCATGAATATATATTCTAGAGCGAAGAAAATTGCAGAGAACGAAATATTATCATAGACCTAAAGAATGAGATCAAAGTGTTGAAAAATGAAATATCTGGACTTAGATCTTCAACAAAATTTTCATGTGGTTAAACGGATGACTTTTTTAATGTATGCAAGGACTTATTCAAGAAGATTCGGACCTGGAAAAGCTGGATCATGAGTTGCAGTATCAAATTGCAAAACAAGAAGCAGAACTGAAAAATTTTTAGAAATTATTTACATGAACTGCATCAGTATTCGCGAAACCAGAACTCAGAAATATGATATGTTCCAGATATTCCAGGCGAAAATGCTCTGGACCTTGTTAAAAAAAATGCTGAAAAAATTCCAGTTAAGCTGAGTATGATGATATTCAGGAGCCTCATTGAGTTCCTGCAATTAACAAAGGCAAAAATAAACCTATTATTGTGAAACTCAAAACCAGAGAAATATGGGACAATTAGTCAGAATGTAACAAAAAAAAACCCTAATTCCCTCTACAGAGAATTGATATTAACCACGATTTTAGAGTTAACGGTATTTTCAAATGAACATCTTATTCCTACTACTAAAGGTTTATGGTATAATGCTAAACAATTTAAGATAAAAGAAAATGGATATAAATTCGTTTGGGTTGTTGGGTTGTTTTACCTCTGAGCGGCACTTTTTTGCACACAATGGGCTAAATGGCCAGGTCACAAGGACACCGAAGGCTCAGAGAAGGTTGGGATCCACTGGAACAGCTGTTGGGAGACAGATGGTAGCCTCCCGTCAAGGCCATCCAGCGTGTTCTTTATTGTGTACAGGGTATGGCTCTCCCGCACACGGGGCCACGGCTTAACGTTCCATCCGACGGACGGCGGCCTTTCCAAACCCATCGGTGTCCCATACTGACCGTGGGCAAGGTGGGAAATTTTTCGGAGATAAATCTCAACGCTGACCCAGCTGGGACTCGAACCTGCGAACTACAGATTACAAGCCTGGCGCGCTACCGACTGAGCCATCCCCGCCCTATTCGCTTGGGTGAAAAATGGAAAAGTTTTCATCTGTAAAAGTGAGAGATCGAAAATTTGGCGGATCAGAGATGGCAATGACCTAAATGATTAAATGAATAATATGGCTGCTGAAAATATTTCACCTTTTAGTTCTGTTGAACCTTTCCCATGTTCTGTGTGATCTGTAACGACGTTAAAGAATTACTGCCTTTTTTTAATTCTGGAAATTATTCTAGTTTAAAAATTTTACATTTTAACATCCGAAGTTTAAGAAATAAATTTGACAGCTGGAAACTATTCTTGAGTATTTAAATAGTAAGACTGATATTTTAATACTTTCTGAAATATGGATCAAAGCCCACGAGTTAAATTTGTATCAAATAGATGGATTTCATATGTTCCTTTTTTGTAGAGATTACAATAAATCTGGTGGGATACTTTGCTACGTGAAAAGTTCTTTAATTGTCAAGCAAATTGCATTTAATGATATAAGTTCAGCTGAATATATTGTTATTTATCTAGAAAATTATCAGCGGTATTTCGTATATATTATAGATCTCTTTGTATCCCACTTACTACCTTTCTGGAAGAATTTCAAGAATTACTCCTATCATTTGAAAATAAAGGCGAAGTTGTTGTAATTGGTGATTTAAATATAGATATACTAAGAAATGATCACTACACAAAAGAATATCTAAATTTGCTGTTATCAAATGGCTATAAAATTTCGTAAATTCACCAACAGGGAAAGTATGTGTCTTCCATTTGATTAGATCACACTTTTATAAAGTGCAAAATCGAAAGTTCATTCAAGAGTAGTATTGTTAAATCAGCAGTGACTGATCATTATCTCATTGCCTTAACAGTCAATTTTAACAATAATGTGAATACTCAGTGTGATGATTATCCAGAGCCTATTCTTTATCTCAACATAGACTATAATTTATTTAACAGGCTTTTTGACTGAACGTTTCTGGGACAAGGTATTAATTCTTAATGATGAAAATGAAACTTATAGTAAATTTTTAAACACATTTAATCTCGTGATTAAAAATTCAACTAGGGAACGGAAAATTCATAATAAATCACAATCAACAAAGCCATAGATTACTTCCGAAATTCTGAACTTATTAAAACAAAGACATAAGCTATATAAAGAACACAAAAAAACTTTAAATAAAATTTAGGAAAGTAACTTTAAATTTTTTAGAAATCAAACAAATTGTAAAATTCGAGATGCAAAAAGTTTGATCTTGAGTTTGATTTGAGTTGGGTTGGGTTGTTTTACCTCTGAGCGACACTTTTTTGCACACCATGGGCTAAATGGCCAGGTCATAAAGACCCCGAAAGCTAAGAGAAGGTTGGGGGAGGGGACCCACTGGAACAGCTGTTGGGAGACAGATGGTAGCCTCCCTTCAAGACCATCCAGCGTGTTCTTTAACGTGTACAGGCTATGGCTCTCCCGCACACGGGGCCACGGCTTAACGTCCCATCCGACGGACGGCGGCATTTCCAAGCCCATCGGTGTCCCCTACTGACCGTGGGCAGGGCGGGGAATGAGTTTGATTTGAAGTTGATTGCAAAAAGATTGAGTTTTCTTAAAACTCAATTTCAAAATTGCGACGGTAATATATATCAAAGCAGTGGGAATTGACAGGCGAGATAATAAGCCAGAAGAAGGTACAAAATAAATATCCAGAATTAAAAAGTGGTTCTAATTCAAGAGAAAATGCTAAGCTCTTGGCAAACGAATTTAATGAGAGTTGTAAGAAATGAGAATAGCTATATGAATAAAAATGCCAAATCCATGTTTTTAGCTCCCACTTGTAGAAAGAAATTTATTGACATTATAGAAGGTTTTTAAAATTAAAAATCTGCTGGCTATGGCAATATTTCCATTAGTGCTGTTAAAAAACTTTTCTTTTAACTTGATTCAACAATTGGTTCACATTTGAAATTTATCCTTCGAAACTGGCACCTTTCCAAATTTAATGAAGAAAGCTATTGTAATTCCAATTTACAAAAAGGGAAATAAAAATGTTTTTAAAAATTATCGACCGCTATCTCTTTTCCCAGTTTTTAAAAATATTAAAAAAGTTAGTTAATAGTAGACTGATAAATTTTTTATACAGTTTTAATTTTCTCTCCGAAAACCAATTTGAGTTTACGAAAGGTAGAGGTACAGAAACTGAATTGTTGAATTATACTTCAAAGGTGTTTCATTCAATGGACAATAATTAATTTACTCTATCGGTATTTATGAACCTAGAGAAAACTTTTGACACCGTTAATCACGAAATTTTAGTTAGTAAACTAGAACATATTTGCATTCGTGGTGTTGGGTAAAATCGTTTAAAGACTACTTACAACGCATTGCGTTAGTCCTTTTAATACACATAGTAACCCAAAACGTATTTCACATGGTGTACCACAAGGTTCAGTCCTGGGACCAACCTTGTTTTCTATATTCAATTATTCTACCTGAATTGAAAATAAATACCTGTAATAACACTTTTACAGAGGACACATCATTAACTTTTTATGTGCTGATTCTCTAGAAAATCTCTTTTATAACATGAACACTGATCTAAAATGTGTAATGGATTGGTTAAATTTAAATGGGTTACATTTAAATGTGAAAAGAAATACATTTTATTTAACATAAAATAGAAATCATACAATTTAAATTTGTTTAAATTAAAATTGCATATCTTTCCAGCAACAATTACTCAGCTTGTTGCTGCGAAGAAATTGAAGAGGTTCAAAGCCTACTATACCTAGAAGTTTATATTGATAGCTCCGTAAGTTGGGAAATGCATATTGGAAAACTAACAAATACTTAGATGTTATGTAAAATTTATTATTTAAAAAAATCCTCAGTTATAAAATGTTAATAACGTTATACAAATCTTGAGTCCAATCTGTTATACAGTATGGTATTGCAAGTTGGGAAGGAACATGCATTTCATCATTAAGAAGTCTAATAATACAAAATAAATTTATATATCAAATGTTACCCAATAAATATAAAACTGTTACCACCTTTTTATAAGTACACCATTTTAGGTGTATTTCCACTAAGACATTTATTTGTTTATGGAACATTAAATTACAAAAACAGCAATGCAGTGCTGCATTATACAAATGTGAGATGATAGGAAAAAATTGTTTCCAAAGGAAATTAGGCAAAAAATTTTGATAATTTGACCCCTAAAAGTTTTAATTCTTAACCGATTATAATTCGAGATAAAACAAATTTTATGCATTTCAGATTTCTCTCTGCTAATTATCTAAAGAGCGTTACAAATGCTGACAGACTGTTTTCATTGTCAAAATAAAAATGCTTTAATTCTTTTTTATAAGTTCTGTATTGTTTTCAAATATCTTTTTCTTCTTTATGTAAAGTTGAGTGTCAATGTTGCCAAAATAATGTACAATCGCTCAAAAAAGTATCCGAACACCTTGGTTGATTACAGAATTCAGAAAAAATATCTGGCAACGATTTTTTTAGAAATTAGTGATCTGGCAACCTTCGTGTCACGTGACACGAAGGTTGCCAGATCACTAATTTCTAAAAAAATCGTTGCCAGATATTTTTTCTGAATTCTGAAGTCAACCATAGTGTTCGGATACTTTTTTGAGCGACTGTACTTGAATATTCTGTATGTTAATCTACATGAGCTTAGCTGCTCTTGGGTTAATATGAGAATTACAAATCTATGCTGTTTGCAATCTTATTATTATTATAATAAAATGATGAAAGTGAGATTTAACGTTTGGTGAACCCTAAACTAGGGTAAAGCTTTTAGGTTAGCTACGTCCTTTTTTTAATCCTTAAATCATTTTTATCCACATCCCTGTCAGTTCCTTGGCTCGTTAATATTCGTTCATTGATTAGATTATATTGCAAAAGGAAATACTGTAAAAAATAACATTTTTATATCGTCTTGATTTGCAGCTCAAGAATTTTTATATATTCCTGAATGTGAAAGGTGTAAAGCAATTATGTCCCCCACCGTAAGTAGATCAGTTTTGATAGTAGTTTTAAAGTAGAACAGTTTTTAAAAGTTGCCTGTTCAACATCTAATACTAGAAATCAATCGATGTTTAAGGCATTTCTTCGTTTCTAACACGCCACTCTGCTTTCGACGGAGTAATGGGCAATTCTATCAATCAGTGTCACTCAATCATTTGAAATCGTCTATGTATCTAGTATACACTACAGGGTTGGGTTGTTTTACCTCTGAGCGGCACTTTTTTGCACACCATGGGCTAAATGGCCAGGTCACATGGACCCCGAAGGCTCAGAGAAGGTTGGGGGAGGGGAGCCACTGGAACAGCTGTTGGGAGACAGATGGTAGCCTCCCGTCAAGGCCATCCAGCGTGTTCTTTAACGTGCACAAGGTATGGCTCTCCCACACACGGGGCCACGGCTTAACGTCCCATCCGACGGACGGCGGCATTTCCAAGCCCATCGGTGTCCCCTACTGACCGTGGGCAGGGCGGGGAATTTTTGCGGAGATAAATCTCAACGCTGACCCAGGTGGGACTCGAACCTGGGAACTACAGATTACGAGCCTGGTGCGCTACCGATTGAGCCACCCCCGCCCCATATACTACAGGAAATATCAAATGCAACACTCGCAAGAAATTATACAAATGTGACGAAATTTAGGGAGGCGGTAGGATATGGAAATGCATGGAAGTGATTAGGTTTGCAGGACGATCGAAACGATTGGACAGGCGCGAGCTGACGCCACATGTGCAGAGCAGTCAAACACAGATGAAGGCAGCTAAAGCTCACCGGTTGACAAAACGTTGTAGAAATTGTTCTAAACCGCTAAAGATGCCCTTACGCAGGCGTCGACAGCCGTGCCAACAATTAACAGACTTTGAGCTTGGAAGAATCATCACCCTTAGAGAAGCTGATTTGTTGTACAGAGATGTGGCAACCTTGTTGGAGGCAATTCGTACACATAAGGCGCCAGTGGGTTCAGAAGGATCCAGCACACGCTGACAAGGATCAGGAAGACGACATATGACCACGGAGCGACAGGACGGCTATTTGCGACGCATGGCATTGCGTGACAGATTCGCGACTACAACGCAACTGCAGTTTGTATTGCGAACCTATCGTCCGGCACTGCGTTTGCACCTCACATCTGTCCACAAGCAAGCAAGGCTTCAGTGGTGTCGCCTCAGACAGAACTGTTACGAACAAGAGAGAGCTTCTACGTTTCCTTCAAGGTCAAACAGAGGTCACGTAGAAGTAAAACCTTTACCTACAACTACTAGAAACGTGAAAAATTGGTGTCTGTGGGGTGTTTCAGGTTGTAGATGTCTGAAACGTTACGATATTTAGGATCCGGATGGTCCTTCGAGGTCAAAAGTCAAATTTAAATCTACCAGTGCTAGGGAGCTAAAAAAAAATTTATTAGTGGGGATTTTTTTAGTCGTAGATATCAGACTTGCGAAATTTTGGGTGTGATAAGTCCATCGAGGTCTAATATAGTAGATCTACTAGAGTTAGAGGACTAAACATTTGGTGCCGGGAGGTATTTTGAATCATAGATCACAAAAATTATCCCAAATTTTGAATATGATGGGTCCTTTGATGTCAAAGGTCAAATTTCGTTACATCGGTGCTGGAGACCTAAAAAATTGATTAGGGCTATTTCAGGCGGTGGAACTCAGAAATGAGAGGAATTTTCGGATCTGGTGTTGCGTTCGTTCAAGGTCAAAAAGGGGTTGGAGTAACGGGATAGAAATCAAGTAGTTCCAAAGGCTGGGTTGGGTTGTTTTACCTCTGAGCAGCACTATTTTGCACACCATGGGCTAAATGGCCAGGTCACATGGACCCCGAAAGGCTCAGAGAAGGTTGGGGGAGGGGACCCACTGGAACAGCTGTTGGGAGACAGATGGTAGCCTCCCGTCAAGGCCATCCAGCGTGTTCTTTAACGTGCACAAGGTATGGCTCTCCCACACACGGGGCCACGGCTTAACGTCCCATCCGACGGACAGCGGCATTTCCAAGCCCATCGGTGTCCCCTACTGACCGTGGGCAAGGCGGGGAATTTTTGCGGAGATAAATCTCAACGCTGACCCAGGTAGGACTCGAACCTGGGAACTACAGATTACGAGCCTGGCGCGTTACCGATTGAGTCACCCCCGCCCCGTTCCAAGGCACAGACTGATTTCTAGTGCATACATGAATATCCTTTTCATTTACAACCCCTCTTAACCAGTAGCGTACAAGAAAGTTCTAATGGGAGGTGCTTGAGTCAACTATTTTGTCGACAAAAATTTCTCTAACATCAACAACTGATTTAGAAAATACACTGCTCGACATTGAAATTGCCTAACCAGGCAGAAGAGTTCGGCATGTGAGTGCAGGTTAATGATATATGCAAATGATTATTCTCCCATGATAAATACGTGGTACCATTTTGTTTCGCGTGCATTGTAAACACCCCGTCGTATTTGGATTGTTTTATCTCTGAGTGGCACGTTTGCATAAATGGGTTAAAAATGGCCAGGTCACATGCACCCCGAGGGCTCAGAGAAGACTGGGGAAGGGAACCCACTAAACAGCTGGTAGGAGGTAGATGGTTGCCTCCCATCAAGACCATCCAATCTGTTCGTTAATGCGCACAGGGTATGACTCTCTGGCACACAGAGCCTTGGCTTAAAGTACCATCCGACGGAAGGCGGTTTTTCCAAGCCCATCGGTGTCCCCTACTGACCGAGAGCAGGGCGGAGAGTTTTGCGAAGATAAATCTCAACGCTGGCCAAGCGGGGACTCGACCTTGGGACCTGCAGATTACGAGTCTGGCGGCTACCAGCTGAGCCATCCCCTCCACGATTAACGAATGGTGTGATTGTGTTCACGTCACACATATATGCGCAATTAAACTTTTGTGACCCAGCTATAATGCCGTTGCTGTTTAGTGATCGATAAATACCAGTGAAATTCCAGAATCCACAGCAGATGATAGCAACGTTGGGTCTGCGGTCATAACTGACATTAATTACAGCTGTGTGAAAGATCTACTGACGAAGTCTCCCACAAATGCTAATCAATAAATATTTGGTTGTTTTGCCATGTCCGTGAGCGGCACTTTTTTTGCACACAATGGGCGAAACAGACAGGTCACAGGGCGGCGGTGGCTCAGTCGGTAGCGCGCCAGGCTCGTAATCTGTAGTTCCCAGGTTCGAGTTCCAGCTGGGTAAGCGTTGAAATTTATCTCCGCAAAATTCCCCCCCCCCTGCCCACGGTCAGTAGGGGACACCGATGGGCTTGGAAAGGCCGCCGTCCATCGGATGGGACGTTAAGCCGTGGCCCCGTGTGCGGGAGAGCCATACTCTGTGCACGTTATAGAATACGCTGGATGGCCTTGACGGGAGACTATCATCTGTCTCCTAACAGCTGTTCCAGTAGGTCCGCTACCCCAATCTTCTCTGAGCCTTCGGGGTCTTTGTGACCTGGCCATTTAGCCCATTGTGTGCAAAAAAGTGCCTCTCAGAGGTAAAACAACCCAACCCAGACAGGTCACAATGACCCCAAGAGTTCAGAGAAGGTTTTGGGAAAGGAATCCACGAGCAACTGTTAGGAGATAGATGATGGCCTCTAGTCAAGGCCATCCAACTTTTTAACATAAACTGGGTATGGCTCTCCTGCAAATGGACTACTTTACCGTGGTCCCGTTTACAGGAGAGCAGTAATCAGTTTACGTTGGATTTATTTCGTTGGATGGTCTTTACGTCCCATCAGACGAACGATCACCTTTTCAAGCACCATCGGTGTCCCTTCTCTGAACGAAGGTAGGGGGAGGGTTTAGCAGAGATAATTCTCGATGCTGGCCCAGGGGGGAGGGACTCGACCCTAGTGCGCTACCGACTGAGTCAACACCCCCCGCGTAATAGTTTGGGTAAAAAGCGATGGCAATGGTGGTCCTGCGAGCCAATCTACATTAGCCCTTACAGTAAGAGGTTTTCTTTTTTGCTAAAATATGCAATCATCTTCTGAGTCATATTATGAAACAAGCAATGAATGAAGTAATTCACGTTACGTACTAAGAGAAAAAGTATTTAATTTTGAAAAAAAAATAAAAAAAATTGAAAGGAAAACATAAAGCAGGTAAGCATAAAAAACGCAAGGTAATCAGCTTTTGGGACTGTAAAGGTTAATGTTCTCCGTATATGTTGTTAATTTCTCATATTGTATATCTGTAATTATTCAAATCGATATTTTGTTGTAAATATTGTCATGTATATTTCAGGTGAAGACTATTTTAGAGAAGTGTGTAACAGCAGTCATGATTCAAAATTCTGTTCCTTCAGCTCAAAGAGCCATATTGTGCTCGCCATCCAAAATCGGATTCCAAGTAAGAATATTAATTTGGTTTATTTTTATTATTATTATTAATCACAGTAACTAATCCAGGATTCATGGCGCCAATGGCGAAAAAAAATTGGAAATGAGCCAACCTTTAAGAGTAATGATATATTATGAAAAAAAAAAAAGTGGCATATGGACTTAAACGGTTATTCTTACAATAAAAAAAATACCCCCTCAAGCAGCTGCTTGCCACAGAGGTCTGACAGGAGCCTGTCAGTTTATATGCCACAGTAGGAGATCTGAGAGGATGGCAGGACCTCAGCAGAAAAACGACACACACACAGAAGTTATTGAGCTCTAAAAGTGATTTTCTATTTAGATAACATGGAACTGTTTCCATTTTTCTGTCTAGTACAGTCGCTCAAAAAAGTATCCGAACACTATGGTTGATTATAGAATTCAGAAAAAATATCTGGCAACGATATTTTTTAGAAATTAGTGATCTGGCAACCTTCGTGTCACGTGACACGAAGGTTGCCAGATCACTAATTTCTGAAAAAATTGTTGCCAGATATTTTTTCTGAATTCTGTAATCAACCGTAGTGTTCGGATACTTTTTTGAGCGACTGTACTAGACAGAAAAATGGAAACAGTTCCATGTTATCTAAATAGAAAATCACTTTTAGAGCTCAATAACTTCTTTACTATGATTTTTAATGAGAAATATGTCTGAAAATAAAGTTCTCAATGAAATCTATCTAAAACTCGATTTTAGCAATATTTTTTCAGTATTCAAAGTGTTATGAAAGCTGGAACATTTAACAGTCTACAAAATATTGACCTCAAAATTTAATTAAAACTTTAAAACAGCCTAAGATATTAGAGATGATGTTGACTCTGCAGGAAACCTACTAAAGTCAATTATGATCTCTGATATCGTAACCTGTTTCAATATTTTAATTAAAAATTTGGGGTAAAATATTGTTTAAAAGCAAGATTTAAAGAGATTTTATTGAGATCTTTTATTTATATTTAGATACATTTCCCATTAAGAATCACATTGAAGAAGATATTTAGCACTGAATGGGATTTTTCTATTGAGATTACATGAAAGGGTTTTCATTTTTCTGTCCAGTACCTGTAGATGTTTAATATTTCCCACTTCGTTTTGGTTGCTAGCATTCTCAAAGGGTTGCCCTACTCCCCTTTGAGGGGAGTGGGGAGACATGATCTTGAGGGGAGTGGGGAGAGAGATCCTTTTCCCTAGATCTGATTCTGTTCAAAAGTGAGCCAAAATGAGAGAGTCTCAAGAAAAAGGAATTATTAATAAACCTACTCTAATCTGGGCTTTCTCTATAAAAGTTCAAAATTAAGCGAGGCTCAAATAATTCCCAAGAAAATTAATAAATGTTAAATATTCTGGACTTTAGGCATATCTGCGATTAAGTCAGACTAAAAAATGTCTCAAGAAAACTCAATAAATAATAAACATTTGGAATTAGAAGTTTCTCTTGATATTAGAAAAATTAAGCTAAACTCGAAACATTCTCTTTAAAACGAATAAGTGATAATCTCGAAATTCTCTTTAAAACGAATAAGTGATAATCTCGAAATTATGATTTCTCTCGTCACCATGTAATTTAAGAGAACCCAAAGAAATTCTCGAGGAAACAAATGATGAATTTTTCTGATATCTGCTCTTTCTCTATAGCAACGAATTTAAGTGCCAAAATATTATTAAGGGTTGGGTTGTTTTACCTCTGAGCGGCACTTTTTTGCACACCATGGGCTAAATGGCCAGGTCACATGGACCCCGAAGACTCAGAGAAGGTTGGGGAAGGGGACCCACTGGAACAGCTGTTGAGAGACAGATGGTAGCCTCTCGTCAAGGCCATCCAGCGTGTTCTTTAACGTGCACAGGGTATGGCTCTCCCGCACACGGGGCCACGGCTTAACGTCCCATCCGACGGTCGGCGGCCTTTCCAAGCCCATCGGTGTCCCCTACTGACCGTGGACAGGGCGGGGAATTTTGCGGAGATAAATCTCAACGCTGACCCAGCTGGGACTCGAACCTGGGAACTACAGATTACGAGCCTGGCGCGCTACTGACTGAGCCACCCCCGCCCCTATTATTAAGGAATTAGATAATAGCGATCTGTGTTATTCCATCACAGTACCTCAATTCAGAGAGGGGAAAACGTTCTGAGAAAAACGAACATATTACAATTTTTTTTCATCTGTGCTTTCATACCCGGATCTAGGAAAAAACGAGGATATAGGAGGGGGGAGGGGGAAAGAAACTAGATTTCAATTTCAATATAACATTTCCACCTCCATTTTCAAGGTCTTTAAATTTTTTTGGAAAAATACATGAAAGAGGCAAAAAAGCATCCATTTTTGGAAAAATGGATGCTTTTTTTGCCTCTATTTCTCTTACTACCATTCTGAAGGAGGGTGGGGGGAGGATGACCCTCTTTATCCTCCTCCATAGATCCGGTCTGTGTACTTTCGTGAAATGGTATCAAATTTTATACATAATGAATCCTCAAGCAATCGTTGGCTATAGAGGTCCAACCAGACTATGTAATTAGTTCACCACGCATGTATGTGCTGAGCTACACCTGCTGCATCTGGCCACTGCACACCAATTCTAACAAGGTCCTGTTTGACATTGTCTGCCCACAACATCTGCGGTCTTCCCATCTTTCTGAGGCTTTTAGGCTCACTGTTCATAACTCTATTCACAAATCTATAATTATGTATACGGGCAACATGGCCAAACCATCGGAGTCTCTCTCTGCACAATATGATGCTTAAATAAGGTTACAGACTCCTTCTATCCTCATCATTACTTACGAAGTCAAATAACTTAATGCCCTAGATACTGCGTAAGCATCTAGAATCAAAAGTATCAAGTTTCTTTTTAAATTTTGATAAACACAAAACCTTCCTTAATTAATATAACAATAAAAGTAATATGTTTAGTTGAAGTTTCCTTATACTCTACTAAAGTTAACAGAAATAGAAATATTTGTGAAAATTATGAGTGATTAATAAAACCAAATTTATCTTTTTTTCAATGGGGCGGGGGTGGCTCAGTCGGTAGCTCGCTAGGCTCGTAATCTGTAGTTCCCAGGTTCGAGTCCCAGCTGGGTCAGCGTTGAGATTTATCTCCGCAAAATTCCCCGCCCTGCCCACGGTCAGTAGGGGACACCGATGGGCTTGGAAAGGCCGCCGTCCATCGGATGGGACGTTTAGCCGTGGCCCCGTGTGCGGGAGATCCATACCCTGTGCACATTAAAGAACACGCTGGATGGCCTTGACGGGAGGCTACCATCTGTCTCCCAACAGCTGTTCCAGTGGGTCCCCTCCCCCAACCTTCTCTGAGCTTACGGGGTTCATGTGACCTGGCCATTTAGCCCATGGTGTGCAAAAAAGTGCCGCTCAGAGGTAAAACAACCCAACCCAACGGGGTCCATGTGACCTGGCCATTTAGCCCATGGTGTGCAAAAAAGGTACCGCTCAGAAGTAAAATAACCCAACAACAACCCAATCTTTTTCAATTAGAAGCTATGATAAACACAAAAACATATAAAATTAAATACAGTAGAATCAGAAATAGAATCAGGTGAGTTTTCCTTTAACATTTTCTAAATTAATCCGACACAAAGAAATTAAATGAATGTTAAGGAGATCAAATTTATTCTTTTCTTACACATTCTGAAAATTAAGCCAAACACGAAACGTTTGGTTAGAAAATGCTTTCAAAATAAAGATCCTCCACTCTGTCTTCCAAAATTAACTCAAACAAAAATTCTTCTTTAGAAATTTCATAAATGATGACAAGAAGTTAATAAATTCCTTTCTTGTCATTGTTTTTTAAATTATACCCTTTTGCATGTGAATATCAGAAGTTTGCGATTGCATTTCAATGATTTACTTGTATTAATGTACCAATTTCGAAATCTCATTGATATTATAATCTTAAGTGAAATTTGGGTAAAGGATGATGAAGTTGTAAATTATAAAATTGATGGTTATCAGCAATTTTTAGGAGTAGGCAATATAATAAATCAGGAGGAATTGTAGTTTATGCAAATGTTACGAAGTTTAGGTTTTGTGATTGTAATGTAAATATGAAAACTGCAGAGAATATTAATCTATTTGACTGTAACACAGGTATATATTTACGTGCTATATATCGTTCTCATGAATACTCCGTCAAAGCATACATAACTGAATTTAATAGTACTTTGCAAAATATTAAAAATAATAAGCTAATAATAATTGGGGATATAAATCTTAATCTATTATGCAACAGCTCAGAGGTGTCAGATTATCTTGATGTAATGTCTTTAAATGGTTTAAAGTCTTTTGTGAATATTGCTACGAGATCTACTTTTTCCTCTCATACTTGTATAGATCATGTATTTATACGAGAAAAGAATAATGATTATACGTACAATACAGCTGTCTTCCAAAATGATATTACAGATCATTATCCAATACTTGTAAGCGTAATTGGGAAAGAAATTTTTTCTAACCCTAAACCTTTGGTGAAAAGCTGTATAGATTATAATTTATTCGAGAAATATATTAAAGAATATAAATGGAACAATGAAGATGATAAAACTGATGATGTAAATGCATTATATGATAAATTCATATACATGATAAATGAGGCCAAAACAGCAAGTACTAAAGTTACTAAAAACAATAATGTTTTGGGTCCTACTCAGAGGAGCAAAAACAAATGGATAACAAATGAAATTATAATTTTAGCAAAAGAAAAGCAAAAATTATACAACAAATATAAAAAACGCCCTTTTGATAAATCACTTGAAAAGCAATATAAATCATTAAGAACTCAACTAACAAATAAAACTAGGTATGCAAAAAAACTTCATTATTTAAAAGAGTTCCATAATTGTAATAGTGATGTGAAAAAGCAATGGGCAACAATAAATAGTATTTTAGGGATCGAAAAAAATCCTGAGATATATCCTTCAAAAAATGTTGATGAAGATCTAGCAAATAAATTTAATGCACATTTCATAGAAGTTAACCAGTGGTACAATATACTACAAATAATTTTAATACTGAAATTGACAAATATGTAAACCATAATGATAACTCAATGGTTCTGTTTGAAGCAGATCAAACGGAACTAAACAATATTATATCACAATTGAATAATAAGAAATCATGTGGTTATGATGAAATAAATGCCCATATGTTAAAAATTGTTTTTAAATATAAACCTCATATTTTTGTAAAATTGTAAATTTATCTTTTTCTACTGGAATGTTCATAGATGCTTTAAAAATTGCTAAAGTAAAGCCAATTTACAAAAAAGGTAAAAACACGGATTTAATAATTATAGACCAATTTCCATAGTCCCTATCTTTTCAAAAATTATTGAAAAACTCATGAAAGAGAGATTAATGAAATTTCTATCGAAATATAATTTCTTATCAAATAAACAGTTTGGATTTAGAGATAAATTGGGTACAGAACATGCTATGTTACAACTTACCGGCAACATCTATAACAGTGTAAATGAACACAGGAAAACTTTAGCCTTATTTATTGACATAAAAAAAGCTTTCGACACAATAAATCATGAAATTTTAATGCAAAAATTAAGTATAATAGGAATAAGGGGACTTGCTTTCAATTGGTTTAAATCATATTTGGAAAACAGGAAACAATATGTGGCTATACATAAACTGGAAAGTAATATGCTTGTTTTGAATGGTGGTGTACCGCAAGGTTCTATTCTTGGACCAGTATTGTTTTTAATATATATTGATTTTTGCAATTTAAATTTATTTGGCAAAATCACAGCTTATGCGGATGACACAGCGATAGTGTACTCGACTGAAACTAATAATGAGTTAATGTTCAAGATAAACAATGACTTAAAAAGCATAAGCAACTGGTTTAGTAGTAATAAACTGCAAATAAATGTGGAAAAAACTAATTTTATCTATTTCGGCTTATTGAATACAAGTAAAGAGGTTTTCATAAAATACCATAATTCTGGTTGTAATTTGGTAAATGATTGTGTATGTAAAACTATCGAACAAGTTGAATGTGTTAAATATCTAGGCATTTATGTTGAACAAAATCTAAAATGGAAGAAACAAGTAGATACAGTGTGTAAAAAATTAAGATTTATTTTGTACAAGTTATATTATCTTAAATCATGTTCTCATAAGAAGTTGTTAATTTTAGTTTATTTCGCTTGGGTTCACTCAATTTTAAGCTATGGAATCACATGTTGGGGGGGGGGAGATTATATATCAAACCTACTCCCTCTAGTGAAATTGCAAAATAAAATTGTAAAACTAGTTTCAAATAGCAATATTAGCAATGTAAATTATCATTACATAAGCAATAATATATTACCCTTGAGAAAGTTATATTTATATAGAAGTCTTTTGTATCTACATAAAAACAACAATTGGATCGAAAAACGGTTCATCCCATACGATACCAGATGTTGTACAAACATGTTTCATGTTGTGAAATCAAAAAAAGGAATCATGCATAAGCATTTCAATTTTATTGCACCAAAATTATATAATTCTTTACCAAATAGTATAAAAGAAGAAAAAAGTGATTGTAATTTTAAGAAAAAAACCAAACATTTTTGGTAAATACTGAAGATATTGAAGACGCTTTTAATGTAATTTCTTAGTTTTTTTTTATCCATTGCCAAAGATTTTCGTTTACAGTAGAATTTTGTTTTTGTAATCTGTTAGAGTTGTTTAACAACTCCTAGATTACACAGAAATACTTGTAAAATGTATGTTTGTGTGTTTTTTATTTTAATCGTTTTTTTTTAATTTTATTTTATATATATTATTTCCTTTTGCTATTTTCCATCCAAATTTGATGGTAGATTTTTGTGTGTAATGTTTCTGTAAATGAGAATGGAAATAAATATTATTATTATTATTATTATTAAAAAAAAATCTACTTTCACGTGAAGTCACGTTAACCATATCAGCTAGTTCCAAGTACATATTACGATTAATAAAAATCACTAGTCTCCACTTTCCCTAAGTACTCTAAAAGTTTAAAATAATTTTAAAATATGTATGAAAATTGAAGTAAACAATCTATATTAAGTTTGTTGTTGTATGAGTCAAATTATACAAATAACCTATTACTACTAAGATTCAGTTTGTATCTGTCAAACAAACTATGTAAGTATTAATTAGTATCTATTTATTATATTCATTTTATATATACAAATAACGCCACTTTTTAACTTTGATGCTTTTAGGTTGTGCAGTGTCTACGAGAAACTATGCATGAAGTAAGTGTCATTTTAATCAGTACTATAAAGAAGCCAGATTAAATCTATCTTTTGATTAAGGTTTAGATTTCATTACTCTTCCTTCGCTAGGGGCGGGGGTGGCTCAGTCGGTAGCGCGACAGGCTCGTAATCTGTAGTTCCCAGGTTCGAGTCCCAGCTGGGTCAGCGTTGAGATATATCTCCGCAAAATTTCCCGCCCTGCCCACGGTCAGTAGGGGACACCGATGGGCTTGGAAAGGCCGCCGTCCGTCGGATGGGACGTTAAGTCGTGGCCCGTGTGCGGGAGAGCCA
Organism: Ryuthela nishihirai; assembly: GCA_038380435.1. Taxonomy (NCBI): domain Eukaryota; kingdom Metazoa; phylum Arthropoda; class Arachnida; order Araneae; family Heptathelidae; genus Ryuthela; species Ryuthela nishihirai. The sequence continues at coordinate 49,812,779 of JAWZYU010000021.1, forward strand.
TACTCTGTGCACGTTAAAGAACACGCTGGATGGCCTTGACGGGAGGCTACCATCTGTCTCCCAACAGCTGTTCCAGTGGGTCCCCTCTCCCAACCTTCTCTGAGCCTTCGGGGTCCATGTGACCTGGCCATTTAGCCCATGGTGTGCAAAAAAGTGCCGCTCAAAGGTAAAACAACCCAACTCTTCCTTCGCTAATCTTTGTAATCGGAAATTAACGGAAAATGTTGCACTCTTTGAGACTTTCCATTCGTCTTCAGTCCATTTATTATATAGTCAGTTCTTAGCTCTACACATTCACATGAATGATCCTCATATCAAAACAAGATTTGGTACACGCACCAGACGGATCCTCATGAGATAAGATTTAACATACACACCATGCTGATTCTAATGTAAGGTTTAGCAAATGCATCATTACCCATTCATCAGATAAGATTTGGCACACGCACCATGTACTGTTCCGATCCCTTTAAGACAAGATTTGCTACACGCACCAGACGGATCCTCATGAGATAAGATTTGACATACACACCATACCGATTCTAATGTAAGATTTAGCAAATGCATCATTACCCATTCATCAGATAAGATTTGGCACACGCACCATGTACTGTTCCGATCCCTTTAAGACAAGATTTGGTACACGCGCCAGACGGATCCTCATGAGATAAGATTTGACATACACACCATACCGATTCTAATGTAAGATTTAGCAAATGCATCATTACCCATTCATCAGATAAGATTTGGCACACGCACCATTTTACTGTCCCGATCCCTTTAAGACAAGATTTGGTACACGCACCAGACGGATCCTCATGAGATAAGATTTGACATACACACCATACCGATTCTAATGTAAGATTTAGCAAATGCATCATTACCCATTCATCAGATAAGATTTGGCACACGCACCATGTACTGTTCCGATCCCTTTAAGACAAGATTTGGTACACGCGCCAGACGGATCCTCATGAGATAAGATTTGACATACACACCATACCGATTCTAATGTAAGATTTAGCAAATGCATCATTACCCATTCATCAGATAAGATTTGGCACACGCACCATTTTACTGTTCCGATCCCTTTAAGACAAGATTTGGTACACGCACCAGACGGATCCTCATGAGATAAGATTTGACATACACACCATACCGATTCTAATGTAAGATTTAGCAAATGCATCATTACCCATTCATCAGATAAGATTTGGCACACGCACCATGTACTGTTCCGATCCCTTTAAGACAAGATTTGGTACACGCACCAGACGGATCCTCATGAGATAAGATTTGACATACACACCATACCGATTCTAATGTAAGATTTAGCAAATGCATCATTACCCATTCATCAGATAAGATTTGGCACACGCACCATGTACTGTTCCGATCCCTTTAAGACAAGATTTGGTACACGCGCCAGACGGATCCTCATGAGATAAGATTTGACATACACACCATACCGATTCTAATGTAAGATTTAGCAAATGCATCATTACCCATTCATCAGATAAGATTTGGCACACGCACTATATACTGTTCCAATCCCTTTAAGACAAGATTTGGTACACGCACCAGACGGATCCTCATGGGATAAGATTTGACATACACACCATACCGATTCTAATGTAAGATTTAGCAAATGCATCATTACCCATTCATCAGATAAGATTTGGCACACGCACCATTTTACTGTCCCGATCCCTTTAAGACAAGATTTGGTACACGCACCAGACGGATCCTCATGAGATAAGATTTGACATACACACCATACCGATTCTAATGTAAGATTTAGCAAATGCATCATTACCCATTCATCAGATAAGATTTGGCACACGCACCATTTTACTGTCCCGATCCCTTTAAGACAAGATTTGGTACACGCACCAGACGGATCCTCATGAGATAAGATTTGACATACACACCATACCGATTCTAATGTAAGATTTAGCAAATGCATCATTACCCATTCATCAGATAAGATTTGGCACACGCACCATTTTACTGTCCCGATCCCTTTAAGACAAGATTTGGTACACGCACCAGACGGATCCTCATGAGATAAGATTTGACATACACACCATACCGATTCTAATGTAAGATTTAGCAAATGCATCATTACCCATTCATCAGATAAGATTTGGCACACGCACCATGTACTGTTCCGATCCCTTTAAGACAAGATTTGGTACACGCGCCAGACGGATCCTCATGAGATAAGATTTGACATACACACCATACCGATTCTAATGTAAGATTTAGCAAATGCATCATTACCCATTCATCAGATAAGATTTGGCACACGCACCATTTTACTGTTCCGATCCCTTTAAGACAAGATTTGGTACACGCACCAGACGGATCCTCATGAGATAAGATTTGACATACACACCATACCGATTCTAATGTAAGATTTAGCAAATGCATCATTACCCATTCATCAGATAAGATTTGGCACACGCACCATGTACTGTTCCGATCCCTTTAAGACAAGATTTGGCACACGCACCAGACGGATCCTCATGAGATAAGATTTGACATACACACCATACCGATTCTAATGTAAGATTTAGCAAATGCATCATTACCCATTCATCAGATAAGATTTGGCACACGCACCATGTACTGTTCCGATCCCTTTAAGACAAGATTTGGTACACGCATCAGACGGATCCTCATGAGATAAGATTTGACATACACACCATACCGATTCTAATGTAAGGTTTAGCAAATGCATCATTACCCATTCATCAGATAAGATTTGGCACACGCACCATGTACTATTCCGATCCCTTTAAGACAAGATTTGGCACACGCACCATAACACACGATCATCATGAGGAAAGATTTAGCACACGCACCTTATCAATCCTCATGACATAAGATTTGGGTACACACACTACTCCGATCCACATTAAAAAATTTGGCACATGAACCATAACAATCCTCATTAGAAAATTTGGTACAGGCATCATTCCAATCGAAATTGAGACAAGATTTGACACATGCACTATACCGATCCTAATGAGATAAAATTTGGTACATGCGCCATTCCAATCGCCATGAGACAAGATTTGGACATGCACCATAACGATCCTCATGGCACAAGATTTGGCACATGCGCCATAATGATCTTCATGGGGTAAAATTTGGTACATGCACCATATGAATCCTCATGAGATCATATTTGGCACATGCACCATAACGATCCTCGTATGGTAAGATTTGGTACATGCACCACACAGATTCTCATACGATAAGATTTAGTACATTCTCCCTATGTCTAATGTGCATGTCTATTGTATTATTTACAGACAGAAAATATTTTAAGAAAATGCTTAAAGAAATTCATGCCAAGATTGCCATTTTGCAAAATCGCTTATTGGCAAGAAACTTATAAGTATGACAAGATTAGTAATGACGCAGTCGAGCAGGAAAAAAAAACAAAACCGGGGAGAGGAAATTGGATAACTGTTAAAGTATAACATTTTCGGCTCCGCCTTAGGAACATTTAAAAATCTTGTTGGAAAATGCGTGAAGTACTCACAAGTTCAATAACCTTTAGCTTTCATTACCTTTACTAGCATTCTCAAAGGATGCAAGCGGCCTACCGATCATCATGAGTTAATGTTTGACGCATACATCATACCTTATCGTTGGACCGGAAAGGCGTTATGGTTTAATGGATCTGAAACATAGAGTACCGGAACAGCGTTCCGTTTCAATGGTTCGGAAACACCTAGTACTGGAACGGCCTTTCGCTTCAAAGGTTCGGAAACACCTAGTACTGGAACAGCCTTTCGCTTCAAAGGTTCGGAAACACCTAGTACTGGAACAGCCTTTCGCTTCAAAGGTTCGGAAACATTGAGTGGCGAAACGGAGTTCCCGTTCAATGGTTCGGAAACATCGAGTGCCGAAACGGAGTTCCCGTTCAATGGTTCGGAAACATCGAGTGCTGAAACGGAGTTCCCATTCAATGGTCCGGAAACATCGAGTGCTGCAATGGAGTTCCCGTTCAATGGTCCGGAAACATCGAGTGCCGAAACGGAGTTCCCGTTCAATGGTCCGGAAACATCGAGTGCCGAAACGGAGTTCCCATTCAATGGTTCGGAAACATCGAGTGCCGAAACGGAGTTCCCATTCAATGGTTCGGAAACATCGAGTGCCGAAACGGAGTTCCCATTCAATGGTTCGGAAACATCGAGTGCCGAAACGGAGTTCCCATTCAATGGTTCGGAAACATCGAGTGCCGAAACGGAGTTCCCATTCAATGGTTCGGAAACATCGAGTGCCGAAACGGAGTTCCCATTCAATGGTTCGGAAACATCGAGTGCTGAAACGGAGTTCCCATTCAATGGTTCGGAAACATCGAGTGCCGAAACGGAGTTCCCATTCAATGGTTCGGAAACATCGAGTGCCGAAACGGAGTTCCCATTCAATGGTTCGGAAACATCGAGTGCTGAAACGGAGTTCCCATTCAATGGTTCGGAAACATCGAGTGCTGAAACGGAGTTCCCATTCAATGGTTCGGAAACATCGAGTGCCGAAACGGAGTTCCCATTCAATGGTTCGGAAACATCGAGTGCCGAAACGGAGTTCCCATTCAATGGTTCGGAAACGTCGAGTGCCGAAACGGAGTTCCCATTCAATGGTACGGAAACGTCGAGTGCCGAAACGGAGTTCCCATTCAATGGTACGGAAACGTCGAGTGCCGAAACGGAGTTCCCATTCAATGGTACGGAAACGTCGAGTGCCGAAACGGAGTTCCCATTCAATGGTACGGAAACGTCGAGTGCCGAAACGGAGTTCCCATTCAATGGTTCGGAAACGTCGAGTGCTGAAACCGAGTTCCCATTCAATGGTACGGAAACGTCGAGTGCTGAAACGGAGTTCCCATTCAATGGTTCGGAAACGTCGAGTGCTGAAACGGAGTTCCCATTCAATGGTTCGGAAACATCGAGTGCTGAAACGGAGTTCCCATTCAATGGTTCGGAAACATCGAGTGCTGCAACGGAGTTCCCATTCAATGGTTCGGAAACATCGAGTGCTGAAACGGAGTTCCCATTCAATGGTTCGGAAACATCGAGTGCTGAAACGGAGTTCCCATTCAATGGTACGGAAACATCGAGTGCTGAAACGGAGTTCCCATTCAATGGTTCGGAAACATCGAGTGCTGAAACGGCGTTCCCATTCAATGGTTCGGAAACATCGAGTGCTGAAACGGAGTTCCCATTCAATGGTTCGGAAACATCGAGTGCTGAAACGGAGTTCCCATTCAATGGTTCGGAAACATCGAGTGCTGAAACGGAGTTCCCATTCAATGGTTCGGAAACATCGAGTGCTGAAACGGAGTTCCCATTCAATGGTTCGGAAACATCGAGTGCTGAAACGGAGTTCCCATTCAATGGTTCGGAAACATCGAGTGCTGAAACGGAGTTCCCATTCAATGGTTCGGAAACGTCGAGTGCTGAAACGGAGTTCCCATTCAATGGTTCGGAAACGTCGAGTGCTGAAACGGAGTTCCCATTCAATGGTACGGAAACGTCGAGTGCTGAAACGGAGTTCCCATTCAATGGTACGGAAACGTCGAGTGCTGAAACGGAGTTCCCATTCAATGGTACGGAAACGTCGAGTGCTGAAACGGAGTTCCCATTCAATGGTTCGGAAACGTCGAGTGCTGAAACGGAGTTCCCATTCAATGGTTCGGAAACATCGAGTGCTGAAACGGAGTTCCCATTCAATGGTTCGGAAACATCGAGTGCTGAAACGGAGTTCCCATTCAATGGTTCGGAAACATCGAGTGCTGAAACGGAGTTCCCATTCAATGGTACGGAAACATCGAGTGCTGAAACGGAGTTCTCATTCAATGGTTCGGAAACATCGAGTGCTGAAACGGCGTTCCCATTCAATGGTTCGGAAACATCGAGTGCTGAAACGGAGTTCCCATTCAATGATTCGCAAACATCGAGTGCTGAAACGGAGTTCCTCTTCAATGGTTCGGAAACATCGAGTGCTGAAACGGAGTTCCCATTCAATGGTACGGAAACATCGAGTGCTGAAACGGAGTTCTCATTCAATGGTTCGGAAACATCGAGTGCTGAAACGGCGTTCCCATTCAATGGTTCGGAAACATCGAGTGCTGAAACGGAGTTCCCATTCAATGATTCGCAAACATCGAGTGCTGAAACGGAGTTCCTCTTCAATGGTTCGGAAACATCGAATACCGGAACGCCGTTCCGATTTTGTTGTACCACTATTTTTTGGAAATGTTTCCCCTATTATAAAAGTCACCTTTTCGCTACTGCGCTGGATAAACTTTGATGAGAGGATTCCATCTCTCTGCTAGCAGATGTGCAGTAGATTCACTTCCCTTTATACCTTTCCTAATCTTGGTATCCTGGTGACATGGTCATTTAGCCCATTGAGTGTAGAAAAGTGCCACTCAGAGGTAAATCAATGAGTCCTCAATTAGTTTTTGCTTTATCCAAATCTGCATTTTCCAGTTACTTCGCAAAGTTTATTGTATCCTATGTGTGCATTAAATATTACTTAATTTGTGATAAGTCTTTGCTACATTTCCCTTTCGAGAATTACGATTATGCTTGAAGTTTGTTGAAATGTCTAAAATTTACTATAACGAAAATATTTACATTTTGTATTCAATTATTTACAGATAAGTACTTAGCTCTGAGAGTCCCATATTTTATATTGTGTTATATGTTGTGAAAGAAATAACAAATAGGATTTATTATTTAAAAGAAAGGGGGAAAATGTACGTAAATGACAATGGCATAAATGTGAAAGTTCGTCAATAGGGTTGTTGTTTTGGTTGTTTTACCTCTGAGCGGACTTTTTTGCACACCATGGGATAAATGGCCAGGTCACAAAGACCCCGAAGGCTCAGAGAAGGTTGGGGGAGGGGACCCACTGGAACAGCTGTTGGGAGACAGATGGTAGCCTCCCGTCAAGGCCATCAGCGTGTTCTTTAACGTGCACAGAGTATGGCTCTCCCGCACCCGGGGATACGGCTTAACGTCCCATCCGACGGACGGCGCCTTTCCAAGCCCATCGGTGTCCCCTACTGACCGTGGGCAGGGCGGGGAATTTTGCGGAGATAAATCTCAACGCTCACCCAGCTGTGACTCGAATCTGTCGTCAATAGGGAGATACTTTAAATTATAGCTATTTTCCAAAAACGCGTTATTTTCTGTTTTAATTTATTTTTTAAAACAATCATTAATCGACTCAAATATTGAAATCTGTTTCAGTTGAAGAGAAGGGGTCAGATACGCCCAGAAGACATTCAATATGGGGTAAGAATTTCCTTAATAGTTTCTAAAACATTATTTTTTGTATGAAGCTTTGTCTAAAAAAGATATTAAAATAAAAAAAATTAATACTGTTACTTTTAAACTAAATTTGAGCCCATATCTCATATATATAAATATATACTATTATGAGTGATTTACTAAATGATTCAGTGACTAATTGATGGGGATCACGCTAATTCAAACTATGATCCAGAAATAGTAGCGCTCCGAAAATTTACAGCTAGGGGTAATTCGAATCGTAGAACTTGGGAAAGATCCAAAATTCGAGCTCAGATGTGTCCTTCAAATGTAATTGAAAATTTGAAAATGTAACATCGATATTTACCCAATAATAGACTCTCATTCTGAACCCTCCATCTGTTCTTCCACGTGACACCGATTGGGTTGGGTTGTTTTACCTCTGAGCGGCACTTTTTTGCACACCATGGGCTAAATGGCCAGGTCACATGGACCCCGAAGGCTCAGAGAAGGTTGGGGGAGGGGACTCACTGGAAGAGCTGTTGGGAGACAGATGGTAGTCTCCCGTCAAGGCCATCCAGCGTGTTCTTTAACGTGCACAGGGTATGGCTCTCCGGCACACGGGGCCACGGCTTAACGTCCCATCCGACGGGCGGCGGCCTTTCTAAGCCCATCGGTGTCCCCTACTGACCGTGGGCAGGGCGGGGAATTTTGCGGAGATAAATCTCAACGCTGACCCAGCTGGGACTCGAACCTGGGAACCGCAGATTACGAGCCTGGCTCGCTACCGACTGAGCCACTCCCGCCCCACGTGACATCGAATCTCAGCTTTCTTAACATTTTTCAGATCTATTGGAAATACCTCTGTGAACCAATTTTTAAGTCTCTAGTACTTGGAAATTTAAATTTGACTTTTGACCTCGAATAATTCTCCGTATCCGAAATTTCGTGACGTTTCTGAGTACCTACAAACCTAAACAACCCCAGACACCAATTTTCATGTTTCTAACATTGGTAGATCACGGTTTGACCTCTACGTGATCTTCATTTGATCTTAAAAGAGACGTCGGAGGTCAAATTTCGGATTTTTTCCGATATTTATGGCTCGGATTACCCCTAAGTGCAAATTTTCAGATCTCTACCATTTCTACATCATTATTAAAATTAGCATTATTCCCTGTCAGCCGTGAGCAGTCATAATATGATCACCTACCACACATATACTATGGTAGGTGGTCATATTATTCTGATACTGTGTATATATATATATACAGGGTGAATCTGAAAAAGTGGGCAAAACTTTACGGGGTGGTAGAACGCAGCTATACGAGCAATATTCGTCATAGAATGTATGGTCGGAACGCAAGCGGTGAGAAGTTAAAAGGTAGTTTTCCACTGTCACATTTAAAGAATGAACACAAGAAGGAGAGGAGATACTTCAGAAAACATTTTATTAACAGGAATGTAATTGAGGTACATGCTCAAATAAATTGCTCAAAAGAGCTACCGCCAGCTGTAATGCAGGCTGCACACCTGCGGGATAGGGACCGACGCACATTTGCGAAGACACCAGGCATTTCCCGAATATCGCCGGCAACCGGTCGCGGTAACGTCTCTGTGCCTCACTTGCATTCCCGTCCGCCGCACCGTACACAAAGTGCATATCCGCCATTTCGTGGTTAATATAGCCAGCCATCCTCTCGGCAATCCACGGTAGAAATGCCGTTGGGTGCGAGGATCGAACCTTTTATACCATTTCCAACGCCACCTAGCGGCTCGCCGTTTGCGTTCCGCCCATACTTTCTATGACGAATATTGCTCGTATAGCTGCGTTCTACCACCCCGTAAAGTTTTGCCCACTTTTTCAGATTCACCCTGTATATCAGATATGCTATAAATATGTTATTTATTCAATATGTTTTGTTTATGACTAAGATATCATATTAATAATTGCATTTAACTAAATTAAAACAATATCTTAGTAACGAATTTAATGTTCCTTTTGGCTTCAAAATGATAATGAAAAAGAATATAACCATGCGAAATAAATTAAAGACTTTTGTTTATTTTAAGGAATTTTTTAATTTAAAGTGTTTTTTTTTTTACTTTCTCAGTGGAGTGGAGGTGACTCAGCTGGCAGAACTCCAGATTCATAATCTGTAGCTCCAGGTTCGAGTCTCACTTATCTAAGCGTTGAGATCTATCTTCTCAGTGAGAAAGAGGACACCGACTCGAAAACCTTGTCAACTTATACTACCAAACTAAATCTCAAACTTTCTGCCTGCTTTGAAATCCAAAACAGTTGTCTTTCTATAATTGGTTTTCTTTAAGTCTCATATTTTTTGTCCGACACTAAAAATATATTATAAAAAAACTATAAAATATTATTCCATATAGAATATCATTTTAACCTTTCCTGTTCGGTAAAATACTTCAGTAATTGGGAAACTCTACTCAAGTTTTATTCTCAGACTCACCCTTCCTCTCGGAGCATGCCCAACACTGGATTTTCGGAACCCCAAAACAAAAACTTCTCTCCCTTCGGACTCTAAATCCTGGGTACATACCTGAATGATGGGCTTGGAAGGCCGCCATCTGTCAGAGGGACGTAAAGCCCTGTCCACGTGTGCAGGAGAGTTATACTCTGTGGACGTTAAAGAACACACTGAATTACTATGAAGGGAGGCTATTATCTATCTCCCAACAGTTGTCCAATGGGTTCCATCCTCCAGCCATCTCTGATCCTTTGGAATCCTTGCGGCCTGGCCATTTAGCCCAGGATATGCAAAAAAGTGCTGCTCAGAAATAAAACAACCCAACCTAAAACAGAGGGAAAATTTTTATACTGGAACAGCTTTTTCTTTTGCTTTATTTTTCAATAGGACCTGATACCTAAATAAACACTGCGCACACAGCATTAACACGTTCCCTTCCAAGGTTTGTGTACCATGGAGAGTTACCGTGGAGGCAAGAGGAGTAAGTCTCCCTTCGCTCTGCTGCAAAAATCTATAGGAAAATTAATTTATGTTGACATTCATTTATGTTGAATGAATAATTAATGTTTAAAATTATTCAACCGTTTAAAATAATTCACTTTCCCGTTGTTTAATTTATGTTATGTCATTCACTAAACAACAACATAATGTTTCATTCGTGCTGCTAATTAATGTCTTTCAAAAAATAATTTATAATAAACATATATTAATTCTGAAAATCGATGTAAAAATTAATTTATATATGAAATGTCATCATTATCATCATCATCATCATCCTCAAGCAGCCATGGGCTACGGAGGTCCAACCAGACCGTGCAATTTAGTTCTCCAAGCAAGTCTATCCTGAGCTACATCTTACTGCATCTGGCCACTGCACACCAATTCTAATAAGGTCCTGTTTGACATTGTCTGCCCACCGCATCCTAGGTCTCCCCCTCTTTCTGAGGCTTTTAGGCACACTCTTCATAACCCTATTCGCCAATCTATAATTATTCATACGTGCAACATGGCCAAACCAACGGAGTCTCTCTCTGCACAATATGCTGCTTAAAAGAGGTTGCAAACTCCTTTGCCTAACCTCATCATTAGTTACAAAGTTGAACCACCTAATGCCCAAGATACTGCGTAAGCATCTGGAATCAAAAGCATCTAGTTTCCTGTTATCTTGTTTACAAAGTGTCCAAGTTTCACTACCATAAATAACCCTAGAAAGAACCAAACTATTATACAGTCTAATTTTAGTCTTTAGGTGTATACGCCTATTTCTCCACATTCTCCATAGATTCTTAAAAGTCCCGGCAGCAATCTCTATTCGTCTGTTAATCTCATGCCGCACATCACCGGTATCTGTTACATAGCTCCCAAGATAATTAAACTGTGACACCTGCTCAAGACTGCAACCATTCAGATTAACTGAATCACAGCCTGCCTAACCAATTTTCATCACTTTAGTTTTCTCTCTGTTTATAACCAAACCTACTCTACTACCAGTCTCATTAACAGCGCGAACGAAAGAGTTCATCTCATCAACATCATTTGCCAAATGGACTAAATCATCAGCATAATCTAAATCAGAAATTTTCGTATCTCCAGTCCATTTAAGGCCAAAATCTTTCCCTTGAAGTGAATTTCGCATAACATAATTAATAACCAAGCTAAAGAGAAAAGGAGACAAAATGCACCCTTGTCGAACACCAGAAGCAATGCTAAACCAATTGCTACAAGCCTTACTAACTCTCACATAGGACTCAGTGTTATTATAGAGAGCTTTCAATATGTTAACTAACTTGTCAGGTATACCATACGATCTCACAATCAACCACAAATTATGGCGATCAACAGAGTCGAAAACCTTTTTGAAATCAATAAAGCTAGCAACCAAAGGTTTCTGAAACTCTAAACATTTCTGAAGAATCTGCCTAAATGAAAATATCTGATCCACAAAATGTGAAATACATCCATACCACTTCTGAATCCACATTGCTCATCACGCAATTGACTGTCAACCAGATTCTTAATTCTATTAAGCACAATCATGGAAAGAACTTTACCTGGAACAGAGAGTAGGCTGATACCCCTATAGTTATCACAAAAACTGCGATCACCTTTTTTAAAAATAGGGATAACAATAGCTCTTGTAAAATCCTTAGGAACCATGCCTTTATCATAAAAGATATTCAGAATTTCAGTCATCCAAGTGGTAACCGAAACATTCCCAGCTCTAAGCATTTGTGTAGTAATTTCATCTACACCTGGGGATTTATGTAATTTAAGTTTAGAAACAGCTAAAATAACTTCAGATTGTGTTATAGGGCCAACATTAAAGCTCCCAATGCATCTATCATCATTGCAAACAATGGGAATAGAACTAACCGCATGGTTTAGAATATCACTGAAATGCTCAGCCCACCTAGCCATGACAGAATCCTCACCTTCTATAACCTTACCTTGTTTATCCTTCAATCCCTGTATACCTGTCCATTTTCTAACACACAAAACATTAACTACCTGGTAAAACTCTCTGCTGTTGTGCTGTCTAACTGCTTCCTCGACTTTGTCAGCCAAACAATCAAGCCAAAGATTCTTATCAGCAGCTAACTGATCCTTTACACGTTTATTACGTTTTCTGTAATGCTTTCTATTAGGACTAGTAGGGAATTGATTAAGGACATTCCTGCAGTTCTTTCTTTCCGAAATAAGCTCAAGTGCCTTATCACTCAGATAATTCTGTCTCTTCTGCTCCTTTTTTCCTAAAAGAGTACTGTTAGTGTCCATAAAAGCCTATTTAAAATGATCCCATTCTTCCTCAACTTCAGTAGTAAACATACCATGACTGTCCTAGTGACTAAGTAACCTATCATGGTAAGCTTTGGCTATAACTGGGTCTTTCATAGCTTCAGTATTAAAAGTAAATTTTTTAACCCTAGCACGACACTTTTTAAGTTTAAGTTGCAAGACACTTTTAACAAGATAATGGTCAGATCAAATTTCAGCTCCCCTATATGCCCTGGTATTCCTAACAGAACTAGCCCATTTGCTGTTTATTAATATATAATCAATCAATTTCTTATGCAGCCCATCGGGTGAAACCCATGTGTACTTATGTATGTCGCGGTGTTTGTAATAAGTGTTAGTTATTCTGAATCCATTGAGTTTACTTACCTGTAGAAGACGTTGCCCATTGTCATTGCAGCTACCAATACCAAAAGGGCCTATTACTCCTCCCCAAAGGTCAGAGACAGTACCAACTTTGGCATTGAAGTCACCAGGAACAAGGGTAATATCTCCTTTCTTGACAGAATTCAAAATATCCTGAAGTTGTTCATAAAACCTATCCTTCTCATCCTCATCGGCATCCTCAGTGGGGGCATAACAGCAGATACCATTCAAGTCTTTAACGCTTGTCTGAAATTTTTCTGTAAGAAACTTTTCATTAATGCACTCATATCCTAGAAGAGCATCACTAGCGTGTCTGCTGAGAATCAGACCCACGCCTTGTGATGTTTATTGTCGTCCCTCCCTGAAAAGAGAAATTTAAAATTATTTTTAAGAATCTGACCTTTATTTGTCCATCTGGTCTCTTGCAAGCCGAGAATATCTAAATTATAACGGTGGAATTCTTGTGTGAGAACATCAAGAGAAAAAGCTCTGTGCAGAGTCCTCACATTAGAACTACCTATGGAGAGAAAATGGTTAGTGGGATGTTTAAAGAAACTATGTTTATTGAGAGGGAATGCGGACAATATCAAACAGCCCCCTAATCGCAGACATAGGGCAAAGACCCGTTCCCACACCACTAAAGGCTGAAGTCATCTACACTGGAAGACTTCCTCCAATGTAGAATTTGAAGATGCCAATAGGAGCAAAGAGTTCAGGCGCATTCGATGACCTCTGCTCAGGATTATCCACCAGCTGATAAACATATCCTGTGAATCTATTCACTTGGGGCTGTCAACCCACAAACAAACAGAAAACACAGCGGAAGATTTTCCCTCCACAGAAGCCCACCATTGCAGCAAAATCAGGATCCATAATCAAGCTCAGAGCCATATATCTGTCCAGTCCAGTGGGTTTATATGGTCAGCACCAGGACCCTGTGTGGTTGACCACTCCTCAGCAGGGTAGAAAAAAAAAGAAAAGTAGCCATAGTTGTCCAGATCAGTAGCCACACTAATCTGGCAGCCCTCCCCTTCCGTTCACTTCCACAAGAGAGTATCTCTTTTGAAAGGTACTAACGGTCTGCAGCACGAATAGGCGGGGTTGGACATTAGGTGGTAGGCCTGGCCGGTTCTATGCATCATCACAGGGGATTGGTGCATAGCTCTCCTTCCAGTGACTACCTAGCTACCATTTACAGACCATATCAAATGTAGCACACATTAATGTCGATTGGCTCCTTCCTCGTTAGCCGAATGAAAACTTAATATTTTTTTCACTTTTGATTTTGTTTTTCGCAGCATATAATTGATTTTTTTTATTTTTAAGAAAGAACATTTTTACATGCATTTTTCAATAATAAATATCCCTTTTTTTTCAGTTTTTTAATACTAAAATGACTGATTATGTATGTAAAGTCGCTCAAAAAAGCATCCGAACACTATGGTTGATTACAGAATTCAGAAAAAATATCCGGCAACGATTTTTTTTTGGAAATTAGTAACCTTCGTGTCACGTGACACGAAGGTTGCCAGATCACCAATTTCATCACCAGATCACCAATATCTGGCAAAGATTTTTTTTTAGAAATTAGTGACCTTCGTGTCACGTGACACGAAGGTCACTAATTTCTAAAAAAAATCGTTGCCAGATGTTTTTTCTGAATTCTGTAAGCAACCATGGTGTTCTGATACTTTTTTGAGCGACTGTACATATGCTCAGAGTCGGATCTGGAGAGGAAGGGGAGTGCCTTCCCCCATCCTCCTTGAGAATGCCAGTAAGTGTAACAGAGGCAAAATATCCGTTAACCCTTCAGTAGTAAAGAATCACAGGATGTGTTCTGTAGACATGGAACTCATAAAACTATTTAGCTTTCACAAAAATTTCAAGCAATTTTTTGAAGACCTCTAAAATGGATGAAGATATGTTACACTTCAGTGGAAATCTAGTATCTTGCCCCCCCCCCCCCCAGCTACCCACCTTTTACGATTTTTCTCCAGCCGGGCCTGCATATGATTATGCATTTTTGTTAATTGTGTTTTTTAAAGTTGTACAGTGAAAACTTTACCATTCAAAGAACATTTTCTGCGTTTTGCCTCAAACCAATTTTTCTTCATTTTAAAACTATTTTTTGCATATACATACAACTATCCAAACATGCAAATAGCAATTAGGTACTGTTCGTTATTATAATTAGTATCAATATTCCAAAGTTGTAAAGGTATGGGAAAAGATTTCTATTCAACATTTGGTAAAAAAAAATTTGTAGTGATAAGGGCAGAACTCAACGTCATTGTTTTCATGTTTTATTTATTGTACACTTTAAATAATGCGCAAATTATCTCTATACCAAAATTTCCTCTTTTTACATTTCTATAACACGTTTCCTTTCTTCCTCCATACTTTTCTATAGGAATGTATCGGAAGAGTTGCCAGCAGTGAAATGAATCAACCACAGAAATTTTAAATAGGTTACAAAGACCAACTATTGTTCAAGACGGAAATGTTACGAAATGCGCTGGATATAGTAACCATAACCACTGCTGCGTAGGATGGAGTTTAAATTCTAAATAAAGTGGATGTTTCTTCTTTAAATTTCTAATCGCTTTAATTTGGTTTTGTATATAATATTATTTGAAATATATCCTGTTTCCCTTTTTTTTTTTAAATATATCCTTAATATTGTTTGAAATATATCCTCTTTTTTTAAATAAATCCCGCTTCTTATTGTTTTATTTATAAGCACAAAACTTTTATCCATGCAAACCTGAAGCTGCAGTGATAGGTTTCGGAACTGATGAGCTTTACAACAGTTGGGATGTTTTACCTCTGAGCGGCACTTTTTTTGCACACCATGGGCAAAATGTCCAGGTCACATGGACCCCGAAGGCTCAGAGAAGGTTGGGGGAGGGGACCCACTGAAACAGCTATTGGGAGTCAGATGGCAGCCTCCCGTCAAGGCCATCCAGCGTGTTCTTTTAACGTGCACAGGGTATGGCTCTCCCGCACACGGGGCCACGGCTTAACGTCCCACACGACGGACGGCGGCCTTTCCAAGCCCATCGGTGTCCCCTACTGACCGTGGGCTGGGGAGAGAATTTTGCGGAGATAAATCTCAACGCTGACCCAGCTGGGACTCGAACCTGGGAACTACAGATTACGAGCCTGGCGCGCTACCGACTGAGCCACCCCCGCCCCCTTTACAACAGTATTCATTAAATTTTGCTAAGACATCAAACGGTACGGTGAATATTTAAAACGTAGTTCAATAATGACACCCACTTGGGAATAACTAGGAACAGATGTTATTGTCATGGTTACTAAATCTTCTCTAGATATAGGGACATTCCGCGAAAAAGAGCAAAAATCTCACATGTCCGCAAAAAACCGTGAAAAATCCTGATATCTGCAGATAATTATGGGTATTTCAGTGACTAAATGAGTGACTTGACAGATAGCGGATCACGCTGATTCTTAACTATGATTAAGAAATGGTAGAGCTTCTAAAATTTGAAAAAAAATATCCAAATTTCCAAATTTTGGGATAATTTGGATCGTAGATCTCGGAAAAAATCCAAACTTTGACCTGTCTTTCAAAGTCAAATAGAGGTCACGCTAATATCAAACGATCTACGAGTGCCAACAAACGTGAAAACTGGTGTCTGGAGAGTGTTTTAGGTTTGCACAGGTCAGAAACTTGATTTCGGATCCCACAAGTCCTTTGAGGTCAAAGGTCACATTCCGATCTACGAGTGCTAGAGATCTAAAAACTGGTGCCATGAGGTGTTATGGGTCGTAGATCTCATAGTGTGAAAGTTCAAAGGTCAAATTTCTACATCTCAGGATACAGAGTTAAAATTCGTACATATGGGTATTTTCGTTCCGTAGAGTATTTTCGTCCCATATTTAGATATCCGTAAAAATACAAAGAAATTTCCTGATGTTTTAATAATGGCGTGGTTGCAAAATAAATTTTTACTGTTTTATTTGCCACATGAAGGGTCAAAAAAGCTGGAATGAAAATGAAAAGAAACGTTACGTCCAATATGCAAATATGTCTGCCTCCGCTAGTTCTATTATTTCATCACTCGCAGTTGGCACATTTGCTATTTTATCGTGCTGAACGCAGCACATTTCAACAAAACGTCTATAAGCTTTTTAGAAATGCTTCAAAGTTGTAGAGGTACGGAAAATAACGACACCATTAATAACAATCCTATTCAATATATACTTTTTGCCTTCTCCCCCTAGGGGCGGGGGTGGCTCAGTCGGTAGCGCGCCAGGCTCGTAATCTGTAGTTCCCAGGTTCGAATCCCAGCTGGATCAGCGCTGAGACTTATCTCCGCAAAATTCTCCGCCCTGCCCACGGTCAGTAGGGGACACCGATGGGCTTGGAAAGCCGCCGTCCTTCAGATGGGACGTTAAGCCATGGCCCCCTTGTTCTGGAGAGCCATACTCTGTGCACGTTAAAGAACACGCTGGAGGCCTTGACGGGAAGCTACCAATAGTTGGTCTTTGTAACCTTAGTGTCGCAACAGCTGTTCCAGTGGGTCCCCTCTCCCAACCTTCTCTGAGCCTTCGGGGTCCATGTGACCTGGCCATTTAGCCCATGGTGTGCAAAAAAGTGCCGCTCAGAGGTAAAACAAGATCACTAATTTCTACAAAAATCTTTGCCAGATATTTTTCCTGAATTCTGTAATCAACCATAGTGTTCGGATATTTTTTTGAGCGACTGTACATTCCATTTTCCTAAGCTCCGTCTGTACATTTAAGTAGCATTAATAGCATTGCTGTAGTAGTAATAGTAGTCTTTTAAGTCTGCTCCGCGATGGTTGCTGATTTAAGTGGTTTATTAGTTAATTTTTGGACTTACTTATTTAAGTCAATACACAACTATAAGCTTCAACAATAGATTATCAAATCACTATTAATAATGGGCATAGCATTATTCTTCTTATCCTAAGAGATTCAACGTAAATATACACTGCCCTACCAAAATATTTGATAATTTCCATGTTATCTCAATAGGAATCTAACTTCAAAACTCCAAAACTTCTCACCATCATCCTCATTATCATCCTCAAGCAGCCATGGGCTACGGAGGTCAAACCAGATTGTGCAATTTAATTCTCCAAATATATCTATCCTGATCTACATCTGCTGCATCTGATCACTGTAGGCCAATTCTAGCAAGGTCCTGTTTGACATTGTCTGCCCACCGCATCCTAGGTCTCCCCTTCTTTCTTAGGTATTTAAGCACACTATTCATAACCCTATTCTCTGATCTACAGAGTGGCTCAGTCGATAGCGCGCCAGGCTCGTAATCTGTACTTCCCAGGTTCGAGTAGCGTTGAGATTTATCTCCTCAAAATTCCCCGCCCTGCCCACGGTCAGTAGGGGACACCGATGGGCTTGGAAAGACCGCTGTCCGTCGGATGGGACGTTAAGCCGTGGCCCCGTGTGCGGGAGAGCCATACCCTGAGCACGTTAAAGAATACACTGGATGGCCTTGACGGGAGGCTACCATCTGTCTCCCAACAGCTGTTCCATTGGGTCCCCTCCCCCAACCTTCTCTGAGCCTTCGGGGTCCATGTGACCTGGCCATTTAGCCCATGGTGTGCAAAAAAGTACCGCTCAGAGGTAAAACAACCCAACCCAACTGATCTACAGTTATGCATATGAGCAACAAGGCCAAACCAACGGAGTCTCTCTCTGCACAATAAGCTGCTCAAAAGAGGTTACCGTTTCCTTTCCCTAACCTCATTATCAAAAGCATCAAGTTTCCTGTTATCTTGTTCACAAAGGGTCCAAGTTCACTACCATAATTAAATCCAATAACTTCTAAATGTATCTAATATAAAATATTCATTTAATGGAAAAATGTAACGGAAGCCAAAATAAAGATCACAATGAAATCTATTTAAATCTCGATTTTTACACAATATTCGTTCAGTATTTAAATAATTTCGGTAGCTGGACTATTTAATAATAAAGTGTTTTGTGTTATATAAATCATTCACAATTATTTAATATTGACGTAAACATTATAAAACTTTTACAAATGTATATTTATTCTATTAAATTGTTTCGAAACAATATTTATTATTTAAGTTTTAATAAATTTTGGAAGAAAATTCTTACGACACATTACTCTTGTGAAAACATTCCAACTCCAAAACTGTTTAAATTCTGAACGAATTTTGTTGAAAAATGAGGATATAGCTCAGGAAAGATATGCTTGGAGAACTAAACTGCACGGTCTGGTTGGACTTCCATAGCCCATGGCTGCTTGATGATGATGATGATGATGATGGTGATGTGGTGATGATGATGATCTTTAATTCAGTCTCAGTTTTCCATTAAGTGCAAATTGAACAAATCATAGAGTTCAAAGCTAGATTTCCCTTGACATCACATGGAAATCTTGTAACATTTTGCATTACATAGATCAAAATAAACTTTAAATAAACAAATGGCCTTTCTATTCTAATACGTAGAAGATTCTGTTAGTACATGAATGTCAATCTCGAAATTGAATCAGAAGAACTCCATAGGTCAACATAACCCCGGTTGTGGTCAACATCAAACCGCGATTGACCCTAAACATGCCCCAGCCAGTGATGCTTAAATCTTGTGGCATTAGATTCGTGAATATAAGCAAAGACATCATGACGTGTGTTTTACGATGCGTTGTTTCAACGGCATTCTTGGCCATCATGTGAACGCTGCGTTTCAATTCATCGAAAGCTTCTGACACTCTGTCTCCACAAACGGTCAATACAACGAAAGAGATAATTATCCACACACAATTCAACAAATCTACCACTGCTCCAAGTTTGTCTTCGTGATGGACTTGTTTAGATATCAGCTTATTGACGTGGTTAAATTGATCACACACCATGAGTCCGTATAGCAAAAACACACTCAGAGAAAGGGTCTCTTCTGTTTCTATGACCGCTGAACTTAATCTGTTGAAGAGATCCATAAAAAGCGAAATGTTCTCAGGAGATATGTACCTGATGCTCCAAGTCAACTTCTCGGTGTAACATCGAAAAATGCGTTGCAGGGCCACGTAAAAAGTACAGAAGAGAACAACAGTTAAACTTGGACCACCAATAAGGAAAAAGGTAAAAACAGCATGCATTAGTATGAGGAAGGCTTTCACTCCTCTAGAGTTGCTTTCAGTGCAGTTCCAGCCAAAGAAATAATACTTGCATAAAGATAGCACAGATTTAGACTGATACAAGTCGATAAAGTTGATTGTAAACATCATCAAGGGAAACAATAAACATGTTGTGCAAGCAACGAACAGATAACGCTTCAATGGACGACGATTTGTCACTGAAACATCATCAGACAATCGTGAAAGGTTTTTGGCAAGAACCGATATTCGATGGCGTTTAAATATCAGCGAGTACCGCAGGCAGAAATATATTATGACAACTATGGATCTTGTAAGTGTTGATTTAGCTGAAGATTCGAAATTCTTCAGTGAGAATAGTTCTGCAATTAGCATATAAAATGATATTACGTTGATTATTACTTCAGCTGTTTTCTTAAGCACAGTCCAAAAAGTTTTGGTTTTTATACAAGAGCGAGCTTCACGAATTATGACGCCAACTGCGAACAAGAACCTGAAGATTATTTGAAAGTTTGCATTAACTTTGTCACTTCTAGAAAAACCCTTCCTTAGATTCTTACCTTGAAACTGAATCATAGTTTGCATTCCTGTTCCGTATTCTCTGATGTATTCTTTACACTGAACTGATTAATATTACAGGACTTTGTTTCTAAATAAACCTTCAGCACACTTTCAAGGTTTTTACACACATTAGAACTTGAATCTGAAGGGTACAGAACTGCTACCTGATGATCCTGTGATTCACTGTAGCAAGTTGAATTCATTCCTTTATATAGATTTCTGGTGGAGTAATTTACATGAGATATTTTAGCGTGAGCTATCAATAATTCATCAGTTCCATTATAAGCTGTTAATGGAAAAGAGACAGCAAGTATTCATTTAGTTGAATGCCTGTGTGAATGCGTTCTGATGTTTTTGTTTACGTAATGGCTTTTCCAGAGACCCAAGGTAACGTTATTTATTGTAAGTGACCAAAGACTAAGATCAATACCGTTTCCACCTATTTGATAAAGTAAAAAGATTTATGGTCAATAAGCATTTCCAAGAAGTCGTGAATGATAGGACATGAGTCGTTTATTCTATGTGCCATGCAGATTAATACAACTAGATATCGTAGCCAGTATAAAGAAATCAATATATAGTATCAAACGAAGTGAAATGATTTAAAATTCGATGATACATCACCTTTGATGCTACATACAGATTGGTGTTCAGGAGAAATGTGTTCAGGAGAAATAAGTGAACCGACTTAGATTGAAGAACGAACGTTGTTTAGTTCAGGTCTTAGCAGTCAGTCAATAACAGAGAATCAATGTTTTGTATTTATTGATTAGAACAGTTTTCGCGTATTCTGCTGATAACGATTTGTTGAGAAAGCATAAGGATACAACGACAAGAAAGCCCTTTCATAGGTTTAAAGCTGTAAACATTTACAAACCTTTTATAGAGTCTTGAGACAACGATAGAAGAGTCATCAGAGTAAATGGGACGTGTGCATCTGGTAAAGGCTCGTGATTCAGCAAATGAAGCGTTTGCATCTGGTTAAGGCTCATGCTCCAGAAAAAATGGAATGTGGGCATATCGTTAAGGTTGCTGCTGCAGAAAATGGAGGGTGGGCATTTGGTTAAAGTTGGTGCTCCATTCAGATGGAGCATGTACAGCTGGTTTAGGTTCGAGCTCCGGCAAATGGAGCTTGTACAGCTGGTTAAGGTTCCTACTCTAGTTTGCTGTGAAACCACCTCTATTGTTAGTAATGATTTTGTTTGAAGACGCCAGAAAGTCGGGAAATGTTAATTAATCCAAATATTGCTTTACTGATAGAGTAAGCCCATGAGGTTGTTCTATAATTTTTAATTATGAAAAAGGATGTAAATTGTTAGAAGCAGTTTTCTTTCCGGTGAAAGGCCTGTCACCTCCTTCTGTGTTGCTGTGGGAGCGAGATTCGTTTCAGTTAGAAGAGGACGAGGCTCGCTGAGTCCCACCTACTCCAGCGTTATGAATTATCTTCGCTAAATCCTCGATTTGCCCTCCATCAAAAAGAGGACGCTGATGGTCTTGGAAAGGTGGCCGTCTCTTTGGGAGGGACGTAAAAACTTTAGCCCGTGTCCAGAATATCCAGAATGTCCCTTTATCCAGAAATAGTAGCGCTCCGAAAATTTACAGCTAGGGGTAATTCGAATCGTAGAACTCGGGAAAGATCCAAAATTCGAGCTCAGATGTGTCCTTCAAATGTAATTGAAAATTTGAAAATGTGACATCGATATTTACCCAATAATAGACTCTCATTCTGAACCCTCCATCTGTTCTTCCACTTGACACCGATTGGGTTGGGTTGTTTTACCTCTGAGCGGCACTTTTTTGCACACCATGGGCTAAATGGCCAGGTCACATGGACCCCGAAGGCTCAGAGAAGGTTGGGGGAGGGGACTCACTGGAAGAGCTGTTGGGAGACAGATGGTAGTCTCCCGTCAAGGCCATCCAGCGTGTTCTTTAACGTGCACAGGGTATGGCTCTCCCGCACACGGGGCCACGGCTTAACGTCCCATCCGACGGGCCGCGGCCTTTCCAAGCCCATCGGTGTCCCCTACTGACCGTGGGCAGGGCGGGGAATTTTGCGGAGATAAATCTCAAAGCTGACCCAGCTGGGACTCGAACCTGGGAACCGCAGATTACGAGCCTGGCTCGCTACCGACTGAGCCACCCCCGCCCCACGTGACACCGAATCTCAGCTTTCTTAACATTTTTCAGATCTATTCGAAATACCTCTATGAACCAATTTTTAAGTCTCTAGTACTTGGAAATTTCAATTTAACTTTTGACCTCGAATAATTCTCCGTATCCGAAATTTCGTGACGTTTCTGAGTACCTACAGACCTAAACAACCCCAGACACCAATTTTCATGTTTCTAACATTGGTAGATCACGGTTTGACCTCTACGTGATCTTCATTTGATCTTAAAAGAGACGTCGGAGGTCAAATTTCGGATTTTTTCCGATATTTATGGCTCGGATTACCCCTAAGTGCAAATTTTTAGATCTCTACCATTTCTACATCATTATTAAAATTAGCATTATTCCCTGTCAGCCGTGAGCAGTCATAATATGACCACCTACCATATATATACTATGGTAGGTGGTCATATTATTCTGATACTGTGTATATATATATATACAGGGTGAATCTGAAAAAGTGGGCAAAACTTTACGGGGTGGTAGAACGCAGCTATACGAGCAATATTCGTCATAGAATGTATGGTCGGAACGCAAGCGGTGAGAAGTTAAAAGGTAGTTTTCCACTGTCACATTTAAAGAATGAACACAAGAAGGAGAGGAGATACTTCAGAAAACATTTTATTAACAGGAATGTAATTCAGGTACATGCTCAAAGAAATTGCTCAAAAGAGCTGCCGCCAGCTGTAATGCAGGCTGCACACCTGCGGGATAGGGACCGACGCACATTTGCGAAGACACCACGCATTTCCCGAATATCGCCGGCAACCGGTCGCGGTAACGTCTCTGTGCCTCACTTGCATTCCCGTCCGCCGCACCGTACACAAAGTGCATATCCGCCATTTCGTGGTTAATATAGCCAGCCATCCTCTCGGCAATCCACGGTAGAAATGCCGTTGGGTGCGAGGATCGAACCTTTTATACCATTTCCAACGCCACCTAGCGGCTCGCCGTTTGCGTTCCGCCCATACTTTCTATGACGAATATTGCTCGTATAGCTGCGTTCTACCACCCCGTAAAGTTTTGCCCACTTTTTCAGATTCACCCTGTATATCAGATATGCTATAAATATGTTATTTATTCAATATGTTTTGTTTATGACTAAGATATCATATTAATAATTGCATTTAACTAAATTAAAACAATATCTTAGTAACGAATTTAATGTTCCTTTTGGCTTCAAAATGATAATGAAAAAGAATATAACCATGCGAAATAAATTAAAGACTTTTGTTTATTTTAAGGAATTTTTTAATTTAAAGTGTTTTTTTTTTTACTTTCTCAGTGGAGTGGAGGTGACTCAGCTGGCAGAACTCCAGATTCATAATCTGTAGCTCCAGGTTCGAGTCTCACTTATCTAAGCGTTGAGATCTATCTTCTCAGTGAGAAAGAGGACACCGACTCGAAAACCTTGTCAACTTATACTACCAAACTAAATCTCAAACTTTCTGCCTGCTTTGAAATCCAAAACAGTTGTCTTTCTATAATTGGTTTTCTTTAAGTCTCATATTTTTTGTCCGACACTAAAAATATATTATAAAAAAACTATAAAATATTATTCCATATAGAATATCATTTTAACCTTTCCTGTTCGGTAAAATACTTCAGTAATTGGGAAACTCTACTCAAGTTTTATTCTCAGACTCACCCTTCCTCTCGGAGCATGCCCAACACTGGATTTTCGGAACCCCAAAACAAAAACTTCTCTCCCTTCGGACTCTAAATCCTGGGTACATACCTGAATGATGGGCTTGGAAGGCCGCCATCTGTCAGAGGGACGTAAAGCCCTGTCCACGTGTGCAGGAGAGTTATACTCTGTGGACGTTAAAGAACACACTGAATTACTATGAAGGGAGGCTATTATCTATCTCCCAACAGTTGTCCAATGGGTTCCATCCTCCAGCCATCTCTGATCCTTTGGAATCCTTGCGGCCTGGCCATTTAGCCCAGGATATGCAAAAAAGTGCTGCTCAGAAATAAAACAACCCAACCTAAAACAGAGGAAAATTTTTTATACTGGAAAAGCTTTTTCTTTTGCTTTATTTTTCAATAGGACCTGATATCTAAATTAACACTGCGCACACAGCATCAACACGTTCCCTTCCAAGGTTTGTGTACCATGGAGAGTTACCGTGGAGGCAAGAGGACTAAGTCTCCCTTTGCTCTGCTGCAAAAATCTATAGGAAAATTAATTTATGTTGACATTCATTTATGTTGAATGAATAATTAATGTTTAAAATTATTCAACCGTTTAAAATAATTCACTTTCCCGTTGTTTAATTTATGTTATGTCATTCACTAAACAACAACATAATGTTTCATTCGTGCTGCTAATTAATGTCTTTCAAAAAATAATTTATAATAAACATAAATTAATTCTGAAAATCGATGTAAAAATTAATTTATATATCAGATGTCATCATTATCATCATCATCATCCTCATCCTCAAGCAGCCACGGGCTACGGAGGTCCAACCAGACCGTGCAATTTAGTTCTCCAAGCAAGTCTATCCTGAGCTACATCTACTGCATCTGGCCACTGCACACCAATTCTAACAAGGTCCTGTTTGACATTGTCTCCCCACCGCATCCTAGGTCTCCCCTGCTTTCTGAGGCCTTTAGGCACACTGTTCATAACCCTATTCGCCAATCTATAATTATTCATACGGGCAACATGGCCAAACCAACGGAGTCTCTCTCTGCACAATATGCTGCTTAAAGGAGGTTGCAAACTCCTTTGCCTAACCTCATCATTAGTTACAAAGTTGAACCACCTAATGCCCAAGATACTGCGTAAGCATCTGGAATCAAAAGCATCTAGTTTCCTGTTATCTTGTTTACAAAGTGTCCATGTTTCACTAGCATAACTAACCCTAGAAAGAACCAAACTATTATACAGTCTAATTTTAGTCTTTAGGTGTATACGCCTATTTCTCCACACTCTCCATAGATTCTTAAAAGTCCCGGCAGCAATCTCTATTCGTCTGTTAATCTCATGCCGCACATCACTGGTATCTGTTACATAGCTCCAAAGATAATTAAACTGTGACACCTGCTCAAGACTGCAACCATTTAGATTAACTGAATCACAGCCTGCCTAACCAATTTTCATCACTTTAGTTTTCTCTCTGTTTATAACTAAACCTACTCTACTACCAGTCTCATTAACAGCGCGAACGAAAGAGTTCATCTCATCAACATCATTTGCCAAATGGGCTAAATCATCAGCATAATCTAAATCAGAAATTTTCGTATCTCCAGTCCATTTAAGGCCGAAATCTTTCCCTTGAAGTGAATTTCGCATAACATAATTAATAACCAAGCTAAAGAGAAAAGGAGACAAAATGCACCCTTGTCGAACACCAGAAGTAATGCTAAACCAATTGCTACAAGCGTTACTAACTCTCACACAGGACTCAGTGTTATTATAGAGAGCTTTCAATATGTTAACTAACTTGACAGGTATACCATACGATCTCACAATCACCCACAAATTATGGCGATCAACAGAGTCGAAAGCCTTTTTGAAATCAACAAAGCTAGCAACCAAAGGTTTCTGAAACTCTAAACATTTCTCAAGAATCTGCCTAAGTGAAAATATCTGATCCACAAAATGTGAAATATATCCCTACCACTTCTGAATCCACATTGCTCATCACGCAATTGACTGTCAACCAGATTCTTAATTCTATTAAGCACAATCATGGAAAGAACTTTACCTGGAACAGAGAGTAGGCTGTTACCCCTATAGTTATCACAAAAACTGCGATCACCTTTTTTAAAAATAGGGATAACAATAGCTCTGGTAAAATCCTTAGGAACCATGCCTTTATCATAAAAGATATTCAGAATTTCAGTCATCCAAGTGGTAACCGAAACATTCCAAGCTCTAAGCATTTGTGTAGTAATTTCATCTACACCTGGGGATTTATGTAATTTAAGTTTAGAAACAGCTAAATAACTTCAGATTGTGTTATAGGGCCAACATTAAAGCTGCCAATGCATCTATCATCATTGCAAACAATGGGGATAGAACTAACCACATTGTTTAGAATATCACTGAAATGCTCAGCCCACCTAGCCATGACAGAATCCTCACCTTCTATAACCTTACCTTGTTTATCCTTCAATCCTTGTATACCTGTCCGTTTTCTAACACACAAAGCATTAACTATCTGGTAAAGCTCTCTGCAGTTGTGCTGTCTAACTGCTTCCTCGACTTTTTCAGCCAAACAATCAAGCCAAAGATTCTTATCAGCAGCTAACTGATCCTTTACACGTTTATTACGTTTTCTGTAATGCTTTCTATTAGGACTAGTAGGGAATTGATTAAGGACATTCCTGCAGTTCTTTCTTTCCGAAATAAGCTCTAGTACCTTATCACTCAGATAATTCTGTCTCTTCTGCTCCTTTTTTCCTAAAAGAGTACTGTTAGTGTCCATAAAAGCCTATTTAAAATGATCCCATTCTTCCTCAACTTCAGTAGTAAGCATACCATGACTGCCATAGTGACTAAGTAACCTATCATGGTAAGCTTTGGCTATAACTGGGTCTTTCATAGCTTCAGTATTAAAAGTAAATTTTTTAACCCTAGCACAACACTTTTTAAGTTTAAGTTGCAAGACACTTTTAACAAGATAATGGTCAGATCCAATTTCAGCTCCCCTATATGCCCTGGTATTCCTAACAGAACTAGCCCATTTGCTGTTAATTAATATATAATCAATCATATTCTTATGCAGCCCATGAGGTGAAACCCATGTGTACTTATGTATGTCGCGGTGTTTGTAATAAGTGTTAGTTATTCTGAATCCATTCAGTTTACTTACCTGTAGGAGACGTTGCCCATTGCCATTGCAGCTACCAATACCAAAAGGGCCTATTACTCCTCCTCAAAGGTCAGAGACAGTACCAACTTTGGCATTGAAGTCACCAGGAACAAGGGTAATATCTCCTTTCTTCACAGATTCAAAATATCCTGAAGTTGTTCATAAAACCTATCCTTCTCATCCTCATCGGGGGGGGGGGGGATAACAGCAGACACCATTCAAGTCTTTAACGCTTGTCTGAAATTTTTCTGTAAGAAACCTTTCATTAATGCACTCATATCCTAGAAGAGCATCACTAGCGTGTCTGCTGAGAATCAGACCCACGCCTTGTGATGTTTATTGTCGTCCCTCCCTGAAAAGAGAAATTTAAAATTATTTTTAAGAATCTGACCTTTATCTGTCCATCTTGTCTCTTGCAAGGCGAGAATATCTCAATTATAATGGTGTAATTCTTGTGTGAGAACATTAAGAGAAAAAGCTCTGTACAGGGTCCTCACATTAGAACTACCTATGGAGAGAAAATGGTTAGTAGGATGTTTAAAGAAACTATGTTTATTGGGAGAGAGAATGCCGACAATATCAAACAGCCCCCTAATCGCAGACATGGGGCAAAAACCCGTTCCCCCGCTACTAAAGGCTGAAGCCATCTACACTGGAAGACTTCGTCCAATGTAGATTTTGACGATGCCAATAGGAGCAAAGAGTTCAGGCGCATTCGATGACCTCTGCTCAGGATTATCCACCAGCTGATAAACATATCCTGTGAATCTATTCACTTGGGGCTGTCAACCCACAAACAAACAGAAAACACAGCGGAAGATTTTCCCTCCACAGAAGCCCACCAGTGCAGCAAAATCAGGATCCATAATCAAGCTCAGAGCCATATATCTGTCCAGTCCAGTGGGTTTATATGGTCAGCACCAGGACCCTGTGTGGTTGACCACTCCTCAGCAGGGTAGAAAAAAAAAGAAAAGTAGCCATAGTTGTCCAGATCAGTAGGCCACACTAATCTGGCAGCCCTCCCCTTCCGTTCACTTCCACAAGAGAGTATCTCTTTCGAAAGGTACTAACGGTCTGCAGCATGAGAAGGCGGGGTTGGAGATTAGGTGCTAGGCCTGGCCGGTTCTATGCATCATCACAGGGGATTGGTACATAGCTCTCCTTCCAGTGACTACCTAGGTACCATTTACAGACCATATCAAATGTAGCACACATTAATGTCGTTTGGCTCCTTCCTCGTTAGCCGAATGAAAACTTAATATTTTTTTCACTTTTGATTTTGTTTTTCGCAGCATATAATTGATTTTTTTTATTTTTAAGAAAGAACATTTTTACATGCATATTTCAATAATAAATATCCCTTTTTTTTTCAGTTTTTTAATACTAAAATGACTGATTATGTATGTAAAGTCGCTCAAAAAAGCATCCGAACACTATGGTTGATTACAGAATTCAGAAAAAATATCCGGCAACGATTTTTTTTTAGAAATTAGTGACCTTCGTGTCACGTGACACGAAGGTTGCCAGATCACCAATTTCATCACCAGATCACCAATATCTGGCAACGATTTTTTTTTAGAAATTAGTGACCTTCGTGTCACGTGACACGAAGGTTACTAATTTCTAAAAAAAATCGTTGCCAGATGTTTTTTCTGAATTCTGTAAGCAACCATGGTGTTCTGATACTTTTTTGAGCGACTGTACATATGCTCAGAGTTGGATCTGGAGAGGAAGGGGGGGTGCCTTCCCCCATCCTCCTTGAGAATGCCAGTAAGTGTAACAGAGGCAAAATATCCGTTAACCCTTCAGTAGTAAAGAATCACAGGATGTGTTCTGTAGACATGGAACTCATAAAACTATTTAGCTTTCACAAAAATTTCAAGCAATTTTTTGAAGACCTCTAAAATGAATGAAGAAATGTTACACTTCAGTGGAAATCTAGTATCTTGTCCCCCCCCCCCCCCCCCCCCACAGCTACCCATCTTTTACGATTTTTCTCCAGCCGGGCCTGCATATTATTATGCATTTTTTTTAATTGTGTTTTTTAAAGTTGTACAGTGAAAACTTTACCATTCAAAGAACATTTTCTGCGTTTTGCCTCAAACCAATTTTTCTTCATTTTAAAACTATTTTTTGCATATACATACAACTATCCAAACATGCAAATAGCAATTAGGTACTGTTCGTTATTATAATTAGTATCAATATTCCAAAGTTGTAAAGGTATGGAAAAGGATTTCTATTCAACATTTGGTAAAAAAAAAATTTGTAGTGATAAGGGCAGAACTCTACGTCATTGTTTTCATGTTTTATTTATTGTACACTTTAAATAATGCGCAAATTATCTCTATACCAAAATTTCCTCTTTTACATTTCTATAACACGTTTCC
The DNA here is from genome assembly GCA_038380435.1 of Ryuthela nishihirai. Taxonomy (NCBI): domain Eukaryota; kingdom Metazoa; phylum Arthropoda; class Arachnida; order Araneae; family Heptathelidae; genus Ryuthela; species Ryuthela nishihirai. The sequence goes on from JAWZYU010000021.1 coordinate 49,842,815, forward strand.
TTTCTTCCTCCATACTTTTCTATAGGAATGTATCGGAAGAGTTGCCAGCAGTGAAATGAATCAACCACAGAAATTTTAAATAGGTTACAAAGACCAACTATTGTTCAAGACGGAAATGTTACGAAACGCGCTGGATATAGTAACCACAACCACTGCTGCGTAGGATGGAGTTTAAATTCTAAATAAAGTGGATGTTTCTTCTTTAAATTTCTAATCGCTTTAATTTGGTTTTGTATATAATATTATTTGAAATATATCCTGTTTCCCTTTTTTTTTTAAAATATATCCTTAATATTGTTTGAAATATATCCTCTTTTTTTAAATAAATCCCGCTTCTTATTGTTTTATTTATAAGCACAAAACTTTTATCCATGCAAACCTGAAGCTGCAGTGATAGGTTTCGGAACTGATGAGCTTTACAACAGTTGGGGTGTTTTACCTCTGAGCGGCACTTTTTTGCACACCATGGGCTAAATGTCCAGGTCACATGGACCCCGAAGGCTCAGAGAAGGTTGGGGGAGGGGACCCACTGAAACAGCTGTTGGGAGTCAGATGGCAGCCTCCCGTCAAGGCCATCCAGCGTGTTCTTTTAACGTGCACAGGGTATGGCTCTCCCGCACACGGGGCCACGGCTTAACGTCCCACACGACGGACGGCGGCCTTTCCAAGCCCATCGGTGTCCCCTACTGACCGTGGGCTGGGGAGAGAATTTTGCGGAGATAAATCTAAACGCTGACCCAGCTGGGACTCGAACCTGGGAACTACAGATTACGAGCCTGGCGCGCTACCGACTGAGCCACCCCCGCCCCCTTTACAACAGTATTCATTAAATTTTGCTAAGACATCAAACGGTACGGTGAATATTTAAAACGTAGTTCAATAATGACACCCACTTGGGAATAACTAGGAACAGATGTTATTGTCATGGTTACTAAATCTTCTCTAGATATAGGGACATTCCGCGAAAAAGAGCAAAAATCTCACATGTCCGCAAAAAACCGTGAAAAATCCTGATATCTGCGGATAATTATGAGTATTTCAGTGACTAAATGAGTGACTTGACAGATAGCGGATCACGCTGATTCTTAACTATGATTAAGAAATGGTAGAGCTTCTAAAATTTGAAAAAAAATATCCAAATTTCAAATTTTGGGATAATTGGGATCGTAGATCTCGGAAAAAAATCCAAACTTTGACCTGTCTTTCAAAGTCAAATAGAGGTCACGCTAATATCAAACGATCTACGAGTGCCAACAAACGTGAAAACTGGTGTCTGGAGAGTGTTTTAGGTTTGCACAGGTCAGAAACTTGATTTCGGATCCCACAAGTCCTTTGAGGTCAAAGGTCACATTCCGATCTACGAGTGCTAGAGATCTAAAAACTGGTGCCATGAGGTGTTATGGGTCGTATATCTCATAGTGTGAAAGTTCAAAGGTCAAATTTCTACATCTCAGGATACAGAGTTAAAATTCGTACATATGGGTATTTTCGTTCCGTAGAGTATTTTCGTCCCATATTTAGATATCCGTAAAAATGCAAAGAAATTTCCTGATGTTTTAATAATGGCGTGGTTGCAAAATAAATTTTTACTGTTTTATTTGCCGCATGAAGGGACAAAAAAGCTGGAATGAAAATGAAAAGAAACGTTACGTCCAATTTGCAAATATGTCTGCCTCCGCTAGTTCTATTGCTTCATCATTCGCAGTTGGCACATTTGCTATTTTATCGTGCTGGACGCAGCACATTTCAACAAAACGTCTATAAGCTTTTTAGAAATGCTTCAAAGTTGTAAAGGTACGGAAAATAACGACACCATTAATAACAGTTCTATTCAATATATACTTTTTGCCTTCACCCGCTAGTGGCGGGGGGGTGGCTCAGTCGGTAGCGCGCCAGGCGCGTAATCTGTAGTTCCCAGGTTCGAGTCCCAGCTGGGTCAGCGCTGAGACTTATCTCCGCAAAATTCCCCGCCCTGCCCACGGTCAGTAGGGGACACCGATGGGATTGGAAAGCCGCCGTCCTTCAGATGGGATGTTAAGCCGTGGCCCCCTTGTTCTGGAGAGCCATACCCTGTGCACGTTAAAGAACACGCTGGAGGCCTTGACGGGAGGCTACCAATAGTTGGTCTTTGTAACCTTAGTGTCACAACAGCTGTTCCAGTGGGTCCCCTCTCCCAACCTTCTCTGAGCCTTCGGGGTCCATGTGACCTGGCCATTTAGCCCATGGTGTGCAAAAAAAGTGCCGCTCAGAGGTAAAACAAGATCACTAATTTCTACAAAAATCTTTGCCAGATATTTTTCCTGAATTCTGTAATCAACCATAGTGTTCGGATATTTTTTTGAGCGACTGTACATTCCATTTTCCTAAGCTCCGTCTGTACATTTAAGTAGCATTAATAGCATTGCTGTAGTAGTAATAGCAGTCTTTTAAGTCTGCTCCGCGATGGTTGCTGATTTAAGTGGTTTATTAGTTAATTTTTGGACTTACTGATTTAAGTCAATACACAACTATAAGCTTCAACAATAGATTATCAAATCACTATTAATAATGGGCATAGCATTATTCTTCTTATCCTAAGAGATTCAACGTAAATATACACTGCCCTACCAAAATATTTGATAATTTCCATGTTATCTCAATAGGAATCTAACTTCGAATCTCCAAAACTTCTCACCATCATCCTCATCATCATCCTCAAGCAGCCATGGGCTACGGAGGTCAAACCAGATTGTGTAATTTAATTCTCCAAATATATCTATCCTGAGCTACATCTGCTGCATCTGGTCATTGTAGGCCAATTCTAGCAAGGTCCTGTTTGACATTGTCTGCCCACCGCATCCTAGGTCTCCCCTCTTTCTTAGGTATTTAAGCACACTATTCATAACCCTATTCTCTGATCTACAGAGCGGGGCGGTGGTGGCTCAGTCGATAGCGCGCCAGGCTCGTAATCTGTAGTTCCCAGGTTCGAGTAGCATTGAGATTTATCTCCGCAAATTTCCCCGCCCTGCCCACGGTCAGTAGGGGACACCGATGGGCTTGGAAAGACCGCCGTCCGTCGGATGGGACGTTAAGCCGTGGCCCCGTGTGCGGGAGAGCCATACCCTGAGCACGTTAAAGAATACACTGGATGGCCTTGACGGGAGGCTACCATCTGTCTCCCAACAGCTGTTCCATTGGGTCCCCTCCCCCAACCTTCTCTGAGCCTTCGGGGTCCATGTGACCTGGCCATTTAGCCCATGGTGTGCAAAAAAGTACCGCTCAGAGGTAAAACAACCCAACCCAACTGATCTACAGTTATGCATATGAGCAACATGGCCAAACCAACGGAGTCTCTCTCTGCACAATAAGCTGCTCAAAAGAGGTTACCGTTTCCTTTCCCTAACCTCATTATCAAAAGCATCAAGTTTCCTGTTATCTTGTTCACAAAGGGTCCAAGTTCACTACCATAATTAAATCCAATAACTTCTAAATGTATCTAATATAAAATATTCATTTAATGGAAAAATGTAACGGAAGCCAAATTAAAGATCACAATGAAATCTATTTAAATCTCGATTTTTACACAATATTCGTTCACTATTTAAATAATTTCGGTAGCTGGATTATTTAATAATAAAGTGTTTTGTGTTATATAAATCATTCACAATTATTTAATATTGACGTAAACATTATAAAACTTTTACAAATGTATATTTATTCTATTAAATTGTTTCGAAACAATATTTATTATTTAAGTTTTAATAAATTTTGGAAGAAAATTCTTACGACACATTACTCTTGTGAAAACATTCCAAATTCCAAAAATGTTTAAATTCTGAACGAATTTTGTTGAAAAATGAGGATATTGTTCAGGAAAGATATGCTTGGAGAACTAAACTGCACGGTCTGGTTGGACTTCCATAGCACAAGGCTGCTTGATGATGATGATGAAGGAGGAGGAGGAGGAGGAGGAGGAGGAGGAGGATCTTTAATTCAGTCTCAGTTTTCCATTAAGTGCAAATTGAACAAATCATAGAGTTCAAAGCTAGATTTCCCTAGACATCACATTGAAATCTTGTAACATTTTGCATTACATAGATCAAAATAAACTTTAAATAAACAAATGGTCTTTCTATTCTAATACGTAGAAGATTCTGTTAGTACATGAATGTCAATCTCGAAATTGAATCAGAAGAACTCCATAGGTCAACATAACCCCGGTTGTGGTCAACATCAAACCGCGATTGACCCTAAACATGCCCCAGCCAGTGATGCTTAAATCTTGTGACATTAGATTCGTGAATATAAGCAAAGACATCATGACGTGTGTTTTACGATGCGTTGTTTCAACGGCATTCTTGGCCATCATGTGAACGCTGCGTTCCAATTCATCGAAAGCTTCTGACACTCTGTCTCCACAAACGGTCAATACAACGAAAGAGATAATTATCCACACACAATTCAACAAATCTACCACTGCTCCAAGTTTGTCTTCGTGATGGACTTGTTTAGATATCAGCTTATTGACGTGATTAAATTGATCACACACCATGAGTCCGTATAGCAAAAACACACTCAGAGAAAGGGTCTCTTCTGTTTCTATGACCGCTAAACTTAATCTGTTGAAGAGATCCATAAAAAGCGAAATGTTCTCAGGAGAGATGTACCTGATGCTCCAAGTCAACTTCTCGGTGTAACATCGAAAAATGCGTTGCAGTGCCACGTAAAAAGTACAAAAGAGAACAACAGTTAAACTTGGACCACCAATAAGGAAAAAGGTAAAAACAGCATGCATTAGTATGAGGAAGGCTTCCACTCCTCTAGAGTTGCTTTCAGTGCAGTTCCAGCCAAAGAAATAATACTTGCATAAAGATAGCACAGATTTAGACTGACACAAGTCGATAAAGCCGATTGTAAACATCATCAAGGGAAACAGTAAACATGTTGTGCAAGCAACGAACAGATAACGCTTCAATGGACGACGATTTGTCACTGAAACATCATCAGACAATCGTGAAAGGTTTTTGGCAAGAACCAATATTCGATGACGTTTAAATATCAGCGAGTACCGCAGGCAGAAATATATTATGACAACTATGGACCTTGTAAGTGTTGATTTAGCTGAAGATTCGAAATTCTTCAGTGAGAATAGTTCTGCAATTAGCATATAAAATGATATTACGTTGATTATTACTTCAGCTGTTTTCTTAAGCACAGTCCAAAAAGTTTTGGTTTTTATACAAGAGCGATCTTCACGAATTATGACGCCAACTGCGAACAAGAACCTGAAGATTATTTGAAAGTTTGCATTAACTTTGTCACTTCTAGAAAAACCCTTCCTTAGATTCTTACCTTGAAACTGAATCATAGTTTGCATTCCTGTTCCGTATTCTCTGATGTATTCTTTACACTGAACTGATTAATATTATAGGACTTTGTTTCTAAATAAACCTTCAGCACACTTTTTTTTTCCTGAAAGAAAAACTTTCAAGGTTTTTACACACATTAGAACTTGAATCTGAAGGTTACAGAACTGCTACCTGATGATCCTGTGATTCACTGTAGCAAGTTGAATTCATTCCTTTATATAGATTTCTGGTGGAGTAATTTACAGGAGACATTTTAGCGTGAGCTATCAATAATTCATCAGTTCCATTATAAGCTGTTAATGGAAAAGAGACAGCAAGTATTCATTTAGTTGAATGCCTGTGTTAATGCGTTCTGATGTTTTTGTTTACGTAATGGTTTTTCCAGAGACCCAAGGTAACGTTTCTTCTTGTAAGTGACCAAAGACTAAGATCAATACCTTTTCCACCTATTTGATAAAGTAAAAAGATTTATGGTCAATAAGCATTTCCAAGAAGTCGTGAATGATAGGACATGAGTCGTTTATTCTATGTGCCATGCAGATCAAGACAACTAGATATCGTAGACAGTATACAGAAATCAATATAGAGTATCAAACGAAGTGAAATGATTTAAAATTCGATGATACATCACCTTTGATGCTACATACAGATTGGTGTTCAGGAGAAATGTGTTCATCAGAAATAAGTGAACCGACTTAGATTGAAGAACGAAGGTTGTTAAGTTCAGGTCTTAGCAGTCAGTCAATAACAGAGAATCAATGGTTTGTATTTATTGATTAGAACAGTTTTCGCGTATTCTGCTGATAACGATTTGTTGAGAAAGCATAAGGATACAACGACAAGAAAGCTCTTTCATAGGTTTAGGGTTGTAAACATTTACAAACTTTTTATAGAGTCTTGAGACAACGATAGAAGAGTCATCAGAGTAAATGGGACGTGTGCATCTGGTAAAGGCTCGTGATTCAGCAAATGAAGCGTTTGCATCTGGTTAAGGCTCATGCTCCAGAAAAAATGGAATGTGGGCATATGGTTAAAGTTGCTGCTGCAGAAAATGGAGGGTGGGCATTTGGTTAAAGTTGGTGCTCCATTCAGATGGAGCATGTACAGCTGGTTTAGGTTCGAGCTCCGGCAAATGGAGCTTGTACAGCTGGTTAAGGTTTCTACTCTAGTTTGCTGTGAAACCACCTCTATTGTTAGTAATGATTTTGTTTGAAGACGCCAGAAAGTCGGGAAATGTTAATTAACCCAAATATTGCTTTACTGATAGAGTAAGCCCATGAGGTTGTTACATAATTTTTAATTATGAAAAAGGATGTAAATTGTTAGAAGCAGTTTTTCTTTCCGTTGAAAGGCCCCTCACCTGCCTTCTGTGTTGCTGTGGGAGCGAGATTTGTTTCAGTTAGCAGAGGACCAGGCTCGCTGAGTCCCACCTACTCCAGCGTTATGAATTATCTTCGCTAAATCCTCGATTTGCCCTCCATCAAAAAGAGGACGCTGATGGTCTTGGAAAGGTGGCCGTCTCTTTGGGAGGGACGTAAAAACCTTAGCCCGTGTCCAGCAGAACCATACCCTGCGCACTTTAAAGAACACGCTGGATGGCCTTGACGAGAGGTTACCTTTCCTAATACCTATCTAATGGGTCCTCTTCCGCGAACTCTCTCTGAGCAATTGGGATCTTTATGACCTGGTCATTTAACCCATTGTGTGCAACAAAAAAAAGCCGGTCAGAGGTAAAAGAATCCAACAACAACGCGTTAAAATTCTGTTTCAATCATTGAAAGCATTCTAGAAATCCTCCAACTCTTCCCTGTCTTAAAAAAGTACATTCACTTTAACAATCCAGATTTCCCTTCTTATCGGTTCTTTTTTTTTATATCTCTGTTTCTTATTTATCTGTTCTTTATTTAGATATCTCTGTTCCCTATCTAACTGTTATTTTTCAAATATAACTATTCCTTATGTATATGCTTTTTTTTGGGGGGGGGGCAAAGTAAATGTGAAACTTTATCACTCTTGTTGATACAAAGGATATCCCATCACTAGAATAGTTAATGTCTTTCTTTGAAGTATCTCTGTTCCTTAGCTATCTGTTTTTTTTATATCTATCTCTGTTCTTTATCTATTTTCTATTCCTTATCTATCAGTTCTTTTTTGGATATATGAGCTCCTTATCTATTTTCTGTTTCTTTTTGAACTTGGAATTGCATAAAAATGAAAATTCATCAGATGCGAGACACCTCAGGATTTTCGGGTCCTGCTAGCGAAAATGAATCATAAATAAATTAATGAATAAATAAATTAATAAATCATGTTAATAATGCTGATTTATCTTAGAAATATTATTTTTTGCGTGGATTCGTATCGCATCAAATTCAAATTGTTTTTTCTGCCAACTAAACCAGTTCATTGAGTTAACAGTACTTCAGTTGGGTTGGGTTGTTTTACCTCTGAGCGGCACTTTTTTTGTTGAAAACGAATTTTGTTGAAAAATGAGGATATTGCTCAGGAAAGATATGCTTGGAGAACTAAACTGCACGGTCTGGTTGGACTTCCATAGCACATGGCTGCTTGATGATGATGATGATGATGATGATGGTGATGATGATGATGATGATGATGATGATGATGATGATGATGATGATGATGATCTTTAATTCAGTGTCAGTTTTCCATTAAGTGCAAATTGAACAAATCATAGAGTTCAAAGCTAGATTTCCCTTGACATCACATGGAAATCTTGTAACATTTTGCATTACATAGATCAAAATAAACTTTAAATAAACAAATGGTCTTTCTATTCTAATACGTAGAAGATTCTGTTAGTACATGAATGTCAATCTCGAAATTGAATCAGAAGAACTCCATAGGTCAACATAACCCCGGTTGTGGTCAACATCAAACCGCGATTGACCCTAAACATGCCCCAGCCAGTGATGCTTAAATCTTGTGGCATTAGATTCGTGAATATAAGCAAAGACATCATGACGTGTGTTTTACGATGCGTTGTTTCAACGGCATTCTTGGCCATCATGTGAACGCTGCGTTTCAATTCATCGAAAGCTTCTGACACTCTGTCTCCACAAACGGTCAATACAACGAAAGAGATAATTATCCACACACAATTCAACAAATCTACCACTGCTCCAAGTTTGTCTTCGTGATGGACTTGTTTAGATATCAGCTTATTGATGGTGTTAAATTGACCACACACCATGAGTCCGTATAGCAAAAACACACTCAGAGAAAGGGTCTCTTCTGTTTCTATGACCGCTGAACTTAATCTGTTGAAGAGATCCATAAAAAGCGAAATGTTCTCAGGAGACATGTACCTGATGCTCCAAGTCAACTTCTCGGTGTAACATCGAAAAATGCGTTGCAGTGCCACGTAAAAAGTACAGAAGAGAACAACAGTTAGACTTGGACCACCAATAAGGAAAAAGGTAAAAACAGCATGCATTAGTATGAGGAAGGCTTTCACTCCTCTAGAGTTGCTTTCACTGCAGTTCCAGCCAAAGAAATAATACTTGCATAAAGATAGCACAGATTTAGACTGACACAAGTCGATAAAGCTGATTGTAAACATCATCAAGGGAAACAGTAAACATGTTGTGCAAGCAACGAACAGATAACGCTTCAATGGACGACGATTTGTCACTGAAACATCATCAGACAATCGTGAAAGGTTTTTGGCAAGAACCGATATTCGATGGCGTTTAAATATCAGCGAGTACCGCAGGCAGAAATATATTATGACAACTATGGATCTTGTAAGTGTTGATTTAGCTGAAGATTCGAAATTCTTCAGTGAGAATAGTTCTGCAATTAGCATATAAAATGATATTACGTTGATTATTACTTCAGCTGTTTTCTTAAGCACAGTCCAAAAAGTTTTGGTTTTTATACAAGAGCGAGCTTCACGAATTATGACGCCAACTGCGAACAAGAACCTGAAGATTATTTGAAAGTTTGCATTAACTTTGTCACTTCTAGAAAAACCCTTCCTTAGATTCTTACCTTGAAACTGAATCATAGTTTGCATTCCTGTTCCGTATTCTCTGATGTATTCTTTACACTGAACTGATTAATATTATAGGACTTTGTTTCTAAATAAACCTTCAGCACACTTTCAAGGTTTTTACACACATTAGAACTTGAATCTGAAGGTTACAGAACTGCTACCTGATGATCCTGTGATTCACTGTAGCAAGTTGAATTCATTCCTTTATATAGATTTCTGGTGGAGTAATTTACAGGAGACAATTTAGCGTGAGCTATCAATAATTCATCAGTTCCATTATACGCTGTTAATGGAAAAGAGACAGCAAGTATTCATTTAGTTGAATGCCTGTGTGAATGCGTTCTGATGTTTTTGTTTACGTAATGGCTTTTCCAGAGACCCAAGGTAACGTTACTTATTGTAAGTGACCAAAGACTAAGATCAATACCGTTTCCACCTATTTGATAAAGTAAAAAGATTTATGGTCAATAAGCATTTCCAAGAAGTCGTGAATGATAGGACATGAGTCGTTTATTCTATGTGCCATGCAGATCAAGACAACTAGATATCGTAGACAGTATAAAGAAATCAATATAGAGTATCAAACGAAGTGAAATGATTTAAAATTCGATGATACATCACCTTTGATGCTACATACAGATTGGTGTTCAGGAGAAATGTGTTCATCAGAAACAAGTGAACCGACTTAGATTGAAGAACCAAAGGTTGTTAAGTTCAGGTCTTAGCAGTCAGTCAATAACAGAGAATCAATGTTTTGTATTTATTGATTAGAACAGTTTTCGCGTATTCTGCTGATAACGATTTATTGAGAAAGCATAAGGATACAACGACAAGAAAGCCGTTTCATAGGTTTAGGGTTGTAAACATTTACAAACTTTTTATAGAGTCTTGAGACAACGATAGAAGAGTCATCAGAGTAAATGGGACGTGTGCATCTGGTAAAGGCTCGTGATTCAGCAAATGAAGCGTTTGCATCTGGTTAAGGCTCATGCTCCAGAAAAAATGGAGTGTGGGCATATGGTTAAGGTTGCTGCTGCAGAAAATGGAGGGTGGGCATTTGGTTAAAGTTGGTGCTCCATTCAGATGGAGCATGTACAGCTGGTTTAGGTTCGAGCTCCGGCAAATGGAGCTTGTACAGCTGGTTAAGGTTCCTACTCTAGTTTGCTGTGAAACCACCTCTATTGTTAGTAATGATTTTGTTTGAAGACGCCAGAAAGTCGGGAAATGTTAATTAATCCAAATATTGCTTTACTGATAGAGTAAGCCCATGAGGTTGTTACATAATTTTTAATTATGAAAAAGGATGTAAATTGTTAGAAGCAGTTTTTCTTTCCGTTGAAAGGCCCCTCACCTGCCTTCTGTGTTGCTGTGCGAGCGAGATTTGTTTCAGTTAGCAGAGGACGAGGCTCGCTGAGTCCCACCTACTCCAGCGTTATGAATTATCTTCGCTAAATCCTCGATTTGCCCTCCATCAAAAAGAGGACGCTGATGGTCTTGGAAAGGTGGCCGTCTCTTTGGGAGGGACGTAAACACCTTAGCCCGTGTCCGGCAGAACCATACCCTGCGCACTTTAAAGAACACGCTGGATGGCCTTGACGAGAGGTTACCTTTCCTAATACCTATCTAATGGGTCCTCTTCCGCGAACTGTCTCTGAGCAATTGGGATCTTTATGACCTGGTCATTTAACCCATTGTGTGCAACAAAAAAAAGCCGGTCAGAGGTAAAAGAATCCAACAACAACGCGTTACAATTCTGTTTCAATCATTGAAAGCATTCTAGAAATCCTCCAACTCTTCCCTGTCTTAAAAAAGTACATTCACTTTAACAATCTAGATTTCCCCTCTTATCGGTTCTTTTTTTGATATCTCTGTTTCTTATTTATCTGTTCTTTATTTGGATATCTCTGTTCCCTATCTAACTGTTATTTTTCAAATATAACTATTCCTTATGTATATGCTTTTCTTTTTTTTGGGGGGGGAGCAAAGTAAAGCTGAAACTTTATCACTCTTGTTGATACAAAGGATATCCCATCACTAGAATAGTTAATGTCTTTCTTTGAAGTATCTCTGTTCCTTAGCTATCTGTTTTTTTATATCTATCTCTGTTCTTTATCTATTTTCTATTCCTTATCTATCTGTTCTTTTTTGGATATATGAGCTCCTTATCTATTTTCTGTTTCTTTTTGAACTTGGAATTGTATAAAAATGACAATTAATCAGATGCGAGATACCTCAGGATTTTCGGGTCCTGCTAGCGAAAATGAATCATAAATAAATTAAAGAATAAATAAATTAATAAATCATGTTAATAATGCTGATTTATCTTAGGAATATTATTTTTGGCGTGGATTCGTATCGCATCAAATTCAAATTGTTCTTTCTGCCAACTAAACCAGTTCATTGAGTTAACAGTACTTCAGTTGGTTTGGGTTGTTTTACCTCTGAGCGGCACTTTTTTGCATACCATGGGCTAAATGGCCTGGTCACATGGACCCCGAAGGCTCAGAGGAGTTTGGGGAGGGGACCCACTGGAACAGCTGTTGGGAGACAGATGGTAGCCTCCCGTCAAGGCCATCCACCGTGTTCTTTAACGTGCACAGGTTATGGCTCTCCCACACACGTGACCACATCTTAACGTCCCATCCGACGGACGGCGGCCTTTACCAAGCCCATCGGTGTCCCTACTGACTGTGGGCAGGGCGGGGAATTTTGCGGAAATAAATCTCAACGCTGACCCAGCTGGGACTCGAACCTGGGAACTACAGATTACTAACAGTACTTCAGAGAGCGATCATTGATTGCGAGAGCGCCTTCGACAAACATAAGGCTAAAAGATAAATATCATGTTGCAAAAGCTGACAGATAATATACTTTCGGTCATTGATTTAAAATTCATCTCCATGGCTTTGGAGAGAACAAAAAACTTGTCCAGGTATCAGGATCACCTCTGATTAAAGTCACGAGTTCATTTTTATCTCTAAACCAAAGTAACATAATACTTCTGCAACAAAAGAAACGTGTTACGGCTTTCCATAGCAATAACTTTCCCAAATCATAAATTTTTCTATTCAAGGAGGCTTCCCATTGCTGACATAAAACCCAGAGAACAAAGTAAAGCTGAAACTTTATCACCCCTGTTGATACAAAGGATACCCCATCACTAGAATAGTTAATGTCTTTCTTTGAAATATTATTTGCTCACAAAATTGCACTTTTTTCCTTCCCAACTCTTGATAATAGAATCTTGCTATAGCGTTTATGAAAGAAATTCACTTTGAAGCAAATGATGATGAGATGGACCTCAGAGACGAAAAAAACCCATAAATTTTGCTATTGATGTCCTCTGAAGACCTCCCAGCAGCAGGAAAGTAAAAACAATATTGACCTTATACTAATGGGAATGAGTTTTCTTTTCAATACCTTCTTATATCTCAGGACTTGTGTTAATTTACTCTAGCCTAACTCCAATAAATCAATAGCTGTCTAAATTTTCTGAGAAACAGTTTTCAGGAAGACTTCATTGACTCGTTTATTATCATGCTCGCATCAATATCCCAAAATCGATTAAGCAAACAAAATTATATATATATAAATGCATGTGCAGCAGGAAAAATAGATTTTTGTGACTAATGTCTCTCAGGAACGGGTTTTGTGTTTGGACATTTGTGCGGAAAGCATTTCAGTAGATGATGAATCGTCCAGAAAGAGTTCTCGTATAAGGTATACTTTTGTTGCTACAAACTATGGTTTATTGGCAGTAGCAGTAGTTTAGTGTCTGCCGAAGTGACGCAATGAAATAGCATGCAAAATCTTCCATCCAAAAAAATAAATGTTGCGTTAGTAGTACGTGCATTGTCGCATATTAGTGGTGGTGATTACTTTGACTGCCTTTCCGTACCACTGGGATGAATTTTCTGAGTCACTGGTGTAAAATTAGAATGTGCAAGCTCCATTACTCACGCATTGAATAGAGAGAAAATCAGATGACTATCAGTTTCCACGTCTTTTTGCGGTATTAGTCAGAGATAAAGTGGATGATCATTAATATTCATCACCTCTAGAAGTGTTAGTCAAAGAGAAAAAAAACTGATCATCAATATCTACTGGCTTTTGACGTGTTGGTCAGAGAAAACCCATGGCTGATCATCGTTCGCCACCTTTTCGTAGCATTAGTTATGAACGTCAACTAGTCATCAATAATCATGGTATTTTAGTTATGATTTTATTGGTTAGAAAGACTGTTCAATAATATTAAGCAGAGAAAATGCAACTGATCGCCGACATCAACCGCTTTTTCAAGAATATTTTGGCAGAGAAAAAGTAACTGATCGCCGACATCAACCGCTTTTTCAAGAATATTTTGGCAGAGAAAAAGTAATTGATCGCCGACATCCACCTCCTTTTCAAAGATATTTTGGCAGAGAAAAAGTAACTGATCGCCGACATCCAATGCTTTTTCAAGAACATTTTGGCAGAGAAAAAGTAACTGATCGCCGACATCCACCGCTTTTCCAAGAATATTTTGTCAGAGAAAAAAGTAACTGACGGCGACATCCTCCGCCTTTTCAAAGATATTTTGGCAAAGAAAAAGTTACTGATCGTCGGCATCCACCGTTTTTTCTAGTATATTTACAGATAAAAAGTAACTGATCATCGACATCCACCGCCTTTTCGAGAATATTGGTCAGAAAAAAACAAACTGATCGTCAATATCCACCGCCTTTTCGGTGTATGGGTTCAATGAGAAGAAAGCCGATCAACAATTGCAGTTTCGGTTCTATGTGAAACTCAAATAACAATCTTGTTGGGTTTTTTGTTTCTTCTAAAAACCATGATTTATACTCTCAGAAACAAAGAGAAAAAAACAACTAATCTTAAAATCTGAATGTTCTGGAAAAAAAAATCGCTTCTATGAAATTCGTGCTTTTAGTTCACAATAACTGGTTCCACCTGTATTAATACCCATTATTCATAAAACGACTGAAAGCTTTCTCAGTTTCAAAAAAATATCAGGAGAATTCTTTGCTGATGACATGGGTACGAAAAGTAAAAATCGTTGGTTCATTCGTAGCACTAACAGTGTCGTCACCCTTGACGTCATCAGTAAGAAGTGTAAGGAATCCAGTTTCTTCGACACCGACTTCATCTTCCCTACCCAAAACACCAGCTGTGACAAAAACTCTTTGAAAAAAGAGTTCATTCTCCTCTTAAAGACATTTTCTCTCGCTGGCATCACAATGTGCCCAAAATATGGAACGGACAAAAGAAGATTTAGCTCCTGTCGTTTCTATAGAAGTTGGGATTACTTAATGACTGTTTCTGCTCTTTGTCTTCTTATAATAAGTTTCATTTCCATTGAAAACTTCTCTACATCCGTTGCAATGGGTTTCACTACTTGCATCAAGATGTTTTTCGCTCTGTGCATTCGCCTATCTCTTTTCTCCAAACGCCAAGAGATTCAAAAAGTCATCAAAAAACGTCTCTAAACTGTGGAGTGAGGTGTCACCAACGCCGTATCCTTCTCTAAAATATCAAATGTTGTTTCAGTGTTTTGTTACCCTTTCGATAATGGCAACTGTTCTTTTCTTATCACTCACGTATATATCTACAAGAGATGACGTTTGGAACTCCTCCCAATTTTACCTATTAGGCTGGAACTTTACCGTGCATCAAGAGAACTACATTCTCGATATCTTTCTACCGTTGTTTTGCTTGAACTACACGATGAATATTGGGATATCCTGCCTATGCCTGATACTTTGCTGCAACATTTACAAGATTCTTAAAAGAATCATAGAAACTTATGGTAAAAAATTGAAAGAAAGAGTGATACATGTTTCATCAGAGACTTTGTCTGATGATACCTCTTTTGTTAACACGTTGATATCTATTATATCTTACGTGGATGCAACTTTATCGCCGGCTGCATTTTTCCTGTATGCTTGTATGGTGAGTTCTTTCTTTCACACTATAAGTATTATCCTCTCCGAAAATATCATACATCGCACGGTACTGACCATTAGTTACGATGCGTTCATTTTCTCCATGGCGGTGACAATGTTTCTACTCATGACTTTATCAGCCTCCAATGTTTCAAAGGAATACGAAAATCTGAAGCAAGATTTTCTCAATTTGGCGGAAGCCATGGCGAGGAAACCGCAGTCGATCCAATCGTTCATGGCGCTAACCGTCTTGATGAATAACGTGAAAGATTCGCGCGTAGTGCTTACTGGATGGGGGATGTTCTCGATTAACAGGAGTTTCATTCTCACCACTGCTGGAGTTATGGTGACTTACGGTGTCTTGCTATTTCAGTTTAATTATTAGTTTCTTCATTTAAAGTCAAATTCTCTGACCAGTGCTGTACAGTCGCTCAAAAAAGTATCCGAACAATATGGTTGATTACAGAATTCATAAAAAATATCTGACAACGATTTTTTTAGAAATTAATGATCTGGCAACTTCGTGCCACGTGCCAGATCACTAATTTCTAAAAAAATCGTTGCCAGATATTTTTTTATGAATTCTGAAGTTAACCATAGTGTTCGGATACTTTTTTGAACGACTGTAGGTGGTCATGTTATTTTCATTTGAATATTGTACGTTTGTAATATATTTCATTTTAATATTGACGTAAACATTATAAAACTTTTACAAATGTATATTTATTCTATTAAATTGTTTCGAAACAATATTTATTATTTAAGTTTTAATAAATTTTGGAAGAAAATTCTTACGACACATTACTCTTGTGAAAACATTCCAAATTCCAAAACTGTTTAAATTCTGAACGAATTTTGTTGAAAAATGAGGATATAGCTCAGGAAAAATATGCTTGGAGAACTAAACTGCACGGTCTGGTTGGACTTCCATAGACCATGGCTGCTTGATGATGAAGATGGTGATGGTGATGATGATGATCTTTAATTCAGTCTCAGTTTTCCATTAAGTGCAAATTGAACAAATCATAGAGTTCAAAGCTAGATTTCCCTTGACATCACATGGAAATCTTGTAACATTTTGCATTACATAGATCAAAATAAACTTTAAATAAACAAATGGTCTTTCTATTCTAATACGTAGAAGATTCTGTTAGTACATGAATGTCAATCTCGAAATTGAATCAGAAGAACTCCATAGGTCAACATAACCCCGGTTGTGGTCAACATCAAACCGCGATTGACCCTAAACATGCCCCAGCCAGTGATGCTTAAATCTTGTGGCATTAGATTCGTGAATATAAGCAAAGACATCATGACGTGTGTTTTACGATGCGTTGTTTCAACGGCATTCTTGGCCATCATGTGAACGCTGCGTTTCAATTCATCGAAAGCTTCTGACACTCTGTCTCCACAAACGGTCAATACAACGAAAGAGATAATTATCGACACACAATTCAACAAATCTACCACTGCTCCAAGTTTGTCTTCGTGATGGACCTGTTTAGATATCAGCTTATTGATGGTGTTAAATTGACCACACACCATGAGTCCGTATAGCAAAAACACACTCAGAGAAAGGGTCTCTTCTGTTTCTATGACCGCTGAACTTAATCTGTTGAAGAGATCCATAAAAAGCGAAATGTTCTCAGGAGATATGTACCTGATGCTCCAAGTCAACTTCTCGGTGTAACATCGAAAAATGCGTTGCAGGGCCACGTAAAAAGTACAGAAGAGAACAACAGTTAAACTTGGACCACCAATAAGAAAAAAGGTAAAAACAGCATGCATTAGTATGAGGAAGGTTTCCACTCCTCTAGAGTTGCTTTCACTGCAGTTCCAGCCAAAGAAATAATACTTGCATAAAGATAGCACAGATTTAGACTGATACAAATCGATAAAGTTGATTGTAAACATCATCAAGGGAAACAATAAACATGTTGTGCAAGCAACGAACAGATAACGCTTCAATGGACGACGATTTGTCACTGAAACATCATCAGACAATCGTGAAAGGTTTTTGGCAAGAACCAATATTCGATGACGTTTAAATATCAGCGAGTACCGCAGGCAGAAATATATTATGACAACTATGGATCTTGTAAGTGTTGATTTAGCTGAAGATTCGAAATTCTTCAGTGAGAATAGTTCTGCAATTAGCATATAAAACGATATTACGTTGATTATTGCTTCAGCTGTTTTCTTAAGCACAGTCCAAAACGTTTTGGTTTTTATACAAGAGCGATCTTCACGAATTATGACGCCGACTGCGAACAAGAACCTGAAGATTATTTGAAAG
The DNA here is from genome assembly GCA_038380435.1 of Ryuthela nishihirai. Classification (NCBI taxonomy): domain Eukaryota; kingdom Metazoa; phylum Arthropoda; class Arachnida; order Araneae; family Heptathelidae; genus Ryuthela; species Ryuthela nishihirai. The sequence goes on from JAWZYU010000021.1 coordinate 49,860,419, forward strand.
TTTGCATTAACTTTGTCACTTCTAGAAAAACCCTTCCTTAGATTCTTACCTTGAAACTGAATCATAGTTTGCATTCCTGTTCCGTATTCTCTGATGTATTCTTTACACTGAACTGATTAATATTATAGGACTTTGTTTCTAAATAAACCTTCAGCACACTTTCAAGGTTTTTACACACATTAGAACTTGAATCTGAAGGGTACAGAACTGCTACCTGATGATCCTGTGATTCACTGTAGCAAGTTGAATTCATTCCTTTATATAGATTTCTGGTGGAGTAATTTACAGGAGACAATTTAGCGTGAGCTATCAATAATTCATCAGTTCCATTATAAGCTGTTAATGGAAAAGAGACAGCAAGTATTCATTTAGTTGAATGCCTGTGTGAATGCGTTCTGATGTTTTTGTTTACGTAATGGCTTTTCCAGAGACCCAAGGTAACGTTATTTATTGTAAGTGACCAAAGACTAAGATCAATACCGTTTCCACCTATTTGATAAAGTAAAAAGATTTATGGTCAATAAGCATTTCCAAGAAGTCGTGAATGATAGGACATGAGTCGTTTATTCTATGTGCCATGCAGATCAAGACAACTAGATATCGTAGCCAGTATAAAGAAATCAATATAGAGTATCAAACGAAGTGAAATGATTAAAAATTCGATGATACATCACCTTTGATGCTACATACAGATTGGTGTTCAGGAGAAATGTGTTCATCAGAAATAAGTGAACCGACTTAGATTGAAGAGCGAAACGTTGTTAAGTTCAGGTCTTAGCAGTCAGTCAATAACAGAGAATCAATGTTTTGTATTTATTGATTAGAACAGTTTTCGCGTATTCTGCTGATAACGATTTATTGAGAAAGCATAAGGATACAACGACAAGAAAGCTCTTTCATAGGTTTAGGGTTGTAAACATTTACAAACTTTTTATAGAGTCTTGAGACAACGATAGAAGAGTCATCAGAGTAAATGGGACGTGTGCATCTGGTAAAGGCTCGTGATTCAGCAAATGAAGCGTTTGTATCTGGTTAAGGCTCATGCTCCAGAAAAAATGGAATGTGGTCATATGGTTAAGGTTGCTGCTGCAGAAAATGGAGGGTGGGCATTTGGTTAAAGTTGGTGCTCCATTCAGATGGAGCATGTACAGCTGGTTTAGGTTCGAGCTCCGGCAAATGGAGCTTGTACAGCTGGTTAAGGTTCCTACTCTAGTTTGCTGTGAAACCACCTCTATTGTTAGTAATGATTTTGTTTGAAGACGCCAGAAAGTCGGGAAATGTTAATTAATCCAAATATTGCTTTACTGATAGAGTAAGCCCATGAGGTTGTTACATAATTTTTAATTATGAAAAAGGATGTAAATTGTTAGAAGCAGTTTTTCTTTCCGTTGAAAGGCCCCTCACCTGCCTTCTGTGTTGCTGTGCGAGCGAGATTTGTTTCAGTTAGCAGAGGACGAGGCTCGCTGAGTAACACCTACCCCAGCGTTATGAATTATCTTCCCTAAATCCTCGATTTGCCCTCCATCAAAAAGAGGACGCTGATGGTCTTGGAAAGGTGGCCGTCTCTTTGGGAGGGACGTAAAAACCTTAGCCCGTGTCCAGCAGTACCATACCCTGCGCACTTTAAAGAACACGCTGGATGGCCTTGACGAGAGGTTACCATCTCTCCTAATACCTACCTAATGGGTCCTCTTCCGCGAACTGTCTCTGAGCAATTGGGGTCTTTATGACCTGGTCATTTAACTCATTGTGTGCAACAAAAAAAAGCCGGTCAGAGGTAAAACAATCCAACAACAACGCGTTACAATTCTGTTTCAATCATTGAAAGCATTCTAGAAATCCTCCAACTCTTCCCTGTCTTAAAAAAGTACATTCACTTTAACAATCCAGATTTTCCCTCTTATCGGTTCTTTTTTTTTGATATCTCTGTTTCTTATTTATCTGTTCTTTATTTGGATATCTCTGTTCCCTATCTAACTGTTATTTTTCAAATATAACTATTCTTTATGTATATGCTTTTTTTTTGGGAGGGGGGGGGGCAAAGTAAATATGAAACTTTATCACTCTTGTTGATACAAAGGATATCCCATCACTAGAATAGTTAATGTCTTTCTTTGAAGTATCTCTGTTCCTTAGCTATCTGTTTTTTTATATCTATCTCTGTTCTTTATCTATTTTCTATTCCTTATCTGTCTGTTCGTTTTTGGATATATGAGCTCCTTATCTATTGTCTGTTTCTTTTTGAACTTGGAATTGTATAAAAATGAAAATTCGTCAGATGCGAGACACCTCAGGATTTTCGGGTCCTGCTAGCGAAAATGAATCATAAATAAATTAATGAATAAATAAATTAATAAATCATGTTAATAATGCTGATTTATCTTAGGAATATTATTTTTGGCGTGGATTCGTATCGCACCAAATTCAAATTGTTTTTTCTGCCAACTAAACCAGTTCATTGAGTTAACAGTACTTCAGTTGGGGTGGGTTGTTTTACTTCTGAGCGGCACTTTTTTGCATACCATGGGCTAAATGGCCAGGTCACATGGACCCCGAAGGCTCAGAGAAGGTTGGGGAGGGGACCCACTGGAACAGCTCTTGGGAGACAGATGGTAGCCTCCCGTCAAGGCCATCCAGCGTGTTCTTTAACGTGCACAGGGTATGGCTCTCCCGCACACGTGACCACATCTTAACGTCCCATCCGACGGACGGCGGCCTTTAAAAGCCCATCGGTGTCCCCTACTGACTGACTTTTCGGGAATCGGCGGGAATCGGCGAGGAATTTTGCGGAAATAAATCTCAACGCTGATCCAGCTGGGACTCGAACCTGGGAACTACAGATTACTAACAGTACTTCAGAGAGCGATCATTGATTGCGAGAGCGCCTTCGACAAACATAAGGCTAAAAGATAAATATCATGTTGCAAAAGTTGACAGATAATATATTTTCGGTCATTGATTTAAAATTCATCTCCATGGCCTTGGAGAGAACAAAAAACTTGTCCAGGTATCAGGATCACCTCTGATTAAAGTCACGAGTTCATTTTTATCTCTAAACCAAAGTAACATAATACTTCTGCAACAAAAGAAACGTGTTACGGCTTTCCATAACAATAACTTTCCCAAATCATAAATTTTTCTATTCAAGGAAGCTTCCCATTGCTGACACAAAACCCAGAGAACAAAGTAAAGCTGAAACTTTATCACCCCTGTTGATACAAAGGATACCCCATCACTAGAATAGTTAATGTCTTTCTTTGAAATATTATTTGCTCACAAAATTGCACTTTTTTCCTTCCCAACTCTTGATAATAGAATCTTACTTCAGCGTTTATGAAAGAAATTCGCTTTGAAGCAAATGATGATGAGATGAAACTCAGAGACGAAAAAAACCCATAAATTTTGCTATTGATGTCCTCTGAAGACCCCAGCAGCAGGAAAGTAAAAACAATATTGACTTTATACTAATGGGGATGAGTTTTCTTTTCAATACCTTCTTATATCTCAGGGCTTGTGTTAATTTACTCTAGCCTAACTCCAATAAATCAATAGCTGTCTAAATTTTCTGAGAAACAGTTTTCAGGAAGACTTCATTGACTCGTTTATTATCATGCTCGGATCAATATCACAAAATCGATTAAGCAAACAAAATTATATATATATAAATGCATGTGCAGCAAGAAAAATAGATTTTTGTGACTAATGTCTCTCAGGAACGGGTTTTGTGTTTGGACATTTCTGCGGAAAGCATTTCAGTAGATGATGAATCGTCCAGAAAGAGTTCTCGTATAAGGTATACTTTTGTTGCTACAAACTATGGTTTATTGGCAGTAGCAGTAGTTTAGTGTCTGCGGAAGGGAAGCAATGAAATAGCATGCAAAATCTTCCATCCAAAAATATAAATGTTGCGTTAGTAGTGCGTGCATTGTCACATATTAGTGGTGGTGATTACTTTGACTGCCTTTCCGTACCACTGGGATGAATTTTCTGAGTCACTGGTGTAAAATTAGAATGTGCAAGCTCCATTACTCACGCATTGAATAGAGAGAAAATCAGATGACTATCAGTTTCCACGTCTTTTTGCGGTATTAGTCAGAGATAAAGTGGATGATCATTAATATTCATCACCTCTAGAAGTGTTAGTCAAAGAGAAAAAAAACTGATCATCAATATCTACTGGCTTTTGACGTGTTGGTCAGAGAAAACGCATGGCTGATCATCGTTCGCCACCTTTTCGAAGCATTAGTTATGAACGTCAACTAGTCATCAATAATGATGGTATTTTAGTTATGATTTTATTGGTTAGAAAGACTGTTCAATAATATTAAGCAGAGAAAATGCAACTGATCGCTGACATCAACCCCTTTTTCAAGAATATTTTGGCAGAGAAAAAGTAACTGATCGCCGACATCCACCGCCTTTTCAAAGATATTTTGGCAGAGAAAAAGTAACTGATCGCCGACATCAACCGCTTTTTCAAGAATATTTTGGCAGAGAAAAAGTAACTGATCGCCGACATCCACCGCCTTTTCAAAGATATTTTGGCAGAGAAAAAGTAACTGATCGCCGACATCAACCGCTTTTTCAAGAATATTTTGGCAGAGAAAAAGTAATTGATCGCCGACATCCACCTCCTTTTCAAAGATATTTTGGCAGAGAAAAAGTAACTGATCGCCGACATCCAATGCTTTTTCAAGAACATTTTGGCAGAGAAAAAGTAACTGATCGCCGACATCCACCGCTTTTCCAAGAATATTTTGTCAGAGAAAAAAGTAACTGACGGCGACATCCTCCGCCTTTTCAAAGATATTTTGGCAAAGAAAAAGTTACTGATCGTCGGCATCCACCGTTTTTTCTAGTATATTTACAGATAAAAAGTAACTGATCATCGACATCCACCGCCTTTTCGAGAATATTGGTCAGAAAAAAACAAACTGATCGTCAATATCCACCGCCTTTTCGGTGTATGGGTTCAATGAGAAGAAAGCCGATCAACAATTGCAGTTTCGGTTCTATGTGAAACTCAAATAACAATCTTGTTGGGTTTTTTGTTTCTTCTAAAAACCATGATTTATACTCTCAGAAACAAAGAGAAAAAAACAACTAATCTTAAAATCTGAATGTTCTGGAAAAAAAAATCGCTTCTATGAAATTCGTGCTTTTAGTTCACAATAACTGGTTCCACCTGTATTAATACCCATTATTCATAAAACGACTGAAAGCTTTCTCAGTTTCAAAAAAATATCAGGAGAATTCTTTGCTGATGACATGGGTACGAAAAGTAAAAATCGTTGGTTCATTCGTAGCACTAACAGTGTCGTCACCCTTGACGTCATCAGTAAGAAGTGTAAGGAATCCAGTTTCTTCGACACCGACTTCATCTTCCCTACCCAAAACACCAGCTGTGACAAAAACTCTTTGAAAAAAGAGTTCATTCTCCTCTTAAAGACATTTTCTCTCGCTGGCATCACAATGTGCCCAAAATATGGAACGGACAAAAGAAGATTTAGCTCCTGTCGTTTCTATAGAAGTTGGGATTACTTAATGACTGTTTCTGCTCTTTGTCTTCTTATAATAAGTTTCATTTCCATTGAAAACTTCTCTACATCCGTTGCAATGGGTTTCACTACTTGCATCAAGATGTTTTTCGCTCTGTGCATTCGCCTATCTCTTTTCTCCAAACGCCAAGAGATTCAAAAAGTCATCAAAAAACGTCTCTAAACTGTGGAGTGAGGTGTCACCAACGCCGTATCCTTCTCTAAAATATCAAATGTTGTTTCAGTGTTTTGTTACCCTTTCGATAATGGCAACTGTTCTTTTCTTATCACTCACGTATATATCTACAAGAGATGACGTTTGGAACTCCTCCCAATTTTACCTATTAGGCTGGAACTTTACCGTGCATCAAGAGAACTACATTCTCGATATCTTTCTACCGTTGTTTTGCTTGAACTACACGATGAATATTGGGATATCCTGCCTATGCCTGATACTTTGCTGCAACATTTACAAGATTCTTAAAAGAATCATAGAAACTTATGGTAAAAAATTGAAAGAAAGAGTGATACATGTTTCATCAGAGACTTTGTCTGATGATACCTCTTTTGTTAACACGTTGATATCTATTATATCTTACGTGGATGCAACTTTATCGCCGGCTGCATTTTTCCTGTATGCTTGTATGGTGAGTTCTTTCTTTCACACTATAAGTATTATCCTCTCCGAAAATATCATACATCGCACGGTACTGACCATTAGTTACGATGCGTTCATTTTCTCCATAGCGGTGACAATGTTTCTACTCATGACTTTATCAGCCTCCAATGTTTCAAAGGAATACGAAAATCTGAAGCAAGATTTTCTCAATTTGGCGGAAGCCATGGCGAGGAAACCGCAGTCGATCCAATCGTTCATGGCGCTAACCGTCTTGATGAATAACGTGAAAGATTCGCGTGTAGTGCTTACTGGATGGGGGATGTTCTCGATTAACAGGAGTTTCATTCTCACCACTGCTGGAGTTATGGTGACTTACGGTGTCTTGTTATTTCAGTTTAATTATTAGTTTCTTTATTTAAAGTCAAATTCTCTGACCAGTGCTGTACAGTCGCTCAAAAAAGTATCCGAACACTATGGTTGATTACAGAATTCATGAAAAATATCTGACAACGATTTTTTTAGAAATTAGTGATCTGGCAACTTCGTGCCACGTGCCAGATCACTAATTTCAAAAAAAATCGTTGCCAGATATTTTTTCTGAATTCTGAAGTTAACCATAGTGTTCGGATACTTTTTTGAACGACTGTAGGTGGTCATATTATTTTCATACTAGATCGTGTGGGCTCACTCACGGAAATATTGAGCGTGTGCAGTTATCGTTCACAGCAAACTGGAGCGTGTGCAGTAACTGCACACGCTCCAGTTTGTTGTGAACGGTAACTGGAGCGTGTACAGTTGCTGTACACGCTCCAGATATTTTTCCTGAATTCTGTAATCACGTGACACGAAGGTTGCCAGATCACTAATTTCTAAAAAAATCGTTGCCAGATATTTTTCCTGAATTCTGTAATCAACCATAGTGTTCGGATACTTTTTTGAGCGACTGTACAATGCACAGATTCCAGCCAGAATTTGATCATATTCAAAACTTCTCTTCTATTAGGGAAACTACTATGAAATCAAAGCCAAAGAAAAGTTCGTTCATCTAGTCATTGAGTATGCTTTTAATTTAATAATTATATTATGTAGACGCTATCACATTTCACTCCTTCTTGCGACAATTCGTAAAGCAGATTCAATTTTCTTATACTTTAAATTGAGGATTAATTGTTTGTTCTGTGATTCAAACTGGAAGGTTTCTTAATTCGAACAGATTTTCAGTTCCACAGTGGTTAGAGTCAGGTATATAAAATAAATTCTCTGTTCATTTATTAGCGAAATAACTATGAAACTAATACCAAAGAAGCCAATATGTTAACAAGAATTGATCTGAATCATTAGATGAGTACTGTTATCATCATTAATCATTAGATGAGTACTGTAATCATTAGATGAGTGTGTGTTGAATTTTACAACTGTAATAAATAGACTATATAACATTTTCAAAAGTTGGTGAACCACATCTCAGAACGAATTTGTATTTCCTTAATTGCTTAGTGATTTTATACTGTTTTAATTGTTGTACGAGTAGCATAATATTCTCTTTAAAATAAATACATTGTGCTATCAAGTAGTCAATACCATTTGTTCGTTGTTTCTCAAAGTAAGTAATCCATTTTTCATTTTCAGGTTTAGTAACGACGTCATCATTTTCATACAAAACGTTACCCATCTGTTTTAATAAATGATCAATTATTTTATAGATTTTTGAAAAGGTCTGAAAAAATCCTTCAATTGTGCAGATTAAGCAAATATTATATTTGATTGTATATGAATATTTCAATGCTGAAACATTTTACGAACAATAGAACATTCAAATAGCTTTGATGATCTCTATTAACTCATTGCCTAAATGCAGTGGTTTCCAGTGCGGATGCTATTTCAATTTTTGGTAGAAGTAGCTTATATTAAACAGAATAGCGAATAGTTCTTAGATTAACATAGTTATAAATGTCTTGTTTCTAAAGAAAATCTTAGAAATTCATGGATTCTGTAAACACTGGTGAATTTGTATACACTGTCAATATTATTTCAACTAGTTTTATAGAAGGAAAAATATTTTGAATTCCATGAAGGGGAGTAAAGAGCCGAGGTAGAGTGAAGTTGGGTTGGGTTGTTTTACCTCTGAGCGGCACTTTTTTGCACACCATGGGCTAAATGGCCAGATCACATGGACCCCGAAGGCTCAGAGAAGGTTGGGGGAGGGGACCCACTGGAACAGCTGTTGGGAGACAGATGGTAGTCTCCCGTCAAGACCATCCAGCGTGTTCTTTCAAGTGCACAGGGTATGGCTCTCCCGCACACGGGGCCACGGCTTAACGTCCCATCCGACGGACGGCGGCCTTTCCAAGCCCATCGGTGTCCCCTACTGACCGTGGGCAGGGCGGGGAATTTTGCGGAGATAAATCTCAACGCTGACCCAGCTGGGACTCGAACCTGGGGGTAGAGTGAAGAGGTCGTCAAAAAGGGTAAAAGGGACGGTGGTCTCAAAATGGTTGTAAATCACTGGTCTAATGTGTTGACTTCTTCTTTGAAACTTCTTTATGCCACTTCAGTATGAAACACAAATGAGGTTGAAACTAATCAACTTTCGTACGAGTTAATACACGGTATCTGGCAACTCATCGACTGTTAAATCAGATTAAGGCAGACTGTTAAAGAGGTTAAAGGGCACGGAGCAGTGTGTGCAAAATGAAACACATTACGGTGCAGCCGCAAGTAACAGCAGAACAGTAGGCAGGCAGTCTGGTTCGTTTTCTCTCTTTGGGAAGGTGTTCGTTGTGTGTATTTTTTGTAGGCTGTAGCCGATATGGAAATTGAGAGCGATATATGATACATAACTGCTGTGTTCGGCGAAGCTTAAGTAGTCCCCAGACAGTCGTAGAAATGACTCTAATGTATGGAGAACAGGATTTGCATGCAACCAAGCGAGATTTTCAAGTGGCACAAACACTTCACAGACGGCCTCGGTCCCGTGGAGGACTGGGCAATCAGGCATTTCCTTTATATATTTGATTCATTCTACGATTGTTTGTGCAGCACATAAGTCTCATCGAACAGAGTAACTGATCAGGCACCGTTGCTGAATCATACAAACAAAGACGAATACCTTTCCAAAGCGAGCATCCGCAAAAATCCCCGCCCTGCCCACGGTCAGTAGGGGACACCGATGGGCTTGGAAAGGCCGCCGTCCATCGGATGGGACGTTAAGCCGTGGAACCGTGTGCGGGAGAGCCATACCCTGTGCACGTTAAAGAATACGCTGGATGGCCTTGACGGGAGGCTACCATCTGTCTCCCAACAGCTGTTCCAGTTGGTGCCCTCCCCCAACCTTCTCTGAGCCTTCGGGGTCCATGTGACCTGGCCATTTAGCCCATGGTGTGCAAAAAAGTGCCGCTCAGAGGTAAAACAACCCAACCCAACCCAAAGCGAGCAAAAGACTGACTGCGTACAGTTCTGCTGTTAGTTGCGCTCGTGTCGCAACATGTTTCGACTTGCCCGCATTTCTCCCTGCCCTTGAACAGTCGATGTGTTGCCACAACCCTCTATTAACTCAAACGAAAAGCTGGTAATTGTTGGCGACGGCTTTCAGCGAATAAAATGAACCACCTTCATGCATCGAATAACCATGTTTTACTGGCTGACTAAAATATTTGTATATCTGTATAAGTTACATTTGATTGGCTTTCACTGAGCCTTATATAATTTCAAGTTATCATATCAAAAATAAACAATGTAGTATAACAGCTCACTTCTCATTAAAAAAATTTAAAAAGTATTATGTATTTCAAATATCAACTCAGGCAAAAGCTTTGGGTTGGGTTAGGTTGTTTTACCTCTGAGCGGCACTTTTTGCACACCATGGGCTAAATGGCCAGGTCACATGGACCCCGAAGGCTCAGAGAAGGTTGGGGGAGGGGACCCACTGGAACAACTGTTAGGAGACAGATGGTAGCCTCCCGTCAAGGCCATCCAGCGTGTTCTTTAACGTGCACAGGTTATGGCTCTCCCGCACACGGTTCCACGGCTTAACTTCCCATCCGACGGACGGCGGTCTTTCCAAGCCCATCGGTGTCCCCTACTGACCGTGGGCAGGGCGGGGAATTCAGGCAAAAGTTGCAGTTCAGTTGTTCATTTTGTCTCGGTTTGAGGCTATTCTAATTCCGTTACTTTTAGGTAGGGATATCAGAACCGAATCACCACATATCCCCATTCACCGCAGAAGCGGGCTCGTGTCTACTGTCCTCCCATTGGCCATGCAAGTGAACTCGAGCCTGTTTGATCCACCCCATTCAGCATAGAAGCTGCTTGAACTTGCTGACCCTCCACTTCCCACGAAACTGCAGAAATGTAAAAAGGGTTATTAACAGAATGTACATATACGCCTTTGAAATACGAAAATCGACCATTTCGCAAAATATCTTCAGCAAGAATAAATAAATATTCATTTTATTTTTGATTAGAAAATGGTAAGGTTGCAAATGGCTTTATTTACACTTTTCGGCTTGAACGTCATTCGCTGAGCAAAATCTCAGTTATGAAAATATAACTAAATAGAGGCAACGGGATTGAAATTCATTCATCCTCTTTCATTCATCCTGATTCCTGCGATTCAGCCTGTTGCATCATCCTGTTGTCTGTGATTCATTCTGTTGCATTCGTTCTGTGATGAACAGATTCACTCCTTGGGTTTAGTTTCCTGAAGTCCTTTACCACCACACGTCTCGGCATAAAGTTGTCTTGCACAATTCTGGAAAATAGTATTAACGTAAAATTCGATGCAATCAATCGATTTATTTCAAACATTCATTCCAAATTTTCAAAAAAAAAAGACGCAGAAGGGAAAAGTTTGTACAGTAGCTCAAAAAAGTATCCGAACACTATGGTTGATTACAAAATTCAGAAAAAATATCTGGCAACGTTTTTTTTAGAAATTAGTGATCTGGCAACCTTTGTGTGTGACACGGAGGTTGCTAGATCACTAATTTCTAAAACAATCGTTGCCAGATATTTTTTCTGAATTTTGTAATCAACCATAGTGTTCGGATACCTTTTTGAACGACTGTAGGTGGTCATATTATTTTCATACTAGATCGTGTGGGCTCACTCACGGAAATATTGAGCGTGTGCAGTTACCTTTCACAGCAAACTGGAGCGTGTGCAGTAACTGCACCGCTCCAGTTTGCTGTGAACGGTAACTGGAGCGTGTACAGTTGCTGTACACGCTCCAGATATTTTTCCTGAATTCTGTAATCACGTGACACGAAGGTTGCCAGATCACTAATTTCTAAAAAAATCGTTGCCAGAAATTTTTCCTGAATTCTGTAATCAACCATAGGGTTCGGATACTTTTTTGAACGACTGTACCACCGAATTATAAACACTGATCTGTATCTTAATGCTGCAGAACTGAAAATGCTGAATAGTCTATTTCTTAACATGGAAGTAAGGTATCATGTCTCTTACTACGTAACGTTGCATTGAGGGGGAGGGAGGCTTAATTTACTTGTGTTCTTCCCTGCCCAATATTTAAAGGAGAAATTAAAAAACTCGAAAAGTAATAATATGTTAATCGAAATTTTGGAGTTCAGGACACGAAAAAAAAAATAATATTATCGTATTGGTGAAGAAAATTAGATAAATCGTTTTCATATTCTAATATAAAGAGGTTGTGGTGTCATTTGTATATTTCCTAATCGATTCGTGTTTATGGAAATATTATGAAATACCAATTACGAAAAAAAAAATAATAAATATAATATAATATATATAATAATAAAATATATATAATAAATAATATATATAATATATATAATAATAAATATTAATATTACGAAAAACCAGTTTAGCAGCTCATCCTCGTTGCAAAACAAAAGTTATGAGGTTTTTTTATTTTTCAATTAAAAAACTGTTACCACGGTTTTGTAAAAGATTACGAAACGATTCAGATTAGTTATTTATTTATATACATCACTGGGGCGTTTAGTAAAAACCCTTTTGCCCAAAACTTTCATGGCAGTTAAATTTCAAACAGTTACAACAGTAAAATAAAAAGTTTCCCATCAGCGGCGGATCTATCGGGTAGGGGAATGTCCTCTACACCCCTTTGAGAATGCTAAATAAGGGTAGCGGAGAGCATAAAATATTAGAATTTTTTTAAACCTCTTAAACGTAGGTGAAAATGTTACACTGCAATGCAAATTCAGTCTCTTGCCCCCCCCCCCCCCCCAATCCCGATCTCCTTCAGGCTCGATTTCTTCACTTGCTTCCACCTCCACCGATCCTCTTACGACTCGGTTTATTCGCTTCCTTCTACCCCCCCCCCCAAATCCCGATCTCCTTCAGACTCGATTTCTTCGCTTACTTCCCCCTCCCTCGATCCTTTTCCGGCTCGATTTCTTCGGTTGCTTCTCTTTCCTCCGATCCTCTTCAGGATCGATTTGATTTCTTCGCTTCCTTCTACCCCCCGCCCCCTATCCCGATCTCCTTCAGGCTCGATTTCTTCACTTGCTTCCACCTCCACCGATCCTCTTACGACTCGGTTTATTCGCTTCCTTCTACGCCCCCCCCCCCCCCCAATCCCGATCTCCTTCAGACTCGATTTCTTCGCTTACTTCCCCCTCCCTCGATCCTTTTCCGGCTCGATTTCTTCGGTTGCTTCTCTTTCCTCCGATCCTCTTCAGGATCGATTTGATTTCTTCGCTTCCTTCTACCCCCCCCCCCTATCCCGATCTCCTTCAGACTCGATTTCTTCACTTGCTTCCACCTCCACCGATCCTCTTACGACTCGGTTTATTCGCTTCCTTCTACCCCCCCCCCCCCAATCCCGATCTCCAGACTCGATTTCTTCGCTTACTTCCCCCTCCCTCGATCCTTTTCCGGCTCGATTTCTTCGGTTGCTTCTCTTTCCTCCGATCCTCTTCAGGATCGATTTGATTTCTTCGCTTCCTTCTACCCCCCCCCCCCCTATCCCGATCTCCTTCAGGCTCGATTTCTTCACTTGCTTCCACCTCCACCGATCCTCTTACGACTCGGTTTATTCGCTTCCTTCTACGCTCCCCCCCCTCAATCCCGATCTCCTTCAGACTCGATTTCTTCGCTTACTTCCCCCTCCCTCGATCCTTTTCCGGCTCGATTTCTTCGGTTGCTTCTCTTTCCTCCGATCCTCTTCAGGATCGATTTGATTTCTTCGCTTCCTTCTACCCCCCCCCCTATCCCGATCTCCTTCAGGCTCGATTTCTTCACTTGCTTCCACCTCCACCGATCCTCTTACGACTCGGTTTATTCGCTTCCTTCTACGCTCCCCCCCCCCCCCCAATCCCGATCTCCTTCAGACTCGATTTCTTCGGTTGCTTCTCTTTCCTCCGATCCTCTTCAGGATCGATTTGATTTCTTCGCTTCCTTCTACCCCCCCCCCCTATCCCGATCTCCTTCAGGCTCGATTTCTTCACTTGCTTCCACCTCCATCGATCCTCTTACGACTCGGTTTATTCGCTTCCTTCTACGCCCCCCCCCCCAATCCCGATCTCCTTCAGACTCGATTTCTTCGCTTACTTCCCCCTCCCTCGATCCTTTTCCGGCTCGATTTCTTCGGTTGCTTCTCTTTCCTCCGATCCTCTTCAGGATCGATTTGATTTCTTCGCTTCCTTCTACCCCCCCCCCCCCCCCTATCCCGATCTCCTTCAGGCTCGATTTCTTCACTTGCTTCCACCTCCACCGATCCTCTTACGACTCGGTTTATTCGCTTCCTTCTACGCTCCCCCCCCTCAATCCCGATCTCCTTCAGACTCGATTTCTTCGCTTACTTCCCCCTCCCTCGATCCTTTTCCGGCTCGATTTCTTCGGTTGCTTCTCTTTCCTCCGATCCTCTTCAGGATCGATTTGATTTCTTCGCTTCCTTCTACCCCCCCCCCCTATCCCGATCTCCTTCAGGCTCGATTTCTTCACTTGCTTCCACCTCCACCGATCCTCTTACGACTCGGTTTATTCGCTTCCTTCTACGCTCCCCCCCCCCTCAATCCCGATCTCCTTCAGACTCGATTTCTTCGCTTACTTCCCCCTCCCTCGATCCTTTTCCGGCTCGATTTCTTCGGTTGCTTCTCTTTCCTCCGATCCTCTTCAGGATCGATTTGATTTCTTCGCTTCCTTCTACCCCCCCCCCCTATCCCGATCTCCTTCAGGCTCGATTTCTTCACTTGCTTCCACCTCCACCGATCCTCTTACGACTCGGTTTATTCGCTTCCTTCTACGCTCCCCCCCCCCCAATCCCGATCTCCTTCAGACTCGATTTCTTCGGTTGCTTCTCTTTCCTCCGATCCTCTTCAGGATCGATTTGATTTCTTCGCTTCCTTCTACCCCCCCCCCCTATCCCGATCTCCTTCAGGCTCGATTTCTTCACTTGCTTCCACCTCCATCGATCCTCTTACGACTCGGTTTATTCGCTTCCTTCTACCCCCCCCCCCCCCAATCCCGATCTCCAGACTCGATTTCTTCGCTTACTTCCCCCTCCCTCGATCCTTTTCCGGCTCGATTTCTTCGGTTGCTTCTCTTTCCTCCGATCCTCTTCAGGATCGATTTGATTTCTTCGCTTCCTTCTACCCCCCCCCCCTATCCCGATCTCCTTCAGGCTCGATTTCTTCACTTGCTTCCACCTCCATCGATCCTCTTACGACTCGGTTTATTCGCTTCCTTCTACCCCCCCCCCCCCAATCCCGATCTCCAGACTCGATTTCTTCGCTTACTTCCCCCTCCCTCGATCCTTTTCCGGCTCGATTTCTTCGGTTGCTTCTCTTTCCTCCGATCCTCTTCAGGATCGATTTGATTTCTTCGCTTCCTTCTACCCCCCCCCCCCTATCCCGATCTCCTTCAGGCTCGATTTCTTCACTTGCTTCCACCTCCACCGATCCTCTTACGACTCGGTTTATTCGCTTCCTTCTACCCAACCCCCCCCCCCAATCCCGATCTCCTTCAGACTCGATTTCTTCGCCTACTTCCCCTACCCTCGATCCTTTTCCGGCTCGATTTCTTTGCTTTTGTCCCCTTCCCCATATTTTTATCTATGTCTGAGCCTGATTTACTGTTCTGTTGAATGCATAACGGTAAATAATTTTTATTGGACGTAACACACTTCTCCGATTTAAGAAGGACAATTTATCTATTCGTGCCTCAGTAACAAACTTAAGGTTAAACTTACCTCAAAAGCAACCAGCTTCTTCTTATCCTCGTGCGTCAGCTGGAAAATATCAATAAAAATATTTAGAAATAGATATTTATTTATTTCAGAGTCCAAACATTCACTTATCTTAAGCAATACTTTATGTACTGGTGATTCAGAAGCAAAATACATTAAGGATTTTTGCAAATTATTTATCACATAAAAGGTACTCATGTTCGTAATAGCAAATTCGAAATATCATCTCTCTCTATGTCGCAGTACTATAACGAATTCCAACGGTTTATCTTTGTAACATAGATGTTTAGAAAATGGGTAGATTATTTAACCTCTGAGCTTCACGTTTTGTTTTTTGTTGGGTTTTTTTGCACACAATAGGGTTGGGTTGTTTTACCTCTGAGCGGCACTTTCTTGCACACCATGGGCTAAATGGCCAGGTCACATGGACCCCGAAGGCTCAGAGAAGGTTGGGGGAGGGGACCCACTGGAACAGCTGTCGGGAGACAGATGGTAGCCTCCCGTCAAGGCCATCCAGCGTGTTTTTTAGCGTGCACTGGGTATGGCTCTCCCACACACGGGACCACGGCTTAACGTCCCATCCGACGGACGGCGGCCTTTCCAAGCCCATCGGTGTCCCCTACTGACCGTGAGCAGGGCGGGGAATTTTGCGGAGATAAATCTCAACGCTGACCCAGCTTGGACTCGAACCTGGAACTACAGATTACGAGCCTGGGGCGCTACCGACTGAGCCACCCCCGCACCACACAATAGGGAAAGGGATTAATTGGACAGTTGTTTAGGAGACAGATGGAAGCCTTTTTCAAGACCGTCCATCGTGCTCTTTAGTATACACAGGGTATTACTCTTCTGTACACAGAATCACGGCTACACATCTCATCCGACGGACGGCGACTTATTTCCAAGTCCATCTTTGTCCCTTTTCTGACCGAGGATCGGATGTGGGGAGGGGGGAGGTGCGAAGATAAATCTAAACGCTGCCATAGGTGGGACTAGAACCTGGGAACTGCAGAGTAAGAACCTGGCCTGATGCCACCGCGCGTCAAAAGCTTTAAAAATAAATAACATGAAGTAAAAAAGTTTACTCGTTCAGTTTAGCAAATTTTGTGTTATTGATACAAAAAAGGTTCCCTTAAAAGAAACAATTCTTAGGATTACAAATTCAAGTTATCATTTTCTGTCTTTTCGTAACTTTTAAGTCTTGTTGAAACACAAATACGCTTGCTTCGATTTTGTGACTTTTCTTTTAATCGAAGCAGGATTATCCCTAACAGTTCTATTTCTTCATAAATCAAGCAGCAAATGGCTCCACAACTAGATGTATATATATATATGTGCAGAAAATATTGAAGAGTTTCATTATTTTGTAAACGCTACATAAAAAATGATACTGAAAGAAGATCAGCATTCATCTTAAACTAGAGAGGGCCGGGGTGGCTCAGTCGGTAGCGCGCCAGGCTCGTAATCTGTAGTTCCCAGGTTCGAGTCCCAGCTGGGTCAGCGCTGAGACTTATCTCCGCAAAATTCCCTGCCCACGGTCAGTAGGGGACACCGATGGGCTTGGAAAGGCCGCCGTCCGTCGGATGGGATGTTAAGCCGTGGCTCCGTGTGCGGGAGAGTCATACCCTGTGCACGTTAAAGAACACGCTGGATGGCGTTGACGGGAGGCTACCATCTGTCTCCCAACAGCTGTTCCAGTGGGTCCCCTCCCCCAACCTTCTCTGAGCCTTCGGGGTCCATGTGACCTGGCCATTTAACCCATGGTGTGCAAAAAAGTGCCGCTCAGAGGTAAAACAACCCAACCTTAAACTAGATAAAGTTCTAATTATTATCTTTTTCCTGAAATAGCTATCGGAATAAAAAATTTTAAAAATTCAGTTTACAAATCTCAATGCTTAACGAAGGATGAGAAAGAATTTAGCGTGTTACTAAAATTAAGTATTGTAAAAATATTCAATCTGTTTTGCACTTATCTCTCATATGGATGCGTCAAAGGATTTCAAAATTTTGTCAAGGGGTAAAATTACAAGCATCACCACCGCTTGTGATGCGGATGTAAAAATTCATTATCATATAATCGTCTCAACATTTTCAAAGCAATGTAACAAAACACAATAACAATATACTTATACAATTCATTGAATATAAGATAATTTAGACTCATAAAAATTGGAATGCAAATATAAACTATGTTATTTGCGTCCTTAATGTGTTGCAACAAAAATATCTATTCTTCCGTTTTTTTTTTTTGAAAGGTTAGTCTCGAAACATTAAAATTGCGAAATAATTTTTCATACTTACATTTTTTGTATTTCTCGCAATGCATTCGTAAATCTGAAAAGTGCCAAAGGACCAGGTTACTTTTTTCAAAACATTTCAGCTATACAGCATTTAGTTTTCAATAATAGCAAAACATGAGCAGTTTCAAATAATTAGCACCTCATACTTGGCGAAAACAGGTAAGTATTTACATTTTCAATTTTAATTTGATCATCACAGTGGTCAAAGGATTATAGCGCTTTGTTGAAGAACAAAGGGAATGTTTATATGAAAAGTAAATAAAATGTTTGTTGCAGAATCGTGTATTTGGCTGCAGAGCATATAGAGAACTTGGCTGGAAAGCAGACAGAACATTTGATTGCAAAGCTAAAGGAGTTGTTGGCTGCAATACTTTCTTTTACTTGATATAAACAAATAAAATTCTGGTTGCAGAGAGATGAGAATGCTTGGTTGTCGAAAGAAGAGACTATTAGGCTAGAGAGTAAATAGAGTGACTGTAGAACAAATAGAGCGCTTGGTTGCAAAGGAAATGGAATGTTTGACTGCAAAGTAAACAAATAGTGTTTGAATTCACAGCAAATAGGTGTTTAGCTGCAAAGCACAGAGACAGCTTCACTACATAGAAAACAGAATGCTTAACTACATAGAAAATAGAATGTTTCACTACATAGAAAATAGAATCCTTCACTACATAGAAAATAGAATTCTTCACTACATAGGAAATAGAATGCTTCACTACATAGAAAATAGAATGTTTCACTACATAGCAAAATAGAATGCCTCACTACAAAGAAAAGATAATACTTCACTACATAGAAAATCGAATGCTTAACTACGTAGAAAATCGAATGCTTCACTACGTAGAAAATCGAATGCTTCACTACATAGAAAATCGAATGCTTCACTACATAGAAAATAGAATGCTTCACTACATAGAAAATAGAATTCTTCACTACATAGGAAATAGAATGCTTCACTACATAGGAAATAGAATGCTTCACTACATAGGAAATAGAATGCTTCACTACATAGGAAATAGAATGCTTCACTACATAGGAAATAGAATGCTTCACTACATAGGAAATAGAATGCTTCACTACATAGGAAATAGAATGCTTCACTACATAGGAAATAGAATGCTTCACTACATAGGAAATAGAATGCTTCACTACATAGAAAATAGAATGCTTCACTACATAGAAAATAGAATGCTTCACTACATAGCAAAATAGAATGCCTCACTACAAAGAAAAGATAATACTTCACTACATAGAAAATAGAATGCTTCACTACGTAGAAAATAGAATGCTTCACTACGTAGAAAATCGAATGCTTCACTATGTAGAAAATAGAATGCTTCACTACATAGAAAATAGAATTCTTCACTACATAGAAAATAGAATGCTTCACTACATAGAAAATAGAATGCTTCACTACATAGAAAATAGAATGCTTCACTACATAGAAAATAGAATTCTTCACTACATAGAAAATAGAATGTTTCACTACACAGCAAAATAGAATGCCTCACTACAAAGAAAAGATAATACTTCACTATATAGAAAATAGAATGCTTCACTACGTAGAAAATCGAATGCTTCACTACGTGGAAAATCGAATGCTTCATTACGTAGAAAATCGAATGCTTCACTATGTAGAAAATCGAATGCTTCACTACATAGGAAATAGAATGCATCACTGCATAGAAAACAGAATACTTCACTACATAGAAAATAGAATGCTTCACTACGTAGAAAATCGAATGCTTCACTACGTAGAAAATAGAATGCTTCACTATGTAGAAAATAGAATGCTTCACTACATAGAAAATAGAATGCTTCACTACATAGGAAATAGAATGCTTCACTACATAGAAAATAGAATGTTTCACTACATAGCAAAATAGAATGCCTCACTACAAAGAAAAGATAATACTTCACTACATAGAAAATAGAATGCTTCACTACATAGGAAATAGAATGCTTCACTACATAGAAAATAGAATGTTTCATTACATAGCAAAACAGAATGCCTCACTACAAAGAAAAGATAATACTTCACTATATAGAAAATAGAATGCTTCACTACGTAGAAAATCGAATGCTTCATTACGTAGAAAATCGAATGCTTCATTACGTAGAAAATCGAATGCTTCACTATGTAGAAAATCGAATGCTTCACTACATAGGAAATAGAATGCATCACTGCATAGAAAACAGAATGCCTCACTACAAAGAAAAGATAATACTTCACTACATAGAAAATCGAATGCTTCACTACGTAGAAAATAGAATGCTTCACTATGTAGAAAATAGAATGCTTCACTATGTAGAAAATAGAATTCTTCACTACATAGAAAATAGAATTCTTCACTACATAGGAAATAGAATGCTTCACTACATAGAAAATAGAATGTTTCACTACATAGCAAAATAGAATGCCTCACTACAAAGAAAAGATAATACTTCACTACATAGAAAATAGAATGCTTCACTACGTAGAAAATCGAATGCTTCATTACGTAGAAAATCGAATGCTTCATTACGTAGAAAATCGAATGCTTCATTACGTAGAAAATCGAATGCTTCACTATGTAGAAAATAGAATGCTTCACTACATAGAAAATAGAATGCTTCACTACATAGAAAATAGAATGTTTCACTACATAGAAAATAGAATGCCTCACTACAAAGAAAAGATAATACTTCACTATATAGAAAATAGAATGCTTCACTACGTAGAAAATCGAATGCTTCACTACGTAGAAAATCGAATGCTTCATTACATAGAAAATCGAATGCTTCATTACATAGAAAATCGAATGCTTCATTACATAGAAAATCGAATGCTTCACTATGTAGAAAATCGAATGCTTCACTACATAGGAAATAGAATGCATCACTGCATAGAAAACAGAATACTTCACTACGTAGAAAATAGAATGCTTCACTACGTAGAAAATAGAATGCTTCACTACGTAGAAAATCGAATGCTTCACTACGTAGAAAATCGAATGCTTCATTGCGTAGAAAATCGAATGCTTCACTATGTAGAAAATCGAATGCTTCACTACATAGGAAATAGAATGCATCACTGCATAGAAAACAGAATACTTCACTACATAGAAAATCGAATGCTTCACTACGTAGAAAATCGAATGCTTCACTACGTAGAAAATCGAATGCTTCACTACGTAGAAAATCTAATGCTTCATTACGTAGAAAATCGAATGCTTCACTATGTAGAAAATCGAATGCTTCACTACATAGGAAATAGAATGCATCACTGCATAGAAAACAGAATACTTCACTACATAGAAAATCGAATGCTTCACTACGTAGAAAATCGAATGCTTCACTACGTAGAAAATCTAATGCTTCATTACGTAGAAAATCGAATGCTTCACTATGTAGAAAATCGAATGCTTCACTACATAGGAAATAGAATGCATCACTGCATAGAAAACAGAATACTTCACTACATAGAAAATAGAATGCTTCACTACGTAGAAAATAGAATGCTTGGCTGAATGCAAACAGAGAGCGAATAGAGTGCTTTTTTACAAAATAAATTGAACGTTTTTACATGCAGGAACCAATCGATTGCTTGGTGGAAAAATCAACAGATTTCTTCCCTGCAGGCCACAGGGACTTCTGTTCGAATCCTTGATAAATTGTGGATGTTTTTCTTTCTGAACTATGTTCGTTTCTTCTATCTTTAGCCGCAGATTCTCTTCAATAGAGCATTATAAAGACACTTCCTGTCACCCCTCCGTAGCGAATGGGTTGCCTGAAAAGTATTTTTCTTTGACATTTTTACAAACTTGTAACTTTCAGCAGTGGCGGCTCGCGTATAGGCACTGTGCAACTGCAGCACCCCCAATTTCAACTTGATATTATCGATAACATTTAATATAATGAGTCCTTTCTTCTTTAATTCTTTCTTTATACTTGTACAGTATATAATCCTTAAGCTTAATGTCAGTAGCCATCCCCCAGTTTATGAAAAAGATACAAAAATCTTTGTATGGAACTGTGCGCTTCACAGTACCTAGCGGCGAGGTGTTTGACTGTTGTGCGCATGCGCACATAGGAAGCTACATGCGAGGCTGCAAGGGAGAGAGAGAGCACTGTCGTTCCCGCAGTGCCGAACCTGGCGTGCTGGTTGAAAGTAGTTGTTTTTTTTACTCCGCGTGTGTTGTGCTTAAAAACCGTGTACCATATTCTTGAATGTGATAAAGTGTAGAATTAGATTATTATCCTGCTTCCAGCTATTCTATTTGATTCATTTTTTTTTCGCGCAAATTAAAACAAGAAGAATGGATTTCATTTTTAAATGAATAGATTAAGCTTGAACTGTAACAATTTAGGTTAAAGTAAATAAAAAATGTTTGATTTTGTTCTTTTAGGATTTTATCGAGCTTCTGAATAAATTTTCTTTTTCTACATGTTTGTTTCCTTTTACACAATTTTAAAACAAAGGCTAAAATTTTTCTGGAGCAGCATCCCCACTAATTTTAGCTACGAGCCTCCACTGACTTTCAGTAAACTTCACCAACGCAGACTCTTTTTTAAACATATTTTTAAAAAATCGCATGCACTAAGGAAACCATTCAGACTGAACATATGATAGCTACCTTTACTTGTATATCAGGGTTATCATAGATGACGGAATAATAGTTGCATTGTCTCATACCAGCAGGAATCACTTCTTCATTACATCTGGCCAAATTTCTAATGACCTGAAAAATGCATTGAAAACAAAGATCAAATAGCCGAAAGGAAAATTTTCAAAAAGTAAATATTTCACTTCATGAGAGCGTTTTAAAGAAAATGGGTTGTTGTTTTGACCTCTGATACCTTTTTCAGTACATAAAGGACTAATTGGTCAAGTTACATGGAAAGGACTCAGAACTGAGGAAGAGATCCACTAGACGCTTATTAAGAGCCACTCTCAAAGATTCTCCCAGTGTTCTTTAATGTGCACAGAGTACGCTCTCGTAACCATGGGTTGGGTTGTTTTACCTCTGAGCGGCACTTTTTTTGCACACCATGGGCTAAATGGCCAGGTCACATGGACCCCGAAGGCTCAGAGAAGGTTGGGGGGAGGGGACCCACTGGAACAGCTGTTGGGAGACAGATGGTAGCCTCCCGTCAAGGCCATCCAGCGTGTTCTTTAACGTGCAGAGGGTATGGCTCTCCCGCACACGGGGCCACGGCTTAACGTTCCATCCGACGGACGGCGGCCTTTCCAAGCCCATCGGTGTCCCCTACTGACCGTGGGAAGGGAATTTTGCGGAGATAAATCTCAACGCTGACCCAGCTGCGACTCGAACCTGGGAACTACAGATTACGAGCCTGGCGCGCTACCGACTGAGCCACCCCTCTCGTAACCATGGAGCCATGGATTAACATCTCATACGACGTATAACGATCTCATCTTTCTAACCGAACGCAGGGTGAGAGTAAGCAGAAAAAATATCAACGGAGGCACGGTTGGGACTTCAACAGAACAAAAATTCAGATTCATGTTTTTTTCCAATGTGTCATCTGTACAATTATTTTACACAAAATATCGCACTAAGCAGAGGCTTATCAGCGATAATGGAATCAAGCCCTTCATCTGTTTCAAAGATTTAAAAATTTATCAAATTATTTTCTGTCGAGAAATACTTTATCGAGATGCGTTGGATTGTTTTACCTCTGAGCAGTACTTTTTTTAAATGGCCAGATCACAAGGACCCCTAAGGCTCAGAGAAGATTACAGGAATGATATCCATTGGACAACTATTAGGAGACAGATGATAGCGTCCCGTCAAAGACATCCAGTCTGTTCTTTAACGTACAGAGGATATGGCTCTCCAGTACACGTAGCAACGGTTTTACGTCCCATCCGACGGACGGAGGCCTTTCCAAGCTCAACGGTGGCCCCTACTAACCGAAAGAAGGGTGGGGATTTTTGCGGAGATAAATCTTAACGCTGGCTCAGCTGGGACTTGAACCTGGAACTGCAGATTACGAGCTTGGCACTCTACCGACTGAATCACCCTCACCCCTGACTCAGAGAATATTGGTGAAAGAAACCCACTGCACAGCTGCTGGGAGACAGATGGAAGCCTCCCTTCAAGGCCATCCAGTAACACGCACAGGGTATGGCTCTTATGCACGGAACCAACTCTTACCTCCCATCCGATGGTCAGCGTCCTTTACAAGCCCATTGGTGTACACTACTGACCCAGAGTAGGGTGAAGATTTAGACGAGATAAATTTCAATGCTGACCCAGGTGGGACTGGAACCTGCAGATTACGAGCCTGGAACGCTAGCAACTGAGAGTTAAACCCGCACCTCACTTCTTGGCACCTGAAAGTGTTTTTGGAAGGGTTGGGTTGTTTTACCTCTGAGTGGCACTTTTTTGCACACCATGGGCTAAATGGCCAGGTCACATGGACCCCGAAGGCTCAGAGAAGGTTGGGGAGGGAAACCACTGGAACAGCTGTTGGGAGACAGATGGTAGCCTCCCGTCAAGGCCATCCAGCGTGTTCTTTAACGTGCACAGGGTATGTCTCTCCCGCACACGGGGTCACGGCTTAACGTCCCATCCGACGGACGGCGGCCTTTCCAAGCCCATCGATGTCCCCTACTGACCGTGGGCAGGTAATAATGACCGTGGCAAGCCCATCGATGTCCCCTATTGACCGGAGATAAATCTCAACGCTGACCCAGCTGGGACTCGAACCTAGGAACTACAGATTACGAGCCTGGCGCGCTACCGACTGATTTTTGGAAGGAGAAGAAGGGTTTTCCTCTCATTTTGTTTAAAGATATATCTTTTGGAAATTATTATTTGACAGATGACGTTCTAGATACCTCTGATATATAATGTTTTTATTAACCTTGTGCACTTAATCGTTTAACTAATGAAGCAAAGCTTACTATACCAATTACGATAATGGATTGAGCAAACAGGACAACTTACTTGTTCTGCCATCAACTTATTGCACTGCTCGAATCGGCTCTGCACTGCCACATTTCTTGCTGCAATATAAATGAAACACATGTAAATAGTCTTATGATCAATAACAATTCTTACTAGAAGTGGTTCTTAACTTTTTTATTGACACCATCCATTCCAAAATGTGGATAATATACGGAATCTGTCTCTTCATTTCTTTCAATTATTTGGGGGCGGGGGTGGCTCAGTCGGTAGCGCGCCAGGCTTATAATCTGTACTTCCCAGGTTCGAGTCCCAGCTGGGTCAGCGTTGAGATTTATCTCCGCAAAATTCCCCGCCCTGCCCACGGTCAGTCGGGGACACCGATAGTGCTTGGAAAGGCCGCCGTCCGTCGTATGGGACGTTAAGCCGTGGCCCCGTGTGCGGGAGAGCCATATCCTGTGCACGTTAAAGAACACGCTGGATGGCCTTGACGGGAGGCTACCATCTGTCTCCCAACAGCTGTTCCAGTGGGTCCCCTCCCCCAACCTTCTCTGAGCCTTCGGGGTCCATGTGACCTGGTCATTTAGCCCATGGTGTGCAAAAAAGTGCCGCTCAGAGGTAAAACAACCCAACTGAACTCATTACTGTGAGTTCCGTCTGCTTCATATATGCAAATGTTTGCCTTCAAAGGCTAATAAGATCACAAAACATGGAATTATAGATTCAAGGCTTCATCATTCTTCACGTTAAGCCGTGGTCCCGTGTGCGGGAGAACCATACCCTTGTGCATCGTTAAAGAACACGCTGGATGACCGTGACGGGAGGTACCATCTGTCTCTCAACAACCGTTGCAGTGGATCCCCTCCCCCAACCTTTTCTGATCCTTCGGGGTCCATGTGACCTGGTCATTCAGCCCAGTGTGCGCAAAAAAAGTACCACTCAGAGGGTTGGGTTGTTTTACCTCTGAGCAGCACTTTTTTGCACACCATGGGCTAAATGGCCAGTCACAAGGACCCCGAAGGCTCAGAGAAGGTTGGGGGAGGGGACCCACTAGAACAGCTGTTGGGGGAGAGAGATGTAGTCTCCCGTCAAGGCCATCCAGCGTGGTCTTTAACGTTGGGTTGTTTTACCTCTGAGCGGCACTTTTTTGCACACCATGGCCTAAATGGCCAGGTCACAAGGACCCCGAAGGTTTAGAGAATGTTGGGGGAGGGGACCCGCTGGAACAGCTGTTGGGAGACAGATGGTAGCCTCCCGTCAAGGCCATCCAGCGTGTTCTTTAACGTGCACAGGGTATGTCTCTCCCGCACACGGGGCTACGGCTTAACGTCCCATCCGACGGACGGCGGCCTTTCCAAGCTCAGCGGTGTCCCCTACTGACCGTGGGCAGGGCGGGGAATTTTTGCGGAGATAAATCTCAACGCTAACCCAGCTGGGACTCGAACCCGGGAACTACAGATTACGAGCCTGGTGCGCTACCGACTAAGCCACCCCCGCCCCCCTCCGCTCAGAGGTAAAACAACCCAAATTCTTAGGGCAGAAGTTTGAAATAATTTCGGTAGCAATTGCTTAATGTTGTTTTTTCTCCCACTACCTCTAAGACTCACCAATTTTTTTGAAATAAGCAAAATAACTTACATTTTGATACACATCGCACAATCGCCAATATCTCGTCTTTCCTCATAGTAATAAGATAGTCGTGTCTCGCTTCATCCCCGAGGGCTTTCATAAAAGTCAACAACACAATACCTGCCAAGATCAAAAAATTCATCTTCTCGGTTCCTCGCCACCACAAAAGGACTAACTTTCATTAAAACGCAGAAAATCGGTAGAAGTAGTAAAAACAGTTCTTTATATACGAGCAGCAGCTGACTCTGCCGTTTCTGCGACAAATCAGTGATCGCATGAAACCAAGTTACGCTTTCTTCATGACCTTCTACGTCATGTTTAATTAATCAAAGGCGAAGTTCAGAGTAGTGAGTAAGCGAACGCAGCATAACATTACTGATTCTTGGGTAATTCGGTCGCATGAATTCATTTGCAAATTGCAGTTTTGTTATGGAATAGCAGAGACTACGTTTGCAGTGACGTAGACTAGCCAGTGAAGCACTCAGTCAAGCGGAATAAGTCCAATAACGGTTCATTAAAATTCGCACTGAATTATTCAAATGCAGTTTTTCTGTCACATATCGATGATTTCAAGGATATCTTAATCACTTTATTGTTATTCATCTTTAATCCGAATAACATGAATGAGTTAGAACGAGAAACAAATGGGAGATTCTTTTAAGGTTGGATTGTTAGGTTGTTTTACCTCTGAGCGGCACTTTTTTGCACACCATGGGCTAAATGGCCAGGCCACAAGGACCCCAAAGGCTCAGAGAAGGTTGGGTGAGGGGACCCACTGGAACAGCTGTTGGGAGACAGATGGTAGCCTCCCGTCAAGGCCATCCAGCGTGTTCTTTAACATTGGGTTGTTTTACCTCTGAGCGGCACTTTTTTGCACACCATGGGCTAAATGGCCAGGTCACATGGACCCCGAAGACTCAGAGAAGGTTGGGGGAGGGGACCCACTGGAACAGCTGTTGGGAGACAGATGGTGGCCCCCCGTCAAGGCCATCCAGCGTGTTCGTTAACGTGCACAGGGTATGGCTCTCCCGCACACGGAGCCACGGCTTAACGTCCCATCCGACGGACGGCGGCCTTTCCAAGCCCATCGGTGTCCCCTACTGACCGTGGGCAGGGCGGGGAATTTTGCGGAGATAAATCTCAACGCTGATCCAGCTGGAACTCGAACCTGGGAACTACAGATTACGAGCCTGGCGCGCTACCGACTGAACCACCCCCGCCCCTTCTTTTAAGGTTACATCATTGTTGAGTATGTTTCATTTTTCAAGAACTGTTATTTAAAAGAAAATTTTTAATTCCTTTAAAGGTAATGCGTAATGCACAGTACAGGTATTGAAGACTTCGTAGATAATATACTTAAGCAATAAACTGCATGGTGGTGAGTAATCCATTTTCTTCACCTCAGTGATCTATTTTTCTTTGACCTACACTTAATAGAGCAAGAACTACTTATAACTGTGATGCCGTTATACATAAGCTAACTAGAAGAATAACATAATTACTCGGGCAAATATGGAGGGAGAATTGTGCTTCTCTGTACAACTTCATTCTCTTTGTAAAAAGTGTCCGCTTACAAAAATAATTTTTTTTCTGCATTTATACTACCCTACCATAATGTAAAATTTCCGGACAGACCGGGGCAGGGGTGGCTCAGTCGGTAGCGTGCCAGGCTCGTAATCTGTAGTTCCCAGGTTCGAGTACCAGCTGGGTCAGCTTTGAGAATTATCTCCGCAAAATTCCCCCACCCTGCCCACGGTCAGTAGGGGAACCGATGGGCTTGGAAAGGCCGCCGTCCGTCGGATGGGACGTTAAGCCCTTCCCCCGGTCAGTAGGGGGACACCGATGGGCTTGGAAATGCCGTCGTCCGTCGGATGGGACGTTACGCAGTGGCCCCGTGTGCGGGAGAGCCATACCCTGTGCACATTAAAGAACACGCTGGATGGCCTTGACGGGAGGCTACCATCTGTCTCTCAACAACTGTTCCAGTGGGTTCCCTCCCCCAACCTTCGCTGAGCCTTCGGGGTCCATGTGACCTGGCCATTTAGCCCATGGTGTGCAGAAAAGTGCCGCTCAGAGGTAAAACAACTCAACGTTAAAGAACACGCTAGATGGCCTTGACGGGAGGCTACCATCTGTCTCCCAACGGCTGTTCCAATGGTCCTCTCCCCCAGCCTTCTCTGAGTCTTCGGGGTCCATGTGACCTGGCCATTTAGCCCGTGGTGTGCAAAAAAGTGCCGCTCAGAGGTAAAACAACCCAACATCAATTAGACAAATGCGAAAAATGAAAAGAACCGATCCGCCTCAATGATTCGAACGGATTATTATACTCCTGAGTTGCACCTTTTTCTTTGCACAGAATGAGTTAAATGGCCAGGTCACAAGGATCCCAAGAGCTCAGAGAAGGTTGGGTGAGGGGACCCACTGGACAGCTGTTGGGAGACAGATGGTATCCTCCCATCAAAGCTATCCAGCTGTTAACATGCTCAGAGTATATCTCTCTCGCACACGGAACCACGTCTTAACGTCGCATCCGACTGACGGCGGCCTCTTCAAGCCCATCGATGTCCCTACTGTCCGAGGGTAGGGCGGAAAATTTTGCGGAGATAAAGCTCGACGTTGGCCCAGCTGGGATTCGAACCTGGGAACTGCAGATTATGAGCCTGTCGCACTACCGACTGAGCATTCCCTCCCCTTCGAATTCGTAATGACTGTTTTATTAACATTTGCCTAATTGTTGAAATTGAATCTGAAATATTCTTTTGGCTCTCATTACTGTGAGTTCCGTCTGCTTCATATATGTAAATGTTTGCCTTCAAAGGTTAATAAGATCACAAAACATGGAATGATAGAGTCAAGGCTTCATCATTCTTCACGTTAAGCCGTGGCCCCATGTGCGGGAGAGCCATACCCTGTGCATCGTTAAAGAACACGCTGGATGGCCTTGACGGGAGGCTACCATCTGTCTCCCAACCGCTGTTCCAGTGGGTCCCCTCCCCCAACCTTCTCTGAGCCTTCGGGGTCCATGTGACCTGGCCATTTAGCCCATGGTGTGCAAAAAAGTGCCGCTCAGAGGTAAAACAACTCAACGTTAAAGATCACGCTGGATGGCCTTAACGGGAGACTACCATCTGTCTTCCAACCGCTGTTCCAGTGGGTCCCCTCCCCCAACCTTCTCTGAGTCTTCGGGGTCCATGTGACCTGGCCATTTAGCCCATGGTGTGCAAAAAGTGCCGCTCAGAGGTAAAACAACTCAACGTTAAAGATCACGCTGGATGGCCTTAACGGGAGGCTACCATCTGTCTCCCAACGGCTGTTCCAGTGGTCCTCTCCTCCAACCTTCTCTGAGTCTTCGGGTCCATGTGACCTGGCAATTTAGCCCATGGTGTGCAAAAAAGTGCCGCTCAGAGGTAAAACAACTCAACGTTAAAGAACACGCTGGATGGCCTTGACGGGAGGCTACCATCTGTCTCCCAACTGCTGTTCCAGTGGGTCCCCTCCCCCAACCTTCTCTGAGTCTTTGGGGTCCATGTGACCTGGCCATTTAGCCCATGGTGTGCAAAAAAGTGTCGCTCAGAGATAAAACAACTCAACGTTAAAGAACACGCTGGATGGTCTTGACGGGAGGCTACCATCTGTCTCCCAACGGCTGTTCCAGTGGTCCTCTCCTCCAACCTTCTCTGAGTCTTCGGGGTCCATGTGACCTGGCCATTTAGCCCATGGTGTGCAAAAAAGTGCCGCTCAGAGGTAAAACAACCCAAATCCGGAGAGACTTTCCCAAAAGCACGAAAGGCATCGCACTTAATATTATACCTGTACATTTCCCCACTCAAACAGTTTCACGGGGGGAGGGTGGGGCACTACTAAGACTGCGCACCACCACATTAGTGAAGTTCTTAGTGAAATATTTCCTGACAAATGAATTGACAAGAGCGGTTTAATTCTATTGCGGAGCCCTGATTCAACTCCCCTCGGTTTTTCTTTTTGTTTCTTGTCGGGCTTTGTAAAGAATTATGCCGTCCGTTCGATGGACGTTAAGCCGTGGCTTCGTGTGCAGGAGAGCCATACCATGTGCATGTTAAAGAGCACCATGGATGGCCTTGACCGGTCGCTACCATCTGTCTCCCAGTAGCTGTTCCAGTGGGTTCCCTCCCCACAACCTTCTCTGAGTCCTCGGGGTCCTTGTGACCTGGCGTTTAGCCCCTTGTGTGCAAAAAAAGTGCCACTCAGAGTTAAAACAACCAACCAATCGAAATATATTTCGTGACGATATATACAGTATATATAGAAGGATCTACCGTTTTCTATGACTTTAACCGCTGTCAGTTTCATAACGAGATATACATTTTCGATTTCTTTTAAGGAAAAAGAAACGAACGAATGTTTTTCTCTTTATCATCTATCTATCTTTCTGTCGGGGCGGGGGTGGCTCAGTCGGTAGCGCGCCAGGCTCGTAATCTGTAGTTCCCAGGTTCGATTCCCATCTGGGTCAGCGTTGAGATTTATCTCCGCAAAAATCCCTGCCCACGGTCAGTAGGGGACACCGGTGGGCTTGGAAAGGCCGCCGTCCGTCGGATGGGACGTTAAGCCGTGGCCCCGTGTGCGGGAGAGCCATACCCTGTGCACGTTAAAGAACACGCTGGATGGCCTTGACGGGAGGCTACCATCTGTCTCCCAACAGCTGTTCCAGTGGGTCCCCTCTCCCAACCTTCTCTGAGCCTTCGGGGTCCATGTGACCTGGCCATTTAGCCCATGGTGTGCAAAAAAGTGCCGCTCAGAGGTAAAACAACCCAACTTTTTCATTAACCTTACCCAAGTGTGCATTGAATATACATATATCAAATTTTAAATCGAATCAATCATTAATCTACAGTGTCTTTTTTTTTTGTGTATGTTCTGGAATTATTTTTCCACTAATATTTCGATTCTAAAATTTGTTTTCAATTTATTTTATTTTTCACTTGCATATGAATACAAATTCTTCAGATACAAGAAATAGACAACTTTTAAATTTTAGAAAATACTGAATTGCGTAAAGTTACATGGAAGAAAATCACTCATTTGCTACTGATAAATTTCTTCAGATATTAGTGCAGAATAGCAAGAAAAGAATCGGATTATTTATTGAGTTTTTCTACCGAAGTTCAAGAGAATTGCAATAGGATTTATGAGGTTCAGAAGCAGCAAAGGCGTTGAGTGAAATCTCCTGACTCGAAATTTCTTATTCTTCTGTTGTCGAGCAAGTATCTTGGTAAAGTTTTCTCACACATTCCTGTTAAAAAGAAAATAAGCCCGTTGAAACTACGTTGCATCTTTTAAAAAGCAAAAACACTGCATACTAGTGTAACACTTATAAATTTATCCTTCATTCCTTTAATATTTTGTCGTAGAATACAAATATGCTCTTCCTTTTAAATGTAAAGTATTTCAAACTTAAAAATTCCCATTCACAAATTAAACTCGAGATACCAACGTAGAATAATGGCAAATGTACAGTCGCTCAAAATATATATCCGAACGCTATGGTTGATTACAGAATTCAGAAAAATATCTGGAAACGATTTTTTTTTTTAGAAATTAGTGATCTGGCAGCCTTCGTGTCACGTGACACGAAGGTACATTCAACACGAAAGTACAGTCGCTTAAAACACGAAGGCTGCCAAATCACTAATTTCTAAAAAAATCGTTGCCAGGTATTTTTTCTGAATTCTGTAATCAACCATAGTGTTCGGATACTTTTTTGAGCTACATTCAATCTTCGCGTACGTACATGAAGGTTGCCATATCACTAATTTCTAAAACAATCGTTGCCAGATCACTAATTTCTAAAACAATCGTTGCCAGATCACTAATTTCTAAAACAATCGTTGCCAGATCACTAATTTCTAAAACAATCGTTGCCAGATCACTAATTTCTAAAACAATCGTTGCCAGATCACTAATTTCTAAAACAATCGTTGCCAGATCACTAATTTCTAAAACAATCGTTGCCAGATCACTAATTTCTAAAACAATCGTTGCCAGATCACTAATTTCTAAAACAATCGTTGCCAGATCACTAATTTCTAAAACAATCGTCGCCAGATCACTAATTTCTAAAACAATCGTTGCCAGATCACTAATTTCTAAAACAATCGTTGCCAGATCACTAATTTCTAAAACAATCGTTGCCAGATCACTAATTTCTAAAACAATCGTTGCCAGATCACTAATTTCTAAAACAATCGTCGCCAGATCACTAATTTCTAAAACAATCGTTGCCAGATCACTAATTTCTAAAACAATCGTTGCCAGATCACTAATTTCTAAAACAATCGTCGCCAGATCACTAATTTCTAAAACAATCGTCGCCAGATCACTAATTTCTAAAACAATCGTCGCCAGATCACTAATTTCTAAAACAATCGTCGCCAGATCACTAATTTCTAAAACAATCGTTGCCAGATCACTAATTTCTAAAACAATCGTTGCCAGATCACTAATTTCTAAAACAATCGTTGCCAGATCACTAATTTCTAAAACAATCGTTGCCAGATCACTAATTTCTAAAACAATCGTTGCCAGATCACTAATTTCTAAAACAATCGTCGCCAGATCACTAATTTCTAAAACAATCGTTGCCAGATCACTAATTTCTAAAACAATCGTTGCCAGATCACTAATTTCTAAAACAATCGTTGCCAGATCACTAATTTCTAAAACAATCGTTGCCAGATCACTAATTTCTAAAACAATCGTTGCCAGATCACTAATTTCTAAAACAATCGTTGCCAGATCACTAATTTCTAAAACAATCGTTGCCAGATCACTAATTTCTAAAACAATCGTTGCCAGATCACTAATTTCTAAAACAATCGTTGCCAGATCACTAATTTCTAAAACAATCGTTGCCAGATCACTAATTTCTAAAACAATCGTTGCCAGATCACTAATTTCTAAAACAATCGTCGCCAGATCACTAATTTCTAAAACAATCGTCGCCAGATCACTAATTTCTAAAACAATCGTTGCCAGATCACTAATTTCTAAAACAATCGTCGCCAGATCACTAATTTCTAAAACAATCGTTGCCAGATCACTAATTTCTAAAACAATCGTTGCCAGATCACTAATTTCTAAAACAATCGTTGCCAGATCACTAATTTCTAAAACAATCGTTGCCAGATCACTAATTTCTAAAACAATCGTCGCCAGATATTTTTTTCAGAATTCTGTAATCAACCATAGCGTTTGGATACTTTTTTGAGCGACTTTACTGCTTCTTTCGGAATGTAAAAAAACACTGCAGTCTACTGGTAGATCTTTTCCAGGTTTGGCTTTCAGTTTTTAAGATTTTGTCGAAGAAGAAAAATCACATATGCTGCTTCTTTCAAAAACATGTAAAATCCTTTTTCCAAAATTTAACTTTTACCATAATTATTTTCCTTTCCATTCTTCCAAACACAGAATCATCCGATGAGCATTTACACCAAACAATCAGTTTCGAAAAGCACTTCATTTGTTAAGATACATTATATTTCTGAATCCAATGTACTGTATACATCCTCTAAATACATGAGATTAAGCTTTTCTAATTTATTTAGAGTCTGCAAATTTTCGTGGTACCAAATATAAATAATTGTCTTTTACAGGGTGACGATTATCAAACAATTTTGAACCAACACTAAAAAAAATGCCTTAAAATAATGCCATTTTTTCTTCGGTTGAATGAAACTGCTTCATCGTGAAGAATTAGCAGCTTAAGTCGATTTCCCTGACACTACGGTCACAAAATTATTCCTAAGAAATTATTGATATACAAGAGGAGCATTTAAAACACCCCTTTCGAAGAGAGAGGTATGAATAGAAACGAGTTATGTAGCTTAAATAAATTTATTACGACTTGCATCGTTGAAACACTTACCACACAAAACGCTTTCTAGAT
Source organism: Ryuthela nishihirai (assembly GCA_038380435.1). Lineage (NCBI taxonomy): Eukaryota > Metazoa > Arthropoda > Arachnida > Araneae > Heptathelidae > Ryuthela > Ryuthela nishihirai. The sequence goes on from JAWZYU010000021.1 coordinate 49,894,529, forward strand.
TTTATTTATAGCTAGCCTTTTGCATTTTACAATGCATCTCTAAACTAGCCACACAGCACAGAGATATGCAGAATTTTCTGAGCTTTTGAACTGCTTATGAATTGCTAAATACAGTTTTTCAATACATCGCTCAACTGTACTCCCTTCCACTTACTGTGCTGCTTTTTGTTTTCCAAAAAACTTATTTAAGCGCTTTCGAACCTTCGGAACTGGATATAAAAATCTTCAGCCATTGTCATAAATATTTCTGCTGTTGTAAACTCATCTTCGCTTAACAGTAGTGACTTACAAAATTTTCCCCGCCCTGCCCACGGTCAGTAGGGGACACCGATGGGCTTGAAAAGGCCGCCGTCCGTCGGATGGGACGTTAAGCCTTGGCCCCGTGTGTGGGAGAGAACACGGGGCCAAGGTGTGCACGTTAAAGAACACGCTGGATGGCCTTGACGGGAAGCTACCATCTGTCTCCCAACAGCTGTTCCAGTGGGTCCCCTCCCCCAACCTTCTCTGAGCCTTGGGGGTCCATGTGACCTGAACATTTAGCCCATGGTGCGCAAAAAAGTGCCGCTCAGAGGTAAAACAATCCAATCCAATCCAAAGTCTTACAAAATAATTCCTAACCCTCCAGGAAATTGAAACGTGTTCTTCCAGCTACATCTATCTGATCCAGTAATGTTACTGACGTGATAACATCGCCACATAGGAACTGCTTACGACTTTCTTGTGGCTGTTAGAAGACGGACAAGCAGCAAGGGCGGTGTCAACATAGGAGCGAATGGGACATCTGCTCAAGTAGTAAACTAAATTTTGGGAGCAATTTGATATATTGCATAGTCAATTTCATTACTGTTTGAGAAAATTACCTACAGTGAAATGTCAATATGACAAAATAGTTGGGTTGGGTTGTTTTACCTCTGAGCGGCACTTTTTTGCACACCATGGGCTAAATGGCCAGGTCACATGGACCCCGAAGGCTCAGAGAAGGTTGGGGGAGGGGACCCACTGGAACAGCTGTTGGGAGACAGATGGTAGCCTCCCGTCAAGGCCATCCAGCGTGTTCTTTAACGTGCACAGGGTATGGCTCTCCCGCACACGGGACCACGGCTTAACGTCCCATCCGACGGACGGCGGCCTTTCCAAGCCCATCGGTGTCCCCTACTGACCGTGGGCAGGGCGGGGATATGACAAAATAGAGTGAAAGACCAAAATATATTCGTTATACTGAAATGCAATGAAAAAAGTGCCATTATAGTTACATACTACTAAAGAATTACAAATCTTATATTTCCTCAACAAATTTAAAATTTATTATCCCCATTAACGTGAATCGGATAACTTTGAGATAGCTTAGTAGTAGAGAACCTAGCATGTTTTCAGGATGTCGTGAGTTCGGATCCTACTTTTGTTCAAACTCATTTTCTGTCAACTAACTCTAGAAGTGTTCCAAGACTAGAATTATGTTTGTTTCGAATATATTTTGCAGTAGTGTATATTGAAAAAATACGATGACATCTTTCAAGAGGTACGATACATTAGAGACCTATCAAGAAGGTACAGTCGCTCAAAAAAGTATCCGAACACTATGGTTGACTTCAGAATTCAGAAAAAATATCTGGCAACGATTTTTTTTAGAAAATTAGTGATCTGGCAACCTTCGTGTCACGTGATGACAACGATTTTTTTAGAAATTAGTGATCTGGCAACCTTCGTGTCACGTGACACGAAGGTTGCCAGATCACCAATTTCTAAAAAAATCGTTGCCAGATATTTTTTCTGAATTCTGAAGTCAACCATAGTGTTCGGATACTTTTTTGAGCGACTGTACAACAAACTATTCAAATACCATATCGGCAATTCATTTAATACAGTTTAAGAAAACAAGTGTTTATTCAAATATCGTATTTTAAAGTCATACAGATACTAACCTCGAAATTCACCATGAGTTTCTTTTCCTCTGGTGTCAGCTGAAAATAGAAGAAAATAAGTTTTTATTATTTATATGATCTTAATAATTTCGTTTACATCTATGAAAGAGTTATTAATACGGAATATAGTTTCCTTTCAAAATTCAACATTGAATAATGCAATTACTGTTAATATTATCGTCCCCATCATCATCATCATTGTAGAATTCTCTTAATCCTCACGAAAGCCAAATGACAATTTAACTTATCATCGACGGTTATATTTCACATTTTATACACAGAGAATATATTTTTCTAAAATTGTAATGAAAGGATAAATAAATTTAAATTATGATTAAGAGTGCTTCATGCAATTGTGCTTTTAAATCTTAGACAAGGATCGCAAATTTATGGTCCCAGGATCAAATCCTTATGCTCCTATTATCAAATCTTTATGGTCCCATGATACAATTTCTATGATCATGGGATCAATTCTTTATGGTGCAGATGAACAAACCCTTATAATTCCTGGGATCAAATCCTCACGGTCCATGAGATCAAATACTTATGGTCTCAGGATCAGATCATTATAGTCCCAGGAACAAATTCATATGGTCCCAGGAACAAATTCATTATGGTCCCAGGAACAAATTCATATGGTCCCAGGAACAAATTCTTATGGTCCCAGGATCAAATCCTTATGGTCCCAGGAACAAATCCTTATGGTCCCAGAATCAAATCCTTATAGTCCCAGGAACAAATTCTTATGGTCGCAGGATCAAATCCTTATGGTCCCAGGATCAAATCCTTATAGTCCCAGGAACAAATTCATATGGTCCCAGGAACAAATTCTTATGGTCCCAGGATCAAATTCTTATAGTCCCAGGAACAAATTCCTATGGTCCCAGGATCAAATCCTTATGGTCCCAGGATCAAATCCTTATAGTCCCAGGAACAAATTCATATGGTCCCAGGAACAAATTCTTATGGTCCTAGGATCAAATCCTTATGGTCCCAGGATCAAATCCTTATAGTCCCAGGAACAAATTCATATGGTCCCAGGAACAAATTCTTATGGTCCCAGGATCAAATCCTTATGGTCCCAGGAACAAATTCATATGGTCCCAGGAACAAATTCTTATGGTCCCAGGATCAAATCCTTATGGTCCCAGGAACAAATTCTTATGGTCCCAGGATCAAATCCTTATGGTCCCAGGAACAAATTCTTATGGTCCCAGGATCAAATCCTTATGGTCCCAGGAACAAATTCATATGGTCCCAGGAACAAATTCTTATGGTCCCAGGATCAAATCCTTATGGTCCCAGGAACAAATTCTTATGGTCCCAGGATCAAATCCTTATGGTCCCAGGAACAAATTCTTATGGTCCCAGGATCAAATCCTTATGGTCCCAGGAACAAATCCTATGATTCCAGGATCAAATTATCATTGTACCTATTGAGAGTTTCTTCATCAATCCCACTCTACCATTGATGAGAGAGGGAATACTGCTGGACTTCCTCAATTCACCTTTCGACGGATGCGACGCTAAACCGTGGTTCAGTGTAGAGGAGAGTCATACCCTGTCCACAGAGTCGACTCCTAAGTATGGTGAATGAGTCTATAGCCCCTCACCGCGCTTGGCGAGTTCCGGCGATCCGTCGTAATGACAAGAGGAAGTATATTATGTGTTCCACATTAAATATTTGGAAAGTCCTGCTAACGACGTTCTGCATCTGGTTTCTCACACCATTTATTCCGTTCTGCTTATGTACGTGAAAAACACTCTGGATAATGATGAAAATAATTTATTTCATGCCAATGGGTTATAGTAAAACCAATACACAGGTAATTTTAGAGATTGGTTATGTTGTTCAACTGGGGCGGGGGTGGCTCAGTCGGTAGCGCGCCAGGCTCGTAATCTGCAGTTCCCAGGTTCGAGTCCCAGCTGGGTGAGCGTTGAGATTTATCTCCGCAAAAATTCCCGGCCTTGCCCACGGTCAGTAGGGGACACCGATGGGCTTGGAAAGGCCGCCGTCCGTCCGATGGAAAGTTAAGAGGTGACCCCGTGTGCGGGAGAGTCATACCCTGTGCACGATAAAGAACACGCTGGATGGCCTTGACGGGAGGCTACCATCTGTCTCCCAACAGCTGTTCCAGTGGGTCCCCCAACCTTCTCTGACCCTTCGGGATCTTGTGACGTGGCCATTTAGCCCATAGTATGCAAAAAAGTGCCGCTCAGAGGTAAAACAACCCAACCTATGTTGTTCAAATGGCCTGATGTCTCAGAGTGGCTTGATGAACTGAAGAGAAGGCTTCCATTTGTCTCCTAACAAATACCTAGTGTATCCTTTCCTCGAACAATTTTAATGCCCTTTGACCTGATTGTTTAACCCCTTGTGTACACAAAAGTGAAGTTCAGATGTAAAGCAACCTAATTCCAATCAATATACTTGATAGCTTAAAATGAAAGTTGATTTCGATTTTTTTTTCCCGACATAAATATTTTAAACTTGAAATATTGATCTATCTTTTTTTCCCCCGCTGGAAATATTTTGCCCGTTAAAATGCAAACACTAAATATGCGTAGATACCGTATTTAATATACAACTTCAAGTTTAATTTCACTTCGATGGCCTGAATGCGAAAAATTTTGATGATGATCATAAATTACTTAATAAATATTTTTTAAAAAGATATTAAGTATTTAAAAAGACGTAATATATATAGTGTAAATTATTATTCATAAAAATGTGTCCAGAACAAATTACTTTCAAAACTTACCTTAGTTGTAGATTTTGCAATGCACTCGTACATCTGAAAAAATAAAAAATAAATCAAAAACTTATTAAATATCTATAAATATATTTCGTTACATCAATGGTTTCCGTTCTATTGTTGGTTATACAGTTTATAAATAACTTGGAATTAATATCTTTGAATAACCTAAACAGCAACTTAACCTAGTCATGAAAAAGTGAGATTATATCTATCATTAAAGAATTCCACAATATCTGTAACTTAGTCAACGTCTTTCATGCTGGGGTGAGTCGCGGTCTTTTCAATTAAACAGTTTTCAAAATGAATTGAGGTAAAACACCTCCATCCATATTTTTAATTCAATACACCTAAATAAGCTATACGAAAAAAAAGATATGAATGTCAAATTTTATTATTTTTTTTCAGTTAGGATTATAATAATAAAAAATCTATATTTAAATGAAAACATTCGTCATTTCATTTTTTTATAGTTGCCACTATCACCCTGAAAAAATTTCTCGAAAGATTGAATTATGTTAAATAATATATGGTGTAACAAAAATCAATGTTTTGTTCTTTAAAGACGTTAGATCTTTTAAAGTTTCTTTTGTTATTGAAAACATTTCATTTATTCTTATATTCTTATTATAAAAAAACATTTTTACGTGTATTTTCAACAAAAAGTTCTTCGTTTGTTTGTTTTTTTGGCATCCTTAGTTCTATTATGTTGTGATGTATATATGGTTCCTTATTTACAACTACAGTCATTAATGGAAATCTCGACATAAATATTTCTATCTTCAAATGTTGCTTTTTTTTCGACATAAATATTTCTATCTTGAAATATTGCTTCCATTTTTTACATAAATATTTATGTCTTGAAATATTTGTTTCTAAATAAATATTTATATCTTGAAATATTTTTATTATTTTTTACATAAATATTTTCATCTTAAAAATTGCATATATTTTTTCGACATAAACATTTCTATCTTATTTTTTTTCGACATAAATATTTCTACTTATCTTTTTTTCGACATAAATATTTTTGTCTTGAAATATTGCTTTTTACATAAATATTTCTATCTTGAACTATTTTTATTATTTTTACATCACTATTTTCGCCTTAAAAATTATATATATATATTTCGACATAAATATTTCTATCTTATCTTTTTTTCGACATAAATATTTTTTCTTGAAATATTGCTTTTTACATAAATATTTCTATCTTGAAGTATTTTCATTATTTATTTACATAAATATTTCTATTTAGAATTTTTTTCCCGACATAAATATTACTAACTCGAAATATTGATCTATTTTTTCTCCCGCTGGAAATATTTTGTTTGTCCCTTCGTAAAACAAATTTGCTCTCCCCCCCCCCCCCCCCGACTCTTCAAAACATTCTGCTGGCCCCCATGATTACATTAGTTTTAGAATTATGCTAAAAAGGGTTTTAACAGAAAAAACAAATCACAGGTAATAAAGTAAAACGAATTTAAATTGTCGATTACCTTAAAGGGAATTTCAGGCGTATCGTAGAAAACCGAATATCGGTTGCACATTTTCATTCCTGTCGGGATGACTTCCTCATTGCATTTCAACCTTGCACTAATGACCTAAAACATTCGAAAATTTCGCATTTAAAACTGTTTAAAAAAACAATAGTCTCACAGTTATGATATTAACAACAACTTTTGTTCTTTAGTGTATTAGATCAAGTATCCGTGGCCGAGTGGTTAGCACGCTTGGCTACTGATCTACGGGACCTGGGTTCGAGCCCCAGAATAAGGCATGGATGTATGTGTCGTTTTTCTGCTGAGATCTTGCCATCCTCTCAGATCTTCTACTGTGGCATATAAACTGACAGGCTCCTGTCACACCTCTGTGGCAAGCAGCTGCTTGAGGGGGTATTTTTTTTTATATTAGAGTAGTTTCAAGACCCGAATTCCTCATCATCATCATCCTCAAGCAGCCATGGGCTACGGAGGTCCAAAGTGGGTTTATATGGTCAGCACCAGGACCCTGTGTGGTTGACCACTCCTCAGCAGGGTAGAAAAAAAAGAAAAGTAGCCATAGTTGTCCAGATCAGTAGGCCACACTAATCTGGCAGCCCTCCCCTTCCGTTCACTTCCACAAGAGAGTATCTCTTTTGAAAGTTACTAACGGTCCGCACCACGAGAAGGCGGGGTCGGACATTAGGTGCTAGGTCTGGCAGGTTCTATGCATCATCACAGGGGATTGGTGCATAGCTCTCCTTCCAGTGACTACCTAGCTACCATTTAATTAGGAGTAGAAAATTATATTTCAGGAAAATTTAAAAGTGGATGTTATTTTAATCGAACCACCATATATTTATTTCTAAAAAAAGATTTTAAACAAAATATTACTCAAAATATTTTTAATAATAACTCAAAATTTGAAATCTTTGGGTAGAATATCTGTATTTCTCTATCCCAAATTAATTATATCAATCAGTTTTTTAACAAATGTCCTATTTGCAACTTATAAATATAAATTTAGTTCAAGTCTTCTTTATTACTTTGCTGATGTATTAAAACTTGTGAAACACAGAATTTTCACATATTATTCTTTAGAAAAAATGAAATTGTATCTTAATGCTTTAAAGAACTCTAGTAAGGAGAATTCCCATCGTTACCTGTGACGTCGTTTGACTTTCACATTCTTCGAACTTCCGGTAGATAACTGGATCTCGAGCTGAAAATCAAGAATCTGACGTAAGCAATAAATTTTAAACTACTTTGAAGTTGTGAAGGAAATGTGAAAAGAGCAGTAATGATCACTGAATAATTGCATTTTAATACATTTTGTCTGTGGGGTAGGGCTTTTCTGGGTCGGTAACGTGCCAAACTCGCTATTTTCAATTTCTTGGTTCGAGTCTTCTCTAAATCCCTTCCCTGCTATCGATCAATAAGGGGTCACCTTTAGATGAAAAGGGTTGGAAAGCCGTGGTCCCGTGTGCATATTAAAGAAGGATGGGTGACCTAGACAGCAGGCTATCATCTGTCTCCTAACAAGCGTACAATGGATCTCCTTCCCCCTAACCTTTTCCGAACCCTTGGGGTTCTTGTAACATGGCCATTTAACCTTAAATAATAATATTTATGGATACCATTCCATTAATAAATACAATTCCATTAATATTAATATAATATTAATGGAATACATTTAATATATTTTATACCTTCAATACATTGACAAGAAAATCGAAAATTTGAAAAGTTTTACACAGACTAAGGATGGCAACAATATGGTGATGCAAATGTTCAAAGGTTGATTTGAATATAAAAAAAGTTGGTGGAAGGAACTAATGTTAAAAGTTCCAGTTATACTCATGAAAATATTTATAAAGAAATGCTATTAAAAACTAAATTCGGATAAATTCATACGAAATTCTAGTTCAATCTTCCTTTTATGCAAATGAAGTTTCCAACACTTTTGGCAAGCAAAACAAAATATAAAACCAAACTCCGATATTTCCAGCGGCGTTGCAACTTTATCAAACAATAGTAATGAAATTGTTTGCAGATTACAGGTAAAACGGTCTTGTGAGCATTTCGCAAAACCCAGTGGTATTTTGACCTCCCTCCAAAAAAATTTTTAAATTTCGCGGTATAATAATTTTTACACTTAAGAAAATCGTCGTAGAAAAGGATCGGCTATTTCTTTGTAATAAACATTATTTAAAATGTTAGTTTAAAGCAAAAGTTAATGATATACAAAAATAAAATTTTATTCTTACATGCATGTTATGTCGCTTTCTCTTCCTCTCAACAATTCTGACAATGGGACTGGGTGGCTCAGTTCATAGCATGCCAGGCTCATAATCTGAAGTTCGCTGGTTCGAGTCCCAGCTGGGCCAGCGTTGATATTCATCCAGGGAAAACTCCCCGCCCTGCCGTCAGTCTGTACGGCACACCGATGGGCTTGGAAAGGCCGCCATACGTCGGATGGGATGTTAAGCCGTGGTCCCATGTGTAGAAAAAGCCATACCTGTGCACATTAAAGAACACACTGGATGGCCTTGACGGAAGGCTACCATCTGTTTCCTAACAGTTATCCAATGGGTCCTCTCTCCCAAACCTTCTCTGAGCCCTCGGTCTGTAGGGCACACCAATGGGCTTGGAAAGGCCGCCATCCGTCGGATGGGATGTTAAGCCGTGGTCCCATGTGTATAAAAAGCCATACCTGTGCACATTAAGGAACACACTGGATGCCATCTGTCTCCTAACAGTTATCCAATGGCTCCCCTCTCCCAAACCTTCTCTGAGCCCTCGGTCTGTAGGGCACACCGATGGGCTTGGAAAGGCCGCCCTCCGTCGGATAGGATGTTAAGCCGTGGTCCCATGTGTAGGAAAATCCATACCTATGCACATTAAAGAACACACTGGATGCCATCTGTCTCCTAAAAGTTATCCAATGGGTCCCCTCTCCCAAACCTTCTCTGAGCCCTCGGGTCCTTGTGATCTGGCCCTTTAGCCAATTGTGTGAAAACAAGTGCAGCTCAGAGATAAAACAAACCAACGATTATTTTTCACCGGGTACTAGATAAATCAAAAGTTGGAAATTGTACTTACTCTTGGATACACATTTAATAATGTCCATCAATTCCTCCGGTCTCATGGTAATAAGATGATCGTGCATCACAGGGTCAGTATTCACTTGCACGAGCCCGACAAACGTAAGAACGGTAATCATCGTACGATTCATTTTCTTGCAGCTAGTTTTCGTTCTTCCGTCTGCTAAACTATCTCGAAAATCTCCCTCGTACTGTTGGTGTTGGACTTACTTCTTTATATATAATAGTCCTTGTTGCCGTTTCTGCGAATCGCTTCCGTTAGCAATTGAATTTTAGCAATAACTGATAACTTGGCTAACAAGGGCGGCCTTGCTGCGTATTCTTTGGCGCTACAAAGAAACGCAAACCTTTACACGATCATTGTGAATCATTAGAGAAGTAACTACAAGATCTCATTGTAAAATAGAAGTGAAATAAGTGTTCAGTGATGCGGCGAAATTGTCTTTGCGTATCTCCTCTCTCCAGCCGTGGGCACGGGGAGTTCAGAAACGTGACTTATTATTTCAATGTGAAGTAATAGTTGCGAGAACAAGCTAGTTAAATAATCACTCTGCAGAATTCCTAGGAAGGTATTATTAGATTTATTGTAAAATGTAATAATAGTTTAAATCAACTTTTGCGACATTGTTCGCTTTTCGGGGGAAACAGGACCTACGCAGTTTCAGAGAAGTTCCATATGCAACGGATTGTTTCATTCGGTCACTGTATTCGAAAGGCACTAGGATTATCTTTAATGTACTCCTTACGGATATCCGCATTTAACAGAGTACTTTTTTTGTGATATTGTTCGGGACCATCAAAATATTAGAGAAATTTCGTGTTGTGTCAATGGAATTTTAACTTCGACACTCTATAACTTTTAAAATATGCATTTAACGGATTTTGGGTTGGGTTGTTTTACCTCGGAGCGTCACTTTTTTGCACACCATGGGCTAAATGGCCAGGTCACATGGACCCCGAAGGCTCAGAGAAGGTTGGGGGAGGGGACCCACTGGAACAGCTGTTGGGAGACAGATGGTAGCCTCTCGTCAAGGCCATCCAGCGTGTTCTTTAACGTGCACAGGGTATGGCTCTCTCCCGCACACGGGGCCACGGCGTAACGTCCCATCCGACGGACGGCGGCCTTTCCAAGCCCATCGGTTGTCCCCTACTGACCGTGGGCAGGGCGGGGAATTTTGCGGAGATAAATCTCAATGCTGACCCAGCTGGGACTCGAGCCTGGGAACTACAGATTACGAGCCTGGCGCGCTACTGACTGAGCCACCCCCGCCCCCGCATTTAATGGAAAAATATTATTGAAGATAAAGATCATAATCAAAACTATTTGGATCTCGATTGTCAGCAATATTCGTTCGGTATTTAAAGAGTTATGGAAGCTGAAATATTCAACAGCAAATTATCTTGAGTTATAAAGATCACTCATAACTGTCTAATTTTGAAATAATCAATAACAAAGCTTCTAAAAATGCATATTTATTTTATTAAATGTTTAGAAAAAAATTCTTATTATTTAAGTTTTAATTAATTTTTGGGGTAAATTTTTACGACACATTGCTGTTATGAACCCTTCCAGGTTCCATAATTCTTCAAATACTGAACGAATGTTTTTGGAAAATGAGATTTAAATGAATTTGATTATTATCTTTAATTTATCATCAGTCACATTTTTTCACTAAATACATATTTTAGAAGTTATAGCCCTTCGAAGTTGGATTCCCACTGACATAACATGGAAATGCACTAATATATTGAGAGGGTAATGTGTCACGGTGCCTTAGTGAAGGGTTTCTAAAATTATCAAACCTCACTCCGGCCACTCCGCACTGCTGTATGTGTCACAAGTTCCAGTTTTTGAACTGCAGTTGAACTCCATTGACTTTCAAGTTATGGGGCGGGGGTGGCTCAGTCGGTAGCGCGCCAGGCTCGTAATCTGTAGTTCCCAGATTCGAGTCCCAACTGAGTCAGCGTTGAGACTTATCTCCGCAAAACTCCCCGCCCTGCCCACGGTCAGTAGGGACACCGATGGACTTAGAAAGGCCGCCGTCCGTCTGATGGGACGTTAAGCCGTGGCCCCGTGTGTGGGAGAGCCATACCCTGTGCACGTTAAAGAACACGCTGGATGGCCTTGACGGGAGGCTACCATCTGTCTCCCAACAGCTGTTCCAGTGGGTCCCCTCCCCCAACCTTCTCTGAGCCTTCGGGGTCCTTGTGACCTGGCCATTTAGCCCATGGTGTGCAAAAAAGTGCCGCTCAGAGGTAAAACAACCCAACAACTTTCAAGTTATTGGTTTTAATATTCAATCTCATTTAAACCTTTTTCTAACTCGCACAAAGGGCGGAAATAATCTGCAAATTATATTGGGTTTGTGTTATATTGGGCTTGTGCTGGTTTCTCATACGAGACACAAACATCTACACAAGGACATGCCTATTGGTGTAGTAGTATCCACTTGACCAGGTATGCAGGGGCGTAGCGAAGGACTATGGTTGGGGAGGGAAAAAATCGAAATTTTCCAACTCGAAAATCAAATTTTAACAACTGAGAGAATAATGCCTCTATCAGGTTCGTACAGTCGCTCAAAAAAGTATCCGAACACTATGGTTGACTTTAGAATTCAGAAAAAATATCTGGCAACGACTTTTTTTTAGAAATTAGTGATCTGGCAACCTTCGTGTCACGTGACACAAAGGTTGCCAGATCACTAATTTCTAAAAAAATCGTTGCCAGATATTTTTTCTGAATTCTGTAATCAACCGTAGTGTTCGGATACTTTTTTGAGCGACTGTAGGTGGTCATATTATTTTGATACTAGATCGTGTGGGCTCACTCACGGAAATATTGAGCGTGTGCAGTTACCGTTCACAGCAAACTGGAGCGTGTGAAGTAACTGCACACGCTCCAGTTTGCTGTGAACGGTAACTGGAGCGTGTACAGTTGCTGTACACGCTCCAGATATTTTTCCTGAATTCTGTAATCACGTGACACGAAGGTTGCCAGATCACTAATTTCTAAAAAAAATCGTTGCCAGATATTTTTTCTGAATTCTGAAGTCAACCATTGTGTGCGGATACTTTTTTTGAGCGACTGTACACACTTTTTTAGGTTAGTTATATATTTTAGAGTCTTTTAAAAAATTCAAAGTTTTTAAAACGAAATTGGAGTCGAGATAACCCTACCAGTCCCTAACAATGTACGGGTTAAGATTTAAAAAGCACCAACGAAATACATTAAAATGAAACAACTCTACAAAGATTGGATTTGTTTGCTTTTTTCTTGATTATTCATCTCCGTAATCCAGCTGACTGTGCGTAAACTGAAGGTCATTTCGAAGAGCTTTGTTCGCCTTGAGTAACGTCTGAACAACCAGAAAATGAGCCAATAATGAATGGCAACACAACTTCACTGAAACGCAAACCACTAAATGCTTTTCAAATGAAATCGATTAAGATGACTTAAGTCTACTCTACAAGCCAAATGATGTTAATATCCTTTTAAAGCCGAAAGTAACTTTTCCCCAAATTGCAAAAATATGCTTTGGTCTCGAATCATTAAGCCATTTTTTTTGTCCTGCCTCTTGTCCACTTTATGCTTCACTAAATATCTTCTTCTGAGATTAAATGCTTAAGGAGATATGGTTTCTGATGCAGCAAAGGTCATCTTCAACGTCAGATAATGTCCGCTATGTCGTCACTAATAGAAAAGTATTTCGTTTCACTTGTTTACGACGATCCTGCATAGACAAAATTCTTTCCAAACATGCATTCTGCTGAATCAAAGGTTACTCATTGATCCTAAGGCAGAATGCTTACTCACCTAATAGAAAAATTGAGGGAAAACTCATTAGAAATACAGGTATAAAAAGAAGAATTTCTGGGTGAAGATTCAGACTCCGTATTTGAAAACCGACGAATTTTTCTACAGCGATTCTTTCTAAGAGTTAAAATAACTTGAATGATGATGATTCAGTTGGCTCTTGCTGTTTTTCTTTTCGGTTTCGCAGAGATTTATGGAGAAGAACTTAAGCATGATCATCTGGTTACGATGTCACCGGATGAGTTAATGGACATCATTAAATGCGTATCGAAAAGTAAGTAAGGTGGTTTTGTTCTATTATATTTGATTTACGAGTAGCATTTGTGCACAAATTAGTAATTGCCATTTTTTATTTATGTAGATAAATTAAAAATTGTTTTGGGTTGGAAAGGTATTGAGGAAATATTACGGTTAACATTTTCAGAATCTCCCAATAATTTTAATAGCGCACTCTAAATAAATAAATAAAAAATAAATACCCCCTCAAGCAGCTGCTTGCCACAGAGGTCTGACAGGAGTCTGTCAGTTTATATGCCACAGTAGAAGGTCTGAGAGGATGGCAGGACCTCAGCAGAAAAACGACACAAACAGCAATGCCTTACCCGGGGCTCGAACCCAGGTCCCGTAGATCAGTAGCCAAGCGCCCTAACCACTCGGCCACGGGACGGAGTGGTGTAATAATGCAACATTTTGAAACGAATATTGCAAATGATCCTTTCAGGTTAGAAATTTCACATCTTGGTAATAAGAGTGCAATGATCGAAAGTAGGGGTTCTCAACGTGTGCTACGCGGTAAAAATTTTTGGGGTACGCCGTGAGGGCTCAAAATTGCAAGTGTAAACATGCGCAACCATTTCACTAATTACCCAGTAAAATGTTTATAATTTTATAAGATTCGCTAAATTGTTTATGTCGTTTTTTGTGTTTATCGATATATGTAATTTATGAATACAAAATTTAATGTATATATTTATATATATGTTTTATTTTATTCCAATTGTTATACTATAACTATAGTTTTATCTATCTACACAAGGGGTACACCAGTTACATACACATTTCCAGGGGGTTGAGAACTACTGATCTAGAGGATTACGTTGGCAGCAATAAATTGCCCCCTTACCTCAGTAGTGGCGGATTGATTGGATTGTTTTACCTCTGAGCGGCACTTTTTTGCACACCATGGGCTAAATGGCCAGGTCACATGGACCCCGAAGGCTCAGAGAAGGTTGGGGGAGGGGACCCACTGGAAGAGCTGTTGGGAGACAGATGGTAGCCTCCCGTCAAGGCCATCCAGCGTGTTCTTTAACGTGCACAGGGTATGGCTCTCCCGCACGGAGCCACGGCTTAACGTCCCATCCGACGGACGGCGGCCTTTCCAAGCCCATCGGTGTCCCTTACTGACCGTGGGCAGGGCGGGGAAATTTTGCGGAGATAAATCTCAACGCTGACCCAGCTGGGACTCGAACCTGGGAACTACAGATTACGAGCCTGGCGCGCTACCGACTGAACACCCCCCCCCCGCCCCCCGCCCCCCGCCCCCCCGTAGTGGCGGAAAAACGCAACTTTTTTGTTTTAGACTATATGAAAAGATTCATTTCTGTATTGTGTAGGTACTAATAAAACATTACTTTTTGCATATTCTCCTTCATCCATCAGTAAAAATTTCCCTGTTAGCAAGTGCTAAAGAGGAAAAATTAAAAAACTCCATCCCCTTTGCCAACGAGCATCAACTATTCGCCAGAGGCGACGTGTATCATTCTAGTTAGAAATTTATGCAACGAACATTTTAATTTTCACCAATTTTGAATCCTCTTTGCAGAAATGGAGTAAATTATCAAACGCTTAAATTTTTTAATCCTTCAAACACAGAAGAAATATTATTGAAAATCGTGATTTAGATTTGATCGATATGTTACTTTCAGTCCTACTTTTTCCATAAAAACCATTTTACGAAACTGATGAGCTCTGAACCGGATTCCCCATTGACATGAGTTTGGTCTTGATGAAACAACCCATCTTTTGTGTGCATAATATGATCCAAATACATACTTCGGCTAGTGTTGTGTTTTAAATCATTTCTGAAATGTGAGCAGAGATCAGCGCCATAATAAGACAAAGAGTACAGATATTTTAAAAACTCTAAAAAACCTTGGGGGTGGCTCAGTCGGTAGCGCGCCAGGCTCGTAATCTGTAGTTCCCAGGTTAGAGTCCCAGCTGGGTCAGCGTTGAGATTTATCTCCGCAAAATTCCCCGACCTGCCCACGGTCAGTAGGGGGACACCGATGGGCTTGGAAAGGCCGCCGTACGTCGGATGGGACGTTAAGCCGTGGCCCCGTGTGCGGGAGAGCCATACTCTGTGCACGTTAAAGAACACGCTGGATGGCCCTGACGGAAGGCTACCATCTGTCTCCCAACAGCTGTTCCAGTGGGTTCCCTCCCCCAACCTTCTCTGAGCCTTCGGGGTCCATGTGACCTGGCCCTTTAGCCCATGGTGTGCAAAAAAGTTCCGCTCAGAGGAAAAACAACCCAACCCAAAAACCCTAAAAAACCTTGATGAAAAGTTTAAACTTTAACTTCTCCTATTACAGTATAAAACTCTAAACCACACTATTTCCTTCCCCCTTTCTCCCTCCCCATTTTTTCCGTCTTATCTGGATTATTCGCAATCCTTTCTCCCTTGTTCAATCATCTAATATTACTCTCTGTTATTCTTAATTTTATTTTTTTCTTGATGCATATATTTTATATATTCCACCTTTTACTATGTTTACTATCATGCTTCATATTATACATTTGTGTTCGTCTGTACAGTTTCTTTTTTATTTCATATATGTATCAAATAATTATTCAATTTCTGTGCATATGTTTCAATTTTTGTACTGTCCTTCATATTCCTTTTGAATTTTCAAATTTTCAATCAAGCCACTTTAACATTTCAATTAGGATCTAAAATTGTATGTACATTGGATTTGCTTTAACCTCATGACATGGAATAACATAATAATAAATAATGATAGATATTTGCATATACAGGGTGAATCTGAAAAAGTGGGCAAAACTTTACGGGGTAGTAGAACGCAGCTATACGAGCAATATTCGTCATAGAAAGTATGGTCGGAACGCAAACGGCAAGCCGCTAGGTGGCGTTAGAAATGGTATAAAAGGATCGGTCCTCCCACCCAACGGCATTTCTACCGTGGATTGCCGAGAGGATGGCTGGCTATACTAACCACGAAATGGCGGATATGCACTTTGTGTACGGTGCGGCGGACGGGAATGCAAGTGAGGCACAGAGACGTTACCGCGACCGGTTGCCGGCGATATTCGGGAAATGCCTGGTGTCTTCGCAAATGTGCGTCGGTCCCTATCCCGCAGGTGTGAAGCCTGCATTACAGCTGGCGGCAGCTCTTTTGAGCAATTTCTTTCAGCATGTACCTCAATTACATTCCTGCTAATAAAATGTTTTCTGAAGTATCTCCTCTCCTTCTTGTGTTCATTCTTTAAATGCGACAGTGGAAAACTACCTTTTAACTTCTCACCGTTTGCGTTCCGACCATACATTCTATGACGAATATTGCTCGTATAGCTGCGTTCTACCACCCCGTAAAGTTTTGCCCACTTTTTCAGATTCACCCTGTATATATAAGTTGAAATGTATATGTATCTTTTCTTTCGTTGTTTTTTTGTTGCTTTTAAGTGAAATGTGGTTGTTGTTGTTTTTTCTTCCCCAGCTCGAGATCCAATAATCTACAAACAATTCGAACAATGTAATAATAAAATGGCCTCTCAGGTACTGAAACTATTTTATATTTATTTCTTTTTATCATTTTTGTGTATGTTACAGACACAAAACCTTACCAGATCATTACACAATTCTCATGTTATTCCAAACGAAAGCCAAATCAGAAGTTCATTATCTTGAAGAATAAACCTTTTATGAGAATGAAACTAATAGTGGAAGATCTCAATCAAGGGACTAATATAGTGGTAATCAATCTAAATAATCAATCAACTAATAGTGGAAAATCTCAATCATCATCACCCTCGAGCAGTCATGGACTACGGAGGTCCAACCAGACTGTGCAAATTAGTTCTCCAAACATGTCTATCTCGAGCTATATTTGCTGCATTTCGCCACTGTTGACCAAATCCAACAAGGTCCTTTTTGACATTGTCTTCCTACAGCATCCCAGATCTCCCCCTCTTTCTGAGGTTTTAGGCACACTGTTCATAACCTTATTATGGGGGTGGCTCGGTCGGTAGCGCGCCAGGCTCGTAATCTGTAGTTCCCAGGTTCGAGTCCCAGCTGGGTCAGCGTTGAGATTTATCTCCGCAAAATTTCCCCGCCCTGCCCACGGTCAGTAGGGGACACCGATGGGCTTGGAAAGGCCGCCGTCCGTCGGATGGGACGTTAAGCCGTGGTCCCGTGTGCGGGAGAGCCATACCCTGCGCACGTTAAAGAACACGCTGGATGGCCTTGACGGGTGGCTACCATCTGTCTCCCAACAGCTATTCCAGTGGGTCCCCTCCCCCAACCTTCTCTGAGCCTTCGGGGTCCATGTGACCTGGCCATTTAGCCCATTGTGTGCAAAAAAGTGCCGCTCAGAGGTAAAACAACCCAAACAACCTCTCAATCAAGAATCTAAATATCTGTCTAAATCAGTTTCAAAGCTCCATCGTGTTAAACGCCGTTTACAGGAACATTAAAATTGTTTAGATGTTTCTGCTGAAGTAAGGCTTAGTTTACTCCTGAGCGGATTTTTTTTGCGCTCAATGGATTAAATGGTCAGGTGGCACGGACCCCTAGATGGTTGGAGCAGGGGAATCACTGGATATATGAGAAAGATAATAACCTCCTATCAAGACCATCCAGCGTGCTCTTTCACATGCACAGGGTATGACTCTCCGAAACAGAGCTTAACGTCCCATCCGACGGACGGCGGCTTTTCTAAGCCCATTGGTGTCCCCTACTGCCTCTATTGACCAAGGGAAGGGGGACTCTAACCTGGGAGCAGCAGATTAAAAGACTGATCCACCCCGCCCCCTGAAGTAAGTACTTTCACGAACTGTAATAATTTCCATCATGATTTCCTTAGATGCATTTTTCGCTCTGTCTCGGGGCGGGGGTGGCTCAGTCGGTAGTGCGCCAGGCTCGTAATCTGCACTTCCCAGGTTCGAGTCCCAGCTAGGTCAGCGTTGAGATTTATCTCCGAAAAATTCCCCGCCCTGTCCACGGTCAGTAGGGGACACCGATGGGATTGGATCGCCGTCCGTCGGATGGGACGTTAAGCCGTGGCCCCGTATACGGGAGAGACATACCCTGTGCACGTTAAAGATCACGCTGGATGGCCTTGACGGGAGGCTACCATCTGTCTCCTAACAGCTGTTCCAGTGGGTCCCCTCTCCCAACCTTCTCTGAGCCTTCGGGATCCATGTGACCTGGCCATTTAGCGCATGGTGTGCAAAAAAGTGCCGCTCAGAGGTAAAACAACCCAACCCAACTCGCTCTGTCTCAGGTTTGATATCTGCATATCTATGTAATTTTGCATATACCCTCTATGCTACCTTCATGTTGTCTTCGTATTACATTTTTACTTTCTGCGAAAAGCAGTGGGAACTATAAATAATATGAATCTCAATGTTTACTATTAGGACTATGGAGCCAAACACAAATAGAGAAGAACAAAAAAAAAGGATTTTCGTTTGGTCATATCTCTGTCCATATATTCGACTGTTTAGCACCTCAGCACTTAAATATAATGAGTCCAAATTTTACATTTAGGCACACTTAACTCCAGAAGGGAATAGTGGTGTAATTGACTCAGTTGACAACGCGCCAGATTCTTAATCTAAAATATCAGGGTCCTGTTCCCACGGAGGGCATGAGTGGCTCAGTTGGTAGCGCCCCAGGATCGTAATTTTCAGTTCCCAGGTTCGAGTCCCAGCAGAGCGAGCATTGAGACTTATCTCCACAAAAGTTTTCGCTTTGCCCATGGTCAATAGAGGACACTGATGGGATTCGAAAGGCCTCCGTCCGTCGAATGGGACGTTAAGCCGTGGCCCAGTGTGCGGGAGAGCCTTACGCTGTGCACTTTAAAGAACACGCTGGATGGCCTTGACGGGAGGCTACGAACTGTCCCCGAACAGCTGTACCAGTGGGTCCCTTCCCCCAACCTTCTCTGAGTCTTCGGGGTCTTTGTGACGTGGCCATTTAGCTCATTGTGTGCAAAAAAGTGCAGTTCATAGGTGAAACAACCCAATCCTTTCCCCACTGCGTCTTCTTTGAGATTTTCTATTCTAACTCCATCCCTGTCCTCAATTGGAAAGGGAACACCGATAGCCTTGGAAAAGTTCCGCTTGTGAAATGAGACGTTAAACCGTGGTCTGGAAAAGTTCTCTTTATGGAATGAGATGTTAAATCCTGGTCTTGGAAAAAAAACTGTCTTTCGAATGAGACGTAAATCGTGGTCTTCTATTCAGGGTTGGTTGGGTTGTTTTACCTCTGAGCGGCACTTTTTTGCACACCATGGGCTAAATGGCAAGGTCACATGGACCCCGAAGGCTCAGAGAAGGTTGGGGGAGGGGACCCACTGGAACAGCTGTTGGGAGACAGATGGTAGCCTCCCGTCAAGGCCATCCAGCGTGTTCTTTAACGTGCACAGGGTATGGCTCTCCCGCACACGGGGCCACGGCTTAACGTCCCATCCGACGGACGGCGGTCTTTCCAAGCCCATCGGTGTCCCCTACTGACCGTGGACAGGACGGGGAATTTTGCGGAGATAAATCTCAACGCTGCCCCAGCTGGGACTCGAACCTGGGAACTACAGATTACGAGCCTGGCGCGCTACCGACTGAGCCACCCCCTTCTATTCAGGAGAGCCATGCCATTTGTAAGTGCTAGAGCACTCTAGAGAGCCTTGTACAGAGGTTCTTGTTAGAAAGGTTCTGTCTCTTTCTGGATAGCTGTTAACTTAACCCTCTTCTCCTACACAAGTCAGATCGCTTGGGGTCCTCATGACCTGGCCATTTAGCCCATTATGAGCTGAACAGTGATGCTAAGAGGCAAAATTTTCGAATGTGCCCTGTTTAGTGACCGTATGAATATGAGCTCTTAGACTCAATAATTCAGTTACTCGCCATACGGCATTTTAATAAAATATCGATTTCCGCGAAAGTAATTGGGGAGTTTCACTATTTTTTTTCTTATTTTTATGAAGTACGTTGTGTTGGGTTGTTTTACCTCTGAGCGGCACTTTTTTGCACACCATGAGCTAAATGGCCAGGTCACATGGACCCCGAAGGCTCAGAGAAGGTTGAGTGAGGGGACCCACTGGAACAGCTGTTGGGAGACAGATGGTAGCCTGCCGTCAAGGCCATCCAGCGTGTTCTTTAACGTGCACGGGGTATAGCTCTCCCACACACGGGGCCTTAACGTCCCATCCGACGGACGGCGGCCTTTCCAAGCCCATCGGTGTCCCCTACTGACCGTGGGCAGGGCGGGGAATTTTGCGGAGATAAATCTCAACGCTGACCCAGCTGGGACTCGAACCTGGGAACTACAGATTACGAGCCTGGCGCGCTACCGACTGAGCCACCCCCGCCCAAGTATGTTGTGTAATGTTGCACTTTAGGAAACCGCGCATTATCTTGAGCTATTAAAAAACCCTATTCTCAGGGCTTGGTGAAAATCTGAGCTATATGTCTTCGTTTTGTATTGATTTAACCATCTAATCGTATAATTAAGAAAGCTTTGAATAAATATTGTTGCACCTCTAATTTAAGCTTCTGTTTGCTCAATATTAGTTCTAATTGGAAAAGAGTTGCTAAACAAACACTCTATGCTTGTACATTTGTTAAATCAGTAGCGAAAAGCTTAATTAACATTTTGCTATATAGAATAAAACACATACATTTCAAATGGTTCATATTTTTTAAATCTTGCAGGTTATCACGGCTTTGAAAAAATGCAACAATGAAGTCATTCCCTATGGTATGAAAATGTGTAACTACTTCTCTGTGTTGTATGATTCTCCAGAAATTCCTCGCAAGGTAATTCATAGCATCATTTTATTCTGTTAAGAGTTCAGATTAGTCCTTTCAAACACCTTTCACTCATATATTTGTTGTTTTTTTTTTTCGCTTATCCTTTCTACCCTGGTTCGGGGGTGGCTCAGTCGATAGCGCACCATGCTCGTAATCTGTAGTTCCCAGGTTCGAGTCCCAGCTGCGTCAGCGTTGAGATTTATCTCCGCAAAATTTCCCCGCCCTGCCCACGGTCAGTAGGGGACACCGATGGGCTTGAAAAGGCCGCCGTCCGTCGGATGGGACGTTAAGCCGTGGTCCCCTGTGCACGTTAAAGAACACGCTGGATGGCCTTGACGGGAGGCTACCATCTGCCTCCCAACAGCTATTCCAGTGGGTCCCCTCCCCCAACCTTCTCTGAGCCTTCGGGGTCCTTGTGGCCTGGCCATTTACCCATTGTGTGCAAAAAAGTGCCGCTCAGAGGTAAAACAATCCAATCCAATTCAATCCTTTCTACGCTAAAAACGGGGTGTTTCTTCTTCCCTTAACAATTAATACCCATTCATTTTCCCTAACAATACATTTCGTTTCTTCTCCCCTAAAATTAATTCTCATTCATTTCTTCTTAACAATGGAGTCAGTTTTTTCTTTTTCTTTTTTTTCTCGTAACAATCAATTCCTATTCATTTGCTCCTAACAATGGATTCCGTTTCTTGTTCTCCTAACATTTAGTTTTCGTTTTTTCATTCGTAATAATGGATTCCGTTTTTTCTTCTCCTAATCTCATTCTTTCATTCTTAATAACTGATTCCGTTTCTTTTTCTCTTAGCAATTTATTTTCAATCTTTTATTCGTAATAATGAATTCCGCTTCTCCTTTCCCTAACAATTCATTCTGATTCATTCCCTCATAACAATGGATTCCTTTTCTTGTCCTTCTAACAATTCTCTTCCATTCACTCCTATCAAAATATTCCTTTATACTTTCTCTAACAATTTACTCTCATTCATTTCCTCCTATAACAATGGCATCCGTTTTTCCTCCATCAGACAAATAATTCTCATTCATTTATTCCTAATAATCTATTCCATTTCTTCTTCCCCTAACAATTTACTCTCATTCATTTCCTCCTATAACAATGGCATCCGTTTTTCCTCCATCAGACAAATAATTCTCATTCATTTATTCCTAATAATGGATTCCATTTCTTCTTCCCCTAACAATTTACTCTCATTCATTTCCTCCTATAACAATGGCATCCGTTTTTCCTCCATTAGACAAATAATTCTCATTCATTTATTCCTAATAATGGATTCCATTTCTTCTTCCCCTAACAATTCCCATTCCTTTCTTCATAACAATGGGATTACGTTTCTTTTAAATCTAATAATCATTCATTTGCTCTTAACAATATAGTCTCATAGTTCTTTTCCCCTAACAATGTTCGGTATGTTCCCTTTCGGTTTTTTTTCTCCCCTAATATTGAACATTCGGTTATTATCACTTATTGAATTATTATTCTGTCTTTTCTTCCCTTATTAAAAATTTGCGGCTAGATATCAAAGTTTGCTCTCGAGCAAAAAGGGAAAATATTACCCCCTTTAACAAGCTGCGCAAAGTTCATTCTGGGGTGTTCCCCACCCACACACTTCTCCCAATATGCAGCATATCATATTTAAGACTTAATTTGACATCAACTGTTTACATCATTAAAGTGAAATAATAACATTTTACAACAACTGATGCACCAGTTGTTGTACGATTTGAGCTAAGGTGGTGATTCTTTCTCACCGGCCTAAATAAGGTTATGATGGTTGGGTTGGTTTACCTCTGAGCTCTGACCTGCCAGCTCAGAAACTGCTGGGGGAAGACGACCAGCCTGGACAGTTATTAGAAGACAGATGATAACCTCCCTTCAAAGCCATTCAGTGTGTTCTTTCACGTGCACAGATTATGGCTCTCCCTCATACGGAGCCACGGCTTGTCGTCCCATCCGACGGACGTTGAGCTTTCGAAGTCCATCATCGTCAAAGTTTTACGGAAATAAATCTCAAAGCTGACCCAAGTGGTACTCTATAATAATCTCTCTATAATATATATATAACCTTTAGATCAATTGATGGTTATTTTCATACTAGCCTAATTATTAAAAGCTGACTATCTATGTGACTATCACTAAAGTCACTTCAATTTTATTACTATATTTTGTTTTAATTTTTTAGTTTCATATGTTTAATTCGCAGTAGATGAGAAATGCCGTTACGTGTGATTAATTAAAAATGTTTGTCGCTAAACTGATTTTTTTAACACTTTTTCAGATCTACGAATGCATTGCAAAATCTACGACTGTTGTAAGTATTAACTGTTTTTTTTTACTTTTTATATTTCTACGGAAACTATGAATTTTTTAACAATATGTCATTTTATATGTCACATTTATAATTTTTATTTTTATAAGATTTATATGTTGCATACAAAAACGATTCCATTTCAATCTATTTTTCTACGAAGCACGCAAAATGTTACATAGAAATATGTAACTATTTCTGTAACGTTTTATATATTACATAGAATTTAAGATGTGTAACATTTTATGCTAATGTAACATGTTAGTGCAACAACACATTTTATATGTTACACTAATATGTAAAAGGTTTTATATGTTACATAGAAAAATAGATTGAACTGGAATTGTGTTTGCGAAGATAGCAAATAATAATTCTATTCTTAAGAGTGTAAAGATTTTATTATTGGCAATATAAGATTCGCAATTCTATAACTTTAATAATTTATTATTTCTACCATTATAATTCTGCTATTGTTGCTACAATAATTCTATCATTGCAACTGTATTAATTTTACTTTTACTACTATAAAAATTCTACTATTCTGACTCTAAAAATTCTACTATTACCATCGTACTGATTCTATTATTGCGATCTGGTTGCAACTGTCGGAATTGCAACAATTTTGCTCAATTTCATTTTAAGATAACTATAAGGTTATCAGTATACAGATTAATTGCAATATTTTAATATGTGTGTAATAATACGAGGAATAAGTTTTAAAAAACCACCCCGTTTTATTTAAAATTCGTACGTTTTTATTTAATACCTTTTTCTTCCTTTTCCAGCTGACACCAGAGGAAAAGAAGCTTATGGTTAACTTTGAAGTGAGTAGTTACCGATAAGTTATTAAAATAAAAAATGCACTTATCAAAAGATAACCCGAATACATTAATTAAATGCTTCAATCGTTATTGATAATTTTTAAACAATATATCAAAGGCAAAAAGTAAGTGAATAGCACCAGATTGGATTGGATTGAACGGCGCTTTTTTGAACTCTGAACGGCACTTTTTTGCACACCATGGGCTAAATGGCCAGGTCACATGGACCCCGAAGGCTCAGAGAAGGTTGGGGGAGGGGACCCACTGGAATAGTTGTTGGGAGACAGATGGTAGCTTCCCGTCAAGGCCATCCAGCGTGTTCTTTAACGTGCACAGGGTATGGCTCTCCCGCACACGGGGCCACGGCTTAACGTCCCATCCGACGGACGGCGGCCTTTCCAAGCCCATCGGTGTCCCCTACTGACCGTGGGCAGGGCGGGGAATTTTGCGGAGATAAATCTCAACGCTGACACAGCTGGGACTCAGACCTGAGAACTACAGATTACGAGCCTGGTACGCTACCGACTGAGCCACCCCCGCCCCAAAAATAGCACCAGGGCCGGATCAACGGAAGATGAGCAAATTGACCATGCCCCCCCTCCCCAAGAGATTTCTAGTAACCGGAAAATTACTAATCATGTGTATATTTCATGCATTTTCGAAGAATTACTTTAAAGACTACGAAAGCAGAGGAAATTTTTCCATACTGTGATAGCTAGCCAGTCTATTCTTCCACTCCCCATTTATTTTTTTCTAGCTCCGGGCATTTATAATATCAGTTATTGATAATCTTATAAGGAACGTTATTTAATTAACAATTCTCAGTATTTTATAGGACATGAATCATTTCTACTAACTTGAAACTGGTTTATCTCCTTGAAAGGTTTATCAAGTAATCTCTGTCATTTTCTAGCGATCTTTAAGATATCCAAGGTCTCTTTCAATTACCAACTAAAACGCCGTCACATAGCGTGAGTGGCAATTGGGAGGCTACGAGTCTAAGCAGTAAGTGACTCGACAGTTCTCATAGGGGCGGGGGTGGCTCAGTCGGTAGCGCGCCAGGCTCGTAATCTGTAGTTCCCAGGTTCGAGTCTCAGCTGGGTCAGCGTTGAGATTTATCTCCGCAAAATTTCCCCGCCCTGCCCACGGTCAGTAGGGGACACCGATGGGCTTGGAAAGGCCGCCGTCCGTCGGATGCGACGTAAAGCCGTGGCCCCGTCTGCGGGAGAGCCATACCCTATACACGTTGAAGAACACGCTGGATGGTTTTAACGGGAGGCTACCATCTGTCTCCCGACAGCTGTTCCAGTTGGTCCCCTCCCCCAACCTTCTCTGAGCCTTCGGGGTCCCTGTGACCTGGCCATTTAGCCCATGGTGTGCAAAAAAGTGCCGCTCAGAGGTAAAACAACCCAACCCACTAATAAGCTATTCTATAATTCAACAGTTCTTTAGTTTATAGCTGCAATTGCACAAGTTGCCAAAAAATAAGGAAAACCATGTTAATGGGAAACCAACGTCGATACATTTAACATCTGAAATATATATATAGGTAGATGAAATCTTTGTGGAAAATATTAATCCACGCCTCCCAATTAGATGCCAGGTGTTCTAACCACTAAATTATCACCAGCGCTGTTTGTTATACACATAGTTTTGACTTTTAAATCTCACTGACATTGTCACTCATGCTGCCATCTCTGATCACGAAAGGCAACTAATCTATTATTGTTCATTAAATAGATGTTAAATAAGGAAGTGACTCAGGCTCAAGCATTATTAATATAAGAATTAATCAATAATAAATTTTATTACAGGAAATAATTTTCGTGGAAAAAATGCCACTCATCGTCTAATCATTTTATCCACAATTTTTTTTTCTTGAATTATATGTCAACAAGTAATCTGTGAATTTATTCTTGATTAATATATATATATTTAAATGCGATAACAGATAAACATCTCGATCAAATAAATCAATATCTCGATATTTAAACAACATTCTCTCAGTATTTAATGAGTTACGGAAGTTTGAATATTTAACAACAGCAATGCCAGTCACAAAAATTGATTTCAGAAATCAATTAAAAATTAGTAATAAGTAGTAAGTTAGTATTTTATCAAAGTGTTTAATAAAATATGTGTGTGTTTTAGAACTTTGTGTAAAGAATTCTTTCGCTACTCATCAGACTGGCATTAGAAAAAAATAAATAAATACCCCCTCAAGCAGCTGCCTGCCACAGAGGTCTGACAGGAGCCTGTCAGTTTATATGCCAGAGTAGGTCTGTGAGGATGGCAGGACCTCAGCTGAAAAACAATACATACATCCACGCCTTACCCGGGGCTCGAACCCAGGTCCCTTAGATCACTATCCAAGCGCGTGCTGTTGTTAAATATTCAAACTTCCATAACTCATTAAATATTGAACGAATATTGTTAAAAAAAAAAGATATTAATACATTTCATTGAGATCTTTATTTCCTATCACATTTTATGTATTAAGAATTTATTTAAAAGTTATAGAGCTTCGACGTTGGCTTCCATTGACATAACGTAAGTTTGTTCCTTAATTTAGGGGGTGGCTCAGTCGGTAGAGCGCCAGGCTCGTAAACTGCAGTTCCCAGGTTCGAGTCCCAGCTGGGTCAGCGTTGCGACTGGTCTCCGCAAAACTTCCCGCCCTGCTCATTGTCAGTAGGGGACGCCGATGGACTTGGAAAGGCCACCGTTCGTCGGATGGGACGTTAAGCCGTGATCCTGTGTGCGGGAGAGTCATACCCTGTGCACGTTAAAGAACACGCTGGATGGCCTTGACGGGAGGCTACTCTCTGTCTCCCAACAGCTGTTTCAGTGGGTCCCCTACCCTAACCTTCTCTGAGACTTCGGGGTCCTTATGACCTTGCCATTTAGCCCATGGTGTGCAAAAAAAGGTGCCGCTCAGAGGTAAAACAACCCAACCCTTAATTTAGGGAAAAACAGTGTATATGGAACAACGACTTTTCTATTATTTGTAGTAATTATTACACAAATGCAGGCTTCAACAATACGAGTTTGTTTTATGATATTTGCCTTGTTCACACCAGGAAAGGCCACTTGCGATGACTCCTTCTAATTGTTTTTCCTGAAACTTACCAGGAAAACTTATTACAATTAAAAAAAATAACCGAAAGTGAAGAAAACTATTAAAAATTGCTGCTGACGTCATTCAGATGGTCTGTTACGAAACGTGTGACGCAATATGCCCATTGTTAGTGGAAAGAAAATACTTACGAATGTTTGGCACAATAATCCTCTTCAAAGCAAAAACTAATAATAAGCAAAGGAATAAAACGAGGCCAGCTCGTGCTGTTCGCCCTCTTCGGTAGTGACTTGCTTTTAAGTGGAAATGAGAACGAGGTAAAGACCTGTTTTCTGGACTCTCTCATGCCTGAGGCATCGGAGAAACATGGAGAGTCTGTTTCAGTGTCTTAGTCGGTAGCGCGCGAGGCTCGTAATCTGTAGTTCCCAGGTTCGAGTCCCAGCTGGGTCAGCGTTGAGATTTATCTCCGCAAAATTCCCCGCCCTGCCCACGGTCAGTAGGGGACACCGATGGGCTTGGAAAGGCCGCCGTCCGTCGGATGGGACGTTAAGCCGTGGCCCCGTGTGCGGGAGAGCCATACCCTGTGCACGTTAAAGAACACGCTGGATGGCCTTGACGGGAGGCTACCATCTGTCTCCCAACAGCTGTTCCAGTTGGGAAACCTGCCCCAACCAGTTGGGATCCTTGCCCCAACCAGTTGGGATCCTTGCCCCAACCAGTTGGGATCCCTGCCCCAACCTTCTCTGAGCCTTCGGGGTCAATGTGACCTGGCCATTTAGCCCATGGTGTGCAAAAAAGTGCCGTTCAGAGGTAAAACAACCCAACCCTGTTTCAGTGTCTCTCGTTACGTGGGTGAGTGAAATTTTAGCTTCCCACTTTCCCCCGGTTTCCACATTGATTTCGGGTCGGACATCACTAGTTTTACTAATAAACCATTCGTCGAATTAATTAAGTCATTTTTTAAAAAACGATGGTGCATCATTTTTCAAAAATTATCAAAACAATGGCGAAGAGAATTTCGTGTTCTAGACCAGTGGTTCTCAATATTTTATGTTCCTCGTACCCCCTGGAAATGTGTATATAACTGGCGTACCCCTTGTATAGATTAGATATGTATATTTGTATAGATAGATATGTATATTCTTGTATAGATATAGTCTTTGTGACCTAGCCATTTAGCGATTTGTGTTGCAAAAAAAGTGTATCTCAGAGGTAAAACAACCCAACTCACAATATTTGCGCTAAATAAATTCTCTAGAATATTGCAATAATCAGCAAACAACTTTCTTCGGCTTACTGGGAAATTTCACAATGCCTTAATTGAATGGGAGCATTGTTTTTTATGATTCTGTGTAAAAAAGGAACGGTTTCATTTATATAATTTCTGAATTAACAGTTTTAAAATTCAAAATAAGTGATTACTAAAATTGGAAAACATTTCTTTTACAGTTTATAACATAGATTTAAAATTTGAAAGATTGGAAAGTTGAACTGAAATTTTTTGAGAGACATATATTTTTTTTACATCTCATAAGCATGAATTGTTATTCTCAAATGTAGACGATTTTGAGAGAAAATTATATATTTGATTCATATTTATTTTTTATAGGACTGCGCGAGAAAACTTTACGATGAAACCTGTAACCGCAATCCAAGAATTACAGGATCCTTCTTGAAGAGAGTTGTTTAACCATTCCATCAAACCATCAACCAGCCGACCTTGTTACTATTATTGTAAAATGATAATAACTTGTATATATCAAACATATATGTATTAAAATATATTCGTATGAATACATCATTCTTAACCGAAGAAAAGATTTATATATATTTTACAAATATTTATTTTTCATATATTTTACAATATTTTTTCATATATTTTAAAAATGCGAAAGATTGGAACTCAGAAAATAAGATTCGCTGTTTAATTTCTGCAGAGGGCAAAAAATTACTGAAGACAATAGTCAAGAAATGTTTTAACCAGGGCCGGATCTAGGGGGGTGGGGGGTAGTGAGAAAGAGACTATATCCTCTCCCACTTTCAGAATGGTAGCAAAGTTAATAGAGGCAAAAATTATCAAACTTATTCATATTTCATGCATTTTTAAGAAATTTTTAAAGACCAGCAAAACCTAGGTGGGAATTATATATAAATAAAATAAATAAATACCCCTCAAGCAGCTGCTTGCCACAGAGGTCTGACAGGAGCCTGTCAGTTTATATGCCAGAGTAGAAGGTCTGAGAGGATGGCAGGACGATCTCAGCAGAAAAACGATACATACATCCATGCCTTATCCGGGGCTCGAACCCAGGTCCCTTAGATCAGTAGCCAAGCGCGCTAACCACTCGGCCATAGGACGACTTGGGAATTATATACTGCATTCGAAATTCCCCCTCCCCTCTTTTATATTTTTCCGGTTCGATTGTATTTCTTGCCCTTTTCCTTGATTTTTTTTTCTTTTTTTAGATCCTATCCTGATCTCATTATACCTATATTGTTTTCCCACATAATCACCTTAACTGGAAGCTCTGCCGATATAAAATATCCTACTCCTTAAGTCACTTTGTGGCATTCTCTTTTAAGGCATGATCTGAAGGAAAGCGTCATCCTCGGAGATGCTTCTTCAGCTTCCCAAAGAAGAGAAAATCCGACGGAAGCAGGGTTGGATTGTTTCACCTCTGAGCAGTCCTTTTGTTCACACACCGGGTTAAATGGTTAAATCACAGAAACTCCAGAGTCTCAGATTTGGGTAGGGGGAGGAGATCCACAGTATAGCTGTTATCAGAAGGAAACCTTCCATTAAGGCCATCCAACATGTTTTTTCCACGTGTACCAAATTAGTTTGACTATTTTAGGGGCGGGGGTGGCTCAGTCGGTAGCGCGCCAGGCTCGTAATCTGTAGTTCCCAAGTTCGAGTACCAGCTGGGTCAGCGTTGAGTTTTACCTCCGCAAAAATTCCCCGCCCTGCCCACGGTCAGTAGGGGACACTGATGGGCTTGGAAAGGCCGCCGTCCGTCGGATGGGACGTTAAGCTGTGGCCTCATGTGCGGGAGAGCCATACCCTGTGCACGTTAAAGAACACGCTGGATGGCCTTGACGGGAGGCTACCATCTGTCTCCCAACAGCTGTTCCAGTGGGTCCCCTCCCCCAACCTTCTCTGAGCCTTCGGGGTCCATGTGACCTGGCCATTTAGCCCATTGTGTGCAAAAAAGTGCCGCTCAGAGGTAAAACAACCCAACCCACGTGTACAGTGTATGCTTCTCTTATATATGGGGTTACAACTTTATGTCCCATCTGAGAGTGTTCTTTTCAAGGTCATCATTATCCCTTTTCTGACCTAGGAAACACTGATGAGTTGACCAAGGTGACTTAATAGTTGGGACTCGGTCCCGAGTTCATTACTACGAGCATTTTTAAGACATATTTTAAAGACCACTACACTAAAACGGAGTGAAATATTTCGAGAGTCGGCTTGTGATTCAACCTCAGTTTCTTTTTTTAATTCTTTGTAAAACAGTCTGCTTTTCCCCTTGTCTGACTCTCCCATGTTCGGCATTAAGCCTCGATTGCACAATGTTGTTTTAAGCTGTTTCTTTAACAATCGAGCACGCCGTCATCACCCAACCACAGATGACTGATTGCTGATGTTTACTTGTAATTATCTACCTCTACATCAATTCTGGCCTTGCACACGTTATCCTTCACGCACGAGCAATTCGGTTGCTGATATTTGTTGATCGTCCAAGTGTTTGCGCTTTAGCTCTCATTATTTACGTATTTACTCTCATTGTTTGCGTTAACAACAGAGACTTCAACAACAAAGGAAAACATCAAGATTCAACAACAAAGGAGAGCATCAAGATTGAAACACCCGTTTAGAAGGAAGATTTATTATTTTTTCTTTGTAATTAGCGATATTACGTATTCTAGTACACTGCAAATATAATTATCTGTAGTAAAAAATTAAAAAAAATTAGCAAAAAAAATTCTTAGCGGTCTCGGAACTATACATCCAGTTCTGCTTTTGTACGGTAGATAGACTCCCGAAAAAACCGTGTAAAAAAATACAGTGCATGTGAAAAAATAGATGATTGTTTCCGAACGTGAAAACCCAGTACAAATAATAAGTTGTTTTAAAACAAATCATATCAAAATCTTTAATTAAATCTGTATTTGATTTTTGTTCATTTAAACGCAATTTTTATTTTATAAACTTATAAAATAATTATATGTACAGTCGCTCAAAAAAGTATCCGAACACTATGGTTGATTACAGAATTCAGAAAAAATATCTGGCAACGATGTTTTTAGAAATTAGTGATCTGGCAACCTTCGTGTCACGTGACACAAAGGTTGCCAGATCACTAATTTCTTTAAAAAAATCGTTGCCAGATATTTTTTCTGAATTCTGAAGTCAACCCATTTTTTCTGAATTCTGAAGAAACCATAGTGTTCGGATACTTTTTTGAGCGACTATAGGTGGTCATATTATTTTGATACTAGATCGTGTGGGCTCACTCACGGAAATATTGAGCGTGTGCAGTTACCGTTCACAGCAAACTGGAGCGTGTGCAGTAACTGCACACGCTCCAGAGTGCTGTGAACGGTAACTGGAGCGTGTACAGCAACTGTACACGCTCCAGATATTTTTCCTGAATTCTGTAATCACGTGACACGAAGGTTGCCAGGTCACTAATTTCTAAAAAAAATCGTTGCCAGATATTTTTTCTGAATTCTGTAATCAACCATAGTGTTCGGATACTTTTTTGAGCGACTGTACATTGTAGATATCGTTTAATGATTTTTCTTTTTAAAAATTTTGTTATACTGATCGTTATTTTTTTTATCGAGATAAATTTTTATTTCTTTATATTGGTATTCGTTAAAATGAAACATTTTTACATAAAAATACATAGTAATTTTGGCAGGGGTCGGAAAAAAATTTCTCTGAATATTTCGTTATTTTGTCGTCTGTTGTACTGACATTTCCCTTTAATCTTTGAGATGAATGATGCTGTAGTCACTATCTTCATGTTCTCTACGGGATAAGAGGTAAATGGATCAGCATTTCGGGCACCACTTCTTCAAGATTCTTTTGGTACAACTCTGAAAGAAAAACTTTATTCTTACAACAATATAGTAAAATATTTCGTCCGAAACAGAACTATGTATTATTGGCTAAAATTAAACAAAGGAACTATTATTATAAGTAGATCACAATCAATAATTGACACACCAAATCGTTGTTTCGCTCTATATCTCATCTACCTAGATGACAATCATGATAAATACAGTGGCTGGGCAAATTGTTATATCTACGTCACTATGAAATCCTACAAAAGTCATCCGCAAAAATTCCCCGCCCCGCCTACGGTCAGTAGGGGACACCGATGGGCTTGGAAAGGCCGCCGTCCGTCGGATGGGACGTTAAGCCGTGGTCATGTGGGAGAGCCATACCTTGTGCACGTTAAAGAACACGCTGAATGGCCTTGACGGGAGGCTACCATCTGTCTCCCAACAGCTGTTCCAGTGGGTCCCCTCCCCCAACCTTCTCTGAGCCTTCGGGGTCCATGTGACCTGGCCATTTAGCCCATGGTGTGCAAAAAAGTGCCGCTCAGAGGTAAAACAACCCAACCCAACCTACAAAAGCCGTGAAGTCACGATGGGAAGCAAGATCAAGTGTGATATGGATGAAAAGGCTGATCTGTCTGACTTCGAAAAGGTGTTCGTCGTTGGAGAGTGATGGGTAAGGGCATCCGTAACGAAAGTGATGGAACTCAGCAGAATATCATGGGATCAATAACCTAAGTGTACAATCCCGAACTGTACGGCTAACAAAGCTGATACAGGTCATCATCAGATGAGAGAGATGACAACTAACTGTATGCACTTCGAAATCCATTTCAACGCGAACTATGCGTAGAGATTTGAAAACTGAATTTTGAATTTGGATGAGGATAGGTGTTGTGATGTTGCTTCTTCGTTTGTCTGTTTATTGGGACCCCTTAGGAATGTCCCCTCGGTTCGATCGCAATACGCGACGGGTGAAAGGGTTTTTCAGATAAAATCAAAGGTTTTATCACAATTGCAAGGGACTCAATACTGAGGCTCCTCCCCAATAAATTGGTTCAACTTCAGCCTTTACTTAAATATAACAATTATTTATTGAACCTTCCAAACATGCTTGATAGAACAAGGACATATGCTCAATTACATAGCATTAGATCAACAGCTTACTATGCCTGTTCAGCTGCATTCACAGAGCCCAATGCCGTTATTACCAGTCTGCATTTACCAGCTTTACCATTTTACATCTTCACGCGTTCGTTCCTCGACTGGCTCTGTTCTCCTCCTCGTTGTTGAAAACCCTTTCTCTTTTTCTCTCCGCCTCGACCATCTGGAAGTCCGCTAGCCTCCGGGTTCGGAGTCACTTGTCAGCGGACGCTAGCCGGGGGTGAACTCCGTTCCCCAGACACTGCTACTTTAATTAACTTTCCAGATGCTGGGGCAGAGGGCCTCTCACGTAGCATATGCCCATTTTGGTGAAATCCAAAATAACACACAAAAACCGAACAAAAAAAATATTTAAAAAGGCCTCTAGCCTGACAGGTGTTCATAATAATTTGTCGAGGAACTGTATATAAACAATATATTGCAAAAAGTGTCCGGAACACTTTCATGTTAAGTGAACGAATAGCCACATTCAAATCTATCTAACTTTGAAAATAAGCAGCTTTTTACGAAAAAAAGTCACTAGACATAAATTGAAGATCTCGGTCAGAGCTCTCAAAAATCTCTATTTTTTTTATAATAGTAATCTAATATTTAAAGAGTATTAGAAGCTGAAACATTTAAGTGAAAATATTGCTAGTTTTGAAACTTTACTTCAAAAAATTAAATCACAACTGTTATAGCATGTTGTTCGCAATATAAATGCGATATTTGAATTTTGTGTAAGAATTTTTGAAGTTTTCATCAATTTGGGGGGAGAAATATTTTGGAGGTCTGGTGTATGATAACATCAGTTGTTAAATATTTTAGCTTCCACAACTCTTTAAATATTAGAATAATATTATAGAAAATGGAGATTTAAAGAGCTCTGACCGAGATCTTCAATTTATGTCTGATGACTTTTTCCGTAAAAAGTTTATTTTCAAAGTTAGGTAGACTTGAATGTGGCTATTCGTTCACTTAACATGAAAGACCGGACACTTTTTGAAATACAGTGTATGTACACTTTGATAAATTTTCATTTTTCCATATATTATTATAATATATTTTCGTATATTATTATAATATAATAAGAGATCAAAGATATATCATAAGATAATAATCTGTAGAGATCAAAGATATATAATAAGATAAAAATATAGTAAGAGATCAAAGATATATAATAAGATAATAATGTAATAAGGGATCAAAGATATATGATGAGATAATAATATAAGATATCAAAGATATATGATAAGATAATAATATAATAAGCTTATCAAAGATATATAATAAGATAATAAGAGATCAAAGACATAAAATAAGATAATAATATAATAAGAGATCAAAGACATATAATAACATAATAATATAATAAGAGATCAAATATATATAATAGGATAAAAATATAATAAAAGATCAAAGATATAAAATAAGATAATAAGAAATCAAAGACATATAATAAGATAATAAGAGATCAAAGATATAAAATAAGATAATAAGAGATCAAAGACATATAATAAGATAATAATATAATAAGAGATCAAAGATATATAATAAGATAATAATATAATAAGAGATCAAAGATATATAATAAGATAATAATATAATTAGAGATCAAAGATATATAATAAGATAATAATATAATTAGAGATCAAAGATAAATAATAAGATAAGATAATTAGAGATTAAAGATACATAATAAGATAATTAGAGATCAAAGATATATAATAAGATAATAATGTAATAAGGGATCAAAGATATATGATGAGATAATAATATAATAAGAGATCAAAGATATATAATAAGATAATAATATAATTAGAGATCAAAGATATATAATAAGATAATAAGATAATTAGAGATCAAAGATATATAATAAGATAATAAGATAATTAGAGACCAAAGATATATAATAAGATAATAATATAATTAGAGATCAAAGATATATAATAAGATAATTAGAGACCAAAGATATAAAATAAGATAATAAGAGAGAAGAGACATATAATAAGATAATAATATAATAAGAGATCAAAGATATATAATAAGATAATAATATAATAAGAGATCAAATATATATAATAAGATAATAAGAGATCAAAGATATAAAATAAAATAATAAGAGATCAAAGACATATAATAAGATAATAATATAATAAGAGATCAAAGATAAATAATAAGATAAGATAATTAGAGATTAAAGATACATAATAAGATAATTAGAGATCAAAGATATATAATAAGATAATAATGTAATAAGGGATCAAAGATATATGATGAGATAATAATATAATAAGAGATCAAAGATATATAATAAGATAATAATATAATTAGAGATCAAAGATATATAATAAGATAATAATGTAATAAGGGATCAAAGATATATGATGAGATAATAATATAATAAGAGATCAAAGATATATAATAAGATAATAATATAATTAGAGATCAAAGATATATAATAAGATAATAATGTAATAAGAGATTAAAGATATATGATGAGATAATAATATAATAAGAGATCAAAGATATATAATAAGAGATCAAAGATATAAAATAAGATAATAAGAAATCAAAGACATATAATAAGATAATAAGATATCAAAGATATAAAATAATAAGAAATCAAAGACATATAATAAGATAATAAGCTATCAAAGATATAAAATAAGATAATAAGAGATCAAAGACATATAATAAGATAATAATATAATAAGAGATCAATGATATATAATAAGATAATAATATAAGAGATCAAATATATAATAAGATAATAATATAATTAGAGATCAAAGATATATAATAAGATAATAAGAGATCAAAGATATAAAATAAGATAATAAGAGAGAAGAGACATATAATAAGATAATAATATAATAAGAGATCAAAGATATATAATAAGATAATAATATAATAAGAGATCAAATATATATAATAAGATAATAAGAGATCAAAGATATAAAATAAAATAATAAGAGATCAAAGACATATAATAAGATAATAATATAATAAGAGATCAAAGATATAAAATAAGATAATAATATAATAAGAGATCAAAGATGTAAAATAAGATAATGATATAACAAAGATCAAAGACATATAATAAGATAATAAGAGATCAAAGACATATAATAAGATAATAAGATAATTAGAGACCAAAGATATATAATAAGATAATAATATAAATAGAGATCAAAGATATATAATAAGATAATAATATAATTAGAGATCAAAGATATATAATAAGATAATAAGATAATTAGAGACCAAAGATATATAATAAGATAATAATTAGAGATCAAAGATATATAATAAGATAATAATATAATTAGAGACCGAAGATATATAATAATATAATAATATAATAAGAGATCAAAGATATATAATAAGATAATAATATAATAAGAGATCAAAGATATATAATAAGATAATAAGATAATAAGGGATCAAAGACATATAATAAGATAATAATATGATAAGAGATCAAAGATATATTATATGATAGGAAGAAAAACAACCTAAACATTGATCAAACAGCTACTATTTTCACGTTTAATATTTCATTTTTTTAAGTCTTATTTCTATACTTTCCTGTATACCAGCCATTTTTTTCGTTGGGGAATATTTGTAAACATGTTGCGACTTCTTGAGGAAACCCTTCTTCTCATAGGTAAACTCAGCTGCCACTTTATTAGGTACAGTTCCATGTTTTGTCAGTAATAACTCATATAAAAAAACTCAGTAATTTCTTAAATAAGTTTTTTTATGAAAAAATACCAATTCGCGGTTCATAAAATAAATATTTAATACCGAATCTGGCTCATTTCTTTCGATTTTTTTTTACCAAACTTTTTCATGGTGCGTGACTACACGATTTTTTCAGTTCATAGTACTCATTAAAAATATATATATTTGTTTTCTAATTAAAACATTTTCTTGATTTCTACAAATATGGATCCTTCCCGAGTGGCTCTGCAACGAGGGTGGCTCAGTCGGTAGCGCGCCAGACTCGTACTCTGCAATATCCAGATTCAAGTCTCTTCTGGGTCACCGTTGATATTTATCTCCGCAAAATTCCATGCCCTCGGTCAGTAGGGGACACCGATGGGCTTGGAAAGGCCGCCGTCCGTAGGATGGGACGTTAAGCCATGTTTCCATGTGCAGGAGACCACACACCCTGTGCACGTTAAAGAACACGCTGGATGGCCTCGACGGGAGGTTACTATCTGCCTCTTAACATCTGACCATTTGGTTCTCTCCCCCAACCTTCTCTGAAATAGTGGGGTCCTTGTGACCTGGCTATTTAGCCCATGTTGTTCAGAAAAAGTGTCGCTCAGAGGTAAAATAACTCAAATCGTAGTGTTCTTCCTATATTTTGGGATGAACAGGCCTGCTATAAAGATAGTGTTGAGTTGCACTACGTTTTTCTTAAATAGGTGCTGCCATCTAGATTCAAGTAAGACAACTAACACTTAGAAATCCCAGCTGTGTTTTGCTTTATTCATAATTTAATCAAATATGTCTTCGACGTTTAATGTTGAGAAATACAATTTTTAGCACACTGCTTGAGTTCCATAAGAGTTTTATGCCCTTAAAGTGACAACTGGATCGTGGGTTCCATCAGTACCGAAGTCAATAAAGCTTTACAAATAAGAAGAAAACAAACGTCCATTATCAGATATTTTTTTCTCCACAAGTAAGAATTTCAAGTTTCCACAATCACCACTTTTGTAGCCACTGTTTGATCTGTATCATCAACTTACATCATCAACAACATCAATTTATTATTTAACATCATTGGCCGAGTGGTTAGCACGTTTGGCAATTGATCAATGGAACCCGAGTTCGAATCCCGCGTTAAGGCATGGATGTTTGTGTTGATTTTCTGGTGAGGTCCCGCCATCCTCACAGACCTTCTACTACGGCGTATTAAACTGGCAGTCTTCTGTCAGACCTCTGTGGCAAGCAGCTGATTGAGGGAATATTTATTTATTTACTAATGATATTCAATGGGATTCTGATGATGATGATAGCAACATGATGCCAAAAAAACTTTTCTGTGGGGTTGGTTGTTTTACCTCTGAGTGGGGCTCGTAATCTGTAATTTCCAGGTTCGAGTCCCAGCTGGGTCAGCGTTGAGATTTATCTCCACAAAACTCCCCGCCCAGCCCACGGTCAGTAGGGGACACCGATGGGCTTGGAAAGGCCGCCGTCCGTCGAATGAAACGTTAAGCCGTTTCTCTGTGTGCGGGAGGGCCATACCCTGTGCACGTTAAAGAACACGCTGGGTGACCTTGACGGGAGGCTACCATCTGTCTCCCAACAGCTGTTCCAGTGGGTCTCCTCCTCCAACCTTCTCTGAGCCTTCGAGGTCCATGTGACCTGGCCATTTAGCCTATGGTGTGTAAAAAAGTGCCGCTCAGAGGTAAAACAATCCAACCCAAACATAACACGGTGCAATAAACGTCATGATCACAAAGGACCACAGGGGCTCAGAGAAGACTGGCTAAAGGCGACCCACTGGACAGCTGTTGGGAGGCAGATGATCACCTCCCATCAAGGCCATCAAGCGTGTTTTTAAGACGCACAAGGTATGGCTCTCCCGCACACGGTAACACGGCTTAACATACCATCCGACAGACGGACTCATCCACTATTTTTGAGTTCCATTGAAATTCTATCAGATACTAACTAACTTTTGGGTTTGAGTTATTTCACCTCTGAGTAGCACCTTTTTTGCACACAATGAGGCTAAATGGCCAGGTCACAAGGACGCCGAGGGCTCAAAGAAGGTTAAGGAAAGAGGCCCACTGGACAACTGTTGGGAGACAGATGGGAGCCTCCCGTCAAGGTAGTCCAACATGTCCTTTAAAATGCACATGGTATGACTCTCTCCAGGGCGGGGGTGGCTCAGTCGGTAGCGCGCCAGGCTCGTAATCAGTAGTTCCCAGGTTCGAGTCCCAGCTGGGTCGGCGTTGAGATTTATCTCCGCAAAAATTCCCCGCCCTGCCCATGGTCAGTAGGGGACACCGATGGGCTTGGAAAGTCCGCTGTCCGTCGGATGGGACGTTAAGCCGTGGTTCCGTGTGCGGGAAAATCGTTAAAGAACACGCTGGATTTCCTTGACGGGAGGTTACCATCTGCCTTCCAACAGCTGTTCCAGTGGGTCCCCTCCCCCAACCTTCTCTGAGCCTTCGGGGTCCATGTGACAAGGCCATTTAGCCCATGGTGTGCAAAAAAGTGCCGCTCAGAGGTAAAACAACCCAAAGGTATGACTCTCTGGTACAAGGGACAACGACTTAAACCTTCCATCTGATGGACGGCGGTATTTACAAGCCCATTGGTATCACCTTGCTCACCGCCGGCAAGGTCGGGGTTTAGCGGAGATAAATCTCAAAAGCTTGTCCAGGTGGGACTCGAACCTGGTAACTGCGGATTACAAATCTGGCGCGATACTGACTGAGTTACTGACTGGCGCGATACTGATAGACCCGTCTTTTGGGGTGCGTGACTACATTAATTTCGTCACCTATGAAGAACGAGAAAAATCCCAACTTTCCTGTTAAGCAAAAGTTTTAAATCTTTCACTAAATTTAATTTTTGTACCATTCGGACTTCGTGCTTAGAAAATGAATCCAAAATAAAAATGCATGACAGATTGTTCTTTTACCACAAAAGTTACTAATAAAAGTCCAAACCTTAAAGAAACTTAATAAGTGTAACACATAAAGCAGAAACTTGTAAATCAATTAGTTATAAATTGTATCTAATAAGTTCGACGTACCACACTGGTCTTCGCCTGCCATCTCTCCTCGCAAGACAACTGAAAATAAAAAGGTAAGCTTTGACTTTTCTCTCTAAACATCAATTAATAACAGAATCACAATAAATAATGGGTGTACCCAAACAGGTGGGTACGGGGACGCCGATAGAGAGACTATGTGTTTCTACTACAGCTTGCTGACACCACAAAGTGCACCAGCTCAGATACGACGCAAAGTTTTAGAACAGTTTGACAAATTTTTATGTTCCCTCTAATTCCACAAACACTTCACAGGTTGGTGGCACATTTCCTATACAAGCTCTCTCTGTGTGAACCCTTGTTGGGTTAAAAGTATCGGGTGCCTAGTTATCGAGGGAAGGGAATTACGACCTCGTTATCGAGGGACGGTGAAATACTTTTCAGGCCAAACGTTTGGAGGGTTGGGTTGTTTTACCTCTGAACGGCACTTTTTTGCACACAACGCTAAATGGCCAGATCGCAAAGACCCAGAAGGCTCAGAGAAGGTTGCAGGATGGGTTGGGTTGTTTTACCTCTGAGCGGCACTTTTTTGCACACCATGGGCTAAATTGCCTGGTCACAAAGACCCCGAAGGCTCAGAGAAGGTTGGGGGATAGGACCCACTGGAACAGCTGTTGGGAAACAGATGGTAGCCTCCCGTCAAGGCCATCCAGTGTGTTCCTTAACGTGCAGAGGCTAGGCTCTCTAGCACACGGGACCACGGCTTAACGTCCTATCCAACGGATGGCGGCCTTTTGAAGCCCATTGGTGTGCCCTACTGACCATGGTAAGGGTGGGAAGTTTTGTGGAGATAAATCTCAATACTGACCCAACTGGGTTGGGCTGTTTTACCTCTGAGCGGCACTTTTTTGCACACCATGGGCTAAATGGCCAGGTCACAAGGACCCCGAAGGCTTAGAGAAGGTGGGGGAGAGGACCCACTGGAACAGCTGTTGAGACACTATTTGCTAGAATCAGATGGTAGCCTCCCGTTAAGGCCATCCAGCGTGTTCTTTACACGCTGGATGGACTTAACGGACGGAAGAGCCATACCTGTGCAAGTTTATCTCACAGAAACTTGCACAGGTATGGCTCTTCCGTACACGGGACCACGGCTTAACGTCCCATCCGACGGACGGCGGCCTTTCCAAGAACATCGGTGTCCCCCTATTAGCCGCGGGCAGGGCGGGAAATTTTGTAGAGATAAATCTCAACGCTGACCCAGCTGGGACTCGAACCAAGGAACTACAGATTACAAGCTTGGCGCGCTACCGACTGAGCCACCCTCGTCCCTAATTATCGAGGGACAGGAATTACCGGCTCGAATGCCTTGGCGAATTTGGGGATCTTTGTGGCGATGGCCTCGCCTCGGCTACTTTGAAAGTTATGAATGAAAATGAAATACTTTTTGTGCCAAACTTTTGGCGGGAAATGGATAAGTTATCAATGAGGAATGAATACTTCTCCAGGCAGAATTTTGGCAGGAATTGTAAGAAACTATAAGGAGAGATTCTAGCAAATCTTGTCTTAATGGGTCATCAACATACCTGGATGAGGCGTTGCTCCCTGCGTTAAAACTGCTAGGCAATAAAATATATTATCTCACAGAAACTTGTGAATCAAGGGAAATATTTTATTTTCAAATATTATTGATCAATAAAAACCATCCGTTTCACTGGTCTTTAAAAAATTTCTTGCAAAAATGCATGAATCATACTGGCATTCTGAAGAGTGGGGGACTTGGCCCCTATCCCCCCCCCCCCTTCACCTCCGGTTGTTGGGTTGGGTTGTTTTACCTCTGAGCGGCACTTTTTTGCACACCATAGGCTAAATGGCCAGGTCACATGGACCCCGAAGGCTCAGAGAAGGTTGGGGGAGGGGACCCACTGGAACAGCTGTTGGGAGACAGATGGTAGCCTCCCGTCAAGGCCATACAGCGTGTTCTTTAACGTGCACAGGGTATGGCTCTCCCGCACACGGGGCTACGGCTTAACGTCCCATACGACGGACGGAGGCCTTTCCAAGCCCATCGGTGTCCCCTACTGACAGTGGGCAGGGCAGGGAATTTTGCGGAGATAAATCTCAACGCTGACCCAGCTGGGACTCGAACCTGGGAACTACAGATTACGATCCTGGCGAGCTACCGACTGAGCCACTCCCGCCCCCTTCACCTCCGGATATCTGACCCTAATTTATTACAATTTTTATTACTACATCGAAAACAGTAAGAAGCAAAAAAATTCTGTACCATTAAATCATTTTTATGGTCAGCTATTTATGCAAAATAACAGATGAGACCAAGTAAAAAAAGATTCAACTCACCTCTTCAAGAGTATCATCAATACAATCAAAAACCTGGAAAGGGAATCGCATATTGTTAAATGTAACATGAATACAAAGTGTAATTATACATTCAATTCTTCTAAAGTCACCTCTTCTGCATATTACTGTTACAAAACAAAGTATGCCGTCACTCACTAAATTTAAGCAAAAAAACATATAAATAAAATCAGGATTAAATTTATTTCAAGCAGTTTGATACATTTTACAAATACACTAACCATTCTCTGCATTTCAATTAAATCTCATTTATTTCAAAACTTACAGATTTACCGGACATTGCACAGGTCTTTAACTTAATAGTGTTGGGTTGGGTTGTTTTACCTCTGAGCGGCACTTTTTTGCACACCATTGGCTAAATGGCCAGGTCACACGGACCCCGAAGGCTCAGAGAAGGTTGGGGGAAGGGACCCACTGGAACAGCTGTTGGGAGACAGATGGGAGCCTCCCGTCAAGGCCATCCAGCGTGTTCTTTAACGTGATGCACAGGGTATGGCTCTCTCGCACACGGGGCCAGAGCTTAACGTCTCATCCGACGGACGGCCGCCTTCCCAAGCCCATCGGTGTCCCCTACTGACCGTGGGCAGGGCGGGGAATTTTGCGGAGATAAATCTCAACGCTGACCCAGCTGGGACTCGAACCTGGGAACTACAGATTACGAGCCTGGCGCGCTACCGACTGAGCCACTCCCGCCCTTCTTTACATCATCCATCCAGAGGGTTTCCCTTCGTTTATCATTGGATCTCCGATACGAATGGCCACAATGGAAATATATATGTCTGAAAATTTTTCCTGCCATCCTGGAAGTGATAAGCTAGATTGGGAAGTAATCTTCTTGATTTACACCTTAAGCATCTACCAGAGGATCTCACCTGCTGGTGTTGGATAGTTTTACCTCTGAACGGCACTTTTTTTGCACACAGTTGTAATAGGTCGTCCCGTGGCCGAGTGGTTAGCGCGCTTGGCTACTGATCTACGGGACCTGGGTTCGAGCCCCGGGTAAGGCATGGATGTATGTGTCGTTTTTCTGCTGAGGTCCTGCCATCCTCTCAGGCCTTCTACTTTGGCATATAAACTGACAGGCTCCTGTCAGACCTCTGTGGCAAGCAGCTGCTTGAGGGGGTATTTATTTTATTTTTTTATGTAATAAATGGCCATGTCACAAGAACCCAAATAACTCATAGAAGGTTGGGGGAAGGGGACCCACTGTGCAGTTGTTAGAAGATAGATGATAGCCTATCGTCAGGAACATACAGCGTGTTATTTAACGTGCAAAGAATATGGCTCTGCAGCAAATGGGACCACGGTTTTAGGTACAATACGAAGGACAGCGGACTTCAAAACTCATCGGTGTCCCATTCCTGAACGAGGGCCATCTTTCAGTACATGTTCCAGTGGGTCCTCCCCCCAAACCTTCTCTGAGCCATCAGGTTCTTGTGAGCTGGCCATTTAGCCCGTTGTGTGCAAAACAAGTACCGCTCAGAGATGAAATAACTCATTGTAACTGTGGCTTCATGATGACATTGATGACTGAGCCATCCATTATGAACGTTGAAGAACATACTGGATGGTTTTGCGGAAGGCTCTCATCAGTCTCCTAACGATTATTCGGGGCTGGTGTGGGTCAGTAGGTAGCGCGCCAGGCTCGTAATCTGTAGTTCCCAGGTTCGAGTCCCAGCTGGGTCAGCGTTGAGATTTATCTCCGCAAAATTCCCCGCCCTGCCCACGGTCAGTAGGGGACACCGTTGGGATTGGAAAAGCCGCCGTCCGTCGGATGGGACGTTAAGCCGAGGCCCCGTGTGCGGGAGAGCCATACCCTGTGCACGTTAAAGAACACGCTGGATGGCCTTGACAGGAGGCTACCATCTGTCTCCCAAAAGCTGTTCCAATGGGTCCCCTCCCCCAACCTTCTCTGAGCCTTCGGGGTCCATGTGACCTGGCCATTTAGCCCATGGTGTGCAAAAATGTGCCCTCAGAGGTAAAACAATCCAACCCTAACGACTATTCAGTGGATCCTCCTTCCCAAATGTCTTCTCTGAATCTTTGGGGTCATTATGATTTTGCCATTTAGCCCATTGTTTGCAAAAAAAGTGC
This sequence comes from Ryuthela nishihirai, assembly GCA_038380435.1. Taxonomy (NCBI): domain Eukaryota; kingdom Metazoa; phylum Arthropoda; class Arachnida; order Araneae; family Heptathelidae; genus Ryuthela; species Ryuthela nishihirai. The sequence goes on from JAWZYU010000021.1 coordinate 49,939,301, forward strand.
CGTTCAGAGACAAAACAACCAACCTACTCCTTATACTAGTTAAGAATTTTACAACCAACCTACTCCTTATACTAATTAAGAATTTCAATGAATTATTCCGGGTGAAAACCAACTAGAATATTTCATCACTGCTAACAGCAATAACGATTTCCACCATTTCGAATTCTTATGCTAATTTTTTTATTTGCACTATGTCGAAAAATCTTAATTAGAATTAAATACTTACTCTCTTTGGATGCTTCTCCAAACAATATTCGTATTCATCAACAGCAGTATTATTTTGCACTATAAGGAAAAGACAGCAAATGAAACAGTAATGATAATTTCTATTAAGGATTACTGACATGCAATATGAAATTTGGACCGTAGGATTTAATATTAGAAACAATTACATTAATAATCATTATTAATATGTAACCTCTTCTATAATTGTCACCTAATCAATTTATCTCTCCTTAATTCGAATGATTTAGAATGAATAGAAGACATCCAATTGAACTCGTGTCAAACAAATAAATTGGATGGTAGCGCGCCAGGCTCGTAATCTGTAGTTCCCAGGTTCGAGTCCCAACTGGGTCAGCGTTGAGATTTATTTCCGAAAAATTCCCCGCCCCGCCCACGGTCAGTAGGGGACACCGATGGACTGGAAAGGACGTCGTCCGTCGGATGGGACATTAAGCCATGGGTCCGTGTGCTAGAGAGCCATACCCTATGCTCGTTAAAGAACTCGCTGGATGGCCTTGACGGGAAGCTCCATCTGTCTCCCAACAACTGTTTTCCAGTGGCTCAGAGAAGGATGGGTCCCCTCCCCCAACCTTCTCTGAGTTTTCGGGGTCCATGTGACCTGGCCATTTAGTCCACGGTGTGCAAAAAAATGCCGCTCAGAGGTAAAACAACCCAACCCTACCCAACGATTTGCACAAATCTCACTTTTGACAGATAACAGCTAAAACTAACTAATCGCTTCTGGCGAATTTGTTTGTTTTCAAAGAGAAAACAATTTAGTAATGTCGTACTTTACTCCCCTCCAAAAAGAGAAAATTTGAACTTTTCAATGATTCGGAAAATGCAAAGTAATATTTCCGTACACCTTATCCGGGAGCACCCAGATTACTTCCGGTGTATCCGGATCTAGGGGAAGGGACAATGGGTGGGGGCACTACCCTTCCCCCGGTTTGAGAATACTAGTAAGACTAATGGAGGGCAAAAAATCATTATATTTGTGCATGTTCCGCACATTTTTTCAAGACTTTTTTTTAAAAAAAACCTCTGAAGCGAAGGGGGAAAATGTTACATTGAAATGGAAACCCAATCTCCCCCTCCCAAAAAAAATTATTATTTTTCTACATCAGGGTTGGGTTGCTTTACCTATTAGCGGCACTTTCTTGCACACCATGGGCTAAATGGCCAGGTCACAAAGACCCCGAAGGCTCAGAGAAGGTTGGGGAGGGGACCCACTGGAACAGTTGTTGGGAGACAGGTGGTAGCCTCCCGTCAAGGCCATCCAGCGTGTTCTTTAACGTGACCAGGGTATGGCTCTCATGCAAACGGAGCCACGCCTTAACGTCCCATCCGAAGGACGGCGGCCTTTCCAAGCCCATCGGTGTCCGCTACTGACCGTGGGCCGGTCGGGGATTTTTGCGGAGATTAATCTCAACGCTGACCTAGGTGGGACCCGAACCTGGGAACTGCAGATTACGGCCTGGTGCGCTACCGACTGAGCTACCCCCGCCTCTCAACATCAGGGCCTCTTAATATATATTTAAGATACATTTGGAACTTTCAGGTGAGACGGGGAGCTCAATCGGTAGCACGCCACGCTTGTAATTTGCAGTTCCAAGGCTCGAGTCCCAATTGGGTCAACGTTGATATTTATCACTGCGAAACTCCCCCCACTGCCCACAGACAGTAGAGGACACCGAATGGCTTCAAAAGACTGCCATCCGTCATAGGGGACGTTAAGCCGTGGCTCCGTGTTCAGGAGAGCCATGCCCTGTGCACGTTAAAGAACACGCTGGATGGCTTTGACGGGAGACTACCATCTGTCTCCCAACAGCTGTCCAGTGGGTCCCATCCCCCAACCTTTTCTGATCCTTGTGACCTGGTCATTTAGTCCACTGCATACAAAAAAAAAGTGCCGATCAGTGGTAAAACAACCCGACCAAAGAATGCCATCCAATAGTTCACTCTCCCTAACCTTCTCGGCGTCTTTGTGACTTTGCGATTTAGCCCATCGTGTGCAAAAAGTGCCACTCAGAGGTAAAACATCCTAAAAACTCTAAAAATAAATACACAATAGCCAAACACCTGACTTTCTACCTTTACCTTTTGCTATGCAGGAAACGATCACTCGTTCCACTTGTCTGGCAACCCCGACTTCCGCTTCCGATTTTGGGATGTAAGTGGCCAGCCAAGCAATACATAAAGCAGCTAAAGAAATGCAAAACATTTTCTCTGTTCCTGTCGATCTACTGGCACAAAATGAAATGAAGCTCATGGTGTTCGTGTACTACATCATGGTGTACGTGTGCTCATGGTGCACCTTAGCCAATATGGACCATCTGAGCCAATATGATATGATACATACACGTGCACTGTATCAGAAACGAGTCACAATTCAAGGAAAATAACTGAACTGATGCAAATTTCTACACTTGGAGATTGCGAAAACAATGTCTGCCTGCAACATAGACAATTGCTCTTAATCAAACAGTACCTGGAAGACCGAGCTTTGCTCGATTAAGGGTGGGTTGAGTGATAAACTTGCTGTGAATATAAAATTTTATATTTTGCAATGTTATTTCCAAAGATTGCAATATTAAGTGAAAATCATCAAGACTAATAATGTAAGACGAATCAGTGACAGGCAGCTCCTCGATGAGCTCAGTGTTGATCTTACTGATGTGTTGATTTTACTGATGTGTTGTTGCGCGAGTATAGCTCGCGCCATTGTTTATTGTGTATTGAGTATAGCTCGCGCCATTGTGTATTGTGTATTGAGTATAGCTCGCGCCATTGTGTATTGTGTATGGCTCGCGCCATCCCTTCATAGTTTTCATTGGCGAGGCAATTTCCGAAGACTTCTCGATGAGATTGCAATTAGACTCTTATGTTGCCAGATGTTATGGCAACCACGGCAATCCCCGGTTCCGCCTTACAGCACTACCAAGTTAATGGAAAGCCGTGACTATCTATAGTCGGGGGCAAGAATACACCATATAGATTCATCTCATCCCCGACCTCTTATGGCGAGCAGTCCTATAGAAGGAAAGCCTACCATATATGGTCACGAAACTGGTATACTGTCAACTGACATATCCGCTAACCCCTACCCTTATATATAAAGTCACGAAACTGGTATACTGTCAACTGATATATCCGCTAACCCCTACCCTCTGAAAGTCGACCTCGATGAGCGGTGAAAGAACGCCATCGGTATCATGCTTTAAAATTTCCAATGTTACAGAACAATTAGAAGGTAACGTATGAATTGTTTATTGTAACGGTGAAGTTGCCATTGAAATAAAACTAATCTTCTCAAATCTTGTGAAATGCATTTCGACTTATAGTTACCTGTGATGATGTGGCAACAGGACTGCGCGTCATAATTTATGGAGCTAGTCTATTATTGTCGTAGACACCTATCCAATCGAAAGAGAATTTTCAATTTCTCTCTAGAGACTAATTATTGTTTACAAATGGACAAACAAGACGGACAGACAAGCGACAAAAATGAACGCATTAGTTCGTGTTTTAGTCTATGAATAATACTGGAGTAGAGTTTCCCAATTACTAAAATATTGCACCGAACAGGAAAGATTAAAATGGCATTTTATATGGAATGAGATTTCATAGTTGGCGGCCGTTTTAAGACCATCGGTGTCCCCGACTGACCGAGGGCAGGGGGGAATTAGCGGAGATAAATCTGAACGCTGACCCTGGTGGGACTCGAACCTTGGAACTACAGATTAGGGGACCTGGCACCCTACCAATTGAGACAACCCTCACCCCCCAGCTGAGAGAGAAACGGTTCAAACATGTTCATTTCAAAATATAATCCAGATGATTTTACAAGTTGAAACATGTTAAGTAACAGTGGTCAAAGTACAATTGTTGATCAGTGTAAGAGGAAAGGACTTACTTCGCCTACTATACAAGACTTATCTCTGCAAAACTCCCCGCCCTGCCCAAGGTCAGTAGGGGACACCGATGAGCTTGAAAAGGCAGCCGTCCGTCGGATGGGACGTTAAGCCGTGGCCCCGTGTGCGGGAGAGCCATACCCTGTGCAAGTTAAAGAACACGCTGGATGGCTTTGACGGGAGACTACCATCTGTCTCCCAACAGCTGCCCAGTGGGTCCCATCCCCCAACCTTTTCTGGTCCTTGTGACCTGGCCATTTAGCCCATTGTGTGCAAAAAAAGTGCCGTTCAGAGGTAAAACAACCCAACCCACAATGTACTCCCTAGTATCAGTTCTTCCGATCATTGCAAAAGCAGATATTGCATCCCTGCAAATTCTGACCCTGTATCGCGTGTTAAATAAACGTTATTGTTCAGTCGCATAAATGTTTCCGAAAAATATGAAATAATGCAAGGAATATCGATAAAAACATTTGAACGAATCTAAATTCAAAATGGAATCTGATTGTTTCCAGGTTCGAGTCCCAACTGCTCTAGCTTTGAGATTTATTTACGCTAACCCCACCGTATCCTCGGTGAGAAAAGGGGAGCATCTATGGGATTGGAAAGATCGCCGTCGGTCACATGGAACGTTAAACCGCTACTCCGTGTTCGGGAGAGAGTCATACCCTGTGCACGTTAAAGAACACCCTGGAATGGCCTTAATAGGAGGCTTCCATCTGTCTCCAAACAGCTGCGCAGTGGATCCTCAATCTCCTCTGAGCCCTTAGGGTCTTTGTGACCTGGCCATTTAACCCAGTGTGTGCACAAAAGTGCGGCTCAGAGATAGAAATCCAACCTTATCATTTGTGAAGGAGAAAATTGCTCTATGTACAGTCGCTCAAAAAAGTATCCGAACACTATGGTTGATTATAGAATTCAGAAAAAATATCTGGCAACGATATTTTTTAGAAATTAGTGATCTGGCAACCTTCGTGTCACGTGACACGAAGGTTGCCAGATCACTAATTTCTAAAAAACGTTGCCAGATATTTTTTCTGAATTCTGTAATCAACCATAGTGTTCGGATATTTTTTAATATATATAATGCGAATGAATATATAATGCAATGAATATGGAGCGTGTTGCGGTTAATGTTCACAGAACATTGGATCGTCTGAGCTCACAAAGACCTGGATCGTGTGGGCTCACTAACGGAAATATTGAGCGTGTGCAGTTACCGTTCACAGCAAACTGGAGCGTTTACAGTAACTGCACACGCTCCAGTTTGCTGTGAACGGTAACTGGAGCGTGTACAGTTGCTGTACACGCTCCAGATATTTTTCCTGAATTCTGCAATTACGTGACACGAAGATTGCCAGATCACTAATTTCTAAAAAATCGTTGCCAGATATTTTTTCTGAATTCTGTAATCAACCATGGTGTTCGGATACTTTTTTGAGCGACTGTACGAGAAGGACATGCCGATATGCCTTGAAAAAATTCCATCTATTTCTGAACTGTTGTTCAGATGACGCTTTTCCCTTACCCAGATTTCAGCTCTCGACTGAGTTTGTATCGTTTTACATATCAAAGGCTTTTTTGAAATGGGGGCGGGGGTGGCTCAGTCGGTAGCGCGCCAGATCTGTAGTTTCCAGGTTCGAGTCCCAGCTGGGTCAGCGTTGAGATTTATCTCCGCAAAAATTCCCCGCCCTGCCCACGGTCAGTAAAGGACACCGATGGGCTTGGAAAGGCCGCCGTCCGTCGGATGGGACGTTAAGCCGTGGCCCCGTGTGCGGGAGAGACATACCCTGTGCACGTTAAAGAACACGCTGGATGGCCTTGACGGGAGACTACCATCTGTCTCCCAACAGCTGTTCCAGTGGGTCCCCTCCCCCAAGCTTCTCTGAGCCTTCGGTGGCCCTTGTGACCTGGTCATTTAGCCCATGATGTGCAAAAAAGTGCCGCTCAGAGGTAAAACAACCCAACCCTCTACACTGTAAACTGTTGCACATCCTGGCACCTGCGATTGCACAATCTTAGGTCTTATTCTTTATCTTCCACCTTGAAATGTCGACTTTGACGTCTAAGGTGGCAGCTAAATCATCAGACCATGGAAGTTTATGATTATGCCGTTTGCTTATTTATACCCTACTGACTGCGAGTGGTTGGCAGGAACAAATATAACAGCGAGTTGAACAAATATAACAGCGATGTAATGATTTCCAATAATTCCATTTACATGGTCATTCGATTGCAACTATTTGATTCATTCCTTAGCGGAAAATCGTGACTAATATACGCACGTTTGTTTTGCACATCACATCTGTTTCCACTGTCTCGGAGTCGTCTTGTTGGCAAATTGTTTCTACGTTAGAATCTTCTCGACTGCCTGGAGATCTACCGACCCTCCGGGGTGTAGGTCAGCCCTTGTGGCTCGATCGTTTCTCCCCCGTACTGGGGGAAGTACTAACTTGTTCTACTGAGTTACAGATATCCTGAGGCTTAACGTATTGCTTCTGCCAAAGGTTGGGTTGAGTTGTTTTACCTCTGAGCGGCACTTTTTTGCACACCATTAGCTAAATGGCCAGGTCACATGGACCCCGAAGGCTCAGAGAAGGTTGGGGGAGGGGACCCACTGGAACAGCTGTTGGGAGACAGATGGTAGCCTCCCGTCAAGGTCATCCAGCGTGTTCTTTAACGTGCACAGGGTATGGCTCTCCCGCACACGGGGCCACAGCTTAACGTCCCATCAGACGGACGGCGGCCTTTCCAAGCCCATCGGTGTCCCCTACTGACCGTGGGCAGGGCGGGGAAATTTGCGGAGATAAATCTCAACGCTGACCCAGCTGGGACTCGAACCTGGGAACTACAGATTACGGCCCGCGAGGGTCGAGATTAACTAGCCTCACCGTGATAATAGTTTCCCGTTTTCGAGATAATAGTTTCGCTTTGTCGTTTGTCTGTCCAGTGCCTACGTAATGGGAATGCCTGCCGATTTCCGCGAATCTCCGTTTTAGCAATGCGCATACGAAGCTTCAGAACTTGCCACATGAGGGCATCACCGTTCCCCGGTAAGCTAACCTACGTTAATGGTAAGTATATAGTGTTCTGGTCGAAGTCGTATGGTAAGGAATTGTATTTGATAATAGTTAATCAAATACAATAAACTAGAACCTTTCTCAGAGATACAACAAGAATAATGATTTAAACTCTCCATAACAAAATATATGTTCAAATTTAATCGTGTTACATTTGAAAATTATTATCCATTAAAATCCGAAATTTTCAAGTTTTTACCCAATGATATTATTTAACGTAAATTCTTTAAAGGACAAAATTTAAATTTTTTTTCCAAAGCAATTCTTTATCTAATTTAATAATTTTAATTACTATTGCAATAGAGCTTATTTATTGTTAAGGGATCTGTCTGTGTATGCCTGTCTGTAGACATTGAAGTTTTTTTGTTTACAGAGATATATTAAAAATTCTTTTTGTGTTGGAAAGACATCGAAGCTTTTTTTGTTTACACATATATATTAAAAATTCTTTTTGTGTTGGATAGACATTGAAGTTTTTTTGTTTACAGAGATATATTAAAAATACTTTTTGTGTTGGATAGACATTGAAGTTTTTTGTTTACAGAGATATATTAAAAATTCTTTTTGTGTTGGATAGACATTGAAGTTTCTTTTGCTTACAGAGATATATTAAAAATTCTTTTTGTGTTTGATAGACATTGAAGTTTTTTTGTTTACAGAGATATATTAAAAATTCTTTTTTGTTGGATAGACATTGAAGATTTTTGTTTACAGAGATATAATAAAAATTCTTTTTGTGTTGGATGGACATTGAAGTTTTTTTGTTTACAGAAATATATTAAAAATTCTTTTTGTGTTGGATAAACATTGAAGTTTTTTTCTTTACAGAGATATATTAAAAATTCTTTTTGTGTTGGATAGACATTGAAGTTTTTTTGTTTACAGATATATTAAAAATTCTTTTTGTGTTCGATAGACATTGAAGTTTTTTGTTTACAGGGATATATTAAAAATTCCTTTTGTGTTGGATAGACATTGAAGTTTTTTTTGTTTACAGAGATATATTAAAAATTCTTTTCGTGTTGGATAGACATTGAAGATTTCTTGTTTACAGAGATATATTAAAAATTCTTTTTGTGTTGGATAGACATTGAATTTTTTTGTTTACAGAGATATATTAAAAATTCTTTTTGTGTTGGATAGACATTGAAGTTTTTTTGTTTACAGAAATATATTAAAAATTCTTTTTGTGTTGGATAGACATTGAAGTTTTTTTCTTTACAGAGATATATTAAAAATTCTTTTCGTGTTGGATAGACATTGAAGTTTTCTTCTTTACAGAGATATATTAAAAATTCTTTTTGCGTTGGATAGACATTGAATTTTTTTCTTTACAGAGATATATTAAAAATTCCTCTTGTGTTGGATAGACATTGAAGTTTTTTTTGTTTACAGAGATATATTAAAAATTCTTTTCGTGTTGGATAGACATTGAAGTTTTTTTGTTTACAGAGATATATTAAAAATTCTTTTTGTGTTCGATAGACATTGAAGTTTTTTTTGTTTACAGAGATATATTAAAAATTCTTTTTGTGTTGGATAGACATTGAAGTTTTTTTGTTTACAGAGATATATTAAAAATTCTTTTTGTGTTGGATAGACATTGAAGTTTTTTGTTTACAGAAATATATTAAAAATTCTTTTTGTGTTGGATAGACATTGAAGTTTTTTTGTTTACAGAGATATATTAAAAATTCTTTTCGTGTTGGATAGACATTGAAGTTTTCTTCTTTACAGAGATATATTAAAAATTCTTTTTGTGTTGGATAGACATTGAATTTTTTTCTTTACAGAGATATATTAAAAATTCCTCTTGTGTTGGATAGACATTGAAGTTTTTTTGTTTACAGAGATATATTAAAAATTCTTTTCGTGTTGGATAGACATTGAAGTTTTTTTGTTTACAGAGATATATTAAAAATTCTTTTTGTGTTCGATAGACATTGAAGTTTTTTTTGTTTACAGAGATATATTAAAAATTCTTTTTGTGTTGGATAGACATTGAAGTTTTTTTGTTTACAGAGATATATTAAAAATTCTTTTTGTGTTGGATAGACATTGAAGTTTTTTGTTTACAGAAATATATTAAAAATTCTTTTTGTGTTGGATAGACATTGAAGTTTTTTTGTTTACAGAGATATATTAAAAATTCTTTTCGTGTTGGATAGACATTGAAGTTTTCTTCTTTACAGAGATATATTAAAAATTCTTTTTGTGTTGGATAGACATTGAATTTTTTTCTTTACAGAGATATATTAAAAATTCCTCTTGTGTTGGATAGACATTGAAGTTTTTTTGTTTACAGAGATATATCAAAAATTCTTTTTGTGTTCGATAGACATTGAAGTTTTTTTTTGTTTACAGAGATATATTAAAAATTCTTTTTGTATTGGATAGACATTGAAGTTTTTTTGTTTACAGAGATATATTAAAAATTCTTTTTGTGTTGGATAGACATTGAAGTTTTTTGTTTACAGAAATATATTAAAAATTCTTTTTGTGTTGGATAGACATTGAAGTTTTTTTGTTTACAGAGATATATTAAAAATTCTTTTCGTGTTGGATAGACATTGAAGTTTTCTTCTTTAGAGAGATATATTAAAAATTCTTTTTGTGTTGGATAGACATTGAATTTTTTTCTTTACAGAGATATATTAAAAATTCCTCTTGTGTTGGATAGACATTGAAGTTTTTTTGTTTACAGAGATATATTAAAAATTCTTTTTGTGTTCGATAGACATTGAAGTTTTTTTTTGTTTACAGAGATATATTAAAAATTCTTTTTGTATTGGATAGACATTGAAGTTTTTTTGTTTACAGAGATATATTAAAAATTCTTTTTGTGTTGGATAGACATTGAAGTTTTTTGTTTACAGAAATATATTAAAAATTCTTTTTGTGTTGGATAGACATTGAAGTTTTTTTGTTTACAGAGATATATTAAAAATTCTTTTTGTGTTCGATTGACATTGAAGTTTTTTGTTTACAGAGATATATTAAAACTTCCTTTTGTGTTGGATAGACATTGAAGTTTTTTTTGTTTACAGAGATATATTAAAAATTCTTTTCGTGTTGGATAGACATTGAAGTTTTCTTGTTTACAGAGATATATTAAAAATTCTTTTTGTGTTGGATAGACATTGAATTTTTTTGTTTACAGATATATATTAAAAATTCTTTTTGTGTTGGATAGACATTGAATGTTTTTGTATACAGAGATATATTAAAAATTCTTTTTGTGTTGGACAGACATTAAAGTTTTTTTTCTTTACAGAGATATATTAAAAATTCCTTTTGTGTTGGATAGACATTGAAGTTTTTTTGTTTACAGAGATATAATAAAAATTCTTTTTGTGTTGGATAGACATTGAATGTTTTTGTTTACAGAGATATATTAAAAATTCTTTTTGTGTTCCATAGACATTGAAGTTTTTTGTTTACAGAGATATATTAAAAATTCCTCTTGTGTTGGATAGACATTGAAGTTTTTTTGTTTACAGAGATATATTAAAAATTCTTTTCGTGTTGGATAGACATTGAAGTTTTTTGTTTACAGAGATATATTAAAAATTCTTTTTGTGTTGGATAGACATTGAAGTTTCTTTTGCTTACAGAGATATATTAAAAATTCTTTTTTGTTGGATAGACATTGAAGATTTTTGTTTACAGAGATATAATAAAAATTCTTTTTGTGTTGGATAGACATTGAAGTTTTTTTGTTTACAGAAATATATTAAAAATTCTTTTTGTGTTGGATAAACATTGAAGTTTTTTTCTTTACAGAGATATATTAAAAATTCTTTTTGTGTTGGATAGACATTGAAGTTTTTTTGTTTACAGAGATATATTAAAAATTCTTTTTGTGTCCGATAGACATTAAAGTTTTTTGTTTACAGGGATATATTAAAAATTCCTTTTGTGTTGGATAGACATTGAAGTTTTTTTTGTTTACAGAGATATATTAAAAATTCTTTTCGTGTTGGATAGACATTGAAGATTTCTTGTTTACAGAGATATATTAAAAATTCTTTTTGTGTTGGATAGACATTGAATTTTTTTGTTTACAGAGATATATTAAAAATTCTTTTTGTGTTGGATAGACATTGAAGTTTTTTTGTTTACAGAAATATATTAAAAATTCTTTTTGTGTTGGATAGACATTGAAGTTTTTTTCTTTACAGAGATATATTAAAAATTCTTTTCGTGTTGGATAGACATTGAAGTTTTCTTCTTTACAGAGATATATTAAAAATTCTTTTTGCGTTGGATAGACATTGAATTTTTTTCTTTACAGAGATATATTAAAAATTCCTCTTGTGTTGGATAGACATTAAAGTTTTTTTTGTTTACAGAGATATATTAAAAATTCTTTTCGTGTTGGATAGACATTGAAGTTTTTTTGTTTACAGAGATATATTAAAAATTCTTTTTGTGTTCGATAGACATTGAAGTTTTTTTTGTTTACAGAGATATATTAAAAATTCTTTTTGTGTTGGATAGACACTGAAGTTTTTTTGTTTACAGAGATATATTAAAAATTCTTTTTGTGTTGGATAGACATTGAAGTTTTTTGTTTACAGAAATATATTAAAAATTCTTTTTGTGTTGGATAGACATTGAAGTTTTTTTGTTTACAGAGATATATTAAAAATTCTTTTCGTGTTGGATAGACATTGAAGTTTTCTTCTTTACAGAGATATATTAAAAATTCTTTTTGTGTTGGATAGACATTGAATTTTTTTCTTTACAGAGATATATTAAAAATTCCTCTTGTGTTGGATAGACATTGAAGTTTTTTTGTTTACAGAGATATATTAAAAATTCTTTTTGTGTTGGATAGACATTGAAGTTTTTTGTTTACAGAAATATATTAAAAATTCTTTTTGTGTTGGATAGACATTAAAGTTTTTTTGTTTACAGAGATATATTAAAAATTCTTTTTGTGTTCGATAGACATTGAAGTTTTTTGTTTACAGAGATATATTAAAACTTCCTTTTGTGTTGGATGGACATTGAAGTTTTTTTTGTTTACAGAGATATATTAAAAATTCTTTTCGTGTCGGATAGACATTAAAGTTTTCTTGTTTACAGAGATATATTAAAAATTCTTTTTGTGTTGGATAGACATTGAATTTTTTTGTTTACAGATATATATTAAAAATTCTTTTTGTGTTGGATAGACATTGAATGTTTTTGTATACAGAGATGTATTAAAAATTCTTTTTGTGTTTGATAGACATTTAAGTTTTTTTTCTTTACAGAGATATATTAAAAATTCTTTTTGTGTTGGATAGACATTGAATTTTTTTGTTTACAGAGATATAATAAAAATTCTTTTTGTGTTGGATAGACATTGAATGTTTTTGTTTACAGAGATATATTAAAAATTCTTTTTGTGTTCCATAGACATTGAAGTTTTTTGTTTACAGAGATATATTAAAAATTCCTCTTGTGTTGGATAGACATTGAAGTTTTTTTTGTTTACAGAGATATATTAAAAATTCTTTTCGTGTTGGATAGACATTGAAGATTTTTTGTTTACAGAGATATATTAAAAATTCTTTTCGTGTTGGATAGACATTGAAGTTTTCTTCTTTACAGAGATATATTAAAAATTCTTTTTGTGTTCGATAGACATTGAAGTTTTTTTGTTTACAGAAATATATTAAAAATTCTTTTTGTGTTGGATAGACATTGAAGTTTTTTTGTTTACAGAGATATATTAAAAATTCTTTTCGTGTTGGATAGACATTGAAGTTTTCTTCTTTACAGAGATATATTAAAAATTCTTTTTGTGTTCGATAGACATTGAAGTTTTTTTGTTTACAGAAATATATTAAAAATTCTTTTTGTGTTGGATAGACATTGAAGTTTTTTTGTTTACAGAGATATATTAAAAATTCTTTTCGTGTTGGATAGACATTGAAGTTTTCTTCTTTACAGAGATATATTAAAAATTCTTTTTGTGTTGGATAGACATTGAATTTTTTTCTTTACAGAGATATATTAAAAATTCCTCTTGTTTTGGATAGACATTGAAGTTTTTTTTGTTTACAGAGATATATTAAAAATTCTTTTTGTGTTCGATAGACATTGAAGTTTTTTTTGTTTACAGAGATATATTAAAAATTCTTTTTGTGTTGGATAGACATTGAAGTTTTTTTGTTTACAGAGATATATTAAAAATTCTTTTTGTGTTGGATAGACATTGAAGTTTTTTGTTTACAGAAATATATTAAAAATTCTTTTTGTGTTGGATAGACATTGAAGTTTTTTTGTTTACAGAGATATATTAAAAATTCTTTTTGTGTTCGATAGACATTGAAGATTTTTGTTTACAGAGATATATTAAAAATTCTTTTTGTGTTGGATAGACATTAAAGTTTTTTTTCTTTACAGAGATATATTAAAAATTCTTTTTGTGTTGGATAGACATTGAAGTTTTTTTGTTTACAGAGATATAATAAAAATTCTTTTTGTGTTGGATAGACATTGAATGTTTTTGTTTACAGAGATATATTAAAAATTCTTTTTGTGTTCGATAGACATTGAAGTTTTTTGTTTACAGAGATATATTAAAAATTCCTCTTGTGTTGGATAGACATTGAATTTTTTTTTGTTTACAGAGATATATTAAAAATTCTTTTCGTGTTGGATAGACATTGAAGTTTTCTTCTTTACAGAGATATATTAAAAATTCTTTTTGTGTTGGATAGACATTGAATTTTTTTCTTTACAGAGATATATTAAAAATTCTTTTTGTGTTGGAAAGACATCGAAGTTTTTTTTGTTTACAGAGATATATTAAAAATTCTTTTTGTGTTGGATAGACATTGAATTTTTTTCTTTACAGAGATATATTAAAAATTCTTTTTGTGTTGGATAGACATTGAAGTTTCTTTGTTTACAGAGATATATTAAAAATTCTTTTTGTGTTCGATAGACATTGAATTTTTTTGTTTACAGAGATATATTAAAAATTCCTTTTGTGTTGGATAGACATTGAAGTTTTTTTGTTTACAGAGATATAATAAAAATTCTTTTTGTGTTGGATAGACATTGAATGTTTTTGTTTACAGAGATATATCAAAAATTCTTTTTGTGTTCCATAGACATTGAAGTTTTTTGTTTACAGAGATATATTAAAAATTCCTCTTGTGTTGGATAGACATTGAAGTTTTTTTGTTTACAGAAATATATTAAAAATTCTTTTCGTGTTGGATAGACATTGAAGTTTTTTGTTTACAGAGATATATTAAAAATTCTTTTTGTGTTGGATAGACATTGAAGTTTCTTTTGCTTACAGAGATATATTAAAAATTCTTTTTTGTTGGATAGACATTGAAGATTTTTGTTTACAGAGATATAATAAAAATTCTTTTTGTGTTGGATAGACATTGAAGTTTTTTTGTTTACAGAAATATATTAAAAATTCTTTTTGTGTTGGATAAACATTGAAGTTTTTTTCTTTACAGAGATATATTAAAAATTCTTTTTGTGTTGGATAGACATTGAAGTTTTTTTGTTTACAGAGATATATTAAAAATTCTTTTTGTGTCCGATAGACATTAAAGTTTTTTGTTTACAGGGATATATTAAAAATTCCTTTTGTGTTGGATAGACATTGAAGTTTTTTTTGTTTACAGAGATATATTAAAAATTCTTTTCGTGTTGGATAGACATTGAAGATTTCTTGTTTACAGAGATATATTAAAAATTCTTTTTGTGTTGGATAGACATTGAATTTTTTTGTTTACAGAGATATATTAAAAATTCTTTTTGTGTTGGATAGACATTGAAGTTTTTTTGTTTACAGAAATATATTAAAAATTCTTTTTGTGTTGGATAGACATTGAAGTTTTTTTCTTTACAGAGATATATTAAAAATTCTTTTCGTGTTGGATAGACATTGAAGTTTTCTTCTTTACAGAGATATATTAAAAATTCTTTTTGCGTTGGATAGACATTGAATTTTTTTCTTTACAGAGATATATTAAAAATTCCTCTTGTGTTGGATAGACATTAAAGTTTTTTTTGTTTACAGAGATATATTAAAAATTCTTTTCGTGTTGGATAGACATTGAAGTTTTTTTGTTTACAGAGATATATTAAAAATTCTTTTTGTGTTCGATAGACATTGAAGTTTTTTTTGTTTACAGAGATATATTAAAAATTCTTTTTGTGTTGGATAGACACTGAAGTTTTTTTGTTTACAGAGATATATTAAAAATTCTTTTTGTGTTGGATAGACATTGAAGTTTTTTGTTTACAGAAATATATTAAAAATTCTTTTTGTGTTGGATAGAGATTGAAGTTTTTTTGTTTACAGAGATATATTAAAAATTCTTTTCGTGTTGGATAGACATTGAAGTTTTCTTCTTTACAGAGATATATTAAAAATTCTTTTTGTGTTGGATAGACATTGAATTTTTTTCTTTACAGAGATATATTAAAAATTCCTCTTGTGTTGGATAGACATTGAAGTTTTTTTGTTTACAGAGATATATTAAAAATTCTTTTTGTGTTGGATAGACATTGAAGTTTTTTGTTTACAGAAATATATTAAAAATTCTTTTTGTGTTGGATAGACATTAAAGTTTTTTTGTTTACAGAGATATATTAAAAATTCTTTTTGTGTTCGATAGACATTGAAGTTTTTTGTTTACAGAGATATATTAAAACTTCCTTTTGTGTTGGATGGACATTGAAGTTTTTTTTGTTTACAGAGATATATTAAAAATTCTTTTCGTCTCGGATAGACATTAAAGTTTTCTTGTTTACAGAGATATATTAAAAATTCTTTTTGTGTTGGATAGACATTGAATTTTTTTGTTTACAGATATATATTAAAAATTCTTTTTGTGTTGGATAGACATTGAATGTTTTTGTATACAGAGATGTATTAAAAATTCTTTTTGTGTTTGATAGACATTTAAGTTTTTTTTCTTTACAGAGATATATTAAAAATTCTTTTTGTGTTGGATAGACATTGAATTTTTTTGTTTACAGAGATATAATAAAAATTCTTTTTGTGTTGGATAGACATTGAATGTTTTTGTTTACAGAGATATATTAAAAATTCTTTTTGTGTTCCATAGACATTGAAGTTTTTTGTTTACAGAGATATATTAAAAATTCCTCTTGTGTTGGATAGACATTGAAGTTTTTTTTGTTTACAGAGATATATTAAAAATTCTTTTCGTGTTGGATAGACATTGAAGATTTTTTGTTTACAGAGATATATTAAAAATTCTTTTCGTGTTGGATAGACATTGAAGTTTTCTTCTTTACAGAGATATATTAAAAATTCTTTTTGTGTTCGATAGACATTGAAGTTTTTTTGTTTACAGAAATATATTAAAAATTCTTTTTGTGTTGGATAGACATTGAAGTTTTTTTGTTTACAGAGATATATTAAAAATTCTTTTCGTGTTGGATAGACATTGAAGTTTTCTTCTTTACAGAGATATATTAAAAATTCTTTTTGTGTTCGATAGACATTGAAGTTTTTTTGTTTACAGAAATATATTAAAAATTCTTTTTGTGTTGGATAGACATTGAAGTTTTTTTGTTTACAGAGATATATTAAAAATTCTTTTCGTGTTGGATAGACATTGAAGTTTTCTTCTTTACAGAGATATATTAAAAATTCTTTTTGTGTTGGATAGACATTGAATTTTTTTCTTTACAGAGATATATTAAAAATTCCTCTTGTGTTGGATAGACATTGAAGTTTTTTTTGTTTACAGAGATATATTAAAAATTCTTTTTGTGTTCGATAGACATTGAAGTTTTTTTTGTTTACAGAGATATATTAAAAATTCTTTTTGTGTTGGATAGACATTGAAGTTTTTTTGTTTACAGAGATATATTAAAAATTCTTTTTGTGTTGGATAGACATTGAAGTTTTTTGTTTACAGAAATATATTAAAAATTCTTTTTGTGTTGGATAGACATTGAAGTTTTTTTGTTTACAGAGATATATTAAAAATTCTTTTTGTGTTCGATAGACATTGAAGATTTTTGTTTACAGAGATATATTAAAAATTCTTTTTGTGTTGGATAGACATTAAAGTTTTTTTTCTTTACAGAGATATATTAAAAATTCTTTTTGTGTTGGATAGACATTGAAGTTTTTTTGTTTACAGAGATATAATAAAAATTCTTTTTGTGTTGGATAGACATTGAATGTTTTTGTTTACAGAGATATATTAAAAATTCTTTTTGTGTTCGATAGACATTGAAGTTTTTTGTTTACAGAGATATATTAAAAATTCCTCTTGTGTTGGATAGACATTGAATTTTTTTTTGTTTACAGAGATATATTAAAAATTCTTTTCGTGTTGGATAGACATTGAAGTTTTCTTCTTTACAGAGATATATTAAAAATTCTTTTTGTGTTGGATAGACATTGAATTTTTTTCTTTACAGAGATATATTAAAAATTCTTTTTGTGTTGGAAAGACATCGAAGTTTTTTTTGTTTACAGAGATATATTAAAAATTCTTTTTGTGTTGGATAGACATTGAAGTTTCTTTGTTTACAGAGATATATTAAAAATTCTTTTTGTGTTCGATAGACATTGAATTTTTTTGTTTACAGAGATATATTAAAAATTCTTTTTGTGTTGGATAGACATTGAAGTTTTTTTGTTTACAGAGATATATTAAAAATTCTTTTTGTGTTGGATAGACATTGAAGTTTTTTTTGTTTACAGAGATATATTAAAAATTATTTTTGTGTTTGATAGACATTGAAGTTTTTTTTGTTTACAGAGATATATTAAAAATTCTTTTTGTGTTGGATAGACATTGAAGTTTTTTTGTTTACAGAGATATATTAAAAATTCTTTTCGTGTTCCATAGACATTGAATTTTTTTGTTTACAGAGATATATTAAAAATTCTTTTTGTGTTGAATAGACATTGAAGTTTTTTTGTTTACAGAGATATATTAAAAATTCTTCTTGTGTTGGATAGACATTGAAGTTTTTTTGTTTACAGAGATATAATAAAAATTCTTTTTGTGTTGGATAGCCCTTGAAGTTTTTTTGTTTACAGAAATATATTAAAAATTCTTTTTGTGTTGAATAGACATTGAAGTTTTTTTGTTTACAGAGATATATTAAAAATTCTTTTTGTGTTCGATAGACATTGAAGTTTTTTGTTTACAGAGATATATTAAAAATTCCTTTTGTGTTGGATAGACATTGAAGTTTTTTTTGTTTACAGAGATATATTAAAAATTCTTTTCGTGTTGGATAGACATTGAAGTTTTCTTGTTTACAGAGATATATTAAAAATTCTTTTTGTGTTGGATAGACATTGAATTTTTTTCTTTACAGAGATATATTAAAAATTCTTTTTGTGTTGGAAAGACATCGAAGTTTTTTTTGTTTACAGAGATATATTAAAAATTCTTTTTGTGTTCGATAGACATTGAAGTTTTTTGTTTACAGAGATATATTAAAAATTCCTCTTGTGTTGGATAGACATTGAATTTTTTTTTGTTTACAGAGATATATTAAAAATTCTTTTCGTGTTGGATAGACATTGAAGTTTTCTTCTTTACAGAGATATATTAAAAATTCTTTTTGTGTTGGATAGACATTGAATTTTTTTCTTTACAGAGATATATTAAAAATTCTTTTTGTGTTGGAAAGACATCGAAGTTTTTTTTGTTTACAGAGATATATTAAAAATTCTTTTTGTGTTGGATAGACATTGAAGTTTCTTTGTTTACAGAGATATATTAAAAATTCTTTTTGTGTTCGATAGACATTGAATTTTTTTGTTTACAGAGATATATTAAAAATTCTTTTTGTGTTGGATAGACATTGAAGTTTTTTTGTTTACAGAGATATATTAAAAATTCTTTTTGTGTTGGATAGACATTGAAGTTTTTTTTGTTTACAGAGATATATTAAAAATTATTTTTGTGTTTGATAGACATTGAAGTTTTTTTTGTTTACAGAGATATATTAAAAATTCTTTTTGTGTTGGATAGACATTGAAGTTTTTTTGTTTACAGAGATATATTAAAAATTCTTTTCGTGTTCCATAGACATTGAATTTTTTTGTTTACAGAGATATATTAAAAAAAAATTTTGTGTTGGATAGACATTGAATTTTTTTGTTTACAGAGATATATTAAAAATTCTTTTTGTGTTTGATAGACATTGAAGTTTTTTTTGTTTACAGAGATATATTAAAAATTCTTTTTGTGTTCGATACACATTGAAGTTTTTTTTGTTTACAGAGATATATTAAAAATTCTTTTTGTGTTGGATAGACATTGAAGTTTTTTTGTTTACAGAGATATATTAAAAATTCTTTTTGTGTTCCATAACATTGAATTTTTTTGTTTACAGAGATATATTAAAAATTCTTTTTGTGTTGGATAGACATTGAATTTTTTTGTTTACAGATATATATTAAAAATACTTTTTGTGTTGGATAGACATTGAAGTTTTTTTGTTTACAGAGATATATTAAAAATTCTTCCTGTGTTGGATAGACACTGAAGTTTTTTTGTTTACAGAGATATAATAAAAATTCTTTTTCTGTTGGATAGACATTGAAATTTTTTTGTTTACAGAGATATATTAAAAAAAAATTTTGTGTTGGATAGACATTGAATTTTTTTGTTTACAGAGATATATTAAAAATTCTTTTTGTGTTGGATAGACATTGAATTTTTTTGTTTACAGAGATATATTAAAAATTCTTTTTGTGTTTGATAGACATTGAAGTTTTTTTTGTTTACAGAGATATATTAAAAATTCTTTTTGTGTTGGATAGACACTGAAGTTTTTTTGTTTACAGAGATATATTAAAAATTCTTTTCGTGTTGGATAGACATTGAAGTTTTCTTGTTTACAGAGATATATTAAAAATTCTTTTTGTTTTGGATAGACATTGAATTTTTTTCTTTACAGAGATATATTAAAAATTCTTTTTGTGTTGGAAAGACATCGAAGTTTTTTTTGTTTACAGAGATATATTAAAAATTCTTTTAGTGTTGGATAGACATTGAAATTTTTTTGTTTACAGAGATATATTAAAAATTCTTTTTGTGTTGGATAGACATTGAATTTTTTTGTTTACAGAGATATATTAAATATTCTTTTTGTGTTTGATAGACATTGAATTTTTTTGTTTACAGAGATATATTAAATATTCTTTTTGTGTTTGATAGACATTGAAGTTTTTTTGTTTACAGAGATATATTAAAAATTCTTTTCGTGTTGGATAGACATTGAAGTTTTCTTGTTTACAGAGATATATTAAAAATTCTTTTTGTGTTGGATAGACATTGAATTTTTTTCTTTACAGAGATATATTAAAAATTCTTTTTGTGTTGGAAAGACATCGAAGTTTTTTTTGTTTACAGAGATATATTAAAAATTCTTTTAGTGTTGGATAGACATTGAAATTTTTTTGTTTACAGAGATATATTAAAAAAATTTTTTGTGTTGGATAGACATTGAATTTTTTGTTTACAGAGATATATTAAAAATTCTTTTTGTGTTGGATAGACATTGAATTTTTTTATTTACAGAGATATATTAAAAATTCTTTTTGTGTTTGATAGACATTGAAGTTTTTTTTGTTTACAGAGATATATTAAAAATTCTTTTTGTGTTAGATAGACATTGAAGTTTTTTTCTTTACAGAGATATATTAAAAATTCTTTTTGTGTTGGATAGACATTGAAGTTTTTTGTTTACAGAAATATATTAAAAATTCTTTTTGTGTTGGATAGACATTGAAGTTTTTTTGTTTACAGAAATATATTAAAAATTCTTTTTGTGTTGGATAGACATTGAAGTTTTTTTGTTTACAGAGATATATTAAAAATTCTTTTTGTGTTCGATAGACATTGAAGTTTTTTCTTTACAGAGATATATTAAAAATTCCTTTTGTGTTGGATAGACATTGAAGTTTTTTTTGTATACAGAGAAAAATTAAAAATTCTTTTCGTGTTGGATAGACATTGAAGTTTTCTTGTTTACAGAGATATATTAAAAATTCTTTTTGTGTTGGATAGACATTGAAGTTTTTTTGTTTACAGAGTTATATTAAAAATTCTTTTTGTGTTGGATAGACATTGAAGTTTTTTTGTTTACAGAGATATATTAAAAATTCTTTTTGTGTTCGATAGACATTGAAGTTTTTTTGTTTACAGAGATATGTTTACAGAAATATATTAAAAATTCTTTTTGTGTTGGATAGACATTGAGGTTTTTTTGTTTAAAGAGATATATTAAAAATTCTTTTTGTGTTGGATAGACATTGAAGTTTTTTTCTTTACAGAGATATATTAAAAATTCTTTTTGTGTTGGATACACATTGAAGATTTTTTCTTTAAAGAGATATATTAAAAATTCTTTTTGTGTTGGATAGACATTGAAGTTTTTTTGTTTACAGAGATATATTAAAAATTCTTTTGTGTTGGATAGACATTGAAGTTTTTTTGTTTATAGAGATATATTAAAAATTCTTTTTGTGTTGAATAGACATTGAATTTTTTGGCTTACAGAGATATATTAAAAATTCTTTTTGTGTTCGATAGACATTGAATTTTTTTGTTTACAGAGATATATTAAAAATTCTTTTTGTGTTGGATAGACATTGAAGTTTTTTTGTTTACAGAGATATATTAAAAATTCTTTTTGTGTTGGATAGACATTGAAGTTTTTTTTGTTTACAGAGATATATTAAAAATTCTTTTTGTGTTTGATAGACATTGAAGTTTTTTTTGTTTACAGAGATATATTAAAAATTCTTTTTGTGTTGGATACACATTGAATTTTTTGTTTACAGAGATATATTAAAAATTCTTTTTGTGTTCCATAGACATTGAATTTTTTTGTTTACAGAGATATATTAAAAATTCTTTTTGTGTTGGATAGACATTGAATTTTTTTGTTTACCTATATATTAAAAATACGTTTTGGGTTGGATAGACATTGAAGTTTTTTTGTTTACAGAGATATATTACAAATTCTTTTTGTGTTTGATAGACATTGAAGTTTTTTTTGTTTACAGAGATATATTAAAAATTCTTTTTGTGTTCGATACACATTGAAGTTTTTTTTGTTTACAGAGATATATTAAAAATTCTTTTTGTGTTGGATAGACATTAAAGTTTTTTTGTTTACAGAGATATATTAAAAATTATTTTTGTGTTCCATAGACATTGAATTTTTTTTGTTTACAGAGATATATTAAAAATTCTTTTTGTGTTGGAGAGACATTGAATTTTTTTGTTTACAGATATATATTAAAAATACTTTTTGTGTTGGATAGACATTGAAGTTTTTTTGTTTACAGAGATATATTAAAAATTCTTCTTGTGTTGGATAGACATTGAAGTTTTTTTGTTTACAGAGATATAATAAAAATTCTTTTTCTGTTGGATAGACATTGAAATTTTTTTGTTTACAGAGATATATTAAAAAAAATTTTTGTGTTGGATAGACATTGAATTTTTTTGTTTACAGAGATATATTAAAAATTCTTTTTGTGTTGGATAGACATTGAATTTTTTTGTTTACAGAGATATATTAAAAATTCTTTTTGTGTTTGATAGACATTGAAGTTTTTTTTGTTTACAGAGATATATTAAAAATTCTTTTCGTGTTGGATAGACATTGAAGTTTTCTTGTTTACAGAGATATATTAAAAATTCTTTTTGTGTTGGATAGACATTGAATTTTTTTCTTTACAGAGATATATTAAAAATTCTTTTTGTGTTGGAAAGACATCGAAGTTTTTTTTGTTTACAGAGATATATTAAAAATTCTTTTAGTGTTGGATAGACATTGAAATTTTTTTGTTTACAGAGATATATTAAAAAAATTTTTGTGTTGGATAGACATTGAATTTTTTTGTTTACAGAGATATATTAAAAATTCTTTTTGTGTTGGATAGACATTGAATTTTTTTGTTTACAGAGATATATTAAATATTCTTTTTGTGTTTGATAGACATTGAAGATTTTTTTGTTTACAGAGATATATTAAAAATTCTTTTCGTGTTGGATAGACATTGAAGTTTTCTTGTTTACAGAGATATATTAAAAATTCTTTTTGTGTTGGATAGACATTGAATTTTTTTCTTTACAGAGATATATTAAAAATTCTTTTTGTGTTGGAAAGACATCGAAGTTTTTTTTGTTTACAGAGATATATTAAAAATTCTTTTAGTGTTGGATAGACATTGAAATTTTTTTGTTTACAGAGATATATTAAAAAAATTTTTTGTGTTGGATAGACATTGAATTTTTTGTTTACAGAGATATATTAAAAATTCTTTTTGTGTTGGATAGACATTGAAGTTTTTTTGTTTACAGAGATATATTAAAAATTCTTTTTGTGTTTGATAGACATTGAAGTTTTTTTTTGTTTACAGAGATATATTAAAAATTCTTTTTGTGTTAGATAGACATTGAAGTTTTTTTCTTTACAGAGATATATTAAAAATTCCCTTTGTGTTGGATAGACATTGAAGTTTTTTTGTTTACAGAGTTATATTAAAAATTCTTTTTGTGTTGGATAGACATTGAAGTTTTTTTTTTTACAGAGATATATTAAAAATTCTTTTTGTGTTCGATAGACATTGAAGTTTTTTTGTTTACAGAGATATGTTTACAGAAATATATTAAAAATTCTTTTTGTGTTGGATAGACATTGAGGTTTTTTTGTTTAAAGAGATATATTAAAAATTCTTTTTGTGTTGGATAGACAT
The DNA here is from genome assembly GCA_038380435.1 of Ryuthela nishihirai. NCBI lineage: Eukaryota > Metazoa > Arthropoda > Arachnida > Araneae > Heptathelidae > Ryuthela > Ryuthela nishihirai. The sequence goes on from JAWZYU010000021.1 coordinate 49,963,270, forward strand.
TGAAGTTTTTTTCTTTACAGAGATATATTAAAAATTCTTTTTGTGTTGGATACACATTGAAGATTTTTTCTTTAAATAGATATATTAAAAATTCTTTTTGTGTTGGATAGACATTGAAGTTTTTTTGTTTACAGAGATATATTAAAAATTCTTTTTGTGTTGGATAGACATTGAAGTTTTTTTGTTTATAGAGATATATTAAAAATTCTTTTTGTGTTGAATAGACATTGAATTTTTTGGCTTACAGAGATATATTAAAAATTCTTTTTGTGTTCCATAGACATTGAATTTTTTTGTTTACAGAGATATATTAAAAATTCTTTTTGTGTTGGATAGACATTGAATTTTTTTGTTTACAGATATATATTAAAAATACTTTTTGTGTTGGATAGACATTGAAGTTTTTTTGTTTACAGAGATATATTAAAAATTCTTCTTGTGTTGGATAGACATTGAAGTTTTTTTGTTTACAGAGATATAATAAAAATTCTTTTTGTGTTGGATAGACATTGAAGTTTTTTTGTTTACAGAAATATATTAAAAATTCATTTTGTGTTGGATAGACATTGAATTTTTTTCTTTACAGAGATATATTAAAAATTCTTTTTGTGTTGGAAAGACATCGAAGTTTTTTTTGTTTACAGAGATATATTAAAAATTCTTTTAGTGTTGGATAGACATTGAAATTTTTTTGTTTACAGAGATATATTAAAAAATTTTTTTGTGTTGGATAGACATTGAATTTTTTTGTTTACAGAGATATATTAAAAATTCTTTTTGTGTTTGATAGACATTGAAGTTTTTTTTGTTTACAGAGATATATTAAAAAATTTTTTGTGTTAGATAGACATTGAAGTTTTTTTGTTTACAGAGATATATTAAAAATTCTTTTTGTGTTGGATAGACATTGAAGTTTTTTGTTTACAGAAATATATTAAAAATTCTTTTTGTGTTGGATAGACATTGAAGTTTTTTTGTTTACAGAGATATATTAAAAATTCTTTTTGTGTTCGATAGACATTGAAGTTTTTTTGTTTACAGAGATATGTTTACAGAAATATATTAAAAATTCTTTTTGTGTTGGATAGACATTGAGGTTTTTTTGTTTAAAGAGATATATTAAAAATTCTTTTTGTGTTGGATAGACATTGAAGTTTTTTTCTTTACAGAGATATATTAAAAATTCTTTTTGTGTTGGATACACATTGAAGATTTTTTCTTTAAATAGATATATTAAAAATTCTTTTTGTGTTGGATAGACATTGAAGTTTTTTTGTTTACAGAGATATATTAAAAATTTTTTTGTGCTAGATAGACATTGAAGTTTTTTTGTTTACAGAGATATATTAAAAATTCTTTTTGTGTTGGATAGACATTGAAGTTTTTTGTTTACAGAAATATATTAAAAATTCTTTTTGTGTTGGATAGACATTGAAGTTTTTTTGTTTACAGAAATATATTAGAAATTCTTTTTGTGTTGGATAAACATTGAAGTTTTTTTGTTTACAGAGATATATTAAAAATTCTTTTTGTGTTGGATAGACATTGAATTTTTTTTGTTTATAGAGATATATTAAAAATTCTTTTTGCGTTGGATAGACATTGAAGTTTTTTGTTTACAGAGATATATTAAAAATTCTTTTTGTGTTGGATAGACATTGAAGTTTTTTTGTTTACAGAGATATATTAAAAATTCTTTTTGTGTTGGATAGATATTGAATTTTTTTGTTTACAGATATATATTAAAAATTCGTTTTCTGTTGGATAGACATTGAAGTTTTTTAGTTTACAGAGATATATTAAAAGTTCTTTTTGTGTTGGATACACATTGAAGTTTTTTTGTTTACAGAGATATATTAAAAATTCTTCTTGTGTTGGATAGACATTGAATTTTTTTGTTTACAGATATATATTAAAAATTCGTTTTGTGTTGGATAGACATTGAAGTTTTTTAGTTTACAGAGATATATTAAAAGTTCTTTTTGTGTTGGATACACATTGAAGTTTTTTTGTTTACAGAGATATATTAAAAATTCTTTTTGTGTTGGATAGACATTGAAGTTTTTTTGTTTACAGAAATATATTAAAAATTCTTTTTGTGTTGGATAGACATTGAAGTTTTTTTGTTTACAGAGATATATTAAAAATTCTTTTTGTGTTGGATACACATTGAAGTTTTTTGTTTACAGAGATATATTAAAAATTCTTCTTGTGTTGGATAGACATTGAATTTTTTTGTTTACAGATATATATTAAAAATTCGTTTTGTGTTGGATAGACATTGAAGTTTCTTAGTTTACAGAGATATATTAAAAGTTCTTTTTGTGTTGGATACACATTGAAGTTTTTTTGTTTACAGAGATATATTAAAAATTCTTTTTGTGTTGGATAGACATTGAAGTTTTTTTGTTTACAGAGATATATTAAAAATTCTTTTTGTGTTGGATAGATATTGAATTTTTTTGTTTACAGAGATATATTAAAAATTCTTTTTGTGTTCGATAGACATTGAAGTTTTTTTGTTTACAGAGATATATTAAAAATTCTTTTTGTGTTGGATAGACATTGAAGTTTTTTTGTTTACAGAGATATATTAAAAATTCTTTTTGTGTTCGATAGACATTGAAATTTTTTTGTTTGCAGAGATATATTAAAAATTCTTTTTGTGTTGGATAGACATTGAAGTTTTTTTTGTTTATAGAGATATATTAAAAATTCTTCTTGTGTTGGATAGATATTGAATTTTTTTGTTTACAGATATATATTAAAAATTCGTTTTCTGTTGGATAGACATTGAAGTTTTTTTGTTTACAGAGATATATTAAAAATTCTTTTTGTGTTGGATAGACATTGAAGTTTTTTGTTTACAGAGATATATTAAAAATTCTTTTTGTGTTGGATAGGTATTCAAGTTTTTTTGTTTATAGAGATATATTAAAAATTCTTTTTGTGTTGGATAGACATTGAAGTTTTTTGTTTACAGAGATATATTAAAAATTCTTTTTGTGTTCGATAGACATTGAAGTTTTTTTGTTTACAGAGATATGTTTACAGAGATATATTAAAAATTCTTTTTGTGTTGCATATACATTGAAGTTTTTTTCTTTACAGAGATATATTAAAAATTCTTTTTGTGTTGGATAGACATTGAAGTTTTTTTGTTTACAGAGATATGTTTAAAGAGATATATTAAAAATTCTTTTTGTGTTGGATAGACATTGAAGTTTTTTTCTTTACAGAGATATATTAAAAAATTTTTCTGTTCGATAGATATTGAAGTTTTTCTGTTTACAGAGATATATTAAAAATTCTTTTTGTGTTGGATAGACATTGAAGTTTTTTTGTTTATAGAGATATATTAAAAATTCTTTTTGTGTTGGATAGACATTGAATTTTTTTGTTTACAGAGATATATTAAAAATTCTTTTTGTGTTCGATAGACATTGAATTTTTTGTTTACAGAGATATATTAAAAATTCTTTTTGTGTTGGATAGACATTGAAGTTTTTTTGTTTACAGAGATATATTAAAAATTCTTTTTGTGTTGGATAGACATTGAAGTTTTTTGTTTACAGAGATATATTAAAAATTCTTTTTGTGTTGGATAGACATTGAAGTTTTTTTGTTTACAGAGAATTATTAAAAATTCTTTTTGTGTTGGATAGACATTGAAGTTTTTTTTGTTTACAGAGATATATTAAAAATTCTTTTTGTGTTCGATAGACATTGAAATTTTTTGTTTGCAGAGATATATTAAAAATTCTTTTTGTGTTGGATAGACATTGAAGTTTTTTTGTTTATAGAGATATATTAAAAATTCTTCTTGTGTTGGATAGATATTGAATTTTTTTGTTTACAGATATATATTAAAAATTCGTTTTGTGTTGGATAGACATTGAAGTTTTTTTGTTTACAGAGATATATTAAAAATTCTTTTTGTGTTGGATAGACATTGAAGTTTTTTGTTTACAGAGATATATTAAAAATTCTTTTTGTGTTGGATAGACATTGAAGTTTTTTTGTTTACAGAGATATGTTTACAGAGATATATTAAAAATTCTTTTTGTATTGGATATACATTGAAGTTTTTTTCTTTACAGAGATATATTAAAAATTCTTTTTGTGTTGGATAGACATTGAAGTTTTTTTCTTTACAGAGATATATTAAAAAATTTTTCTGTTCGATAGATATTGAAGTTTTTTTGTTTACAGAGATATATTAAAAATTCTTTTTGTGTTGGGTAGACATTGAAGTTTTTTTGTTTATAGAGATATATTAAAAATTCTTTTTGTGTTGGATAGACATTGAATTTTTTGGCTTACAGAGATATATTAAAAATTCTTTTTGTGTTGGATAGACATTGAAGTTTTTTGTTTACAGAGATATATTAAAAATTCCTTTTGTGTTGGATAGACATTGAAGTTTTTTTTTGTATACAGAGATAAATTAAAAATTCTTTTCGTGTTGGATAGACATTGAAGTTTTCTTGTTTACAGAGATATATTAAAAATTCTTTTTGTGTTGGATAGACATTGAAGTTTTTTTATTTACAGAGTTATATTAAAAATTCTTTTTGTGTTGGATAGACATTGAAGTTTTTTTGTTTACAGAGATATATTAAAAATTCTTTTTGTGTTCGATAGACATTGAAGTTTTTTAGTTTACAGAGATATGTTTACAGAAATATATTAAAAATTCTTTTTGTGTTGGATAGACATTGAGGTTTTTTGTTTAAAGAGATATATTAAAAATTCTTTTTGTGTTGGATAGACATTGAAGTTTTTTTCTTTACAGAGATATATTAAAAATTCTTTTTGTGTTGGATACACATTGAAGATTTTTTCTTTAAAGGGATATATTAAAATTCTTTTTGTGTTGGATAGACATTGAAGTTATTTTGTTTACAGAGATATATTAAAAAAATTTTGTGTTCCATAGACATTGAAGTTTTTTTGTTTACAGAGATATATTAAAAATTCTTTTTGTGTTGGATAGACATTGAAGTTTTTTGTTTACAGAGATATATTAAAAATTCTTTTTCTGTTCGATAGACATTGAAGTTTTTTGTGTACAGAGATATATTAAAAATTCTTTTTGTGTTGGATAGACATTGAAGTATTTTTGTTTACAGAGATATATTAAAAATTCTTCTTGTGTTGGATAGACATTGAATTTTTTTGTTTACAGATATATATTAAAAATACTTTTTGTGTTGGATAGACATTGAAGTTTTTTTGTTTACAGAGATATATTAAAAATTCTTCTTGTGTTGGATAGACATTGAAGTTTGTTTGTTTACAGAGATATAATAAAAATTCTTTTTGTGTTGGATAGACATTGAAGTTTTTTTGCTTACAGAAATATATTAAAAATTCTTTTTGTGTTGAATAGACATTGAAGTTTTTTTGTTTACAGAGATATATTTAAAATTCTTTTTGTGTTCGATAGACATTGAAGTTTTTTGTTTACAGAGATATATTAAAAATTCCTTTTGTGTTGGATAGACATTGAAGTTTTTTTTGTTTACAGAGATATATTAAAAATTCTTTTCGTGTTGGATAGACATTGAAGTTTTCTTGTTTACAGAGATATATTAAAAATTCTTTTTGTGTTGGATAGACATTGAAGTTTTTTTGTTTACAGAGATATATTAAAAATTCTTTTTGTGTTGGATAGACATTGAAGTTTTTTGTTTACAGAGATATATTAAAAATTCTTCTTGTGTTGGATAGACATTGAAGTTTTTTGTTTACAGAGATATATTAAAAATTCTTTTTGTGTTGGATAGACATTGAAGTTTTTTGTTTACAGAGATATATTAAAAATTCTTTTTGTGTTGGATAGACATTGAAGTTTTTTGTTTACAGAGATATATTAAAAATTCTTCTTGTGTTGGATAGACATTGAATTTTTTTGTTTACAGATATATATTAAAAATTCGTTTTGTGTTGGATAGACATTGAAGTTTTTTTTGTTTACAGAGATATATTAAAAATTCTTTTTGTGTTGGATAGACATTGAAGTTTTTTGTTTACAGAGATATATTAAAAATTCTTTTTGTGTTGGATAGACATTGAAGTTTTTTTGTTTACAGAGATATATTAAAAATTCTTTTTGTGTTGGATAGACATTGAAGTTTTTTGTTTACAGAGATATATTAAAAATTCTTTTTGTGTTGGATAGACATTGAAGTTTCTTTTGTATACAGAGATAAATTAAAAATTATTTTTGTGTTGGATAGACATTGAAGTTTTTTGTTTACAGAGATATATTAAAAATTCTTTCTGTGTTCGATAGACATTGAAGTTTTTTTGTTTACAGAGATATATTAAAAATTATTTTTGTGTTGGATAGACATTCAATTTTTTTGTTTACAGAGATATATTAAAAATTCTTTTTGTGTTGGATAGACATTGAAGTTTTTTTGTTTACAGAGATATATTAAAAATTCTTTTTGTGTTGGATAGACATTGAAGTTTTTTGTTTACAGAGATATATTAAAAATTCTTTTTGTGTTGGATAGACATTGAAGTTTTTTTGTTTACAGAGATATATTAAAAGTTCTTTTTATGTTCGATAGACATTGAATTTTTTTGTTTACAGAGATATATTAAAAATTCTTTTTGTGTTCGATAGACATTGAATTTTTTGTTTACAGAGATATATTAAAAATTATTTTTGTGTTGGATAGACATTGAAGTTTTTTTGTTTTCAGAGATATATTAAAAATTCTTTTTTTGTTCGATAGACATTGAAGTTTTTTTGTTTACAGAGATATATTAAAAATTCTTTTTGTGTTGGATAGACATTGAAGTTTTTTGTTTACAGAGATATATTAAAAATTCTTTTTGTGTTGGATAGACATTGAAGTTTTTTTGTTTACAGAGATATATTAAAAATTTTTTTTGTGTTCGATAGACATTGAAGTTTTTTTGTTTACACAGATATATTAAAAATTCTTTTTGTGTTGGATAGACATTGAAGTTTTTTTTTGTTTACAGAGATATATTAAAAATTCTTTTTGTGTTGGATAGACATTGAAATTTTTTTGTGTACAGAGATATATTAAAAATTCTTTTTTTGTTGGATAGACATTAAATTTTTTTGTTTACAGAGATATATTAAAAATTCTTTTTGTGTTGGATAGACATTGAAGTTTTTTGTTTACAGAGATATATTAAAAATTCTTTTTGTGTTGGATAGACATTGAAGTTTTTTTGTTTACAGAGGTATATTAAAAATTCTTTTTGTGTTCGATAGACATTGAAATTTTTTTGTTTACAGAGATATATTAAAAATTCTTTTTGTGTTGGATAGACATTGAAGTTTTTTTTGTTTACAGAGATATATTAAAAATTCTTTTTGTGTTGGATAAACATTGAAGTTTTTTTTGTGTACAGAGATATATTAAAAATTCTTTTTGTGTTGGATAGACATTAAAATTTTTTGTTTACAGAGATATATTAAAAATTCTTTTTGTGTTGGATAGACATTGATGAAATATTACGATCTGCGTTTTCCGAATATCTCTAAAGCTATAATTACGCCTTCTAGCGATGGAAAGTTTAGAAAATTCCAAAATTTCAAACGAATATTGCAAACGATGTATTTAAGCTACAAATTTGAAATTTCTCTGGTGGAATGTGAAGGTCACGAAGTTTTCATTGCTAACAATGAGTTGACCCCTTTAGACACAGAGGGTGTGTGAAAACATGCCTTTTTAGTTTTAGCAGATAATAGTTTGTTTTTAGAGATAAATGAAAAATTCTTTTTCGGTTAGATAAAAATTGATAAAATATTGCGATTCACATTTCTTAAATCTTCCGAAAACTATAATTGCGCCCTCTAACGGTGAACAAATTTGCAAATGCCAAAATTTTAAACAAATATTGTAAACGATATATTTAAGCTAGAAATTTTAAATTTGGTGTGGGAAAGTTAACTCCATGATGTTTTCATTGGCAACAATGTAAAACTTTTGTTTTAGTTTTAATTTTAATTTCATTTTTTGTTTTAGCAGATAATTTTTTATATTTAGAGATACATGAAAATATATTTTAAAGTTTAGATAGGAATTGATGAAATATTATGATTCGCACCTTCGGAACTTTGTCATTCACGCTTACACAAATATTACACTAAGGCAGTGGTTCTCAACCTTTTATGCTTCACGTACCCGCTGGAAATGTGTATATAACTGGCGTACCCCTTATATAGATAGATAAAACTAAAGTTATATTATAACAATGGGAATAAAATAAAACATATATACATACATTCACATTAAATATTCTATTCATAAATTACATATATTGACAAACAGAAAAAATGACATAAACAATTTAACAAATCTTATGAAATTATAAACATTTTACTAGGTAATCAGTGAAATGGTTGCTCTTGTTTACGCTTGCACAGTTCATCAATGGTTGGGGTTATCTTGCTAAGGTAGAGTCGCAAGTCATCTTCAACATCCAGCTTGCTCCTATATTTATTTTTTAAAGCAGTTAAATATGAAAAACAAATTTCAAATAAATAAGTTGTTTTGAAAGGTAACAAATATTTGACTGCAATTCTTGACAAAGTCGGATATTCCTTCTCCACACCAATCCAAAAACTAATCAATAGCTTTTTGGAATGAATGCTTTTTAAACTATTGTCATAAGATATCTCACTAAACTCTTCTTTATTGGACAATGGAGACTTACATTTTTCCAAATCAAATGTGAAGGGGTCTCGAATCCATTCTTGTGTTTCATCAGGGGGTGGAAAATACTACCCTATGAGTTTTAAGAGTGCTTAAGTGAACGATTATTTGTTGTCTGATGTCTTCAAAGTCTGCAATCGTTTTCTCATTTTCTTTAAGAAATGAATCTAGTCGCTGAAATTGGTTAGAGCTGTTCTTTTTAATTCAGTTTTCCCAGAGAGAATTTTTTTATCATGGCCTCTGTTTCCTTCTCAACATAGAACACATCAACGTTGTCTCCTTGCAATTATATGTTCAAAATAATAATTTTTTCAAAAATATCAGCTAAATATGTTAACGTAGAAGCCATTCTAAGTTTTGTAGTGTCAAAGAAAGTCGAAACTCGTGGTACATGAAAAAAAGGCGTACTTCATTCTTGAGTTCAAATAAACGACAAAGAACATTTCCTCGTGACAACCAACGTACTTCTGTGTGAAGCAGCAATCTCTTATGCAGGCTACCCATTTCTTCACACATAATTGAAAAAAGTCGAGACTTCAATGATCGGGTTTTGATGAAATTAACCATTTGTACACTTTCATCCAGAACTCTTTTCAAATCATCAGGGAGAAATTTAGCTATCAACGCTTCACGGTGAAAACAACAATGAGTGAACTTACATTCTGGTGCAACTTGTTTTATACGATCGGCTGGTCCTATGACATATCCACTCATTTCTTTTGCTCCGTCAGTAAATACAGAAATACAATTGTTCCATTCAAGGTTGTTTTCGGCAAAAAAATGAATCAATCATATTAAAAATATCCTCACCCTTAGAAGAAGTTTTGAGAGGCTTACAACATAAAATATCTTCAAATATTGCATCTTGGAATTTTCCACGCACAAAAACAAGTAATTCAGCTAGCCCAGTTATGTCTATCGACTCCATCCACTGTATCGCAAACCACGGGCTACATTTGAATAGCTTGAATGAGTTGGTCTTTAATATTACAGGCCATATCTTTAATTCTCCTGGAAACTGTCGTTTAACAAAGGAATGGTTCTGACAAGGTTTGCCTCTTTTTGACCAAACGTACAAGAAGTTATTTCTTCCGCTGCTGGAAGAATGAGTGACTCGACTATTCTGCAAGCCTTTCCGGCTTTAGCAATTTGAAGGCTTACTTTGTAAGACGCTTTAAGCACACTTTCATTTTCTTCTACACCAGAAAAAATGTTTAATTACGGTTTTTCTACTACTCAAGTCTTCCAAAAGACGTTCAAAAAAAGCTTAAGGGCTTTTTTTAAATGCTCATGTTTTGTTTCAAAGTGTCGCCGTAAAAGAGACGGTTTCATAGAATTTTGTTACAGGACTTCAGAGCAAACAACGCACTGTGGATTTGGTTCTACTAAATTTCCTGTCGATTTAAAGCCAAATTGTATATATGATTTACCGTTTTTTATATTCACGTTATTTAATATTTTTATCACTTGACTGTTTAACATTTAACGTTCTTTTATTTACTGCTGAATCCACCTCCTTACTCGCATGGGATGATGACGTAGTCGTAGATGTAGAAGCAAGCGGCTCCGACTGCACTTTACTTTTCTTCTTAATTATCCGTTTATCCATGTTTCAAGGCACTTTAGAAAAACGTTCATTTAACTTCACAGTAAACTGAAGACTAAAAATAACTTTAAGCCCAGCAAGTGAAATAAATCACAACAAATACATAGAGCAGTCAGAAGGCACATTCACTCACATAGAATGGATGTCTGACTGGGCGATTACCCACGTTGAGAATCCCTACAATAACGGAATATTTACGTTTACAAATCTTTAACTTTAAGCGAGTTTTTTTATTTTGTAATCACACATAAAGTTTTAGAAACATGTTTGGGAGTAGGAATTTTTTCTAGCTTGGGTTGGGTTGTTTTACCTCTGAGCGGCACTTTTTTGCAAATTTTAATATTGGCCAGGTCACAATATATAATACAATATTATAAATGGCCAGGTCACAATGACCCCAAAGGCTCAGAGAAGGTTGGGGGAGGGGACCCACTGGAACAGCTGTTGGGAGACAGATGGTAGCCTCCCGTCAAACTCATCCAGCGTATTCTTTAACGTGCACTCTCCCGCATACGAGGCCACGGCTAAGGTCCCACCCGACGGACGGCGGCTTTTCCAAGCCCATCGGTATCCCCTACTGACCGTGCACAGGGCGAGGAAATTTGCGGAGATAAATCTCAACGCTGACCCAGCTGGGACTCGAACCTGAGAACCTGCAATTACGAACTAGGCGCGCTACCGACTGAGCCACCCCCGACCCCTTTTTCTAGGAGTAGCTAAAAATTATAAAAGTACAAAAATGCACATAATATTTGAAAGGTATACATTTTGGGCGATTCCCACCCCTCTCACCTTTTAGCCACCCTGCTGAGCATAAAGCAAAATTTTTAACTTTAGCTTTTTTTTTGCTTTAGGAAGACAAAACATTACATTCCATTAACATACATTCCATAACATCGTACATGAGTAATGTTTTGGTATTCTGGTTTTAATTTATTATCGTGCATTACTTAATTACCTATTCTAATGTAATCAGTATGTTTCCTGATTACCTATGCAGAATATCTGAAACTTGAAATAATTTCTTAATATTTATGCAATTATAAAGTTGAGATGGTTCAAATAACCCATACTGTATTACATGGTATATAATTGTGATCAGGGCTGGCGCGAAACGGGTTCAGCACGGTCCCCGGAACACGGCCCCGCGGTTCACGAAAGCTCATCGTAAAAAACGAAATTTTGGTCAAAATTGACCGAAATATTGAAATCGGTCAATTTTGATGACGTAATTAAAGATTTTGCGGCGAAAAAGTCGAGAATAAAACTGTAATATTTATGATATACTCGGTGTTCCTATAAGTTGTATGTATATATGTACCGCACTTTGTACTTATAATAATAATTTATTATTATAAAATTCAGTAGATATAAATGCGTTTTTTTTTTTTGGCCCCGCACAATTTTGGAACCCGGCACCGCAAAAGTTCACGCCGGCCCTTTCTGTGATTCTCATACTGTCAAAGACATTAATTTTCAGTGTAAAAAAAATAATATGCAACACATTAGGCAGTTGGTGTGGACCTTTAGAAAACTTTTAAAAGAAAATAATTTACCTATATTACAGTAATCCTATTTAAAATCCCATTAAAAATAATACAGAGGTGAAAATAGAGCAGTGTTCTTCTTTGATCTTTACCCTTCAATTATTTTTCCAAACTATCTGATGGAAATCCAATTAGATAGAATCGATTGACATCATTAAATTATCTCTAATCACATTTTCCCATTAAACGCTTACTTCAAAAGCTACAGAACTTGGAAAGATACAGTCGGATTTACATAACATGGGGTTGTCATAATTTAATGATCGCTCACTATGTATTTCATGAGTTACTCTTAGCTCCCTTTTTAACTCATATTTTTTATAACTGTTTTTCCACAGATTTAATGTATACACTTTCAAACGCTATGTTTTAACCGTAATTATTCTTCGTAAAAATATGTGTGTGGTAGAGCAATACCCTGTGCACGTCAAAGAACACGCTGGATGGCTTTGACGGAAGGCTACCATTTGTCTCCCAAAAGCTGTCCAGTGTTCCCCTACTCCAAGCTTTCTCTGAACCTTCGAGGTCCTTGGTGACCTGGCCATTTAGCTCATTGTGTGCAAAAAGTGCCGCTCAGAGATAAAACAACCCAGCCCCTACTCTCGGTAAGAAGGGAGACCCTGATGGGCTTGAAAAGTCCGCCGTCCATCGGATGGGACGTAAGCCGTGATTTGTGTCCAGGAGAGCCATACTAGGTGCACGTTAAAAAACACGCTGGGTTGTCTTAAAGAGTTGGGTTGTTGGATTGTTTTACATCTGAGCAGCACTTTTTGCAAACAATGGGCAAGGACCCCGAGGCTCAGAGAAGGGTGTGGAAGGGTACACACTGGAACAGCTGTTGAGAGACAGATGGTAGTCTCCCGTCAAGGTCATCCAGTGTGTCCTTTAACGTGCGCACGATACGGCTCTCTCACACACGGGGTCTTAAATAGAGACTATCATCTGCTCTTAACAGCTGTTCAGTTGGTCTCCTTCCCTATCTTTCTCTGAGCCCTAGGGGTCCTTGCGACCTGCCCGTTTAGTCCATTGTGTGCAAAAATGAGGACTCACATATAAACCAACCAATCTTTCGATAAATGTTTTGCCCTTTCATTAGCTGACTGATAATTTATGCTTGTTCCCCAATTACAGCAATGTGCCACGAGGGTTGTGAAGAGATGGTGCAAGAATTCTGCATTACCCTAACGACTTCGTTTTCATCAATGTTCTGCAATTGTAAAATTGGTGTTCTATTTTGTTTGTTAGCTGTGTTATCTCCATCTGAGGCAGTGGTCAGCAATGACTTCGGTTTTAGTGGGGTATGTCCTTGTATGGGAAAGCCTGTAAAAGCTAGGAGTACCTTGTAGAATTCTTTTCTGTTCTATGTGTTGCAAATGAAAAAAAAAACTGTGAATAAAAGTAATTATTTCATGTCTAAAATCCTTGTATTTCGTTGTTTTGTTCTAACGTGGTTCTTATTAATTAAACGTGTTCTTAAAATCACTGCTTTCTTTAATCCAGTGGTTTAAAAAGTGTGGGAAGTGATTCTTTGAAGGGGGGGGGAGATTTCCCCCTTATATATCCGGCCTTGCTGCCATATGTTTCCTAACAACTGTCGGGTGGGTTTACCTTCCGTTAACCACGTTCTCGTACAATCTGCGGAGAAATGATCCCTAATTTCCTTTTATCTGAGGAACGAAGTAAGTGGAAAATTCCATTAAGTAAGAGCGTCTAATTATGTTTTCAGGAGTTTAGGTTCATCTCCGAAGTTGAAATTCAAATTGTTCAACCGTTAAAATTTAAGTAAGGATTACTAAACTTTCACTTCGAGTTACTGTTGCTGAATGTTATATTTATATATCTAATAATTAATTTTAAAATCGTATTTCATTAATTGTATTGAATGATCCGTAGGAGTTCTTGTAATGATGGAGTGGTTACCTTGCTTGCCTATCAAGCAAAGGGATCTGGGATGAAACATCGGAGATTTCTTATTTGACGTTCTGCTGGATTATTGCTTTCATATCCACTATGTGGCTTTAGAGGGATTCTAGGATCTAGGAAGATGGCTAAAGGGGACCAAGGCCCTCACTTCACACCTTGAGAACGGTAGAAAACAGAGACAAAAAAACATAGGTAGACGTCAAATTAAAATTTTCATACTTGTCTTAATTTTGGAATTTTTGGCCTCCACCCACCCCTGGTTATAACTATTTTTAGATCAGTGCTTGTTCGGGGTAATATGTTTTAAGTTTAAAAGTAAAACACACCTTAAACAAAAATTCACAAACACTTTTGTTCCAATTGCAGCACGAATTTAGCGTTCAGTTTATTTTTGAAACGAACTGCTGGGTTATGAGTGCATCAATTAACCTGCGTAATCAAAGATAAAGTCTGTGATTGCTAAAACTTGAAATTTGGCCCAGTCGTCTCTATGGCCCATTTGAATCTTTCTCGCTGGGTAGCAATGTAAATTTTTTTCAAGGGCACTCCCCACTTTTTACACCACGCCACGATGACTCGCGGATCGATACAGTTCAACTTCGACCTTCCCAAAGCGATACTTTTATTCTTCTCTCTATCTTTTGCCTTCACTACCAGTTTCAACAATTGCTCCCTCACCTTCTGTACTGTCCTCGCTTCCTTTCAATCAAAACTCGATCGTCTTCATCATGTTGCGCATGTTTTTGGTGAAGTATACCTAAAGCATACCGATGGTGCAATCAGTCACTGAATTCGTATTCGCTTCAGAGGAAGCTAAGGCACCGATTTACCTTCTCAACAAGATTGCCGGCGCCCTATCTTCCTTTGAAGTGAATACGAACTCAGTGACTGATTGCACCATCGATATGCTTTAGGTTTATTTTGTAATTTTTAGAGCCCATATAATTCTTGTTGAAATCCATAAGGAAATCAAACATGTTTTCCTTAAAATTTTAACTCTCATTTTCAGCACGTTTTCAAGAAAAAATAGTTATAACAAAACTAGTCACCTTAAAACACGAACTGGAGGATTTATCGAGCAGCTTCTCCTAGGTATTTCTCGATAAATCTTTTTCTTTTACTATGCAGCTCCCAGGGACAGCTCACTAAATCCTTTTTTTTTTCCTATACAGCTCCTATGGACAGCTCACTGAATCCTTTTTTTCCTATACAGCTCCTAGGGACAGCTCACTAAATTCTTTTTTCCTATACAGCTCCTAGGGACAGCTCACTGAATCCTTTTTTCCTACCCAACTTCTCCTAGACACTGCTCAGTCAATCTGGATTTCCTATACAGCTCCTCTTAGGGACAACTCAGTAAATCCCTTTTTCTACCCAGCTCCTCCGAGGAACTGCTCGGTAAATCCTTTTTCCTACCCAGCTCTTAGACGATTGTTGGTACAAGCGTTTGGCTCAGATATCCACTCCAACTTTAGATCAGCCAATGAAGAACCAATTTCAAACTGTGCTTCAAATGAATGTCTTTGCACTCTCTGTGACCACTTGGTTATATTTGCTGTTGTCAATTTATTCATTACACTCCTCATTTCACCTCCTTAAAAAAATTGAATACTCTCATTTTTTGGACTGCACCACCAGATGAGCTATATTAGTTTTATCTAATTTCTTTCCGAGAAATACACTGTTTCCAAAACGCTCGCTTCTCGAGAAAATGTTTCCTCGAAGACTTTTTGAGTAAATTATTATTTCACTATGATAAAATGTATTTTACAATATTATTTGTCAACACTTATACATTCCCATAATTTAATTCGTGACAAGTTCTATGAAATGTTTTACAAACTAACACCAAAAATAAAACTGTTTTTGGATTCTCTTTTATGTGTAATTCCAACATCAGCAGAAACGAAAGAAATTTATCGACCTTTTTCGAAGAATTTTTTTTTAAACCAAGGACAAGATAATAAGATGAAGTGATCGATGCCTCAAACTTTTTAAATATCGCTTTAAACACAACGCTTAAGCAGTTGTTTTAACTGAAATTATTGCATTAAAAACTAAACATGAAACAACGGATAGTTTTGTTTAATACTAAGAATTTTCTTTTTTTATTTTCTTTTGTTTATGACACATGTAATAACCATATAAATGTTTTGTTTCATAATAAATATAATAACCATATAAATGTTTTGTTATGTAATAAATATAATAAACATTCTTTAGTAAGCTGCTTTCTTAGCAAATACAATTTTAGTTATTTTAATGAAATATTTGAGAAAATTCTAGGAAATAACAATCATTTATATAAATTATTTTTTCTGAATACGGGGATTTCAAATATCTGATTCTTGAGAATTTAAAATTGTCGAGAAATCAGAAACCCTGGTTGTATCTCTATTACCCGGATGTACTATTTGAATTTGTTTTTAGATGAATATCAGAATTATACTTAAAACAGATTTATTTTCTTAACCCTTAAAAAACAAAATGTTTCCAACAAAAACGGGGGGGAGGAGAGAGAACTCCACATTAAGAGCTTGAACCCAAGTTTTTGTACTCTCCCACTGTCCTGAGTTGCATTAGAATACTACAGAATATTTCCAAATAAAATCTTAAGTAAAAGAATACTGGCATTTTGAAATGCAGAAAACAATTTTTTCTAACAATTTCTTCGCAATGCCCACATCGCTTTTCGTCGTAGGGTTGTTAAAGACAATGCAGACCACGCTTAGAAAAGCTAATATACGAAGCATCTTCACGCTTTCAAATTCCTTTCCGTGATGAATAATATGAAGTTCCAAACACTTGCATAGTCATAGAAGTTGTGCCAGCACCTACATTTCCGTCCACTTTATGCTACGATTTCGATTAATATCGTAACGATATAAAAGCAGCTGTTACTAATCAAATACTTTAGGAAGTCACGGAATCATATATTTCACCATAAAAGATTTGGCACACCTGAATTAAATTGAAACGTTAATCGCTATCCGAGCTCCTTCTATCCGATTTAGTGATTCAGAATAGCTTTTGATACGTCGATACAGGATGGTAGAGATGTTAGTCAATCTTGTATAGGAGGCGAAGTAAGTCCACAATATCATTTTGGAAGCTAGTGAATCCAATACTAAGTAGAAGAAATGCTTCTCTAATTAAATTGTGTAAAAATATATCATGATCCTATAGACAGGGACGTACCCGGGGATGGGAGGGGGGGTTCTTCCAGAAAATCCGGTCGTCTTATACGAAATCTCAAACATGTCTACCTACTTTAAATCCAAAACAGTTGACTTTGTATAATTTTATTTTAACCCCATATTCTTCTATGTCTGATACTGAAAATGGATTAAAAAAAACTATAAAATCTCATTCCATATAGAATATCATTTTAATCTTTTCCTGTTTTGTGAAATATTTTAGCAATCAGGAAACCCAACTCAATTTTTATTCTGAAAAAAGATACCCCCCCCCCAAAAAAAAGAAAGATTTTTCGGGGGGTGTCTAAAACCTTGATACATGCCTGCCTACAGATAAGCTCATCACACAAGTAGCAAAGAAAAAAAATCTCGAACATCTTTGGCAATCCATGCAGAGAGCATTCCTCCTGTGTACCCATGAGTCCTGCAGCTCTTCCTGAAAGCAAAGGGTCAGAAATAACGCATACTCTTAAGACCTTTCGTCTTAAAACAATGGGTCCCCATGATCAACCTAGGAAAAGCATTCTACACCTTCTTAAAATTACTTTGAACCGACCGACCTTACCACCAAATCTCTGCATGAAGCTTTGGAGCAACTTAAATATCTTCACTTACATCCTTAGGATAGACTAGCATCACTAGCTGTTATATCACTCTCCACTACTCTCATGTACAAGGAGTTCTAAGCGTAATTAAAGATAAACTGGAATGCCAAAACAAAGGCTCCTCACTACAGGTGGTGCCCTCACTCCAGCCACTTTTGACGTTGGCTTGATAGCGACTGCCGCCAGCCATCCAGAATTTGACGGAAAAGAGTGCGAGTCTTTTGTTCCTGTGCCGACAATGTTGGACAACGAGTCATGAAGCACTTTTGATATCGTTCTGCGCATGTTCGAAAATCTACATCTATAATAAAATAAATACACTACATCGGCAGGAGCAAAAACTGGAAATTCAAATCTACCATAAGCCTACAGCGCTACTCATTACCATTCTATACACTCCCAACAGCCACTAAAAAGAGTGCACAAACCTCTAATCGCCACACAACCATACAATTCAACTGACGGTAGTCTTTCCAAGTTATTGTGCTCTCCTTTCCCGTCTAGGGTAAAGCGGAGAAAATCTCAACTCAAGCAACCAGAGTTAAAAGCTCGAAACCGGGAAAAGAAGATTTGCGATCGTGTTTAGCTACCGATGAGCCATCCCCATTCCAATTAATATAGATTTCAGTCTTAAATACGATTGCATAGCATATATGTTTCCTAGAAAATCTGAAACCTCCAGCAGATTAAACTTGACTTTGTTTGCTTTCTGATTGTGCCCTTGCGTGTCGTAATAACGGGAGACAGAGAATTATTTAGCTAATAACAGCTGTATCAGCAAGTCGAATTCATAGAAATTCAATACCTTTGTAAAACATAATCTCCACATCATTCTTCGAAGAATATTCGAAGGGACCACATGCATTTCTTCCCTCTGACTTATATACGATATATTAATATTATAGTAATATTTTAATATGTCTAGCTTGTCTCGATCGTTAGGTTTTATAAGTTTGACATGGCTTGTCTTTTTCGTACCGAGATCAGAAACCGAAACTGGCATTCCGAAGAAAGTTATAGGCAAGATTGTTGAGTGCCTGTCAAAAGGTAAGTGGAAGGTTTTTCGAAATCCAAAAATTAGTTTACACCTGACTTCATTCGGTAAGAAATGTTTGAAATCAGTCTCATTATAAAACCTAATTCGAATTTAGAGGTCGTGTAGGGTGGGGGAGGGAATCCAAAGGGTCCACCCCCTTTGAGAATGCTAGTAACTGAAACGGAGGTGGGGGAAAAAATTAAACATATATACAACCCCGGATCTGGGCAAGAGTGGATTTCCTTTGCAGTACGACATTTTACCCTCCGATTTAAAGATCTTTTAAGTGACTGGAAAAATGCGTGAAATATGCAAACGTTTAATACTTTTTTGTCTCCATTATACTTATTAGCATTCTCAAACCGATAGAGCTCCTTGTTGCTTCCCTGTATATAACTATATGTATATACAGACTAACGTAGCTCAACGTAGCACTCTAAATTGGCAAATTTTTTCATTAAAAGCTAGCTAACGTTGAAGTGAAATTTTTACAGAAAAATGTCGCTACTAATAAATGGAAGATGTGCACTAAATCGCTTTAACTCCAACAAAATTAATACTATACTAAAACTTCCATTTTCAAGACAAGATTCCAAAATTATTTTTAGGCTAAGAACTGATACCATATTTTTAAATAAATCAAAATTTTTATTTAACTTAAGCAACTCCCCCAAATGCACAAAATGTAATCTAATTGAAAATTCTTCTCACATAATTTTAAATTGTGAAAAATATAATACTCAAAGAAAACATTTTTTTGAAAATCTTGAAAGTATAAATATAAATATATTCACTTTAAATTCTATTTTAAACTATCCTATCTTACATACTCAAATTAAAATATTTGGCTTCCTACTTGACTTCCTCAAAACAACAACCATATGGAATAATCTATAAAAAAAAATCCTCAAAAATATATGAAATATGAGAAAAAAATATATATGAAAAAAAAATGAAAAAAAAAAGTTATAAAAAAATTTCTCTCTTAAAGAATAAGAGAGAGAAGAAAAAAAAACCTATGGAAAAAGATACATATATAATCTTTAAGAAAACAAAATATTACATGGGAAAGTCTGAAGAAGGACCTCCCAATCCCTGTGAAGTTATTGAATTGAAATCGCTGTAAAATTCGATTTTCGACAATATTCCTTTCATATTAAAAGAGGTAGAGAAAGTGGAATATTCCACAGTAGACATTATTGTTAATCTGGACATAACATTGATTTCAGAAGTGATAAAGTTGAATAAATCATTACACAAATTTCTAAAATTAAATTTATTTCGTAAATGATTTGTTATTACAATTATTGTTTTCTTTTTCATTAACTTTTGAGGAAGATTCTTGTGACGAACAATGCTGCTGTTAATTATTTTAGTTTCTATATTTTTTGAACTTTTAAGGAATATTCTTACCATTCAAATTTTTGGATAAACTTAAAACTTAAATGAAGACTCCGATTTCTCTCCAGTTACCATTTTGTCAAGATCTGATCTTTAAAGTTAAGAAACTATGAATTAGACTTTGCAATCACCTAATGTGACAAATTAATCACCAAATGTTGGGTTACTTCTGTGGTCACTGTTTCGCACAGAATGGGCTAAATGGCTGTCATAAACACCCCGAAGGTTCAGAGAGGGATGGGGGAGAGGACCTATTGGACAGCTGTTAGGAGACAAATGGTAGCCTCCCTACCAAGGCCATCCAGCATGTTCTTTAACGTTCACAGGGTAATGCTCTCCCGCACACGGAGCTACGGCTTAACGTCCCATCCGACTGAAAGCAGTCTTTCCAAGCCCATGAGTCTATCCTACTGACCGAGGGTAGGTTGAGGTTTTCGCCCAATTAAATCTCCACGCTGGCTTAGGTGAAAGTAGAAACTAGGAACTGAAGATTACGAGCCTGACACTCTACCAACTGAGCCATCCCCACCATAAAGTAGAAAGGTAGTACACCAAAGTGCGTCACCCCGTTTATAATTAGCAAAAGATCACATGAAGCGATACAAAAAGCATATTTTCGAAGGTTTATAACACGAAATATTTCAGGGTTGGATTGGGTTGTTTTACCTCTCTTTTTTGAACACAATGGGCTAAATGGCCAGGTCACAAGGATCCCGAAGTCTCAGAGAAGGTTAGGGGAGAGAACCCACTGGAACAGCTGTTGAGAGACACATGGTAGCCTCCCGCGAAGGCCATCCAGCGTTTCTTTAGCGTGGACAGAGTATGGCTCTTCCGCACACGGGGTCACGGCTTAACATCCATCCGACGGACGGCGATCTAACCAAGTCCATCGGTGTCCCCTAATGACCCTGGTGTCAAACGGTCAGTAGGGGACACCGATGGAGTTTGCGGAGGTAAATCTCAATGCTGGGCAAGCTGGAACTCGAACCTGGGAACTGCAGATAACAAGCCTGGCACGCTATCTGGTGAGTCCCGCCCCAGCATGCGGGACAGCCACCCCCCTGTGCATGTTAAGAACACACTGAATATCTTGAAGGGACTGCAATGAGAATTTTTCTGAAATTTCTCAGCTTTTTTTTTTTTAGAATATAATTTTTATTCATAAGAGTAAAGTATACAAATACATTTACACTTTGACCCGTAAAGCTAAATAGCTTATCTGCAGGAAAATGAATAATTTATATTAACATAAGTCATTCAGCCACAAAAATGGTGTACATCAAATAAATCCACAAAACACAACACATAAAAATCAGCTAACTAGAAAATACCAAATAATTTTTTAATTCCATTTTAAGTCTTCTAAAAGAATCTATATTTAGTAATTCTTTTGGAATAGCATTAAATATAAGTGGTACTTGATATTCGGAGGTATGTTTCCCGTAATTTTTTCGAAAATTTGGCAATTTGTAATAACCCTGGTTTTGAAGTCTTGTATTTTTATCATGTTGAATTTTTAGTTTGTAAGTTTCATCAAAAAAAATTTTAATTATTACATTATATTTATATAAATTGCTGTAGGGCAAAAGATTTAAAAATTTTAATCTATCGGTAGAAGTTTTATAAATTTTTTGCAAATGAAACGGAATAATATTTTTAGCTATTATAGACTGCAGTTTTTCTATTTTATTTATGTTAGTTAAGTTAGTTGTTCCATGCACAATTATTCCATAATTTAAAATAGATTCGCATATTGCTTTATAAAATAGGACACATGTTTCCATATTTAATACGTATTTCAATTTTTGAATTTTTATCGCCGATATTCTCAAGCTTTCACATATGTGGGATATACGGGCATTCCACCTAAAATATTCATCAAAAATGATTCCTAAGTAATTTATTTTATTTACTTGCTCAACAAGTGGGCAGCTGCATAATGATTCACAATTCGAAGCATCCTTTTTTCTGCAATTTATTTTATGAGTTTTGATAAAGAGGTTTTGATGATATGAAATCCTGGTGAATGAATAATCATCAGTTTTGTTTTTTTCTCATTTAAATAGATTTTATTATAATTTAACCATCTAATAATATTATTGTAATCTGTTTGAACCTCTGAAATGCTATCATTTAAATATTTCTGACTGTTTATTAAAACAATGTCGTCAGCATATAGATAAATAGCACTATTTAATTTTGTATTGAACAAATCATTTATGTACACTAGGAACAATAAAGGACCTAAAATTGAGCCTTGGGGAATTCCACATCGTGTAATTACTTTTCTGCTGTAGCAGTTTTTTATTTTAGTAATTGTGTATCTGTCTGATAAATAATTTCTAAACCAATCTAACAATATACCGCGAATACCGTAATTTTCCAATTTATTTAGTAAAATGCTATGATCTATTGTATCGATTCTTACGCCCGTTCTGCCCTCGGTGAGGAAGAGGATAGCGATTGGCTTGGAAAGATCGTTTCCCATTGCATAAGACGTCAATTCATGGTCACTCGTGCAGGAGAGACGTACCCTGCGCACATAGATGACCTTGAGGGGAGATTACCATCTATGTTCTAATAACTCTTCAGTATAATCCATTCCCCATCCTTTTTTCTTCGTCTTTGGCGTCCTTTTCACCTGGCTATTTAACTCAGCTTGCTCATGAAAGGTGTTGCTCAGAATTAAAACAACCGCAGTTCAAGCTGACTCCACTGAAATATATTGTTGTTCAATGTTACAAATGATTATAGATGGAAATATTTATGTACTTCTTTTCTTTCATTGTTTTTAACTTCATTGCTTTCTGTACCATTTCAGAACTGAACAGAACTGCTATCGAAGAATATGTCATTTGTATGACTAAACTCCCTAAGATGGTAAGCAATTAATTAAGCACTAGAAATTATTTATTATGAATTAAAAATTGTTTTTGATTAGCGAATTATGTTTTTTTTTCTTTTACTATAAAAGAAAATTAAGAGGCAGGGGTTACTCAGTTGGTAGCGCACCAGGCTCGTATCTGTAGTTCCTAGGTTCGGGTCTCACCTGGGTCAGCGTTCAGATTTATTGCCGCAAAACCCCCCACCGTGACTTCGGTCAGTAGGGAACATCGTTGGGCTTGGAAATACCGCCCTCCGTCGGATAGGACGTTAAGCTGTGGATGGGACGTTAAGCCATACCTTGTGCAAGTTAAAGAACACGCTGGATGGCCTTGACTGGAGATTACCAACTGTCTCCCAACAGCTGTCCAGTGGCCTCCCAACAAGCTGTCCAACAGCCTCCCAACAACTCCCCAATCCGTCTCCTAACCCTCGCAGTTCTTGTGATCGGGCCATTTATCCATTGTGTTCCAAAAAGCTTCGCTAATAGGTTACCCAACACATACACACTCTTACGTTTTGATTTCCTAACGAGCAATAGGGAATAATTGCCTTGATTCTAAAATACAACTCTGCTTACGTTGAGATTAATCTCCTCAAAACCTGGTCCTTGGTTAGAAAGAGAACACCGATGGGCTTGGAAAGGTCCCCGTCCTTCGGATGGGTTGGGTTGTTTTACCCCTGAGCGTCACTTTTTTTGCACACCATGGGCTAAATGGCCAGGTCACATGGACCCCGAAGGCTCAGAGAAGGTTGGGGAAGGGGACCCACTGGAACAGCTGTTGGGAGACAGATGGTAGCCTCCCGTCAAGGCCATCTGGCGTGTTCTTTAACGTGCACAGGGTATAGCTCTCCCGCACACGGGGCCACGGCTTAACGTCCCATCTAACGGACGGCGGCCTTTCCAAGCCCATCGGTATCCCCTACTGACCGTGGGTAGGGCGGGGAATTTTGCGGAGATAAATCTCAACGCTGACCCAGCTGGGACTCGAACCTGGGAACTACAGATTACGAGCCTGGCGCGCTACCGACTGAGCCACCCCCGCCCTACGTCGGATGGGACGTTAGGCCGTGACTCCGTGTTCAAGAGAGCTCCCATCTTAAGCACGTTAAAAAAACACATTGGATGGTCTTGACGGGAGGCTTTCACCTCTCTCCTAACAATTCCAGTGAATCCCCTATCGAAATCTTAGCCCCTGGTGCTTGTGACCTGGCCATTTAGGGTACATAAGTGACCCTCGAAGCTCCAGTTTGCCATTCCGAATTTGGATTCAGAAGCTGAATCTTCAAACTCGACTTGCCGTTTATTAACATTCTTGAAATTTAAACAGCTACACAACAACAACAGGTGGCGGGGGTGGCTCAGTCGGTAGCGCGCCAGGCTAGAAATCTGCAGTTCTTAGGTTCGAGTCCCAGCTGGGTCAGCGTTGAGATTTATCTCCGCAAGACTCCCGCCCTGCCCACGGTCAGTAGAGGATACCGATGGGCTTGGAAAGGCAGCCGTCTAAAGGATGAGACATTAGCCGTGCCCTAGTATGCGGGAGATCCATACCCTGTGCAGGTTAAAGAACACGCTGGATGACCTTGAAAGGAGACTACCATCTGTCTCCCAACAGCTGTTTCAGTGAGTCCCTTCCCACATCCTTCTCTGAGCTTAAGGGTACTTGTGACTGGCCATTTAGCCCATGGTGTGCAAAAAAAGTGCCGCTCAGAGGTAACCCAACACCAACAATAGAGAAGTTCATATACAACTGAAGTAAGGAATTATGTGAAAACCTTTTAATAATTGTTTGTCCCTTGAATATCAAATTGAGAAAATAAATATTTCTGTTTTGTTTACAGTTCCAGGATAAACTGCAGATGTGTTTCGAATACGCGGTACCATGTTTTAATGATACCTATGATGCCTTCTATGCAGTACACTACCTTCCTTGTATGTTTGACAAGGTAAGATTAAATCTGATTTCTCTAGTAATAACGAATATAAAGAAGTTCGGCTTAAATTTTCGAGAACGAGCCAGCGGAAAAAAATGGCACTAAAAGATTTAATTTTATTCCTCATATTAGCGCGTGTGTTCCCATATATTAGAGATGTGAAGAGTGGGGCGGGGGTGGCTCAGTCGGTAGCGCGCCAGGCTCGTAATCTGTAGTTCCCAGGTTCGAGTCCCAGCTGGGTCAGCGTTGAGATTTATCTCCGCAAAATTATCCGCCCTGCCCACGGTCAGTAGGGGACACCGATGGGCTTGGAAAGGCCGCCGTCCGTCAGATGGGACGTTAAGCCGTGGCCCCGTGTGCGGGAGAGCCATACCCTGTGCACGTTAAAGAACACGCTGGATGGCCTTGACGGGAAGCTACCATCTGTCTCCCAACAGCTGCTCCAGTGGGTCCCCTCCCCCAGATTTCTCTGAGCCTTCGGGGTCCATGTGACCTGGCCATTTAGCCCATGGTGTGCAAAAAAGTGCCGCTCAGAGGTAAAACAATCCAATCCAATGTGAAGACATTACAAGGGGGGCGCAACCGGTAGGCGAGAGGTCTAATGTTTTCATATTTTCTGACTATTCAACCGCTAGAGGGTTTTTTTTTTATTTTACGCCTTTAACACCTCCTAACGGTGTAAATTCAAACTAGTGGATGAGTGGGTAAATGCTGATAGTAATATTTTATAAGTACCTATGTAACATGAGATGCATTTTTTTCAACATCTCTTAAAACAACAAATTTGCATTTTTTTTCCACCTCCTCCAGTGGTAAGATACGTTGGTCTTGTCAATTATTCCTGCCAAACGGAGATTCTTCCCGTTTACAGTCTTCCAGCAAAACTGTTGATTTCTGAAGATCATTTTCAACTCTTTTCGCCAAATGCTAATGTTTACCGAATGAAATATTATGAGCATAAATTGTATATTTGTTCCTTATTAATTGTAAAAATGTTTTAACTTTAGTAAATAATCACAGGATAAGTCCTGTAGACATGGAATTCATGAAATATGAAATGATGAGCTGAAAAAAAATTGGTTTTGCCACGAGTGGAATTCGAACCCACATCTCCAGGAAACATGCCTGTTATGCTAACCACTACATCATCAATGGTTAACCTTTTCTCAGCTTATGTGACCTTATAAACGAACCAATTTTTTTCAGCTCATCATTTCATGAGTTCCACGTCTACAGGACTTATCCTATGATTATTTACTAATGATTTATTGATTTAACGCCCTGAGCGTGAGTGACAAATATTAATTCCATCTTTAATGAGGCAACAGAGTTGTCCCCCTCCTGGATAGATGGCGCCACTTGTGCGAATCAAATAAATAAAATTCGGAACGTTTATAAGGTCACATAAGGTGAGAAAAAGTTAGCCATTGATGGTGTAGTGGTTAGCATAACAGGCATATTTCCTGGAGACGTGGTTTCGAATCCCACTAATGACAAAACCCAAATTTTTTCCAGCTCATCATTTCATGTTTTAACTTAATATAAACAGCCTTCATTATTCATATAATATATGCTTAATTACGATATTTATCTACATTGTGACATGCTAACAAAACATTTTCGAATAAATTTGTTTATTATTACTCCATTTACTCTCATTATATAGTACCCAGTACGGTTTGGACCCTTAGTTATAAGAAAAAAAAGTTATTGTTTTTTGCCATGAACAATTCACTTCATGTATATTGCCAGTAAGAATTCACATATATTTCCAGTAAGAATTAACTTCATGCATTGTAAGAAAACATTACTTTGGTACAAAGACAAATTCTGCATATGCAATATGTGCAAATTTTTAGGTACTTTATGGTTAATAAATAACTTTATTTTTAAAAAAATTTCAAATTTTTGGTATTACCTTATTTCTTCGATTCTAAGACGCACTTTTTTTCCCATATAGACGTTTCCAAATAAATACGGGGTGAGTCTTAGAATTGAAGAAATACGGTAATAACGATTTGCAATATTTCTTCTAAATTTTGGCATTTGCTACATTTCTACATTTTTTTGCCTCCATTAGAGAACACAATTAAAAGCTGTTCGGAAATTCTGGAAATGCGAATCGCAACATTTCATCGATACCTATACAGCAGAAGAAGATTTGTTACCTATCTCCTAAAGCAAAACAAATTGAATCTCTACTGACGAACGAGGTCGTTTTTCCTCTGAGCGGCACTTTTTTTGCGCACAATGGGCTAAATGACCAGGTCACAAAAACCCCGAAGGCTCAAAGAACGTTGGGAGAGGGGACCCGTTGGAACAGTTGTTGGAGAGACCGACGGTAGTCTCCCGTCAAGGCCATATAGCGTGTTCCTTAACGTGCACAGGGTATGGCTCTCCCGCACAAAGGGCCACGGATTAACGTCCCATCCGAAGGACTTTCCAAGACCATCGGTGTCCCCTACTGACCTTGGGCTGACCATCGGTGTCCGCGTACAATTTGCCAATAGTAGGGCGGGTAGTTTTACGGAGATAATCTCAAGCTGGGAACTGCAAATTACGAGCCTGGCGCGCTACCAACTGAAGCCATTCCCGCCCCACTGATGAACTGACGATAATGTCAAAACGTAGCTCGTTGTGTTTGCATAAAGCGATCTAAAATGACAGACTATCCACGATAAAAATGAACGAAAACTTTAGAAAATGGCGGGTTAAATAAGGAAGGGTCAACGTAGTCTCATAAATAGTTATTTGGATTGGAAAAGAGAGTCACATCTACAGAGGGCAAGGGAGCTAACTCCCCCCTCTTTAGAATACTTTCAAAGAGTGGGGGGGATATTAACTCTCATTTTAAATGTCATATATATATAATACAAGTAGGCCCTGATCTAGAAGGGCAACAGATTGAATTTCCATTACAATATAACAGGTCCGCCTCTGTTTTCGAGATCTTTAAAAATGCATGAAATATACACAAGTTTCATTTTTTTTCCTTTATTACCATTACCAGAATTATCAAGGGGAGGGAGGGTGGCATGACGACTTTGCCTCCCCCTGGATCTAGGAGTTACAATTCTCTTTGAAACTGCAATACTATGGGAATGAAAACGTTCATAAAATAAATTTCCTAAATGAAACAATCCAGAAGAGGCAAATACCATGCCCTAACATTATCATTAAACACCTATTCACTTTGAATTTTCTGCCTTGGTTACACGTATTTTTAAACGATTAAATATTACCAAAACGGAGAGGAAAATTTTATAACGGAGGTTCTTGTTCAAACTTGTACCCCCTACTCTTCCCCCCTTCTCCAAGTTTTAAAGATTTATTTTTTCTAGTTCCGGATTTGGTCGGAATGATATCGAGCATACGTCTTGAAGTCTTTGCTAGCGTTAGAAGAATTTGTAATAGTTCTAGCCGTCTGTAATTTGGAAAATTTCAATTTATTTACTACTCTTCCGTATTATAATTCTAGTGTCTGTTTCCTGTTTTCAGATTTTCCATTGTGTTGACGACAGTATAGAAAAAGTGAGTGAAAATTATATTCGAAAACTTTCTATTACACCTTGTTACGTATTCTTAAGTATTGATGACTTGATGTCATTACTAAATACCAGTTTCCATATCATCAATTCATAAATGTCTCTTATTTATGTTATTTAACCTAATTCTTAATGATTTGATATTATGCTTAAGATAAAATTTTTAAAATCGAATGATATTCGTGAAATTTAAATAATTCTGCGTTTTTGCATTGTTTACTGTAAATTAATTATTACATTTTCCTGTCCCTTTATTAAACTATCGTTTTTTGCATGAGGTGCCATATCTAATTGAATCAAACTTTGCAAAATTTTTGTACATACATCTTTCTAAATTTAATTTATGGCAATAGAAGAAAATTATTTAGAAGAGCGACTAAGGTTTCATGTTTTAGTGCTCTATAATGTTTTCATATAAACATAATAATTAAAATTATATTATTTTACACTTTCTTCTTATTATTTGGTACCTATATATAATAAGTAGAAACGTAATATTTCTCTGTTGAACTCGATGTCAAAAAAGATTGTGTACCACTACTTTCGAGAGTTCAAACAGGAATTGACCCGCGTTGCTTTCGTCGTTGGTGACGTAAGCGCGCGCTCTCATAGCTCGTGGCTTCGTTTCTATGCTATCGTGATTTTTATTTCCGTTTCGACAGATTTTGGTATACCCTGTGGTTCCCAAAGATACTTGACCGAACGTTCCTAAATTTCGTACTAAGGTTTCCCCTACCTGATCTGGATTTGGTTTAAAAAATCAGATTCCTATACCTGCAACGGGATGCCTTAATATAATAATGTCTTTGGGAATATGCGGGATATGGCAACGGCAGCAGATTTAAATGTTATTAAGACTCACGATAGCAGTTAGGGAGCAGTAAGTGGCAACAATAAATTTGTCAGCGATTATCGTTTCCCGTAGTTTGATAATTATTTCTGCTTCTAGCAAGCCACCTTTTGGACTTAGACTTGGAATTAGGCACTGAAACTCGGAAGACAGTCAGAAACACTCTGTGAAGCTTTGAAGCGTCTACCACGATTTCTCGATGAGTTATGGCTGCCAAAGACACTTTAGTTATTGTAAGGCATGGCTGTTTGTGTCGTTTTTCTGCTGAGGTCGTGCCATCCTCTCAGAACTTCTACTGTGGCATATAAACTGACAGGCTCCTGTCAGACCTCTGTGGCAAGCAGCTGCTTGAGGGGGTATTTATTTTTTTTATTTATACGCATTGAAGCCGAATGTATGGCAGCTTATTTCTCGGATTCAGTCTCATCCATCAGATACGGGGCGGGGGTGGCTCAGTCGGTAGCGCGCCAGACTCGTAATCGGTAGTTCCCAGGTTCGAGTCCCAGCTGGGTCAGCGTTGAGATTTATCTCCGCAAAATTCCCCGTCCTGCCCGCGGTCAGTAGGGGACACCGATGGGCTTGGAAAGGCCGCCGTCCGTCGGATGGGACGTTAAGCCGTGGCCCCGTGTGCGGCAGAGCCATACCCTGTGCACGTTAAAGAACACGCTGGATGGCCTTGACGGGAGGCTACCATCTGTCTCCCAACAGCTGTTCCAGTGGGTCCCCTCCCCCAACCTTCTCTGAGCCTTCGGAGTCCATGTGACCTGGCCATTTAGCCCATGGTATGCAAAAAAGTGTTGCTCAGAGGTAAAACAACCCAACCAATCACATACTCTTTCGAAGCAAACTTCAGTCTTGATGTTAAGATAAATATTATATGAATATTAAATATTTTTCCTTATTATTTGGTACCTATACATATACCAAGTACAAACGTAATATTCTTCTATTCAACTCGACACAAAATAAAATTATGTACCACTACTTTAGAGACTTTCAGAACAGAGCAGCATTGGGTAAATTTTGTTACAATTAATGAAATAAATAACACTTTGTGTGTAAATATTTTTATCACCTAAACTAAATATTATTTCTCGTGATAGAAAAAATCTTATTTCTGCATTTAGTCCATTCAGGATAAGATTCTAAAACAAAATGAATTTGAATTGAAATGTTATTTGAAAAAAAAACTGAGTTTGGCAAGAGTGGTATCCGAACACACGACTTCATAATATGTCAGAAGCTCTACCTCTGAGATAATCCAAAGCTAGTGGGGCAGGGACTATCTGAGTCGGTGATTGCCAACTTCGAGATCTACAATTCCTAGGTTAGAATTTCAACTGTGCCTGAAATAGTGTCACCCCAGAATACGAATCCCCCACGCACAGTGCTCTTATGACGCCATAGACCACGCTCGATTATTAATATTCATAACTAACCACGTCCTTTTATTAATATTTTATAATTCATATTTCATAATTCATATTTAATTAGTGCCGCCCCTTTATTAAAACCCCTTATTAAATGTTCCGCCTCCTTTTATTAAAATCGCCCACTGATCACAAACTCCCGAGTCCGCCATTTTTAGGGGCGGGGGTGGCTCAGTCGGTAGCGCGCCAGGCTCGTAATCTCTAGTTCCCAGGTTCGAGTCCCAGCTGGGTCAGCGTTGAGATTTATCTCCGCAAAATTCCCCGCCCTGCCCACGGTCAGTAGGGGACACCGATGGGCTTGGAAAGTCCGCCGTCCGTCGGATGGGACGTTAAGCCGTGGCCCCGTGTGCGGGAGAGCCATACCCTGTGCACGTTAAAAAACACGCTGGATGGCCTTGACAGGAGGCTACCATCTGTGTCCCAACAGCTGTTCCAGTGGGTCCCCTCCCCCAACCTTCTCTGAGCCTTCGGGGTCCATATGACCTAGCCAGTTAGCCCATGGTGTGCAAAAAAAGTGCCGCTCAGAGGTAAAACAACCCAACCCGCCATTTTTAATCCTGACGTCATCACAAACTACCGGAATAATTCTAAGTCCCGATTTTTGACTCCACCTCATTAAAAAAAACCCTTATCAAAACTCTCTCCCCCTATCAAGAGTTCCGCCCCCGCATTAATTAATCCGTTATCAAAAGTTCCGCCCCTTTTTTTAAAAAACTCCTCTCGCGCATTTTTATTTCCTCGTAAAATAACACACGTATTTTTAGGTCTTATAAATCAACCCCACATATATTTTTATACATTAACGTGGTAATTGTATATTCCCCGTATTTATTTTTATTAACTTGCGAATTTTTTATTAACTTGCAAATTTTTATTTCATGTATTTAATTTTATTAATTAAACACTTATCAAAATTGACGTCCCCTTTATTAATACGCACCCCCTCATTAAAAAAACTCTTATTAATATGCACCCTCTTTATTAAACGCTTATCAAAAGTCCCCCCATTTGGACTACTAACCTCTTAATTTCCACCCTCAAAATAAATCAAATCCAACCAAACTTTCGGTGGCAAACCCTCTCCGAATGGTTGATGCAATCCTCAAAATAATTACAAAGTCCCATATTTTGTGGCATCGACCTTCATATAATTCTAAGTCCTCCGACGTGCATTTCGCAACAAATGTTCGTTACCTCACCCCTACCGATTTACTAATGGATGGATTTACAAACAGAAAAGTCCTGCGAAATTAAAAAATATTATTCCAAACAGAGAATCACATGTCTCTGAATAAATAATTCGTATTTTAATATCTACCAATTTAAAGCATGGCGTGTCAAAACTTCCCATTTAACATTCCCATCTGTCTCCTGCTGTCCAATAGGTCCCATTCTCTATAACATTTTCTGAACCTTGAGGTCCTTATGATCTGGCCATTTGGGGAGAGGGTGGTTCAGTCGGTAGCATGCCAAGCTCTTAATCTGCAGTTCCATGGTTCGAGTCCCAACTGGATCAGCATTGAGATTTATCTCCGCAAAACTCCCACTCTGACCTCGGTCAAAGGGGACACCGATGGCCTTGAAAAGGCCACCGTCCATCAGATTGGATGTTAAGCCATAGCCCCTTTGCTGGTGAGTCATACCCTTTTCATGTTAAAGAACACGCTGGATGGCCTTTATGGGAGGCTACCATCTGTCCAGTGGGTCCCCTTTTCCCATATCCAGTGAGCCCTTGGGGACCTTATGACCTGGCCATTTATCTCATTATGTTTAAAAAAAGCGGTACTCAAGGGTATTATAGCCTAAGTATTTAGAAACCCAAAGCTAGTTTCATTCCAGCTATACAGCAGTTTACTCGACGCGCCATCTATTGATCGGAAACAGAAACAAATTCTCCACCAGAATATTTTTATAATCAAACACAGAAACAGCGTTCTCAGAGAAATCTTCAATAATACTAAAACACACTCGTCCTGTGCCCAAGCAACTTGTTAGCTGATGATATTCATTACCGCCGGTAATTTGATCGGAAACCACGTTTTGCTTTTAAATATGGTTAAAAAACGGTCAATTTTGATGACGTAATTAAAGGTTTTGCGGCGAAAAAAATTATATAATATACTCGGTGATCCTATAAGCTGTATGTAGATATGTACCGCACTTTGTACTTATAATAAATAATTTATCGAAAGTGTTTAGATGAGATAAAAATTCTAAATAAATATACAGATAAACATTGATTTTCTTTCGTACTTTCAGTTGACCTGTGAGGAGAGACGTCAGCTTAAACAGCACGAGGTAAGAAATGACCCTACTACTACTATTCTTCAATCTATCTCTTGCAGTTTCTTAATTTTTTAATCTTTTTCTGCATATTCTTAAAGATTTGTCATTTAATTTCATTGAGATTTGTCTTTCCCAGTAGTCGTAGAACTACTGCAGTTAATTTCTATCCTGAATGAATTACTCTATCGGCAAATATTCGCTATTAATGAATTGCCTTATAATAAATTCACTTTCTACGAATTGTTTTCTTCTATCTTTCGTTGCAAATCACACTGAGCTTTATTTATGTACACTTGTCTCCATAAATTAAACAACAACCCTATGTTATGTACATGGAAATATTGAAATCGGTCAATTTTGATGACGTATTAAAGATTTTGTGGTGAAAAAGGCGAGAAAAATTATGTAATATTTATGATATACTCGTTGTTCCTATAAGTTGTATGTAGATATGTACCGTACTTTATACTTAAAATAAATAATTTATTATTATAAAATTCAGAAGTACATATAAAAGCGTGTTTTTTTTTTGGCACCGCATAATTTTGGAACCCGCCCCCGTAAAAGTTGAAGCCGGCCCTGTCTGTGATTCTCATACTGTCAAAGACATTAATTTTCAGTGTAAAAAAATAATATGCAACACATTAGGCAGTTGGTCTGACTCTTTAGAAAACGTTTAAAATAAAACAATTTACCTATATTATATTACAGTAATCCTATTTAAAATCCCATTAAAAATAATACAGAGGAGAAAGTACAGGATAATAATTATATGAAAATAGAACAGTGTTCTTCTTTGATCTTTACCCTTCAATCATTGTTTCCAAACAATCTGATGGAAATCCAATTAGATAGAATCGATTGACATCTTTAAATTAATTCTAATCACATTTTCCCATAAAACGCTTACTTCATAAGCTACAGAACTTGGAAAGATACCCCATGATTGACAGAACATGGGGTGGTCATAATTTAATGATCGCTCAGTATGAATTTCATGAGCTATTTTTAGCTCCTTTTTTAATTCGTGCTTTTTATAACTGTTTTTCCATAGATTAATGTATACACCTTCAAATGCCATTTTTTTAATCATAACTCTTCGTAAAATTCTGTGTGCGGACCGTGTCGGATGTGACGTTATGCCTTGGCTCCGTGTGGGGTAGAGCAATACCCTGTGCACGTTAATGAACACGCTGGATGACCTTAACGGAAGGCTACCATCTGTTTCCCAACAGTTCTCCAGTGTTCCCCTACTCTCAACGTTCTCTGAACCTTCGAGGTCCTAAGTGACCTGGCCATTTAGCCCGTTGTGGAGAAAAAGTGCCGCTCGGAGATAAAACAACCCAGCCCCTACTCTCACTGAGAAGGGAAACCCTGATGGGCTTTCAAAGGCCGCCGTCCGTCGGATGGGACGTAAAGCCGTGATCCTGAGTCCAGGAGGGCCATACCCTCTACACGTTAAAGAACACGCTTGGTGATCTTAAAGGGTTGGGTTGTTGGATTGTTTTATCTTTGAGCAATACTTTTTTGCACAGAATGGGCAAGGACCCCGAGTCTTAGAGAAGGGTGGGGGAGGGTACGCACTGGAACAGCTGTTGGGAGGCAGATGATAGTCTTCCAACAAGGCCATCCAGTGTGTTCTTTAACATGCACAGAGTATGGCTCTCTTACACACGGGGTCTTAAATAGAGACTCTCATCTGCTCTTAACAGCTGTTCAGTTGGTCTCCTTCCCTATCTTTCTCTGAGCCCTAGGGGTCCTTGTGACCTGCCCGTTTAGTCCATTGTGTGCAAAAATGACGACTCACATGTAAACCAACCAATCTTTCGATAAATGCTTTGTCCTTTCATTATCTGACTGATAATTTATGCTTGCTTCCAATTACAGCAATGTGCCATGAGGGTTGTGAAGAGATGGTGCAAGAATTCTGCATCACCCTAACGACTTCGTTTTCATTAATGTTCTGCAATTGTAAAATTAGTGTTCTATTTTGTTTGTTAGCTGTGTTATCTCCATCTGAGGCAGTGGTCAGCAATGACTTCGGTTTTAGTGGGGTATGTCCTTGTACGATAAAGCCTGTAAAAGCTAGGAGTACCTTCTAGAATTATTTTCTGTTCTACGTGTTGCAAATGAAAAAAAAAACTGTGAATAAAAGTAATTATTTCATGTCTAAAATCCTTGTATTTCGTTGTTTTGTTCTAACGTGGTTCTTATTAATTAAACGTGTTCTTAAAATCACTGCTTTCTTTAATCCAGTGGTTTAAAAAGTGTGGGAAGTGATTCTTTGAAGGGGGGGGGGAGATTTCCCCCTTATAGATCCGGCCTTGCTGCCATATGTTTCCTAACAACTGTCGGGTGGGTTTCCGTTAGCCACGTTCTTCCGTTAGCCACGTTCTCGTGCAATCTGCGGAGAAATGATCCCTAATTTCCTTTTATCTGAGGAACGAAGTAAGTGGAAAATTCCATTAAGTAAGAGCGTCTAATTATGTTTTCAGGAGTTTAGGTTCATCTCCGAAGTTGAAATTCAAATTGTTCAACCGTTAAAATTTAGGTAAGGATTACTAAACTTTTACTTCGAGTTACTGTTGCTGAATGTTATATTTTTATATCTAATAATTAATTTTAAAATCGTATTTAATTAATTGTATTGAATGATCCGTAGGAAGTCTTGTAATGATCGACTGGTTAGCATGCTCGTCTATTAATCAAAAGAATCTGTGATGAAACATCGGAGATTTCTTATTTGTCGTTCTGCTGGATTATTGCTCTCATATCCACTATGTGGCTTTAGAGGCATTCTAGAATCTAGGAAGACGGCTAAAGGGGACCAAGTTCCTCACTCCACACCTTGAGAACGGTAGAAACCAAAGACAAAAAAACATAGGTAGACGTCAAATTAAAATTTTCATACTTGTCTTACTTTTGGAATTTTTGGCCACCACCCACCTCTTGTTATAACTATTTTTAGATCGGTGCCTGTTCGGGGTAATATGTTTTAAGTTTAAAAGTAAAACACACCTTAAACAAAAAATGACAAACACTTTTGTTCCAATTGTAGCACGAATTTAGCGTTCAGTTTATTTGTGTAATGAACTGCTGCAATTAAATGACTGCATCAATTAACCTGTGTAGTCAAAGATAAAATAGCAACCATGAAAGTCTCTGATTGCTAAAACTTGAAATTTGGCCCAGTCGTCTCTATGGCCCATTTGAATCTTTCTCGCTGGGTAGCAATGTAGATTTTTTCCAAGGGCACTCCCCACTTTTTACACCACGACACGCTGATTCGCGGATCAAGATAGTTCAACTTCGACGTTCCCAAAGCGATACTCTTATTTTCATCTCTATCTTTTGCCTTCACTATCAGTTTCTTCAATTGCTCCCTCACCTTCTGGTACTCCCCTTGCTTCCTTTCAACCAAAACTTTGTACTTCTCTGACTTGAACATTCTGAACATCCTATTAGCTTTCCTCACTACACTCTGACATTCCTTTAGTTTCTTATTCTTCTCCTCGATCTTCTTCATCATGTTGAGCATGTTTTTGGTGAAGTTTTTAGGGACTTTGCGCTGATGATTGCAGAGGAGAGCGACATCTCTGTTGGCCCTATTGTAGGCGAGGATCTTCTCTTCAACTGTCATACTTCTTTTGGTGAGCTTCTTCAACTGTACGTCGAGGGTCTTGGACGCATTGTAAGTGCGAAAAACTTTAGCAGTGAGGTTCTTCATCTTTTCGTTGAGATATTTGTTCAAACTAGATGTGTTGAGCTTGTCAAAAACAGCGCTCTTCGGTTTCTTCATCTTCAGAAGGCTCTGCGTCCTCTCGAAGACTTCTTTCTCCACCTTAACGTTGTTCACGTAGCGAATGCAGTCCTTCCCGGGGAAATCGAAGTGGATCACATACTTCTCTCCGTTGTAAGCTTTTCTGAGGTTTATGTGTTCTACCCTCAGAGAACAGCAACCCACAGTGTCGGCAGTATCGCCATTCTTTTCCTTTCCCGCTCTCAGGGCGAGTCTGTCGATGAAATACAGAGCCACAGCCCTCTGTCTGGTCACGAAATCCCTCGATTTCATTTCTTTCCTATACTCACGTCTAATACGGTTGATGTGATGCTTCAATTTCCTGGATATTTCGTATTTTTCCACGTCGTTTACCACCTTCAGCGTCGAACTGGTGTTCAACATTACGTATTTAATCGAGTGAAGAATGTTGTCCTCCCACTTGGCCAACCACGTGACCGTGTTATCGTGAATCACTTTCTTCCACTTGTGGCCGCGAGGGGGCTTCGGAACCGGAACGTTCCTACCGATGTTGATCACCACATCCTCGGGCGTTATTCTTCGTTTTAGCATCCCAAGTTTCGGATGATTCCCGCGTCCTCTGAAAATTCCCGGGGGTTCGACTTTAAAGTTCCCTACTTTTTGTTTTACTCCATCGACGAGGCAATATTTGTACTTCTCCTCCTCTTTATCTTTTTGTTTTTTCAGCCTGCCCTTACCCGATTTCCTCATCTCTTTTTTGTATTTCGCTTTCTCGCACAAGTGTTTGCGAATATCGGAGAAATCACAGTCCTTTAAATTCGTAATTAAGCGCTTCTCACGAGGCTTCATAACCTTTCTCCAGTCACTGAAGAAATTGTCTCTAAAAGCCTTTTTCTTGGCATCGCTAAGGGTCAATGCTACGGCATAAAAGCCTGCCGCTTCTTCAGCTTCCTTACTTAGTGATATCTTCTTACCTTTGAAGCGAAACTTTACCGTGGCTGGAAGGCGCTGGTAGGGAGGAGGAAAGAGCGGCCCATTATGATTAAGCGTTTCCCACTTCAGAGTGTTCCGCTTCTTCGATTTCATTTTACCTTTTCGCTCGCACTCATGAACATCTTCTTCGCACAGGAATGCCAATGGCATCTAATTTTAATATTACAGAATAAAATTATTCTTGAATTTAAGCAAGACCTAAATGTACTTACTTTTTTTGATTGATGTAATAAAAAAAATTTTGCTGCGTTGTTCTCAGTTAGCTATTTGTTCGTTATATCGCTTACATGGTTTCAATTTTTAAAATTGAATAATTTAACTTGTGCAATTTTATATTATTACGATATGGATTATGGCGATTAAACATTATTACCAAAAAATAATACAAACCCATTTCCTGTTCTGTTTTCTTTGTTAAGCTGCCTTCTGTCTATTGCTCATTATTTTGAATGACTATTTGGCAATTGAAGCTGAAGGGGGGCTGATGCGCTACCCCTCCCCCAGGTAGCGCATCGTCCCATCCACTTGGATCGGGTTGTTTTACCTCTGAGCTGCACTTTTTTTGCACACAACGGGATAAATGGCCAGATCACAAGGACCCCCAAAGGCTCAGAGAACGTTAGAGGAGGGGAACCACTGGAACAGCTGTTAAGAGACAGATGGTAGCCTCCAGTCAAGACCACCAGCGTCTTGTTTAACGTGCACAGGGTATGGCTCTCCCGCACACGGGGCCACGGCTGAAAGTCCCATCCGATGGATGGTGGCCTTTCCAAGCCTATCGGTGTTCCTACTGACCGTGGATAGGGCGAGAAGTTTTGCTGAGATAAATCAACGCTAACCCATCTTGGACTCGAACCTGGGAACTGCAGATTACGAGCCTGGCACGCTTTCGACTTAGCCCCCCACCCCCTCCTCTCTCCCCTTCACCAGGGAGAATCTCAATATATGTTAAGAAGCCTTGGCGCAGAAAATAATAAAGGGTGTCAAAAGACTGGGTTTCCATTTCAATGTAATATTTTCCCCTTCGTTTTACAGGTTAAAAAAAATGTAAAAATGTGCGAAATATGCACAAGTATAAGGATTTTTTTCTCTCCATTAGCCTTACTAGAATTCTCAAAAAAAAAAAAGGGTGTGGGCATGGCCCCATTGCCCCTCCCCCTAGATCTGGCCCGTATAGTAAATAATAAAAGAAAATATGCTGCGCAGATTAAATCTCAGTGAAAAATTACTATCCTATCGTAACTTTTTAAGTATCTTCAGTGATAGTTTTTAATATATCTCAGTGAAAAATATCAATCTTATTGTAATTAATTACACTGCCTGGCCAAATTGTTATGAACATCTACTTAATACTTCGTGCTACGTATCATGGTACAGTTCTCAAATTTCAAAATTTTCAATTATCTGCGCATAGAATTCGTTGAAATGGATTTTGAAGTACTGTTAGCGCTCATCTCTCTCAGCCGATGAAACGTAGAAACTCCGTTTCGCCGTGCAATTCGTGCAACAATCGCTAGTCCCTGTCTGTCAGAACCTTTTTTTTTCTTGCATTTGTCACGATTGACGGATGTCTTTTAGGACAGCTGTCACTCCTTCATACACTTGGAATAATGAGCCCGTGATTTTCCGCTGAGTTCCATCACCTCTGTTACGGATGCTCCTGCCCATCGTGCTCCAACGACGAGCCCCCTTTCGAAGTCACTCAGAATTAGCCTTTTTAACCCATGTAGGACTTGACTTTGCTTTCCGCCATGCATTCACAGGAAGTATCTCAATCGTTAAAATTTATCGGCATAGTTCGTCTGATCCAAACTATATAGTTGACTTCAGAAAAATCCGTCACTGAAGTTCAATGTGTCTCCTATAATCAACAGAGATGAGTTTGGACTCAAATGATCTAACCCGATACCATCCCAACCAGAAACTATTGATCTCGAGCTCCGATCCAAAACTATTAAACCCATGCCAACCCCAACCAGAAACGTATCGGGAATAAAAGACTCAGCAGGCCTTAAATTACCTCTATCCTGCTATTTTATCTATCTATCTAATCAGAAATGTTTGAGCTCGGGCAAGCCCCAAATCGAAAAAATGTGTCTACGTCCGCCCCACTCGAAACAATTAAGCTTGAGTCCATGGCAACTCGAAATTATTGAATCCGAGCCCTCTCCAACCTGAATCTATTGTTTCCATGCTGCCACAACTAGCAATTATTGAGTCTGAAGCCACCGCAACTGGAACTAAGACGCTCAAGCCGCAGCTAATCAGGAACAATTGAGCCCGAGCCCACCCAAAAAGAAATAAAAGGCTCAAGATTAAGCTAATACGGAACAATTGATCCCGAACCATCCCAACTGGAACTATTAGGTTCAAGCCCCAGAAAATCCAGAACAACTGAGCCCAAGCACTGTCCCAACTCCAAACTATTGAGCACGAGCCTTCCGCAACTTGAAATTAAGTGAGCCCGGACCCGCCACAACTCGAGACAGTTGATTTCGGGCTCGAACCATTTCGATTATTATTGAGGCCGATCCCAGATAGTGGAAAATAAATATTTAGTAATAATTCGTAGAAAGTTAAATATTCTTGAAAAACATTACGAATAAAAAGAGAGATTCATTAATGAACGATATTATTATTATTATGCCCCTTATATGATTTTAAATTTCAAACAAATGCTTTAGAAAAAAATGTTTTGGAAAAAGTATTCAACTTCTGATTGTAGGTATTATCAAGAAAACATCTGACTTACTCTTCGTGATGCACGAAACAATTCGAATTGCCAGTTTCTTCGCCATTTCCACTTCAGCATCCGATACAGGTAGATATATAGCCAATAAGAGCACACTAAGAATTGCTGAGGAAAAAGCTCTACAAGTCATCTTGACGTGAATTCTAGCTCTAACTGCTGAAACAAACTCAGAACTCAAACTGTTACCTGTACACACTCCCAGTTTCTGAGAATGTCTGATATTAACATTAAAAGAGATATTGAATAATTGCTGTAGATTGAGAAATATATATATATATCCTCCACGATATTTTGATTGAAAACAACGCGCCTGAACAAACGCAGAAGTTTCTAGAATCTTTGACTTTCATAGGCATCTGCAGAATTCGAAACTCTCATGTCGAAGCGGGTGTCACCTTTTTCTCAACTGGGAACTGCTCATTTTCAACTCAGTAGGTAGGGCTTTTAGCACCAGTTTTGTGCTAAATGGCCAGGTCACAAGGACCCCGAAGTCTCAGACAAGGTAAGGGAAGAGGACACATGCTGTTAGGAGACAGTTGCGTTCCACCCGTCAAGGCCATCAAGTGTGTTCTTTAACGAGCACACAGGGGCCACGGCTTTACGTCCCATCCGACGGATGGCGGTATTTCCAAGATCGTCGGTGTCATCTTTCTGACTGAGGGCAGGGCGGGGCGTGGATTTTTGCGAAATAAATCTCAACCCTGGCCCAGGTGGGGCTCGAACCTGGGAATTTAAAATTATGCGCCTGGCGTACCACACATTGACGCCCCCGCCCACAGTTTTTTATGCGTAATTTTTTGCAGGCTATGGCTAACCGCAAAACTGAGCAGCGGTATGTGACACTTTGTCCATCCAGGCTTAAGTGGTGAATAGACAGTCTCAGAAGTAACTCAAGTGTACAAAAGGCCTCCACCGTATCGCGATCGTCTGTGAAGCGATTGGCGCACTTGAAAATTGGGCTTTGTTTCAAGCACTATCTTGAATGTTTTACTTTTTCGGCTCGAACCGATCCCTTTTATCTCCCCGCAACTCGGGACTAATTTTTTAAACATGTGAACCTGATACAATATGCATCATAACTAGTCAATACAAATGTCTAATGAAATCAGGCTTTTATTAAGGAGGTGACAGTGTGTTAAAGAATCCCCCTTTAGTATTAGAAACTGCGATATTGAAAAATAATAAACAAAATTATTCACAGGCGAAGTTAAATGCAATTGACTAAAAATATACTAAAGTATATGCCGTTTATCATGTTACGAAAAATTGGGCATAGCTTAGAGCAGGCGTCGGCAACCTATGACTCGCGGGTCACCAAGTGACCCATTTAATAATTTCAAGTGACCCACTTGAGTTCCACAAATAAAGTATAATATATAAAAAAATTATAAAACATAAACATGAAACAAACACTTTGAGAAAGTATAAATAACAAGATTAACATTTTGGTTTGATTACAAAGTTATTCGTTTATTCACGTTAAAGACGAAGTAGATGTAAACAAGAGTAGATGTGTGATCAGCACGTGATCAGGGCTCCTATTGGTCGGCTGGGCTCTCTGACTGCGTGTCACCTGCAGCCGATCAATAGGAGCCCTGCCCATCTGCTGATCACGCATCTACTCTTGTCTACGTTTATTTCATCTTTAACGTGAATAAACAGTAGTTCAGAAGCGCGAGAACAGTTACCTAAGCGAAATAATTATTATTTTTATTACCATGGACAAACAAAAAGCAAAAAAGAGATTATTTCAAGACGTGTCGACTGAAAAGTATGGATATATGGAAAATGGTGACAAATTGATATGTACTTTACGTACAGATATAATAACCTCCAGGACTAACAATATTGAGCGACACTTTTCTTCAAAACATAAAGATTTCTTCAAAACCAAATGATGAAAAATATGAATACATTGCTAAACGTGTATTAAATTATGGTAAACAAAATAAATTTTTGAAGAGATTGGTTACCAGCCACAATTACGCTATATCTGCCAGCTTTATTGCAGCTCTTAGTA
This sequence comes from Ryuthela nishihirai, assembly GCA_038380435.1. Lineage (NCBI taxonomy): Eukaryota > Metazoa > Arthropoda > Arachnida > Araneae > Heptathelidae > Ryuthela > Ryuthela nishihirai. Next base: position 50,005,747 of record JAWZYU010000021.1, read on the forward strand.
TTGGTACCAACGGAAAACCGTTTACAGACGGCGAATTTTTTAAAAACGCATTCATAAATTGTTCCGAACACTTATTTAATGACTTCGCAAATAAAAAACAAATAATTGAGAGAATTAATGAAATGCCATTGTCGCCAGAACAATTCAGCGTCGCATTGAAGATATGGCAAAAAATATTGACGCACAGGTCAAAAATGATTTGTTATCTAGTGACGTAATTAACATTGCACTTGATGAAAGTACCGACGTAAATAGTATGGCTAGACTGGCAATTGTTATTAGATTTGCATCAATAAATAGTTCGAACGTCAATGAAGAACTATGCGTTCTTGCTTCAATGAATGGCACGACCAAAGGCATTGATATTTTCCGTCAAGTACAAGAGTTTACAAATTTCAAAAATGGGAAAATATTGGATTTAAAAAGTAAATTGTTTTCCATAACAAATGATGGTGCTCCAGCTACGAGAGGAAAAATTGTTGGATTTGTGAAACTAATGGAAAATGAACTTGGCCGCCCACTTTTATCGTTCCATTGTATCATACGTGAAGAAATTTTATTTGCAAAGGCATCTACGCAACAACTTAAGGATGTAATGGAAAAGGTTGTTAAGATTGTAAACGTCATAGTAGCACGATCTGCATTAACACACAGGCGCTTCAAAGCTTTTTTGGAGGAAATTGAATCGATATATGGAGATTTACTGTTACATGCTGAAATACGATGGTTAAGTCGAGGCAAAGTTCTTAATAGATTTGTAGAGTGCTTTGAAGATATACAAATATTTCTTTACGAAATCGGTGAAAATGATCTCGAGCTCAATGATAAACAATGGTTTTTAAGACCTTTGTTCTTAACAGACATAATGAACCATTATTATGATTTCAACGTACGACTCCAAGGAAATAAGCACACAATTTTGAAAACGTACGAGGAATGGAAGTTTTTGTTCGAAATTAATATTATTTGAAACTGACATAAAAACTAAAATATTTCTTTTCTTTCCCTTACTAAAAAGCCAACATGAGAAAGAAAATATCGATGAAAGCAATCTAAATATGTTCGAAAGTTGTATTTTGAAGATTAAAAGTGAATTTGAAAGTAGATTTCAAAGTTTTAAGAAGCACGGCGAAATGTTTATATTTATAATAAAGCCCGACGAAATAGAGGAAAATGTTTTAGATTTGCAGTATTTTGAATATCTTAAAATTGACAATTTAAGTTTAGAAATGATTGATTTTGAAAGTTCAACGTTGTGGACGGACAAATTCAACACATTGCGGAAAGATTTAGAAAACAGGAAAGATCATCATCTTCTCATGATATCATCGTGTTGGGCATCACTTCCTACGAAGTTTTCATCTTTGAAAAAAATTGGCTTTGCCATTTTGTCCGCGTTCGGTTCTACTTATAAATGTGAACAAATATTTTCACACATGAAATTTATTTTAAGTAAGAACAGGAGCAGATTAACTACCGAAAATTCAGACGCTTGTATTCGTCTTAAGGTGACTAAGTATGAACCAAACTTGACTAAATTGACGTCACAAATTCAGCATCAAGGGAGCCATTGAAAACGAAGAGAACGCTTATAAATAAAGATCATAAATTATTAATGAACTCAAACTTGACAATTATATTTGTTTTGTAATAATTAGAATTACATTTTTTTATGTTTTGAGTTTAAAAGCATATTGTAATAGTTTTCTCAATAAAATTTATCTTATTATTCACTAACGGACTGTTTTAAAATGAAAATATCCATTGCCCCGAACTGTCTTCTTAATAGTCACATTTTGGTTGATTTTTACCCGCAGCCAAAATAGGTTGCCGACGTCTGGCTTAGAGTTTATTTTGAATTTGAAACTACGAAAGATTAAACATTAAATAAGACATTAATCAGCAAGCAATGAAATTATCAGTCTGTTTTGGTTTTCTGACCAACCAACAAAGAGAGCGTCGTTTCTAACTGGAGCGGAAGTGGCTCATTCGGTAGCGCGTCAGGCTCGTAAACTGTAATTTCCAAGTTCAAGTCCCAGCTGGGCCAATATTCAGATTTATTTCTGCAAAACTCCCACCCTGTCCACGGTCAGTAGGGGTGGTTGGGGACACCGATAGGCTTGGAAAAAAACCCGCCCTGCCCACGATCAGTAGGGGATATCAATGGGCTTGGAAAACTCCCTGCCCACGGTCAGTAGGAGACACCGATATCTTGGAAAACTCCCCACCCACAGTCAGTAGGGGACACCGATGTCTTGGAAAACTCCCCACCCACAGTCAGTAGGAGACACCTATGGACTTGGAAAACTCCCCGCCCACAATCTGTAGGGGACACCGATGGCTTGGAAAACTCCCTGCCCACAGTCAGTAGGGAACACCGATGTCTTGGAAAACTCCCCACCCACAGTCAGTAGGGGACACCGATAGCTTGGAAAACTCCCCACCCACAGTCAGTAGGGGACACCGATAGCTTGGAAAACTCCCTGCCCACAGTCAGTAGGTGACACCGATGTCTTGGAAAACTCCCCACCCACAGTCAGTAGGGGACACCGATGTCTTGGAAACTCCCCACCCATAGTCAGTAGGGGGACACCGATGTCTTGGAAAACTCCCCACCCACAGTCAGTAGGGGACACCTATGGACTTGGAAAACTCCCCGCCCACAATCTGTAGGGGACACCGATGGCTTGGAAAACTCCCCACCCACAGTCAGTAGGGAACACCGATGTCTTGGAAAACTCCCCACCCACAGTCAGTAGGGGACACCGATAGCTTGGAAAACTCCCTGCCCACAGTCAGTAGGTGACACCGATGTCTTGGAAAACTCCCCACCCACAGTCAGTAGGGGACACCGATGTCTTGGAAACTCCCCACCCATAGTCAGTAGGGGGACACCGATGTCTTGGAAAACTCCCCACCCACAGTCAGTAGGGGACACCTATGGACTTGGAAAACTCCCCGCCCACAATCTGTAGGGGACACCGATGGCTTGGAAAACTCCCCACCCACAGTCAGTAGGGGACACCGATAGCTTGGAAAACTCCCTGCCCACAGTCAGTAGGTGACACCGATGTCTTGGAAAACTCCCCACCCACAGTCAGTAGGGGACACCGATGTCTTGGAAAACTCCCCACCCACAGTCAGTAGGGGACACCGATGTCTTGGAAAACTCCCCACCCACAGTCAGTAGGGGACACCGATGTCTTGGAAACTCCCCACCCATAGTCAGTAGGGGGACACCGATGGCTTGGAAAACTCCCCACCCACAGTCAGTAGGGGACACCGATGGCTTGGAAAACTCCCCACCCACAGTCAGTAGGGGACACCGATGGCTTGGAAAACTCACCACCCACAGTCAGTAGGGGACACCAATGGAGTTGGAAAACTCTCTGCTCACAGTCAGTAGGAGACGCCGATGGGCTTGGGAAGGCCGCAGTCTGTCGGATGGAACGTTAAGCTACAGTTCCGTGTATGGGAGACTCTGTACGCGTTAAAGAACACGCTGGATGGACTTGGCAGGAGGCTACCATATGTCTCCCAACAGTTGTCCAATGGGTCACCTCCCACAAAATTGCCTCCCCCAAACTCTCTGAGTCCTCGTAGCCTGGACATTTAATCAGTTGTGTGAAAAAAAAAGTACCGCTTTTTTCAAATACACTGGTAAAAAAATTAGGTCTAGCACATCTCACTACCTAAAAAAATCCTGGATACGTGCTGAGTAGATTCCACAAATTTCTGTTCGTTTCAGTCAAAGTATTTTATTTAACAAAGAAAATATAGTTGCAAAATACATAGAAATATCACAAAGAAAGATTGATATCACGTACTCTCCACTGAAATTGCGTAGTATAGAGGCTCCATCTATCGTTGACAAGGTGAAAGTCTAAAATATTTTTAGTCCTGTTAATATTAAACGTGGTTGCAACAAAGGGATATAGTACACCGAAGTGCCATTGAATTAGGGATAGCAACCTAGTAACATGTTGGACCCCCTCTGACCCTGATAACGGCCGCCACACGACGAGGCAAGGACTCCACAAGCTTGCGTAAATGTTCCACACGTATGGCGACCCATGCATCCTCCAGACCTGTCCACAATTCTCTCAAGGTCATCGCTGATGGGACACGGGCACGAACACTCTGCTCGAAGGTATCTCAAAGATTTTCGATGAGATTTAAATCTGGGCTTTTAGGTGGCCAATTCATTATTTCAAAGTCAGCAGAATGCTCCTGCAACCATGCAATAGCCAACCTGGACCTGTGAGATGAACAGTTGCCTTGCTGGTAGACGCCATCTCCATCGGGATGCATGATGGCCATAAATGGGTGTAAATGGTCAGCCATGAGTTCTATTTACCGGGATGCATTGAGAGTCGTCGGTACACGTACCAAAGGTCCCACAGACGTCCAACTGAAGACACCCCAGGCCATCACTGAGCCACAACCAACTTGTACTGTTCCGACCTGACCATGACTGCTTCATGGGGTTGGCGCCATACCCTCAGCCTCCCAACGGCGTGATGAAATTTAAATCGGGATTCATCACTCCATGCTATCCATTGCCAATTTTCAATGGTCCAATTTCGATGTTCTTTAGCCCAGGCAATGCACTGAGCCCGGTGTCATGCCATTAGAAGAGTTGGGTTGTTTGTTGGGTTGTTTTACCTCTGAGCGGCACTTTTTTGCACACCATGGAATAAATGGCCAGGTCACAAGGACCCCGAAGGCTCAGAGAAGGTTGGGGTAGGGGACCCACTGGAACAGCTGTTGGGAGACAGATGGTAGCCTCCCGTCAAGGCCATCCAGCGTGTTCTTTAACGTGCACAGGGTATGGCTCTCCCACACACGGGGCCACGGACCATCCGACGGACGACGGCCTTTCCAAGCCCATCGGTGTCCCCTACTGACGGTGTGGGCAGGGCGGGGAATTTTGCGGAGATAAATCAACGCTGACCCAGCTGGGACTCGAACCTGGGAACTGCAGATTACGAGCCTGGCGCGCTACCGACTGAGCCACCCCCGCCCCCCATTAGAAGAGATAGTCGTAGAAGAGATCTCGTAGATAGGCGGCCCCCGAAGTCGAGACGATGAGGTGAGTGTTGCACAGTCCGTGCACTGACTTCCCGGGTGGAACCCGCGTTCAGATGGGAGGTTCAGATGGGAGGTGATTTCAGATAATGTCTGGTCCCTATCGGTCCATACGATGCGGGTCAGACGACGAAGCCCACGATCATTCAAGGCTGGTTGTTCTTTGCAGTTTGTCCGGGTGCTTGCTTTTTTTTTTTCCCGGAAATTTGATATTCCCGGAACACTCTTGAAACTGTCGTACGAGAAAATCCAAGTTTGTTGACAATTTCGGAGATTGAGTGTCCCATCCGTCAGCACCTACGATCTTCCCTCTGTCAAATGCATCTAAATCCCGCGCTTTTCCCATTACGCTTCTCACGACGAATGCTTGGGGATTTTGGGTTGTTTTACCTCTGAGCGGCACTTTTTTGCACACCATGGGCTAAATGGCCAGGTCGCATGGACCCCGAAGGCTCAGAGAAGGTTGGGGGAGGGGACCCACTGGAACAGCTGTTGGGAGACGGATGGTAACCTCCCGTCAAGGCCATCCAGCGTGTTCTTTAGCGTGCACAGGGTATGGCTCTCCCGCACACGGGGCCACGGCTTAACGTCCCATCCGACGGACGGCGGCCTTTCCAAGCCCATCGGTGTCCCCTACTGACCGTGGGCAGGGCGGGGATTTTTTGCGGAGATAAATATCAACGCTGACCCAGCTGGGACTCGAACCTGGGAACTACAGATTACGAGCCTGGCGCGCTACCGACTGAGCCACCCCCGCCCCAAAAAATGCTTGGGGAAGTCAAAGCTGACAGCTATATATGACAAGAGTTTCAGCCACGCATGCGTGCAAATGCGGGACTTGTAGTACTGAATTTGGATAACGTCTCCTATTTCTAATTCAATGGCACTTCAATGTATTATAATTTAGTCATGTTACAATGCTATTACAATCTGTCTAATCTTTTTTTTATTCTGATTTATTAATAACATTTTTGGCGTAAATTTACAAGTAGCATTTTAAGATTATCTTAAACAATTCATCCATATATAGCAATAATTTTAAAGGACTCAAGACTGAGTTTTTGGGGATTCCATGATTTAATACTGCTGTTATTTGTTTCTGTGTTATAATAATTCAATATCTCCTTGTTCGTGTTACTGTGGTCAATACTGGAGGTTCAGTCAGTAGCGCGTCAGGTAATTTGCAATTCCCAGGTTCGAATCCCAGCTTGGCAGCATTGAGATTTATCTTCGCCAAATTCTTCGCCTTACTTTCAAAGATTTGCAAGGTTGTTGTTGGGTTGTTTTACCTCTGAGCGGCACTTTTTTGCACACCATGGGCTAAATGGCCAGGTCACATGAACCCCGAAGGCTCAGAGAAGGTTGGGGGAGGAGACCCACTGGAACAGCTGTTGGGAGACAGATGGTAACCTCCCGTCAAGGCCATCCAGCGTGTTCTTTAACGTGCAGAGGGTATGGCTCTCCAGAACAAGGGGACCACGGCTTAACATCCCATCTGAAGGACGGCGGCCTTTCCAAGTCCATCGGTGTCCCCTACTGACCATGGGCAGAGCGAGGAATTTTGCGGAGAAAAATCTCAACGCTGACCCAGCTGGGACTCGAACCTGGGAATTACAGATTACGAGCCTAGCGAGCTACCGACTGAGCCATCCCCGCCCCATATTTGCAAGGTAATTAAGTTCTCGCCAGCAAGAGCATCTTCTGCAATTGGAGAGCTTCCAAGAGTTTCATCAACACGTGTCATAGAGCGTTCGTACAGATATTTGGGATTTATATGTTTAATAGATTTTTTTTATCTATTTTCTTTTTTCCTTTCCTTCGACATTTGTCTCTTTGTCTGTTTGTATATTTGTCTAAACAGTTGTTCCCCCATAGCTTTCGAGCACAACACACAAACTGAATGATTTATGTGTCAAGTGAAAGCTTATGACGCGCGAAGTGCCATAGATCTATAAAAATTTTATCCCCAAGCTTCCTTTCCCCTAAAAAGAGGAAATATGAGTTGGGTTGGGTTGTTTTACCTCTGAGCGGCACTTTTTTGCACACCATGGGCTAAATGGCCAGGTCATAAGGACCCCGAAGGCTCGGAGAAGGTTCGGGGAGGGGACTCACTGGAACAGCTGTTGGGAGACAGATGGTAGCCTCCCGTCAAGGCCATCCAGCGTGTTCTTTAACATGCACAGGACATAGATCTCCCGCACACGGGGCCACGGCTTAACGCCCCATCCGACGGACGGCGGCCTTTCCAAGCCCATCGGTGTCCCTTACTGACCATGGGCAAGGCGGGGAATTTTGCGGAGATAAATCTCAACGCTGACCCAGCTGGGACTCGAACCTGGGAACTACAGATTTCGAGCCTGGCGCGCTACCGACTGAGCCATCCCCGCCCCGAAAAACGTGGGAAGTATGTACTTTTACACAGTGCAACTAAAAGTTAAAAATAATAAATAAATTACTCTGAAGTAGCTATTTGCCACAGAGGTCTAACAGGAGCCTGTCAGTGTAATATGCCGTGGAGAAGGTCTATGAGGAAGGTGAGATATCAGCAGACAGGCAACACAAGGAAGCATCTATACTTCATCAGGGGCTCGAATCCGAGTCCCTTTGATCAGTAGACAAGTATGCTAACCACTGGGACAAAAGCTGTGGAATAAATACTGATCTGTAAAAAAAATCGGGGCTTAATTTTTGACTAACCTTCGTACTTGTAAGTTAATGCCAAATATACTATTATTTTCCTTTAGGTGTCGTTTACATTTTCTGGTGGCTGAGTGGAATGGTCATTTTTCCTCCCCTCCGGCCTCCCACATTATATCCAACCCTGTTCAATTTCGTTTAAAATAATCTTCATTTGATTTCATGCTTTCGTCATTTTCATATTTACATCATTTTTTTTTGTGGTTAATTCAATTTGATATTTTTCATATGTCAAGAGTCGTTACACTAATTCATCATATTTTTCTAAAAAAAGAATCTGCATTTCAATTTAAGTCTGGCTTTTATTTCTGCCAAAGGCTGATGTCATTGTGCAGAGTTGCTGTGAGGCATTGACTTTGCTTCTGTTGCATTGGCCTCCTAATGCATTCGCAGCTCCGGCACGTGCACTTCCTTTCCCACAATTCTCTCCAGCACGTGCAACCCTCTCCCTCCTCACGTACGTTACTAGATGACACGTGGCAAGGTCATTGCCTGACGCCAGCTAAGCACTCCAGCTGCTATCTGATAGTTTTCAGACAAATGTTCTTAGATCTACTTTTATTTACAATTAAGAAAAAAATAGAGAAAAATAATAAAAGAGGCCCAGAACTGATAGGAATGTTGTTTTCCCGATATATTGGTTTTTCCTTACGTTTTATAGTTTTCTACGACATTTTCAACGAAATATTTGTAAGTTACGTTACATATATATGAGGCATTCAGTCCTGGTTCTATGTGTAAGGGTAACATAATCTGAATACGTTAAAGAACATCCAGAATAGCCATTACAGAAGGTCTCCATTCGTCTCCTAGCAGTGCCCATAGAGGCTCCTATTCCCTGTGTAAATCTGAATTTTTGTGATCTTTGTAACCTGAAAGATTAGTTCGTTTAGTTGGGTTGGGTTGTTTTACCTCTGAGCGGCACCCTTCTGCATACCACGGGCTAAATGGCCAAGCCACATGGACCCGAAGGCTCAGAGAAGGTTGGGGGAGGGGACCCACTGGAACAGCTGTTGGGAGACAGATGGTAGCCTCCCGGCAAGGCCATCCAGCGTGATCTTTAACGTGCACAGGGTATGGCTCTGCCGCACACGGGGCCACGGCTTAACGTCCCATCCGACGGACGGCGGCTTTTTCCAAGCCCATCGGTGTCCCCTACTGACCGTGGGCAAGGCGGGGAATTTTGCGGAGATAAATCTCAACGCTGACCCAGCTGGGACTCGAACCTGGGAACTACAGATTACGACCCTGGCGCGCTACTGACTAAGCCACCCCCGCCCCAGTCCGTTTAGTCCAAAGATGTATCGCTCAGACGTAAAAACAAATAGAGATGAGTTTAAGCTTTAGCTTTAGCTTTACTGGACTGAGCCCGAGTCCAGTCGGCTCAATTTTCCGCAAATTTCTGGATTTCTCTGAACTAGATGCTTTTAAATGACGACGAAGAAATTCTAACAATTGAATCTCTTTAAAATTATCTTTGCACAGACCTAAAATAAATTAAAATATATAATAGTTTTTCCCACTTTTTTTAACGAAACAGATATATAAGTTATTTTCTTTTACATAATAAAATAATTGCGATGAATTATTATACATTTCATCAATGTTAAGGAAGCAAATGTAAAAATTAATACAGCAGTTTTCCGTCGTTAAATTTTTGGTGACTATCAGGAAAGAATAGTCTCCCCCCCCAAAAAATTAAAAATATACAAACATAGATCGGCAAATCATCCGCTTGAGCTTCTCCTCGTTCAGTTGGGTTGTTTTACCTCTGAGCGGCACTTTTTTGCACACCATGGGCTAAATGGCCAGGTCACATGGACCCCGAAGGCTCAGAGAAGGTTGGGGGAGGGAACCCACTGGAACAGCTGTTCGGAGACAGATGGTAGCCTCCCATCAAGGCCATCCAGCGTGTTCTTTAACGTGCACAGGGTATGGCTCTCCCCCATACGGGGCCCCGGCTTAACGTCCCATCCGACGGACGGCGGCCTTTCCAAGCCCATCGGTGTCCCCTACTGACCGTGGGCAGGGCGGGGAATTTTACGGAGATAAATCTCAACGCTGACCCAGCTGGGACTCGAACCTGGGAACTACAGATTACGAGCCTGGCGCGCTACCGACTGAGCCACCCCCGCCCCTCTCCTCGTTCATTTTTAGTGATTATCAGAAGAGGCTAGTCTCTCAAATATACTTTATATATATATACAAACATAGATTGGCAAGGCATACCCTTTACAGCTTTCTTCTTTAATTTTTTTGTGAATATCACAGTTATTCTCTCAAAATATAAATAAAAATATAGAATAGCAAGGCATTCAATTTAAAGATTTTTCCTCGTCAATATTTTTACTGAATACCAGAAAATACTAGTCTCTTAAAAAAACAATTAAAAAATCATATTTATTTATATTCCACAGTGATAGCAGATTCCAATATTTAAAAAACGTTGTGAGTTATAACAAGTGGCTATTATTTGTAAGCTTATGAAAAACAAACTTATCTCTATTGTTCTCTATTTGGTGATGCTCTCATAACGCAAACCACTACTAAACGGAGATAAATGGCCCTTCAGTCCCATAAGAACTGTCGCAGTATCATTTACACAGTCAGTCTTATCATAATCTCCCCAATTTAAGTTACGAAACAGGTTTTATAAAGAAATCGGAAACTAAAAACATTAATCGATTTCGTTGACAGTTTTCTGTTTTAAATAAGAAATATTTCGTAGCCAAGAGGAAAGAATTTTTCCCACGGGAAGAAGGAATTTATCTGTTTGCTTCGTGAGATTTATCTCCGCAAAATTCCCCGCCCTGCCTACTGTCAGTAGGGGACACCGATGGGCTTGGAAAGGCCGCCGTACGTCAGATGGGACGTTAAGCCGTGTCCCCGTGTGCGGGAGAGCCATACCCTGTGCACGGTAAAGAACACGCTGGATGGCCTTGACGGGAGGCTACCGTCTGTCTCCCAACAGCTGTTCCAGTGGGTTCCGTCCCCCAACCTTCTCTGAGCCTTCGGGGTCCTTGTGACCTGGGGCGGGGGTGGCTCAGTCGGTAGCGCGCCAGGCTCGTAATCTGTAGTTCCCAGGTTCGAGTCCCAGCTGGGTCAGCGTTGAGATTTATCTCTGCAAAAAATCCTCGCCCTGCCCACGGTCAGTAGGGGACACCGATGGGCTTGGAAAGGCCGCCGTCCGTCGGATGGGACGTTAAGCCGTGGCCCCGTGTGCGGGAGAGCCATACCCTGTGCACGTTAAAGAACACGCTGGATGGCCTTGACGGGAGGCTACCATCTGTCTCCCAACAGCTGTTCCAGTGGGTCCCCTCCCCCAACCTTCTCTGAGCCTTCGGGGTTCATGTGACCTGGCCATTTAGCCCATGGTGTGCAAAAAAGTGCCGCTCAGAGGTAAAACAATCCAACCCAATCCTTGTGACCTGGCCATTTTAGCCCATGATGTGCAAAAAAGTGCCGCTCAGAGGTAAAACAACCCAACGCAACCCTGTTGGCTTCGTAGAAGTAACTTAGGAGAGAAGAAATGCTTTATCTCACTGTCTCACAGAATGTTTTTTCCTTATGTTTTATTCATAAGGAAACGTTTCCCTTTAGCCATCTTGTCTTCTTAAGAAAACTAATGCTCCAAACCGTTTTTTGTTTGTTTTGTCTCATGTACGCTGCGATTTTTAAATCTGTTCTAAGACATGAGAAAATTCAACTGGCAGAAAAATAATTCATTTTAATTACACTTATTTCGAAAAGACAGAATACTATCATTCTTAATACATTAGAAAGAAAAAGCAGATTTGTTAAGCCTAATTTCTAGCCTTCAAAAATTGACTTCAGAAGTTAATTAAAACTTAGAAATAAGTATTGTATCAAAGTGTTTAATAAGTTGGTATTTTAGAACTTTGTGTAAAGAATTCTTTCACTATTCTTCAGTTTTGTATAAGTTTTTTATAAGACTGGTATTGCTGTTGTTAAATATTCAAACTTTCATAACTCATTGAATACTGAACGAATATTGTTGAAAATCGAGATATTGATTCATTTGATTGAGCCTGCAATCACATTTTTCAAAACAAAAAAAACTTATTTTAGAAGTTATAGAGCTTTGACGTTAGCTTCCCATTGACTTAACATAGGGATTTTCCTTAATTTATGGAAACCAGTGTATATATGATTCTATATTTTCACAAGCTGAAAACAATATTGAGATTTTGCCAATTAGAAAGAGAGAGCAATATAGCTCGTGCCACTGCAATGGGGCAACAGCGAGCCTAGTCCACTGCAAATGAACTGCAGAGTAACTCAGATCACAATCAATAGAGTCATAATGTGAATGGGGGCGGGGGTGGCTCAGTCGGTAGCGCGCCAGGCTCGTAATCTGTAGTTCCCAGGTTCGAGTCCCAGCTGGGTAAGCGTTGAAATTTATCTCTGCAAAATTCCCAGCCCTGTCCACGGTCAGTAGGGGACACCGATGGGCTTGGAAAGGCCGCCGTCCGTCGGATGGGACGTTAAGCCGTGGCCCCGTGTGCGGGAGAGCCATACCCTGTGCACGTTAAAGAACACGATGGATGGCCTTGACGGGAGGCTACCATCTGTCTCCCAACAGCTGTTCCAGTGGGTCCCCTCCCCCAACCTTCTCTGAGCCTTCGGGATCCATGTGACCTGGCCATTTAGCCCATGGTGTGCAAAAAAGTGCCGCTCAGAGGTAAAACAACCCAATCCATAATGTGAATCAATCTAATCAGGTCCATTTTAGTCGAATTGGTCAGATCAATCTAAACCACGAATCCCAAACTTTTAGACATCATTTTCCCCTTTTGATTTTTTGAGTATACTCTATACCTCTCCACCTCTCATTTATCATCACCCAATCCCACTTTTAATAAGTTTCAATTCATTAAAAATTAAAAAAAAAAGAAAACATTTCGCATCCTTGCGCATCTCAGTTTGGGAACCCTTGCTCTAAACAAATCGCGACTTATCTGAAACCAACTTCTGCCATCACTCATTCGAAAGCACCAGGTAGGTAGAGTCGCTCAAAAAAATATATATAATGCGTATGAATATATAATGCAATGAATATGGAGCGTGTGCAGTTACCGTTCACAGCAAACTGGAGCGGTTGCGGTTAATGTTCACAGCACATTGGATCGTGTGAGCTCACAAAGACCTGGATCGTGTGGGCTCACTCACGGAAATATTGAGCGTATGCAGTTACCGTTCACAGCAAACTGGAGCGTGTGCAGTTGCTGTATACGCTCCAGATATTTTTCCTGAATTCTGTAATCACGTGACACGAAGGTTGCCAGATCACTAATTTCTAAAAAAATCGTTGCCAGATATTTTTTTATGAATTTTGTAATCAACCATAGTGTTCGGATACTTTTTTGAGCGACTGGGTTGTTTTACATCTGAGGGCACTTTTTTTTGCACGCAATGAGTTAAATGGCCAGGTCACACGGATCCCAAGGGAGATGGTTGGTGGTAGGGGACCCATTGGATAGCTGTTGGGAGACAGATGGTAGCCTCCCGTTAAGGTCATCTAGGATGTGCACAAAGTATGGTTCACCCTCACACGGACCGCGACGTAACGTCCCATCCGGAGGACGGCGATCTTTCCAAGCTCATCGGTGTCCTCTACTGATCGGGGACAGGGCGGGGAGTTTTGCGGAGATAAATCTCAACGCTGGCCAAGGTGGAACTCGAACCTGGGAACTGCAGATTACGAGCCTGACGCACTACCAACTGAGCCACACCCCTCCCCGTTAGCAAACGGAACTATACACTTAATATAGTAAAATAGAATCTTAAAGCACACAAATTCGGAGTAGGAGACCCCGCTCATACGCGACTGACCCCCCCCCCCACCCACCCCCACCCCCCCAAAAAAAGATTGTTAACATTGCTCATCAGGTAGGTTGCGAAGAATTCAAAGGCATGGCCAACGAAGATATAGGAGAAAAAGAATTACTGAATGGTGACATTGAAGACCTACAAAAGAAGTCGAGAATACGGAGGAAAACGAATTAAAGGACGAAGTATCGATAGGACATCGTAGGAACTCCATAGTTCAGCGAATCAACTCCTTAAACAGCTAACTGACAAGGTACAAGTGTACGATCCTTCGATGGAAAGGAGTTTAAGGATCACTCGGAAAGCGAACCGATATTTCTTATCATTAAGAGAGATGTTCAAAGAATTCCAGCACAAGAAGAACCACCTCCTTCTCACCATGTTCTTCAAGAAAGTGTCACAAAGAACGCCATCTCCATCCTCTGCCATCACGCAGTCTCCTACTACATCGTCGCAAAGAGCCTCGTCGTATTCTTCTCTCTCCTCGCCTGGAGGGAAAAAGTCTCGGAATCGAGGACAAAAACGCCTGTCAAATCTCAAAACGAAGTCGATCCCGACGACCCTCTACTTACTAAGGGTTCGGAGGAAGAGGATCAGGAATAAAAAAATTATAATTATGTCAGTAAAGACTACTTAAATTTCATACTTTGAGATTCACGTACAATTAATTTATACAAATAAAGTTTATATACTCGAGCATGATTTATAAGAATTCGCCTAGTTTTATCTTAGTATGTATATATATATACAATAGTTTTCTAGAGAAACCTCGAATTACGCGGATCCACACTCAGCTAAGTGCGGATCCGCGCAACCAAGAACCTAACCATCGCGTACTTTGAGACACTATTATATTAGATTTCTTCTAATAACTCTGCATGTGGTTTCGTAATTTCAACTTAGTTTTTGTTTGTAATATAAAACTTTATTAAAGATTTTCCAATTTGCTTTAATTAAATTAAACTTGTTTTTTTTTCATTACAACATACTCTTAGCAACATTGAAGTTAATTACTAGAGGATTAATTATTATTCCAACATAAGGAGGAATTATGTTGAAGAATAAACAATTGGAATGCTTTATATCTGATATTGTGCACACAATGAGCTAAATGGCCAGGTCACAAGGATCCCAAGGGCTCAGAGAAGGTTGGGGGAAAGAACCCACTGGACAGCTGTTAGGAAGCAGAAGGAAGCCTCCCATCAAGCGTGTCCTTTAAAATGCACGGAATATTTCACGCACACGGAGCCACGGCTTTACGTCTCATCCGACGGACGACGTCCTTTCCAAGACCATCGGTATCCCCTATTGATGGAAGACTGGATGGGAAGTTATGCGGAGATAGATCTCAACGCTGGCCCAGCTGAGACTCGAACCTGATAACTGCAGATTGTGAACCTGCTATCGACTGAGCCACAAACTAGGAGTATAATAATAATATACTATAAAAGGTTTCGCATTTCATCATTGAACTACGGTTTGTTTCCGTTTATGAGGGGGGGGGGCTCAGTCGGTAGCGCGCCAGGCTCGTAATCTGTAGTTCCCAGGTTCGAGTCCCCCCTGGGTCAGCGTTGAGATTTATCTCCGCAAAATTTCCCCGCCCTGCCCACGGTCAGTTGGGGACACCGATGGGCTTGATAAAGGCCGCCGTCCGTCGGATGGGACGTTAAGCCGTGGTCCCGTGTGCGGGAGAGAGCCATACCCTGTGCACGTTAAAGAACACGCTGGACGGCCTTGACGGGAGGCTACCATCTGTCTCCCAACAGCTGTTCCAGTGGGTCCCCTCCCCCAACCTTCTCTGAGCCTTCGGGGTCCTTGTGGCCTGGCCATTTAGCCCATGGTGTGCAAAAAAGTGCCTCTCAGAGGTAAAACAATCCAATCCGTTTATGAGGCTTTGTTTTATAAGTTTTTTAATTCCAATAGAGCACTACCAACATTAATTTTATTAAGATATCCTGATTTGCCACTGATGACACGGAATAGATAGTTGGAGTTCATGCCAAGTATCATAGAGACATTGATCACGCACTGTTTGCTTCTTGCGAAAATACAATGTTAATACAGCTGGCTTATCAGTCGTGCTTGTCAGCCTTAATGACTTCTGTCTAGAAGCAATTTAACGGTTAAACGCATGACGCGATAGCCAGCTATATTAACTCTGCTTTTACTTCTCGCTAATTAGCGTCAAGAATCAATTTTGCTTGGACCTTCAACGTCATTGTCCACGTTTTCAAACATCGTTGACCTCTTGCGGGTCGTGACCAATTCCCCAAAAAAGATTTCTCAGTACACTTAGCAGCAGAAAATGGAGCAGTAAAAATTTTGCCTGCATATCATTCAAGGAACCGCATCTTTTACTAATAGAAAAATTAACCACATACTTAGATGGTTAAAAATATTGCTTAATAATTCACCACTAATTAATCACGGCACATCGATGAGGAATAAACAATCAAGAAATAATCTTACTTTTGAATCTAAAACGTGATCGATTATCCACATGTATCGGAGAAATCCGAGGTCCTAAAACAGGAGACTGTGGAACACAAAAAACAAAAATTTTTCTTTCACTCAATCATTCTTCTATTTTGACTTGTTCACATTTTTTTTTTACATCGATAACAACTTTTTTTGTACATTGATAGTAACTCATTGAAAAAGAACTTGAGGCTCATTGAAAAGGAACTTGTGGCTCATTAAAAAAGAACATGGAGATCATTAAAAAAACCTGGAGCTCATTACAAAAGAACTTGGAGCTCATTGCAAAAGAACTTGAAGCTCATTACAAAAGAACTTGAGGCTCATTGCAAAAGAACTTACCGTCCATTGCAAAAGAACTTGAGGCTCATTACAAAATAACTTGGAGCTCATTACAAAAGAACTTGGAGCTCATTGCAAAAGAACTTGAGGCTCATTACAAAAGAACTTGGAGCTCATTGAAAAAGAACTTGAAGCTCACTACAAAAGAACTTGAGGCTCATTGCAAAAGAACTTGAGGCTCATTGCAAAAGAACTTACCGTCCATTGCAAAAGAACTTGAGGCTCATTACAAAAGAACTTGGCGCTCATTACAAAAGAACTTGGAGCTCATTGCAAAAGAACTTGAAGCTCATTACAAAAGAACTTGGGGCTCATTGAAAAAGGACTTACCGTCCATTGCAAAAGAACTTGAGGCTCATTACAAAATAACTTGGAGCTCATTACAAAATAACTTGGAGCTCATTGCAAAACAACTTGAGGCTCATTACAAAAGAACTTGGAGCTCATTGAAAAAGAACTTGAAGCTCATTACAAAAGAACTTGAGGCTCATTGCAAAAGAACTTACCGTCCATTGCAATAGAACTTGAGGCTCATTACAAAAGAACTTGGCGCTCATTACAAAAGAACTTGCACCTCATTGCAAAAGAACTTGAAGCTCATTACAAAAGAACTTGGGGCTCATTGAAAAAGGACTTACCGTCCATTGCAAAAGAACTTGAGGCTCATTACAAAATAACTTGGAGCTCATTACAAAATAACTTGGAGCTCATTGCAAAATAACTTGAAGCTAATTACAAAAGAACTTGAGGCTTATTGCAAAAGAACTTACCGTTTTTTGCAAAAGAACTTGAGGCTCATTACAAAATAACTTGGAGCTCATTACAAAAGAACTTGGGACTCATTGAAAAAGGACTTACCGTCCATTGCAAAAGAACTTGGGGCTCATTACAAAATAACTTGAAGCTCATTACAAAAGAACTTGGGGCTCATTGAAAAAGGACACCGTCCATTGCAAAAGAACTTGGGGCTCATTACAAAATAACTTGAAGCTTATTACAAAAGAACTTGGGACTCATTGAAAAAGGACTTAGCGTCCATTGCAAAAGAACTTGAGGCTCATTACAAAATAACTTGGAGCTCATTACAAAAGAACTTGGGACTCATTGAAAAAGGACTTACCGTCCATTGCAAAAGAACTTGGGGCTCATTACAAAATAACTTGAAGCTCATTACAAAAGAACTTGGGGCTCATTGAAAAAGGACTTACCGTCCATTGTAAAAGAACTTGAGGCTCATTACAAAATAACTTGGAGCTCATTGCAAAAGAACTTGGGGCTCATTGAAAAAGGACTTACCGTCCATTGCAAAAGAACTTGAGATTCATTACAAAATAACTTGGAGCTCATTACAAAAGAACTTTGGGCTCATTGAAAAAGGACTTACCGTCCATTGCAAAAGAACTTGGGGCTCATTACAAAATAACTTGAAGCTCATTACAAAAGAACTTGGGACTCATTGAAAAAGGACTTACCGTCCATTGCAAAAGAACTTGAGGCTCATTACAAAAGAACTTGGAGCTCATTGAAAAAGAACTTGAAGCTCATTACAAAAGAACTTGAGGCTCATTGCAAAAGAACTTACCGTCCATTGCAAAAGAACTTGAGGCTCATTACAAAAGAACTTGGCGCTCATTACAAAAGAACTTGGAGCTCATTGCAAAAGAACTTGAAGCTCATTACAAAAGAACTTGGGGCTCATTGAAAAAGGACTTACCGTCCATTGCAAAAGAACTTGAGGCTCATTACAAAATAACTTGGAGCTCATTGCAAAAGAACTTGGGGCTCATTGAAAAAGGACTTACCGTCCATTGCAAAAGAACTTGAAGCTCATTAGAAAATAACTTGGAGCTCATTACAAAAGAACTTGGGACTCATTGAAAAAGGACTTACCGTCCATTGCAAAAGAACTTGGGGCTCATTACAAAATAACTTGAAGCTCAATACAAAAGAACTTGGGACTCATTGAAAAAGGACTTACCGTCCATTGCAAAAGAACTTGAGGCTCATTACAAAAGAACTTGGGACTAATTGAAAAAGGACTTACCGTCCATTGCAAAAGAACTTGAGGCTCATTACAAAATAACTTGGAGCTCATTGCAAAAGAACTTGGGGCTCATTGAAAAAGGACTTACCGTCCATTGCAAAAGAACTTGTAGCTCATTACAAAACAACTTGGAGCTCATTACAAAAAAACTTGGGGCTCATTGCAAAAGAACTTATCATCCATTGCAAAAGAACTTGAGGCTCATTACAAAATAACTTGGAGCTCATTACAAAAGAACTTGGGACTCATTGAAAAAGGACTTACCGTCCATTGCAAAAGAACTTGGGGCTCACTACAAAATAACTTGAAGCTCATTACAAAAGAACTTGGGGCTCATTGAAAAAGGACTTACCGTCCATTGCAAAAGAACTTGAGGCTCATTACAAAATAACTTGGAGCTCATTACAAAAGAACTTGGGGCTCATTGGAAAAGGACTTACCGTCCATTACAAAAGAACTTGAGGCTCATTACAAAATAACTTGGAGCTCATTGCAAAAGAACTTGGGGCTCATTGAAAAAGGACTTACCGTCCATTGCAAAAGAAGTTGAGGCTCATTACAAAATAACTTGGAGTTCATTGCAAAAGAACTTGGGACTCATTGAAAAAGGACTTACCGTCCATTGCAAAAGAACTTGAGGCTCATTACAAAATAACTTGGAGTTCATTGCAAAAGAACTTGGGGCTCATTGAAAAAGGACTTACCGTCCATTGCGAAAGAACTTGAGGCTCATTACAAACAACTTGGAGCTCATTACAAAAAAACTTGGGGCTCATTGCAAAAGAACTTACCGTCCATTGCAAAAGAACTTGAGGCTCATTACAAAATAACTTGGAGCTCATTACAAAAGAACTTGGAGCTCATTGAAAAAGGACTTACCGTCCATTGCAAAAGAACTTGGGGCTCATTTAAAAATAACTTGAGGCTCATTACAAAAGAACTTGGGACTCATTGAAAAAGGACTTACCGTCCATTGCAAAAGAACTTGAGGCTCATTACAAACAACTTGGAGCTCATTACAAAAAAACTTGGGGCTCATTGCAAAAGAACTTACCGTCCATTACAAAAGAACTTGAGGCTCGTTACAAAATAACTTGGAGCTCATTACAAAAGAACTTGGGACTCATTGAAAAAGGACTTACCGTCCATTGCAAAAGAAGTTGAGGCTCATTACAAAATAACTTGGAGCTCATTGCAAAGGAACTTGGGGCTCATTGAAAAAGGACTTACCGTCCATTGCAAAAGAACTTGAGGCTCATTACAAGCAACTTGGAGCTCATTACAAAAAAACTTGGGGCTCATTGAAAAACGACTTACCGTCCATTGCAAAAGAACTTGAGGCTCATTACAAAATAACTTGGAGCTCATTGCAAAAGAACTTGGGGCTCATTGAAAAAGGACTTACCGTCCATTGCAAAAGAACTTGAATCTCATTACAAACAACTTGGAGCTCATTACAAACAACTTGGAGCTCATTACAAAAAAACTTGGGGCTCATTGCAAAAGAACTTACCGTCCATTGCAAAAGAACTTGAGGCTCATTACAAAATGACTTGGAGCTCATTACAAAAGAACTTTGGGCTCATTGAAAAAGGACTTACCGTCCATTGCAAAAGAACTTGGGGCTCATTTAAAAATAACTTGAGGCTCATTGCAAAAGAACTTATGATCCAGAACTGCGATCCACTGCAAGAGAACTTGCGGCTCATAACCCAAATAATCAATACATTTAATCTGGCTCATTTCCTCCAAAGTTTTAAACATTTTTAGGTGCAACTAAATTATTTTTCCATGAAAAATAATCATTAAAAGTGTATATTTTTGTTTTTTAAGGAATATATTTTCTTTGTTCCTTAAAAATATTTTTTCTTTTCAGTTTATTACTCATTAGAAATATATGTCTTCGTTTATAAGTAGAGAACTTTTCCTGCATCATTTTAATAACATAGTTTTTTTTTCTTAGTGGCTCTTCACTACGTTTAAGTTGGGAAACGCTTACGTGTCCTAATTTAAATCTTTAAAATGGATTCCCAAATGAAATCAAATTGTCAAATATTTCAAACAACTCCAGCACGCTTTACTCCTCCAGGTAACCCCACCCAACGCCAATAACAGGTACTTTATAAAACATCCACATCGTCCCTAACATCATTTCGACACACCGTTTTTAAATAAGATGCATAACTAACAAAATGAACTCTCGGCTTCACGGAAAGCTAATTAGTGCCAATCTCAAACGACTACGATGCGAATGTTCTCTGAATGCCTCGTGTTGTTGTGTTCCGTAATCCGCTTCCGGTAAATGCTCTTTCTCCGTCACGCCCTCCGTGGAAACCCTCGCGTGCAATGCATCATCAACAGCACACCCAGAGATGTCTCCTACTAATTGTGTCTCACAGTTAAAGCTTTGCTGTGGATTTCTTTAAGTTTCCATATTCTCCCTCTTTCTCGCAATTGACTGTCTTTCAGCCTAACACCTTTTGGTGATTGGGGACTCAACTAACGACTAGTGTTACACGGAAGCGCTGGGGGATTTAATCGGCTTACTGCAGGCTACTTTGTGTGCATGGAAGTGTAGCCTTGAAACGCTTCGAAAGTGCTTGCAAAGCAAGCAGGCCTTTGATCGTTCTTTCTCCCAGGCTATAATCAGCTGCTTCGTTATTAAGCAGGCTTTATTAACAGTAAATATTGGTGCAATAACCGAGTTAAAACCTTGGAAATTACTGCAATAAATCAGCTGTTTAAAAAAGCCCTTTTGTATCAATATTATTTATTCAGACCCTTCGATGAACTTAGATCGGTTCGCCCTGATGCATTTTCTTTTCTACAGCTGTTTTATTTTCAGTGACGTGGAGGTTGAGCACTTGGATTGGATTGTTTTACCTCTGAGCGGCACTTTTTTGCACACCATGGGCTAAATGGCCAGGACACAAGGACCCCGAAGGTTGGGGGAGAGGACCCACTGGAACAGCTGTTGGGAGACAGATGGTAGCCTCCCGTCAAGGCCATCCAGCGTGTTCTTCAACGTGCACAGGGTATGGCTCTCCCGCACACGGCGCCACGGCTTAACGTCCCATCCGACGGACGGCTGCCTTTTCAAGCCCATCGGTGCCCCCTACTGACCGTGGGCAGGGCGGGGAAATTTTGCGGAGATAAACCTCAACGCTGACCCACCTCGGACTCGAACCTGGGAACTACAGATTACGAGCCTGGCGCGCTACCGACTGAGCCACCCCTGCCCCTGGAGGTTGAGCACAAAATGGAACAACCTGCAAGATGATGTTTATTTGAATGAACGTTATGATCACAAATAAATAAGCATTCAAAAGTGATCGTATCATGCTTGAAAAATCGTGGCCTTCTGTTCAAAAGTAAAATTATTCACCTTAATTTTCTTAGTAATAGCAATTTCCAATTAACTCCCAATATTAAAAAGGGGCGAGCGTAGCTCAGTCAATAGCGCGCCAGGCTCGTAATCTTCAGTTTCCAGGTTCGAGTCTCACCTGTGACAATCGTTGAGATTTATCTACCCTAATTCCCACCCTTCCCTAGGTCAATAGAGGATACCGCCGTCCATCGGATGGAATGTACAGCCATGTCCCCGTGTGCGGGAGAGCCATACCCTGTGCACGTTAAAGAAAACGCTGGATCCATCTGTCTCCTAACAGATGCCCAGTGGGTTCCCTACCCCCTACCTTCTCTGAGTCCTCAGGGTTCTTGTGACCTGGCCATTTAGCCCATTGTTTGCCAAAAAAATGCCGCTCAAAGGTAAAACATACAAAAGCCCATGCCTTGACTTCATCTTCTATTTCATATTTCACTGGAAGTTGAAAAAGGAAACAGACACCTTAAATGTACACTCAATGCTTATTTCATTACAAACAGACCCATATTATGGCAATAGAGATTTAGAATCAATTCTCTGTGACTTCTTAAATAATTTTTTCGTGGATAAATGTCACTCAAAGTAAGTCAAGATCTCAACAAAATTAGAGAACAATGTAATAACATGAAACAAACTAACAAAAATATGGGCGCGGGTGGCTCAGTCGGTAGCGCGCCAGGCTCGTAATCTGTAGTTCCCAGGTTCGAGTCCCAGCTGGGTCAGCGTTGAGATTTATCTCCCCGCAAAATTCCCCGCCCTGCCCACGGTCAGTAGGGGGACACCGATGGGCTTGGAAAGGCCGCCGTCCGTCGGATGGGACGTTAAGCCGTGGCCCC
The DNA here is from genome assembly GCA_038380435.1 of Ryuthela nishihirai. Lineage (NCBI taxonomy): Eukaryota > Metazoa > Arthropoda > Arachnida > Araneae > Heptathelidae > Ryuthela > Ryuthela nishihirai. Next base: position 50,028,467 of record JAWZYU010000021.1, read on the forward strand.
ATGTGCGGGAGAGCCATACCCTGTGCACGTTAAAGAACACGCTGGATGGCCTTGACGGGAGGCTACCATCTGTCTCTCAACAGCTGTTTCAGTGGGTCCCCTCCCCCAACCTTCTCTGAGCCTTTGGGGTCCATGTGACCTGGCCATTTAGCCCATGGTGTGCAAAAAAGTGCCGCAACCCAACTAACAAAAATAAACTTACATACATTTTACTAAGATTTAATATAACTATTATTGCTTTCCTATTAACCATCTTGAATTGCACACATTTAGATCGATTGTTTTAACTGGAACTGTTGTTACTAAAATATTCCTACTTCGGTTATTCTCTAAACGCTAAAATTTTGAAAATTAAGATATACGGATATAATTATACATTAGACCCTCGTTTACCCAGAACGAATGAGGAAAAATCGATCCCGGCTAATAGAATACCTATTCAATCCGCATACATAAAAAACGCACAAAAACTCCAATATTTTCAGAAAATAACCTATCATGGACTTGCTTTATTCATCTAAAATAGGGTAACAAGTTTGCTTTTTGTTTTCATTTGCTTTTCGACGAATTCTGCTGCCTGAAACCTTTCAGTATCGCATCTTATTTTAGCAGCCTCTTTCTTGTATTCCATATTGTTTTCGGTAATGCATATTTCTTCGATATTCCAGTTAATCCGATTCAGATAATCGAGAGTCTATTGTAGAAGTATTTGAATCTGTAATTTCTTCAATCGCATTTTCCTTAAAAAAAATTATTGAAATGTTGCAGAGCTTAGAATTTGACTGTCCGTGGACAAAACATCAGAACATGAGGATGTCTTTTACTAAAGTGTTCACTGGGTGTATATTAAAACTGGTTTAGCAGGTTAAAAGACAACACACGAAAAGTAACATCTAGTAAGCCTGATAGGATCTTGTCGATTAAATACGCACAGAGAAGATTTGCGAGGAAGGACAGACTTCAACAGAAAGACAGCATACGAAAAGAATCATAAAGAAAGCCTGACCGTTCAATATACCACAAAGATTTGGGTTGGGTTGTTTTACCTCTGATCGGCACTTTTTGCACACCGTGGGCTAAATGGCCAGGTCACATGGACCCCGAAGGCTCAGAGAAGGTTGGGGAAAGGGACCCACTGGAACAGCTGTTGGGAGACAGATGGTAGCCTCCCGTCAAGGCCATCCAGAGTGTTCTTTAACGTGCACAGGGTATGGCTCTCCCGCACACGGAGCCACGGCTTAACGTCCCATCCGACGGATGGCGGCCTTTCCAAGCCCATCGGTGTCCCCTACTGACCGTGGGCAGGGCGTGGAATCACCACAAATAAGATTTGTTAGGAAGGAGAGACTTCAACAGAAAGACAGCATAGGAAAAGAATCATCCAGAAAGCCTGACCGTTCAATACACCACAAAGAAGATTTGTGAGGAAGGAGAGACTTCAACAGAAAGACAGCATACGAAAAGAATCATCCAGAAAGCCTGACCGTTCAATACACCACAAAGAAGATTTGTGAGGAAGGAGAGACTTCAACAAAAAGACAGCATACGAAAAGAATCATCCAGAAAGCCTGACCGTTCAATACACCACAAAGAAGATTTGTGAGGAAGGAGAGACTTCAACAGAAAGACAGCATACGAAAAGAATCATCCAGAAAGCCTGACCGTTCAATACACCACAAAGAAGATTTGTGAGGAAGGAGAGACTTCAACAGAAAGACAGCATACGAAAAGAATCATCCAGAAAGCCTGACCGTTCAATACACCACAAAGAAGATTTGTGAGGAAGGAGAGACTTCAACAGAAAGACAGCATACGAAAAGAATCATCCAGAAAGCCTGACCGTTCAATACACCACAAAGAAGATTTGTGAGGAAGGAGAGACTTCAACAGAAAGACAGCATACGAAAAGAATCATCCAGAAAGCCTGACCGTTCAATACACCACAAAGAAGATTTGTGAGGAAGGAGAGACTTCAACAGAAAGACAGCATACGAAAAGAATCATCCAGAAAGCCTGACCGTTCAATATACCACAAAGATTTGGGTTGGGTTGTTTTACCTCTGAGCGGCACTTTTTGCACACCATGGGCTAAATGGCCAGGTCACATGGACCCCGAAGGCTCAGAGAAGGTTGGGGGAGGGGACCCACTGGAACAGCTGTTGGGAGACAGATGGTAGCCTCCCGTCAAGGCCATCCAGAGTGTTCTTTAACGTGCACAGGGTATGGCTCTCCCGCACACGGAGCCACGGCTTAACGTCCCATCCGACGGATGGCGGCCTTTCCAAGCCCATCGGTGTCCCCTACTGACCGTGGGCAGGGCGTGGAATCACCACAAATAAGATTTGTGAGGAAGGAGAGACTTCAACAGAAAGACAGCATAGGAAAAGAATCATCCAGAAAGCCTGACCGTTCAATACACCATAAAGAAGATTTGTGAGGAAGGAGAGACTTCAACAGAAAGACAGCATACGAAAAGAATCATCCAGAAAGCCTGACCGTTCAATACACCACAAAGAAGATTTGTGAGGAAGGAGAGACTTCAACAGAAAGACAGCATACGAAAAGAATCATCCAGAAAGCCTGACCGTTCAATACACCACAAAGAAGATTTGTGAGGAAGGAGAGACTTCAACAGAAAGACAGCATACGAAAAGAATCATCCAGAAAGCCTGACCGTTCAATACACCACAAAGAAGATTTGTGAGGAAGGAGAGACTTCAACAGAAAGACAGCATACGAAAAGAATCATCCAGAAAGCCTGACCGTTCAATACACCACAAAGAAGATTTGTGAGGAAGGAGAGACTTCAACAGAAAGACAGCATACGAAAAGAATCATCCAGAAAGCCTGACCGTTCAATACACCACAAAGAAGATTTGTGAGGAAGGAGAGACTTCAACAGAAAGACAGCATACGAAAAGAATCATCCAGAAAGCCTGACCGTTCAATACACCACAAAGAAGATTTGTGAGGAAGGAGAGACTTCAACAGAAAGACAGCATACGAAAAGAATCATCCAGAAAGCCTGACCGTTCAATACACCACAAAGAAGATTTGTGAGGAAGGAGAGACTTCAACAGAAAGACAGCATACGAAAAGAATCATCCAGAAAGCCTGACCGTTCAATACACCACAAAGAAGATTTGTGAGGAAGGAGAGACTTCAACAGAAAGACAGCATACGAAAAGAATCATCCAGAAAGCCTGACCGTTCAATACACCACAAAGAAGATTTGTGAGGAAGGAGAGACTTCAACAGAAAGACAGCATACGAAAAGAATCATCCAGAAAGCCTGACCGTTCAATACACCACAAAGAAGATTTGTGAGGAAGGAGAGACTTCAACAGAAAGACAGCATACGAAAAGAATCATCCAGAAAGCCTGACCGTTCAATACACCACAAAGAAGATTTGTGAGGAAGGAGAGACTTCAACAGAAAGACAGCATACGAAAAGAATCATCCAGAAAGCCTGACCGTTCAATACACCACAAATAAGATTTGTGAGGAAGGAGAGACTTCAACAGAAAGACAGCATAGGAAAAGAATCATCCAGAAAGCCTGACCGTTCAATACACCACAAAGAAGATTTGTGAGGAAGGAGAGACTTCAACAGAAAGACAGCATACGAAAAGAATCATCCAGAAAGCCTGACCGTTCAATACACCACAAAGAAGATTTGTGAGGAAGGAGAGACTTCAACAGAAAGACAGCATACGAAAAGAAACATCCAGGAAGCCTAACCGTTCAATACACCACAAAGAAGATTTGTGAGGAAGGAGAGACTTCAACAGAAAGACAGCATACGAAAAGAAACATCCAGGAAGCCTAACCGTTCAATACACCACAAAGAAGACTTGTGAGGAAGGAGAGACTTCAGAAGAAAGACAGTACACGAAAAGAAACATCCAGGAAGCCTGACCGTTCAATACACCACAAAGAAGATTTGTGAGGAAGGAGAGACTTCAACAGAAAGACAGCATACGAAAAGAATCATCCAGAAAGCCTAACCGTTCAATACACCACAAAGAAGATTTGTGAGGAAGGAGAGACTTCAACAGAAAGACAGCATACGAAAAGAAACATCCAGGAAGCCTAACCATTCAATACACCACAAAGAAGATTTGTGAGGAAGGAGAGACTTCAACAGAAAGACAGCATACGAAAAGAATCATCCAGAAAGCCTGACCGTTCAATACACCACAGAGAAGATTTGTGAGGAAGGAGAGACTTCAGAAGAAAGACAGTACACGAAAAGAAACATCCAGGAAGCCTGACCGTTCAATACACCACAAAGAAGATTTGTGAGGAAGGAGAGACTTCAACAGAAAGACAGCATACGAAAAGAATCATCCAGAAAGCCTAACCGTTCAATACACCACAAAGAAGATTTGTGAGGAAGGAGAGACTTCAACAGAAAGACAGCATACGAAAAGAATCATCCAGAAAGCCTGACCGTTCAATACACCACAAAGAAGATTTGTGAGGAAGGAGAGACTTCAACAGAAAGACAGCATACGAAAAGAATCATCCAGAAAGCCTAACCGTTCAATACACCACAGAGAAGATTTGTGAGGAAGGAGAGACTTCAACAGAAAGACAGCATACGAAAAGAATCATCCAGAAAGCGTGACCGTTCAATACACCACAAAGAAGATTTGTGAGGAAGGAGAGACTTCAACAGAAAGACAGCATACGAAAAGAATCATCCAGAAAGCCTGACCGTTCAATACACCACAAAGAAGATTTGTGAGGAAGGAGAGACTTCAACAGAAAGACAGCATACGAAAAGAATCATCCAGAAAGCCTGACCGTTCAATACACCACAAAGAAGATTTGTGAGGAAGGAGAGACTTCAACAGAAAGACAGCATAGGAAAAGAATCATCCAGAAAGCCTGACCGTTCAATACACCACAAAGAAGATTTGTGAGGAAGGAGAGACTTCAACAGAAAGACAGCATACGAAAAGAATCATCCAGAAAGCCTGACCGTGCAATACACCACAAAGAAGATTTGTGAGGAAGGAGAGACTTTAACAGAAAGACAGTACACGAAAAGAAACATCCAGGAAGCCTGACCGTTCAATACACCACAAAGAAGATTTGTGAGAAAGGAGAGACTTCAACAGAAAGACAGCATACGAAAAGAATCATCCAGAAAGCCTAACCGTTCAATACACCACAAAGAAGATTTGTGAGGAAGGAGAGACTTCAACAGAAAGACAGCATACGAAAAGAAACATCCAGGAAGCCTAACCATTCAATACACCACAAAGAAGATTTGTGAGGAAGGAGAGACTTCAACAGAAAGACAGCATACGAAAAGAATCATCCAGAAAGCCTAACCGTTCAATACACCACAGAGAAGATTTGTGAGGAAGGAGAGACTTCAGAAGAAAGACAGTACACGAAAAGAAACATCCAGGAAGCCTGACCGTTCAATACACCACAAAGAAGATTTGTGAGGAAGGAGAGACTTCAACAGAAAGACAGCATACGAAAAGAATCATCCAGAAAGCCTAACCGTTCAATACACCACAAAGAAGATTTGTGAGGAAGGAGAGACTTCAACAGAAAGACAGCATACGAAAAGAATCATCCAGAAAGCCTGACCGTTCAATACACCACAAAGAAGATTTGTGAGGAAGGAGAGACTTCAACAGAAAGACAGCATACGAAAAGAATCATCCAGAAAGCCTAACCGTTCAATACACCACAGAGAAGATTTGTGAGGAAGGAGAGACTTCAACAGAAAGAGAGCATACGAAAAGAATCATCCAGAAAGCCTGACCGTTCAATACACCACAAAGAAGATTTGTGAGGAAGGAGAGACTTCAACAGAAAGACAGCATACGAAAAGAATCATCCAGAAAGCCTGACCGTTCAATACACCACAAAGAAGATTTGTGAGGAAGGAGAGACTTCAACAGAAAGACAGCATACGAAAAGAATCATCCAGAAAGCCTGACCGTTCAATACACCACAAAGAAGATTTGTGAGGAAGGAGAGACTTCAACAGAAAGACAGCATACGAAAAGAATCATCCAGAAAGCCTGACCGTTCAATACACCACAAAGAAGATTTGTGAGGAAGGAGAGACTTCAACAGAAAACATCATACGAAAAGAATCATCCAGAAAGCCTGACCGTTCAATACACCACAAAGAAGATTTGTGAGGAAGGAGAGACTTCAACAGAAAGACAGCATACGAAAAGAATCATCCAGAAAGCCTGACCGTTCAATACACCACAAAGAAGATTTGTGAGGAAGGAGAGACTTCAACAGAAAGACAGCATACGAAAAGAATCATCCAGAAAGCCTGACCGTTCAATACACCACAAAGAAGATTTGTGAGGAAGGAGAGACTTCAACAGAAAGACAGCATAGGAAAAGAATCATCCAGAAAGCCTGACCGTTCAATACACCACAAAGAAGATTTGTGAGGAAGGAGAGACTTCAACAGAAAGACAGCATACGAAAAGAATCATCCAGAAAGCCTGACCGTTCAATACACCACAAAGAAGATTTGTGAGGAAGGAGAGACTTCAACAGAAAGACAGCATACGAAAAGAAACATCCAGGAAGCCTAACCGTTCAATACACCACAAAGAAGATTTGTGAGGAAGGAGAGACTTCAACAGAAAGACAGCATACGAAAAGAAACATCCAGGAAGCATAACCGTTCAATACACCACAAAGAAGACTTGTGAGGAAGGAGAGACTTCAGAAGAAAGACAGTACACGAAAAGAAACATCCAGGAAGCCTGACCGTTCAATACACCACAAAGAAGATTTGTGAGGAAGGAGAGACTTCAACAGAAAGACAGCATACGAAAAGAATCATCCAGAAAGCCTAACCGTTCAATACACCACAAAGAAGATTTGTGAGGAAGGAGAGACTTCAACAGAAAGACAGCATACGAAAAGAAACATCCAGGAAGCCTAACCATTCAATACACCACAAAGAAGATTTGTGAGGAAGGAGAGACTTCAACAGAAAGACAGCATACGAAAAGAATCATCCAGAAAGCCTGACCGTTCAATACACCACAGAGAAGATTTGTGAGGAAGGAGAGACTTCAGAAGAAAGACAGTACACGAAAAGAAACATCCAGGAAGCCTGACCGTTCAATACACCACAAAGAAGATTTGTGAGGAAGGAGAGACTTCAACAGAAAGACAGCATACGAAAAGAATCATCCAGAAAGCCTAACCGTTCAATACACCACAAAGAAGATTTGTGAGGAAGGAGAGACTTCAACAGAAAGACAGCATACGAAAAGAATCATCCAGAAAGCCTGACCGTTCAATACACCACAAAGAAGATTTGTGAGGAAGGAGAGACTTCAACAGAAAGACAGCATACGAAAAGAATCATCCAGAAAGCCTAACCGTTCAATACACCACAGAGAAGATTTGTGAGGAAGGAGAGACTTCAACAGAAAGACAGCATACGAAAAGAATCATCCAGAAAGCGTGACCGTTCAATACACCACAAAGAAGATTTGTGAGGAAGGAGAGACTTCAACAGAAAGACAGCATACGAAAAGAATCATCCAGAAAGCCTGACCGTTCAATACACCACAAAGAAGATTTGTGAGGAAGGAGAGACTTCAACAGAAAGACAGCATACGAAAAGAATCATCCAGAAAGCCTGACCGTTCAATACACCACAAAGAAGATTTGTGAGGAAGGAGAGACTTCAACAGAAAGACAGCATAGGAAAAGAATCATCCAGAAAGCCTGACCGTTCAATACACCACAAAGAAGATTTGTGAGGAAGGAGAGACTTCAACAGAAAGACAGCATACGAAAAGAATCATCCAGAAAGCCTGACCATGCAATACACCACAAAGAAGATTTGTGAGGAAGGAGAGACTTTAACAGAAAGACAGTACACGAAAAGAAACATCCAGGAAGCCTGACCGTTCAATACACCACAAAGAAGATTTGTGAGAAAGGAGAGACTTCAACAGAAAGACAGCATACGAAAAGAATCATCCAGAAAGCCTAACCGTTCAATACACCACAAAGAAGATTTGTGAGGAAGGAGAGACTTCAACAGAAAGACAGCATACGAAAAGAAACATCCAGGAAGCCTAACCATTCAATACACCACAAAGAAGATTTGTGAGGAAGGAGAGACTTCAACAGAAAGACAGCATACGAAAAAAATCATCCAGAAAGCCTGACCGTTCAATACACCACAGAGAAGATTTGTGAGGAAGGAGAGACTTCAGAAGAAAGACAGTACACGAAAAGAAACATCCAGGAAGCCTGACCGTTCAATACACCACAAAGAAGATTTGTGAGGAAGGAGAGACTTCAACAGAAAGACAGCATACGAAAAGAATCATCCAGAAAGCCTAACCGTTCAATACACCACAGAGAAGATTTGTGAGGAAGGAGAGACTTCAACAGAAAGAGAGCATACGAAAAGAATCATCCAGAAAGCCTGACCGTTCAATACACCACAAAGAAGATTTGTGAGGAAGGAGAGACTTCAACAGAAAGACAGCATACGAAAAGAATCATCCAGAAAGCCTGACCGTTCAATACACCACAAAGAAGATTTGTGAGGAAGGAGAGACTTCAACAGAAAGACAGCATACGAAAAGAATCATCCAGAAAGCCTGACCGTTCAATACACCACAAAGAAGATTTGTGAGGAAGGAGAGACTTCAACAGAAAGACAGCATACGAAAAGAATCATCCAGAAAGCCTGACCGTTCAATACACCACAAAGAAGATTTGTGAGGAAGGAGAGACTTCAACAGAAAGACAGCATACGAAAAGAATCATCCAGAAAGCCTAACCGTTCAATACACCACAGAGAAGATTTGTGAGGAAGGAGAGACTTCAACAGAAAGACAGCATACGAAAAGAATCATCCAGAAAGCCTGACCGTTCAATACACCACAAAGAAGATTTGTGAGGAAGGAGAGACTTGAACAGAAAGACAGCATACGAAAAGAATCATCCAGAAAGCCTGACCGTTCAATACACCACAAAGAAGATTTGTGAGGAAGGAGAGACTTCAACAGAAAGACAGCATACGAAAAGAATCATCCAGAAAGCCTGACCGTTCAATACACCACAAAGAAGATTTGTGAGGAAGGAGAGACTTCAACAGAAAGACAGCATACGAAAAGAATCATCCAGAAAGCCTAACCGTTCAATACACCACAGAGAAGATTTGTGAGGAAGGAGAGACTTCAACAGAAAGACAGCATACGAAAAGAATCATCCAGAAAGCCTGACCGTTCAATACACCACAAAGAAGATTTGTGAGGAAGGAGAGACTTCAACAGAAAGACAGCATACGAAAAGAATCATCCAGAAAGCCTGACCGTTCAATACACCACAAAGAAGATTTGTGAGGAAGGAGAGACTTCAACAGAAAGACAGCATACGAAAAGAAACATCCAGGAAGCCTGACCGTTCATATACACCATAGAGATTTCTGAGGAAGGAGAGACTTCAGCAGAAAGACAACACACGAAAAGAAATATCCAGAAAGCTGAGTGTATATTAATGAACGTAAAAAAATACTTGAAAATCATTCCTTCTCCACGATTACCCACGAAAATGAATTTTCAATATTGTTTTGCATTAGTCCCTTCTTCCCTTTTTAAATAAGGCCCAATTCTTATTTTTGTCATCTCTCTATACATAAATAAAACTCACTTTTTAAAAAAATTCTTCCCTTTAACTCTACACAAATTTGCGCATTGACCTTCAAGATTTTTACATAAAATCTAAAACATTTTGCTCCAGATGTTTTAGTGTCCGTGTTTTAATTCATCCCGAAGCTGGAATGAGGCTACTGATGAGTAAAAGCAAAATAATAATTTCTCCACTTGAGGATGGCGTCGACTGCTCATTAATATTCATGACGGAGAAGGAGCATCAGTTATTTTTGCTGACATCGTTCAATTCGTTGGTGGTGCAAAGAATTTCTAATGAACCTCAGTCAAATGCAAATGAATATGTGTTCAGTGTTATCGTTTGTTTGAGATCTCATCAGAATTGCGCTTGGCATGCGTAAAGCTCATGACAGCGAATAAATTATTAGCGTCGAACATTTAGTGAATCTCATGTGCAGAGAGCATTTTCTTTGCATCTGATTTAAAATTCTTGTTGCTACCAGTGTCACCACGAGTAAACTCTAAAACATTCAGAGAAAACTTTATGAAATTAAACTTTGTGAGAGTCTTACTAAAAACGAATTAGTTCTTAGGTGGACCGGGGGTGGGGGGGGGGGGGGGGTCATTCGGTAGCGCGCCACGTTCGTAATCTTACATTCCCTGGTTCGAGGTCTCAACAGTGTCAATGTTGAGATTTGCCGTCCCGTGTCGAGTGGTTAGCACGCTTGGCTACTGATCTAAGGGACCTGGGTTGGAGACCCGGGTAAGACATGGCTGTATGTGTTGTTTTTCTGCTGAGGTCCTGCTGAGGTCCTCACAGACCTTCTACAGTCGCTCAAAAAAATATCCGAACACTATGGTCGATTACAGAATTCAGAAAAAATATCTGGCAACGAGTTTTTTAGAAATTAGTGATCTGGCAACCTTCGTGTCACGTGACACGAAGGTTGCCAGATCACTAATTTATAAAAAAAAATCGTTGCCATCACGTGACACGAAGGTTGCCAGATCACTAATTTATAAAAAATCGTTGCCATCACGTGACACAAAGGTTCCAGATCACTAATTTATAAAAAAAAAATCGCTGCCATCACGTGACACGAAGGTTGCCAGATCACTAATTTCTAAAAAAAATCGTTGCCATCACGTGACACGAAGGTTGCCAGATCACCAATTTATAAAAAAAAATCGTTGCTATCACGTGACACGAAGGTTGCCAGATCACTAGTTTCTAAAAAAAGTCGTTGCCATCACGTGACACGAAGGTTGCCAGATCACTACTTTATAAAAAAAAATCGCTGCCATCACGTGACACGAAGGTTGCCAGATCACTAATTTCTAAAAAAAATCGTTGCCAGATATTTTTTCTGAATTCTGCAATCGACTATAGTGTTCGGATATTTTTTTGAGCGACTGTACTATGGCATATAAACTGACAGGCTCCTGTCAGACCTCTGTAGTAAGCATCTGCTTGAGGGGTATTTTTTTTTTATATCCTCTAACCAGCACCCTACCCTTGGTCAGAAATCGGACACCGAAGGTTTGACAAGACAGCTGCCGACACGTTGGGTGGTCTTGACGGGAGGCTTCTACATGTCTCCTTACAGCTGACCAGTGAATCCCCTTGGTTCAAAGTCATAACACCTGACATCCTATCAGAAGGTCGTGGGTTCGGATCTCACAAAGACGGTTTTTCCTCTATACCTTTGTCATCATATGAATAAATGCAGCATCATAGTGTAAATCTCCTATTAAAAACTGTTGAACAGTGGACATAATTAATTAAGATCCCCTTGGAATCTTTAAGAGACCTGGCCATTTAGTCCCAAAATTCCCCGCCCTGCCCACGGTCAGTAGAGGACACCGATGAGCTTGGAAAGGCCGCCGTCCGTCGGATTGGACGTTAAGCCGTGGACCCGTGTGCGGGAGAGCCATACCCTGTGCACGTTAAAGAACACGCTGGATGGCCTTGACGGGAGGCTACCATCTGTCTCCCAACAGCTGTTCCAGTGGGTCCCCTCCCCCAACCCTCTCTGAGCCTTCGGGGTCCTTGTGACCTGGCCATTTAGCCCATGGTGTGCAAAAAAAATGCCGCTCAGAGGTAAAACAACCCAACCCATCCAACCTTCAGCTCATTGCAGAAAGAACTTACGACTCATAAAACAAATAATTAATGTATTAAACTTGTCTCATCTCTCCCAATTCTTTAACCCACTGGTTCTCAACCTCTTATGCTTCACGTACCCCCTGGAAATGTGTATGTAACTGGCGTACCCTTTGTATAGATAGATAAAACTATATTTGTAGTATAACAATGGGAATAAAATAAAACATATATATATATAAATACACATTAAATTTTGTATTCATAAAATACATATATATGTCGATAAACACAAAAAATGACATAAACAATTTAACAAATCTTATAAAATTATAAATATTTTACTGGGTAATCAGTGAAATGGTTGCGCTTGTTTGCGCTTGCACACTTCATCAGTGGTTGGGGTTACCTTGCTAAGGTAGAGTCGCAAGTCATCTTCAACATAGGGGCGAGAGTGGCTCAGTCGGTAGCGCGCCAGGCTCGTAATCTGTAGTTCCCAGGTTCGAGTCCCAGATGGGTCAGCGTTGAGATTTATCTCCGCAAAATTCCCCGCCCTACCCACGGTCAGTAGGGGACACCGATGGGTTTGGAAAGGCCGCCGTCCGTCGGATGGGACGTTAAGCCGTGGCCCCGTGTGCGGGAGAGCCATACCTTGTGCACGTTAAAGAACATGCTGGATGACCTTGACGGGAGGCTACCATCTATCTCCCAACAGCTGTTCCAGTGGGTCCCCTCCCCAAACCTTCTCTGAGCCTTCGGAGTCCAGGTGACCTGGCCATTTAGCCCATGGTGTGCAAAAAAGTGCCGCTCAGAGGTAAAACAACCCAACTCATCTTCAACATCCAGCCTGTTCCTATATTTATTTTTTAAAGCAGTTAAAGACGAAAAACCAGTATCAGTGTTTGTAATCAGTAGCAGTGTTGCCAACTCAGCGACTTTGTTACTAGATCTAGCGACTTTTGAGCTCCCAAAAATGCGTACCCCAAACATTTTACCGCGTACTCCATGTTGAGAACCCCTACTTTAAGCAAATATTTTTAACTGCATAATTAAATTATTTTGGCAATTCACAGTACTAATTAAAAATCTATATTTTTTCCTTTTTAATCAAGCTTTTTTCTTTAGGGATTATTTATCTGGCAACCTTCGTGTCACGTGACACGAAGGTTGTCAGATCACTAATTTCTAAAACAAATCGTTGCCAGATATATTTTTTCTGAATTCTGTAATCAACCATAGTGTTCGGATACTTTTCTGAGCGACTCTACATACGTTTTTCAAAGGAGGAAATAACTGAATTTACGAAGCTGGTTACACATGAAATTTATGGTTGTAGATCGTCCAGACAGACTGTTGAAATTACGTTTCATGGATGAGTAATCATTACATTTGTTTGATATATTAAAATTATCTATTCATTTAATCAAGTTTCGACAAAGTTTGGAAAAGAGTTTCAGAAAGTTATATACTGTTTTGTTGTCGCTAAGTTGAACTTTAACGCCATGCAAATTAACGGAATTGAATGAAAAGGACGAATATTTATTTTGTATTTCATAAGCCTACATGACATCAATTTAAATATGGGCTTTATTATGCTTTCATTAATTTAAAGCTCGGCGTTCGTGTTCCGAAATCATTTACATCGGAGAGGCGGTACAATAAGCACACGGAAAACTGTACGACTTTTCAATAAATCAGGCTATACGATCAAAGACAGAATCTTGAACACTGAAACATTTTAGAGATAGTCAAATGTGTACTGCTCAAACTATATCAGAGTATTTTCAGAATCTCACAATCATCACCTAGTTAGAAACAATATTTCATGGAATTGAATTCCAATCAGATGCCTGTAGCATTCTAAAATTGCCCAATGCATTTAAACTTTTCGCATTATTTGGAAAGAGCAGATATCCATTTCTGATGTTAACACTCTTATAAATACAACTTTTATTAAGCAGTAGATTAAATAATATATTTAGCCATAGGTGTCTTCCGGGGGGGGGGGGGAAGGGATCAGTTGCCTCTCCACCCTGGAAAAATTGTTCAAGAAAATATTTTACGTTGAAAAATTATCAAATGTATCAAAAATTTATATTTTTCTTTAATGAAATGTAATCTTGGTTTTTTTTTAACTTTTTCTTTTGTTTTCACATATACTTTTAGTAATAAGTTTCCTTTTATCGTTTTGTTTGCTGGCTACCACAAACAAATCATATTATAGTGGATTATTATTTCTGCAAAGTATCTTGCTTCCTCATTTATAACTTACTTCAAAAATCACTCAGAATTTTTTTTCGCATTTCATTAGCATTTCTTTCATGTGTTTGTTGGAAAATAATTAACGTCTTTGTTCTTATACATGAAAACCTTGAAGGTAGGGTTGGGTTGTTTTACCTCTAGGCGGCACTTTTTTGACCATCTAAATGACCAGGTCACAAGAACCCGAAAGGCTCAGAGAAGGTTGGGGGAGGGGACCTACTGGAAAAGCTGTTGGGAGACAGATGGTGGCCTCTCGTCAAGGCCATCCTGCGTGTTCTTTAACGTGCACAGGGTATGGCTCTCCCACACACGTGGCCACGGCTTAAGGTCACATCCGGTGGACGGCGGTCTTTCCAAGCCTAGCGAGGAATTTTGCGGAGATAAATCTAAACGCTGACCAGCTGGGACTCAAACATGGAAAACCTTGAAGGAATATTGGAATTCAAATTATCGATTGCTATTCTTCATTTCCTGTGAAGAGTGGAGCAATGCAATTATATTACTTTTGCATTAACGTATTGCATAAAGGCAAAAGTCAATGGTAGTGATTTAATTATTTAGAATAGAAGTTGAGTTCAAAATTATTCATAGAATAAATATAATAGGTAGCAGGTACGTACATAATACTATATATTACTATTCTAAATTATATTTGTACCATATTTATTTCAATAATAAAATTAATTTATTCATAATCTGAGTTGTATTATGAATGCATGATTACTTTATTCACAATAATATTTCCATATTGAAACAGAGACCTACCCTAAAAATCCAATCGTCTTATATGAAATCTCAAACTTTTCTATCAGCTTTAAAATAAAAAAAGTTGTATCAATATATTTTAGCCCCATAACATATGTCCGATACTAAAAATAGATTTAAGAAACAACTGTAAATTATAATCTGTATAGATATCATTTTAACCTTTCCTGTCCGGTGGAATATTTTAGTAATTGAGAAACCCTAATCAAGTCTTATTCTCAGACCCCCCCCCCCCCGGAAACTAAATTGTCGAACCTCCCCCCAGCCCCTAATTTCTGGGTACCGGACTGTATTGTTACATTAAGTTGTATTTTCCAACGCCTATTTTTGAGATTTATCTCCGCAAACTCTCCGCCCTGTCCACGGTCAGTAGGGGACACCAATGGGATTAGAAAGACAGCCGTCCGTTGGATGGGACGTTAAGTCGTGGCCCCATGTGTGGGAGAGCCTTGACGGGACCATCTGAGACCTCGTGATCCTTGTGACCTGGTCATTTAGCACATTGTGTGCAAAAAAAAGTATCGCTCAGAGATAAAACAACATAACACATGTATTTAGCATTGAATTCTTTTAAACCCAGTTACAATTCTATTTCAGTTACACTCTCAGTCATATAGGCTTAAATTGGTTAGATTCGCCTATGCTTTTTATCACACCAAAGTTTTATTTTTGCAGTATATTTCTGGAAGTATTTTATTGCTACTTTTACTGACTTTGTTTTAAAAGAATAGGTAAACATGGTTGCAATTGTGCTAAATATTTGGGTTGGGTTGTGTTACCTCTGAGCGGCAATTTTTTGCATACAACGGGTTAAATGTCCAGGTCATAAGGAACCCGAAACCTCAGAGAAAGTTGGGTGAGGGAACACTCTGGACAGCTTTTGGGAGACAGATGGTAGCTTTCCGTCAAGGCCATCCAGCGTGTTCTTTAACATGCACAGGGTATAGCTCTCTTGTACACGTTTTAAGTTGATGAATTTTAAGAGTATGCTTTTGACGAAGAACGATTTTTCTGATGTTTAATTTTAGGAGGATAAAAATTTAAAACATTCCAATAACTGTACAACTTTATCCTCCGGAACCTTATCAAAGTAATAAGTCATTCAAAACCTGTGCGGAAGCACATACTATAAACACTAAAAAACTGTTCATTAAATATTGTTTTTTATTAAAAAATTCATGCGCACTTCAGGCAGTATAAGCTAAAATAGGATACTAAGCTTAGATATAAATTACAGATCTAAATCGAATCTTCTCTTGCCTTGGTGTTCAAGAACACGCCTTCAGAAATTAGAAATATATGCAAACTGCAACATTTAACACCGTTATTACTGGATCTAAGAATGTTGCAAGGCTTTAAAAGAAAACTAACCAAAACGCTCATAATGTAAAAATCTAATTGTACTGCAAAAAGACTTTTGAAAACAATTAATAAAATGCTCCGATAAGTTTCGGAACTATTTTCCGCAATCTTTATGTGAAGACAACTTGAACCGAGTAAGAGATTTCAAGAGTTTTGTGAAATGTATGCATATGTCAAACAAATACCGCCATTAAGGAAATGACCCGTTAGCTGTAGATGGGAGAAATTCACATAAAATTACTTGCAAATGTTTTCTGAATGAGAACTGTTCTTAACGTCGTGCATAAATTTCGTGATGAGATCGCAGTGGAAAGCTCTTTCTTGCTGCAATTGATGCAGAGACATGGCAGTTCCGCTTTAAGAGTTCAGAATTCAGACACAAAGTCTTGGAGAGGGAAAAAATACAGAACTTCTTTAAAATGTTTTCGTGAATTAGTGTCGGATGTAAGAGTTTTCTTGTATAATGTCGCAGAGAATAGCTTGTCTGAATAACAGTGTCGGACGTGTATTTCATAAATTACCAATGTCACTTTCAACTACTTTTTTCTGTAATATCTATAATATAAAATTTTCTATAATATTTTTCTGTAATAATCCTGCCAGACTTTCTACTGCGACGTAGAAAGTCTGTGAGCAATGACAGAACCTCAGCAGAAAATCAACCCAATGCCTTACCCGGGGTTCGAACCCAGGTCCCTTTGATCTGTATTCAAGCGAGCTAACCGCTCGGCCACCGAACGGCGAATTCATTTGAAGAATCCGCAAAGGGTAATTAAATGATTATTTTTAAAATTGAGTTGTTTTTTTACCTATAAAATTTAGATCTTTCTTATTTTCAGACATTCTTCATTTAAATCATTTTAATTCCAGTTACCAGCTTCCTTTAGAAAAAGGGGCGGGGGTGGCTCAGTCGGTAGCGCGCCAGGCTCATAATCTGTAGTTCCCAGGTTCGAGTCCCAGCTGGGTCAGCGTTGAGATTTATCTCCGCAAAATTCCCCGCCCTGCCCACGGTCAGTAGGGGACACCGATGGGCTTGGAAAGGCCGCCGTCCGTCGGATGGGACGTTAAGCCATGTATCCGTGTGCGGGAGAGCCATACCCTGTGCACGTTAAAGAACACGCTGGATGGCCTTGACGGGAGGCTACCATCTGTCTCCCAACAGCTGTTCCAGTGGGTCCCCTCCCCCAACCTTCTCTGAGCCTTCGGGGTCCATGTGACCTAGCCATTTAGCCCATGGTGTGCAAAAAAGTGCTGCTCAGAGGTAAAACAACCCAACCCTTACCCGGGGTTCGAACCCAGGTCCCTTTGATCTGTATTCAAGCAAGCTAACCGCTCGGCCACCGAACGGCGAATTCATTTGAAGAACCCCGCAAATGGTAATTAAGTGATTATTTTTAAAATTGAGTTTTTTTTTACCTATAAAATTTAGATCTTTCTTATTTTCAGACATTTTTCATTTAAATCATTTTTATTCCAGTTACCAGCTTCCTTTAAAAAAATTAATTGGATAAAATGTGTTGAGCGTGATCGTAGTTTTGCAATTATTTTCGTATGTTTATCGAATGTAGACGATTGTGCTGATCCACTGACTGCTGATTGAGAGGGGGTCACGCTAACTCTAAACTATGATCCAGAAATTGCAGATCTCTGAAAATTTTCACCTAGAGGTAATCCGGATCGTAGATCTCGGGACAAATCCGAAATTTGACATCCGACCTGTCCTTCAAGGTCAAAAAGAGGTCATGTAGAGATCAAACCATGACCTAAGAATGCTTGAAACGTGAAAATTGGGGTCTGGGGGTGTTTTGAGGGGGGTATGGGAATCGGGGTTGGGAGTCGGAAACGTTACGAAATTTCGGATGCGGAGGATCGCTTCGAGGTCAAAGGTCATATTTAGATCTACCGGTTCTAGAGACATAAAAATTGTTATCCGAGGGTATTTTGAGTAGTAGATCTCGAAAATGTTGCGAAATTTTTTATGCAATGGGTCCTTCGAGGTCAAAGGTCAAATAGAGACTGCTTGTGTTAGAGGGTATATAAATATTGGTGTCTGGGGGTATTTTGAATTCCAGTTCTCAGAAATTATTCCAAATTTTGGATGCGATGGGTCTTTTGAAGTCACAGGTCAAATTCGATATCTGTGCTGGAGAGCTAAAAATTGTTGAGTAGGCTATTTCGGACAGTGGAACCGAGATATAGGAACAATTTTCAGATCCAGTGTCGCATTGAAGGTCAAATAGGGGTCGGAGTGAGGGACAAGAAATCAAGAGGTGCGGAAGGCACAAATTTTAGTGATTAAGGTTTATCTAAAAAAATTAACGAAATCGCAACAAAAATTATATTTTTTAGTTTAACACATACATACTTATTTTTTTAGTGTGCTCTAGGATTCTTTAATTTTCGAAATTAAAAAAAAATTCTTAGTTGACAAAGCTAATGATAAATATTCTAATTTCCAGAATCCTTTAAATTAAACGAATATTTTCCAAAAAAAAACAACATTTTGATATATTTCATTTAGATCTTTCGTTCCGTGGCTCAGTGGTTGGTGTGCTTGGATAATGATCAAAGAGCCCGACCCGGGTTCGAGCCCTGGTTATGTCATGGATGTTTGTGTTGTCTTTCTGCTGAGGTCTCGCCTTCCTTACAGATTATTCTGTATGACGTACAAACTGACAGGCATCTGTCAGACCTCTGTGGTGAGCAGCTGCGTGAGGGAATATTTATTTTATTTATCATTTATTAAGATTTTAATTTAAATTTTTTTTAGGTGCTTTTCGATTATCTCCGGTCACATTTTCTTGGCGACGAAAAATAAACACCAAAGTAAACCAAGAACATCATCGACAATGCATCGCCGACCGACATCATAAAAAAGCCCCCAAAACTAAATAATCTCGTTGGAGACAACATGTACCAAAAAGCATGAAAATCGGAAACAATGCACTGCCGACAAATTATAAAAAAGCCCCCAAAACTAAATGTTCTTGCAGACAACACAAACCGAAAAACATGAAAATCGGAAAGTGTACTGCCGACCGAATTATAAAAAAGCCTCCGAAACTAAATAATCTCATCAGAGACAACAACAAAAAGCATCTTATAGCTCAAATAACCTAATGGGGTGCTAAATTACTCATTAACCTTCCTGACTCCATCAAAAACTGTCATTTTTTCCAAAACAAGTCGCCAAGAGTTGTTGGGTTGTTTTACCTCTGAGCGGCACTTTTTTGCACACCATGGGCTAAATGGCCAGGTCACATGGACCCCGAAGGCTCAGAGAAGGTTGGGGGAGGGGACCCACTGGAACAGCTGTTGGGAGACAGATGGTAGCCTCCCGTCAAGCCATCCAGCGTGTTCTTTAACGTGCACAGGGTATGGCTCTCCCGCACACGGGGCCACGGCTTAACGTCCCATCCGACGGACGGCGGCCTTTCCAAACCCATTGGTGTCCCCTACTGACCTTGGGCAAAACGGGGAATTTTGCGGAGATAAATCTCAACGCTGACCCAGCTGGGACTCGAACCTGGAAACTGCAGATTACGAGCCATGCGCGCTACCGACTGAGCCACCTCCGCCCCAAGTCGCCAAGAAAATGTGACCGGAGATAACCGAAAATTACCTTTTTTTTTTCAAGTTTAGATATCTCTTTAAATTAAGCGACTATTATTAAGAAATAGTATTTTGATGTATTTAACTTAAATCTTTAACTCATTCACACAGACATTCCCATTTAAATCACTTTAGTTCAAGTTTTCAGATATCTTCAAAATAACTGAATATTTTTTAAAAATCACCATTTTGACTTATTGAAATTAAAACTTTAATTTATAGACAATCTCCTTTAAAACACTGAATAGAGAAGTCACAGTGTCTAGAACATGGCTTCTGAGCCACGAAAGAAAGAACTGACTTGACACTTCAGGTAATTCAGTGTATATTATTACAGTTCAAAGATCGCAAAGTGCAAATATTCTGTCGAAATATGGTTTAGAAACGAGAGACTTACGTTTAAGATGACTTGTAGAAGCAATTCCAAGAGACCATTTACGTTATAAACAGACGATTAGGACATTACTATTACATTACAGCGAACAAACGATTACAGTCATTACTTCGTACACTGTGTAAAGTCTTCCATATCCACTGTGAATAGCAGAAAGTGGATAAATTGCGTTACTAGACTAGATATCCTATATATGGAAGCTTGAACAGCAAGCGTTGACATCCGCTGGAATATTTACTGGAAGCTTATCTGTTCAAAGCGCTAATTGCCTGACGAGAACGGACGAAAAATAATGATCGTTTCAGCGCTGGATCTGGCAAAGGAAAATGAGAACTGCTGCAAATGTTCGAGAACGCAGTTTCGTAATTTTCGTTTGAAAGGCTAGTTCTGTCTTGTTCATCAGCAATGGCTTTTCTCGAACATTATTTAATACTAACAAGTCTGGTTCACGGTACAGGTAAGAGAAAGCCCTTGGGACTTGCTTCACCTTTGGGAAGTTAATTTAAATAATACTAACTGAAAATATATTGGGTAGTTTTAATAACTTGCACAATGCCAGGCCGGGATTTAGGGAGGAGAGCTAGGGGCCACATCCCCCTCCACTTTTAGAATGACAGTAACGGAAATTAGAAATGACAAGTAACGGAAATGGAGCCTAAAAAATATTAAACGTGTGTACAGTCGCTCAAAAAAGTATCCGAACACTACGGTTGATTACAGAATTTAGAAAAAATATCTGGCAACGTTTTTTTTTAGAAATTAGTGATCTGGCAAGCTTCGTGTACACGAAGCTTGCCAGATCACTACTTTCTAAAAAAAACTTAAAATTTATTATTTTTTAAAATTATTAATTCTTAAAATTTTTAATTTTTTTAACTTAAAATTAGTGATCTGGCAACCTTCGTGTACATGAAGGTTGCCAGATCACTAATTTAAAAAAAAACTTTGCCAGATATTATTTCTGAATTCTGTAATCAACCGTAGTGTTCGGATACTTTTTTGAGCAACTGTACTCTCAGTGGTTATGGAATTATGACCACCGCCTCCATGTTGTCAATGGAAATCCAACTTCGAAGCTCTATAACTTTCTAAAATATGCATTTAACGGAAAAATGTGACTGAATATAAATTAAAGATCATAATCAAATCCATTTAAATCTCGATATTTCAACAATATACGCTCAAGATTTAAATAGATGATAGCTGGAACGTTCAACAATAAATTTTAATTTTATAAGAAAGCATTCATAATTGTCTAATATTGAAATAATCCTTATAAA
This sequence comes from Ryuthela nishihirai, assembly GCA_038380435.1. NCBI lineage: Eukaryota > Metazoa > Arthropoda > Arachnida > Araneae > Heptathelidae > Ryuthela > Ryuthela nishihirai. The sequence goes on from JAWZYU010000021.1 coordinate 50,049,891, forward strand.
AAAACCTCTAAAATTTATTTGTTTTATTAAATGTTTAGAAATAATGCCTATTTAAATTTTAATTTCTGTGGTAAATTCTTATGGCGCATTACTGTTACGAAATATTCCAGCTTCCATAACTTTTCGCTAGCTGAAAGAATATTGCTGAAAATCGAGATTTAAATAGATTTGATTACGATCTTTAATTTATCTTCAGTCATATTTTTCCATTAAATGCATATATTAGAAGTTATAGAGCTTTGAAATTAGATGCTTGTTCACAAAACATGGAAACTAAATTTTGGTATGGCAGTGCACAATTATCAGTATAGTTTTCAGAAAAAGAAAGTATTTATTTATTTAAACGTTTGCAAACGAAAACTTTTGTTTATAGATGTCGTACAGTCGCTCAAAAAATATCCGAACACTATGGTTGATTACAGAATTCAGAAAAAATATCTGGCAACGATTCTTTTAGAAATTAGTGATCTGGCAACCGTGTCAAGGTTGCCAGATCACTAATTTCGAAAACAATCGTTGCCAGATATTTTTTCTGAATTCTGTAATCAACCATAGTGTTCGGATATTTTTTTGAGCGACTGTACAAAGCCAACAGCTTATCTTCAGGAGAGAATAACACATTAATATAATATTTCATATCCTCTTCCGTCCTTATCCTCTAATCTTAATGCAGTTACATCTTGTTGCATTTATTATACTATTAGCAGATAAATATATACTTTAATATGCAAAAGTTTATAAATTTTTTCCCTATTACCCTTACTATATTTCACAGAGGGGGGGGGATGCCCTCCTGCTCCTCCTCCTTTTGATTCGTCCTTGTTTCTAAAGAATGCTAGATTGTAAAGGAATTTGAACGTCAAAAGTTGATGATCGATTTGAGGATGAAAATGCCAAAATTTGGACCAAAATACTGATTCTTTTAAAACTTTAGTTAGTTATCTTATTCATAGGTAGGGTCGCACATAAGGGTGTGGGTGAAAATGAGCCGTTCCCCCTGACTTCCGCAACTGAAATTTACTAGAGTAATGGTAGGTAACATATACATTACACGTATTTTATAAGAAGTTTTTAAACTATTAATAGGATGGGTTGCGTTACCTCTGAGCGGTGGTTTTGTTGCACACAATAGGCTAAATGGCCAAGTCACAAGAACCCCGAAGGCTCAGAGAAGGTTGGGGGAGGGAAAACACTGGAACAGCTGTTGGGAGACAGCTGTTCCAGTGGATACGTTTCAACTCCCGTTAAGGCTATCATCCAGTGTGTTCTTTAACGTGCACAGGGCACTCCCGCACACGGTTTTACATCCCATCCGGCTGACGGCGGCCTTTCCAAGCTCATCGGTGTCATATACTGACCGAAGACAGGGGAGAAGTTTTGTGGAAATAAATCAAAATGCTGGCCTTGAACTTGGGAGCTGCAGATTGCAAGCCTGGCACGCTACTGACTGAGCCATCCCACCTCACTTCTCAACAGGATGAAATGGCGTTTTCTGGCTTTTTCTGGTTGAAATCTGTTAATACCCTCCTTTACAAATGATAGTAAAATAAATATTTGAATTCCATCGTTTAATTATAATCTACTTTACAAATTAATCTGACCGAAAGTCAATGGTATTATTAAAAAAATTCCCCCTCAAGCAGCTGCTTGCCACAGAGGTCTGACAGGAGTCTGTCAGTTTAATACGCCATAGTAGAAGGTCTGTGAGGATGGCGGGACCTCAGCAGAAAAAACGACACATACATCCATGCCTTACCCAGGGCTCGAACCCAGGTCCCGTAGATCAGTAGCCAAGCGTGCTAACCACTCGGCCACGGGACGGCTCTGGTATTATTAGTATAGCAGAAATAAAAAACGGAATTTAAAAGGTAAAGATTTCAGTATAAGAAATGAAACTTAATGTCTTGATGATACTTGCGATAGAAATATGTTCGATTAAAACAAATCATTATGTTAGTTATTTTCACAAAAAGTCTCGCGGCAGTTTGAAACATTTGAAGACTTCCTACATCTCGAGCAGAAAATCAGCCCAAAGGCGGTTTGCGACGGTGAATTATTTAATTTCTTTTTTCGTTCCCTTTAGAGGGACACAAAGAAAACTTTTCGCGACGTTCTTTCTTCAGGGCTCGATTTAAATCACTTTTAAAGAGACCATTAATGAATGTTACCTAAAGGAAGGTGACCTAACGACGGTCCGGTAGATTTTGTTCAATCAGTGGCAAAGATATCTTACTTTATTGCAAATAATTCAGTGAGTTGATTGTTTTAAGTGACTTGAGACTAATATCTTTAGCTATAGGCGTAAGTACATGAATAAAGCATAATTATTTCGTTTTTATATTTTGGCAACAATCTTTGGGCCGCCATTTTCTGAAGGCCAGAGAAGTAGCTTCACTTTTTATCTCGTTTTAAAAAACAGCACGAGATATTGTGTCCACTTTGTCGGCTGTGTCGACATCGAACTTTTTTGTTTAGAGCGCTAATTAAAAAAATTATTTACAAAACAGCACGAGATATTTCGTTTTTTATGCGACCTGCCATTTCATTTCAGTTTTCTAAGCGACCCGCCATTTCATTTCAGTTTTCTATGCGACCCGCCATTCCATTTCAGTTTTTTATGCAACCCGCCATTCCATTTCAGTTTTCTTTCTATGCGACCTGCCATTTCATTTCAGTTTTCTATGCGACCCGCCATTCCATTTCAGTTTTCTATGCGACCCGCCATTTCATTTCAGTTTTTTATGCAACCCGCCATTCCATTTCAGTTTTCTTTCTATGCGACCCGCCATTTCATTTCAGTTTTCTATGCGACCTGCCATTTCATTTCAGTTTTCTATGCGACCCGCCATTTCATTTCAGTTTTTTATGCAACCCGCCATTCCATTTCAGTTTTCTTTCTATGCGACCCGCCATTTCATTTCAGTTTTCTATGCGACCTGCCATTTCATTTCAGTTTTCTATGCGACCCGCCATTTCATTTGTTTTTTATGCAACCCGCCATTCCATTTCAGTTTTCTTTCTATGCGACCCGCCATTCCATTTCAGTTTTCTCTGCGACCCGCCATTCCATTTCAGTTTCTTATGCAACCCGCCATTTCATTTCAGTTTTCTATGCGACCCGCCATTCCATTTCAGTTTTTTATGCGACCCGCCATTCCATTTCAGTTTTCTCTGCGACCCGCCATTCCATTTCAGTTTTTTATGCAACCCGCCATTCCATTTCAGTTTTTTATGCAACCCGCCATTCCATTTCAGTTTTCTTTCTATGCGACCTGCCATTTCATTTCAGTTTTCTATGCGACCCGCCATTCCATTTCAGTTTTCTATGCGACCCGCCATTTCATTTCAGTTTTTTATGCAACCCGCCATTCCATTTCAGTTTTCTTTCTATGCGACCCGCCATTTCATTTCAGTTTTCTATGCGACCTGCCATTTCATTTTTCTATGCGACCCGCCATTCCATTTCAGTTTTCTATGCGACCCGCCATTCCATTTCAGCTTTTTATGCAACCCGCCATTCCATTTCAGTTTTCTTTCTATGCGACCCGCCATTTCATTTGTTTTCTATGCGACCTGCCATTTCATTTGTTTTCTATGCGACCTGCCATTTCATTTGTTTTCTATGCGACCCGCCATTTCATTTGTTTTCTATGCGACCCGCCATTCCATTTCAGTTTTCTTTCTATGCGACCCGCCATTTCATTTCAGTTTTCTACGCGACCCGCCATTTCATTTCAGTTTTCTATGCGACCCACGATTTCATTTCAGTTTTCTATGCGACCTGCCATTTCATTTCAGTTTTCTATGCTACCCGCCATTCCATTTCAGTTTTCTATGCGACCCGCCATTCCATTTCAGTTTTTTATGCAACCCGCCATTCCATTTCAGTTTTCTTTCTATGCGACCCGCCATTTCATTTCAGTTTTCTATGCGACCTACCATTTCATTTCAGTTTTGTATGCGACCCGCCATTCCATTTCAGTTTTCTATGCGACCCGCCATTCCATTTCAGTTTTTTATGCAACCCGCCATTCCATTTCAGTTTTCTTTCTATGCGACCAGCCATTTCATTTGTTTTCTATGCGACCTGCCATTTCATTTGTTTCTATGCGACCCGCCATTTCATTTGTTTTCTATGCGACCCGCCATTCCATTTCAGTTTTCTTTCTATGCGACCCGCCATTTCATTTCAGTTTTCTATGCGACCCGCCATTTCATTTCAGTTTTCTATGCGACCCACGATTTCATTTCAGTTTTCTATGCGACCTGCCATTTCATTTCAGTTTTCTATGCTACCCGCCATTCCATTTAAGTTTTCTATGCGACCCGCCATTCCATTTCAGTTTTCTTCCTATGCGACCGCCATTCCATTTCAGTTTTCTTTCTATGCGACCCGCCATTTCATTTCAGTTTTCTATGCGACCTGCCATTTCATTTCAGTTTTCTATGCGACCCGCCATTCCATTTCAGTTTTCTATGCGACCCGCCATTCCATTTCAGTTTTTTATGCAACCCGTCATTCCATTTCAGTTTTCTTTCTATGCGACCCGCCATTTCATTTCAGTTTTCTATGCGACCTGCCATTTCATTTCAGTTTTCTATGCGACCCGTCATTCCATTTCAGTTTTCTATGCGACCCGCCATTCCATTTCAGTTTTTTATGCAACCCGCCATTCCATTTCAGTTTTCTTTCTATGCGACCCGCCATTTCATTTGTTTTCTATGCGACCTGCCATTTCATTTGTTTTCTATGCGACCCGCCATTTCATTTGTTTTCTATGCGACCCGCCATTTCATTTGTTTTCTATGCGACCCGCCATTTCATTTGTTTTCTATGCGACCTGCCATTCCATTTCAGTTTTCTTTCTATGCGACCCGCCATTTCATTTCAGTTTTCTATGCGACCCGCCATTTCATTTCAGTTTTCTATGCTACCCGCCATTCCATTTAAGTTTTCTATGCGACCCGCCATTCCATTTCAGTTTTCTTCCTATGCGACCGCCATTCCATTTCAGTTTTCTTTCTATGCGACCCGCCATTTCATTTCAGTTTTCTATGCGACCTGCCATTTCATTTCAGTTTTCTATGCGACCCGCCATTCCATTTCAGTTTTCTATGCGACCCGCCATTCCATTTCAGTTTTTTATGCAACCCGTCATTCCATTTCAGTTTTCTTTCTATGCGACCCGCCATTTCATTTCAGTTTTCTATGCGACCTGCCATTTCATTTCAGTTTTCTATGCGACCCGTCATTCCATTTCAGTTTTCTATGCGACCCGCCATTCCATTTCAGTTTTTTATGCAACCCGCCATTCCATTTCAGTTTTCTTTCTATGCGACCCGCCATTTCATTTGTTTTCTATGCGACCTGCCATTTCATTTGTTTTCTATGCGACCCGCCATTTCATTTGTTTTCTATGCGACCCGCCATTTCATTTGTTTTCTATGCGACCCGCCATTTCATTTGTTTTCTATGCGACCTGCCATTCCATTTCAGTTTTCTTTCTATGCGACCCGCCATTTCATTTCAGTTTTCTATGCGACCCGCCATTTCATTTCAGTTTTCTATGCGACCCGCCATTTCATTTCAGTTTTCTATGCGACCCACCATTTCATTTCAGTTTTCTATGCGACCTGCCATTTCATTTCAGTTTTCTATGCTACCCGCCATTCCATTTCAGTTTTCTATGCGACCCGCCATTCCATTTCAGTTTTCTTCCTATGCGATCCGCCATTTCATTTCAGTTTTCTATGCGACCGCCATTCCATTTCAGTTTTCTTTCTGTGCGACCCGCCATTTCATTTCAGTTTTCTACGCGACCTGCCATTTCATTTCAGTTTTCTATGCGACCCGCCATTCCATTTCAGTTTTCTGTGCGACCCGCCATTCCATTTCAGTTTTTTATGCAACCCGCCATTCCATTTCAGTTTTCTTTCTATGCGACCCGCCATTTCATTTCAGTTTTCTATGCGACCTGCCATTTCATTTGTTTTCTATGCGACCCGCCATTTCATTTGTTTTCTATGCGACCCGCCATTCCATTTCAGTTTTCTTTCTATGCGACCCGCCATTTCATTTCAGTTTTCTATGCGACCCACCATTTCATTTGTTTTCTATGCGACCTGCCATTTCATTTCAGTTTTCTATGCTACCCGCCATTCCATTTCAGTTTTCTATGCGACCCGCCATTCCATTTCAGTTTTCTTTCTATGCGACCCGCCATTTCATTTCAGTTTTCTATGCGACCCGCCATTCCATTTCAGTTTTCTTTCTATGCGACCCGCCATTTCATTTCAGTTTTCTATGCGACCCACCATTTCATTTCAGTTTTCTATGCGACCCGCCATTCCAGTTCAGTTTTCTTTCTATGCGACCAGCCATTTCATTTCAGTTTTCTATGCGACCCACGATTTCATTTCAGTTTTCTATGCGACCTGCCATTTCATTTCAGTTTTCTATGCTACCCGCCATTCCATTTCAGTTTTCTATGCGACCCGCCATTCCATTTCAGTTTTCTTCCTATGCGACCGCCATTCCATTTCAGTTTTCTTTCTATGCGACCCGCCATTTCATTTCAGTTTTCTATGCGACCTGCCATTTCATTTCAGTTTTCTATGCGACCCGCCATTCCATTTCAGTTTTCTATGCGACCCGCCATTCCATTTCAGTTTTTTATGCAACCCGTCATTCCATTTCAGTTTTCTTTCTATGCGACCCGCCATTTCATTTGTTTTCTATGCGACCTGCCATTTCATTTGTTTTCTATGCGACCCGCCATTTCATTTGTTTTCTATGCGACCCGCCATTTCATTTGTTTTCTATGCGACCTGCCATTCCATTTCAGTTTTCTTTCTATGCGACCCGCCATTTCATTTCAGTTTTCTATGCGACCCGCCATTTCATTTCAGTTTTCTATGCGACCCACCATTTCATTTCAGTTTTCTATGCGACCTGCCATTTCATTTCAGTTTTCTATGCTACCCGCCATTCCATTTCAGTTTTCTATGCGACCCGCCATTCCATTTCAGTTTTCTTCCTATGCGATCCGCCATTTCATTTCAGTTTTCTATGCGACCGCCATTCCATTTCAGTTTTCTTTCTGTGCGACCCGCCATTTCATTTCAGTTTTCTACGCGACCTGCCATTTCATTTCAGTTTTCTATGCCACCCGCCATTCCATTTCAGTTTTCTATGCGACCCGCCATTCCATTTCAGTTTTTTATGCAACCCGCCATTCCATTTCAGTTTTCTTTCTATGCGACCCGCCATTTCATTTCAGTTTTCTATGCGACCTGCCATTTCATTTGTTTTCTATGCGACCCGCCATTTCATTTGTTTTCTATGCGACCCGCCATTCCATTTCAGTTTTCTTTCTATGCGACCCGCCATTTCATTTCAGTTTTCTATGCGACCCACCATTTCATTTGTTTTCTATGCGACCTGCCATTTCATTTCAGTTTTCTATGCTACCCGCCATTCCATTTCAGTTTTCTATGCGACCCGCCATTCCATTTCAGTTTTCTTTCTATGCGACCCGCCATTTCATTTCAGTTTTCTATGCGACCCGCCATTTCATTTCAGTTTTTTATGCAACCCGCCATTCCATTTCAGTTTTCTTTCTATGCGACCCGCCATTTCATTTCAGTTTTCTATGCGACCCACCATTTCATTTCAGTTTTCTATGCGACCCGCCATTCCATTTCAGTTTTCTTTCTATGCGACCCGCCATTTCATTTCAGTTTTCTATGCGACCCGCCATTTCATTTGTTTTCTATGCGACCCGCCATTCCATTTCAGTTTTCTTTCTATGCGACCCGCCATTTCATTTCAGTTTTCTATGCGACCCGCCATTTCATTTCAGTTTTCTATGCGACCCACCATTTCATTTCAGTTTTCTATGCGACCTGCCATTTTTTTTCAGTTTTCTATGCTACCCGCCATTCCATTTCAGTTTTCTATGCGACCCGCCATTCCATTTCAGTTTTCTTCCTATGCGATCCGCCATTTCATTTCAGTTTTCTATGCGACCGCCATTCCATTTCAGTTTTCTATGCGACCTGCCATTTCATTTCAGTTTTCTATGCGACCCGCCATTCCATTTCAGTTTTCTATGCGACCCGCCATTCCATTTCAGCTTTTTATGCAACCCGCCATTCCATTTCAGTTTTCTTTCTATGCGACCCGCCGTTTCATTTCAGTTTTCTATGCGACCTGCCATTTCATTTGTTTTCTATGCGACCCGCCATTTCATTTGTTTTCTATGCGACCCGCCATTTCATTTGTTTTCTATGCGACCCGCCATTTCATTTCAGTTTTCTATGCGACCCGCCATTTCATTTCAGTTTTCTATGCGACCCGCCATTTCATTTCAGTTTTCTATGCTACCCGCCATTCCATTTCAGTTTTCTATGCGACCCGCCATTCCATTTCAGTTTTCTTTCTATGCGACCCGCCATTTCATTTCAGTTTTCTATGCGACCCGCCATTTCATTTCAGTTTTCTATGCGACCCACCATTTCATTTCAGTTTTCTATGCGACCTGCCATTTCATTTCAGTTTTCTATGCTACCCGCCATTTCATTTCAGTTTTCTATGCGACGTGCCATTTCATTTCAGTTTTTTACGCGACCCGCCATTTTATTTAAGTTTTCTATGCGACCGCCATTTCACTTCAGATCTCCATGCGGCCCTTCAGCTGAAACATTTGCCCAGGCCTGCATTCGACCAACCCCTCTCACCCACTCTTACGAGGAGGTTGGTTTTCGATGGTTTCGAGCATTTTCCCAAATTTTCCAGCTTCCTCTACCTTCTGCATAGGTAATGGTTCATATCTGATTTTGCATCCAAATGTCTCAAGGAATCGATCTTATCAATAACCAACCACTCACTTCAGAACAGTTTTTTTCTACTTCTCGAATCAATTCTGATCAAAAGGTATTCCAACATTTAAAATCTTTTGCTTCTCTGTCAATATTGAAAGTTCTGCTACTTCTCAAACGCGTAAAACTTCCCACTCATAAAAGTAACACTTCTTCTTTGAGTTTTTTTAACTGAGATTCGATTTACATAAGGGAACTTGTAACATTTCCCTCAATAGAGTCGCTCCTCGAATAGTTTCTTTCACTGTATCACGATCCTACGATTCTTGAGATATCTGAAATGTTTCTTCACTTTACTCCACCACTACTTCTCACAAAGTAAACAATCATCTCCATCTAGAATCAGCATTTCGGGGTCGTTTCCTTTAATGAGGAATCATAAGGAATCATAAATAAAAAATAAACGGAACTTAAGACTTTTCAGTCTTGCAAATTCCACTCACTTTATGTAACAAATACGACAGCTGTTTTTTTTTTTTTTTTCAAAAGCGCCTCCAATTAATAAAAGCAATGTATGCTGTTTGATATCTGTCTCCTTTTTATTTTTGGAGGCCATATCCGGATTTTAAAGCTATCCAGATGGAGATATTTCAAAATACGACATTTTCCACTTATTTCAATGTTGAGTTATAGCTGTGAATTTTAATTTCTGCTAAAGTCTGTGTTGCTCTGGCTAAATAGATAAACCAAATGATATCAATACTCCTATGTTTGCTCTTATAAGTCACTATAACTTTAGATGATATCTGGATTGCTACGAACCTAATTTTGGGTTACCTTCCAGGGTAAATAACGATAATAACAAGAATATGATGATTGAAATAAGATGATAATATTATCATAAAATTATGTTCATGAATCTAAGATGATGGAGGTGTACCTATACGATAATAATGATGATCATAAGATAATGGTAGTGGCCATAAGATGATATTGATGATAATAAGGCGATAATGGTGATGATCATAATAATATATTGATGATCATAAAGATGATTGTGACTGTCCTAAGATGAAAATGATGATAATAAGATGATGGTGAGAATATAAGATTATACTGATCATAAAATGATGGTGATTGTCATAAAGTTAATATTGATGAAGGTAATTGCCATAACTTGATATTGATGATCATAGGATGTTAGTCATAAGATGATATTCATGATTATATGATGACGGCAAAGATAATAATAATAACTGGGAGGAATAACAACGAATCCACGGCATCCTGGGTTGGGTTGTTTTACCTCTGAGCGGCACTTTTTTGCACACCATAGGCTAAATGGCCAGGTCACAAGGACCCCGAAGGCTCAGAGAAGGTTGGGGGAGGGGACCAACTGGAACACTGTTGGGAGACAGATGGTAGCCTCCCGTTAAAACCATCCAGCGTGTTCTTTAACGTGCATAGGGTATGGCTCTCCCGCACACGGGGCCACGGCTTAACGTCGCATCCGACGGACGACGGCCTTTCCAAGCCCATCGGTGTCCCCTACTGACCGTGGGCAGGGCGAGGAATTTTGCGGAGATAAATCTGCAGATGGTAGCCTCCCGTTAAAACCATCCAGCGTGTTCTTTAACGTGCATAGGGTATGGCTCTCCCGCACACGGGGCCACGGCTTAACGTCGCATCCGACGGACGACGGCCTTTCCAAGCCCATCGGTGTCCCCTACTGACCGTGGGCAGGGCGAGGAATTTTGCGGAGATAAATCTCAACGCTGACCCAGGTGTGACTCGAAACTGAGAACTACAGATTACGAGCCTGGCGCGCTACCGACTGAGCCACCCCCGTCTCCCACGGCATCCTGATAACATTTATTGAACAGGAGGGTGGGATCCTAATAACATTTATCATCAGGTGGGTGGGATCCGAATTCCACGATGACGTGGATTCGTATCCCACCCAGCACGAGACAATTTTTACCTGCTATGCGCACTGTTAGCAGAATACAACGACGAAGATAGTGGCTTCAAATAAACCTGATGATCATTGTGAATGCAAAAGATGGCCAGTAGTTCGTAAATTAAATTTTCCAACCTCCCACTTCCAAAAATTAAAGGCTAATCCAGCTACCCGATTAATGATATGACAATTAGTATTCGAAATTAGAGAACATGAATCAAATAATATGAGGTAGATTTGTCCTGGAGCTTCCACTCATCATTCCTCTCAACCCGCTGTTGACTAGCCTCAGGGCAGATTCCTGTGTTTCACCTATACGATCTGAGCCAGCTTTCGCTATGGCAACTAAAGGCAACTAGATAGCAACTGTGGCTAGTTTAGTTAAAGACAATCGAAGCCGGCGATGTCACCGTATTGTCTCCCTGGAATCAATACGTCCTCAACACGTACAACGCCCAGTTGGATTTTCTAAACATAAACAGCGGATAGCATTCATGTATCCGCATTGCTTCACAGTACGACAGGAAATCACCGTGACGCAGTTCCGGCAGATCCCTAATTAGCTGTGACACAGTACCGAAAATTAACTGTGTAAACTTTACGGTGCCTTTTAAATTTCTTCGGTGACTTTATCAGTGCTTGTTTACAATTTCTGTTTGCACTTATTCCTTCCTCCTCCTCAAAATGAGGACTCTCCTCCAGCGACAGAGCTCTGAACAATACGATATTCTATTCTTCCAGTTTGCCGCTATCGATTCGGACTTCCATTGTGCCGAAACTACTGAAACTGCGTTTCGGCTTTTTACCTATGCTCAAGTAATTGCTGCGTCGAAGGAACGAATCGACGGATAGAGAGAGCTGCATGTCAAAAGCAGAAACCTTTGAATAATTACCACCAGGACTAGACATTGTGAAAAATATTCAATAGGTGAGTTTTAAGCGTTTTTTTTTTTTATCAACTACACCATTGTGCAATTGACTCTTATGATCACAATATTCTTAATGTTCGTTTGAATAATTTGCTAGATTTTTTTCTTTCCTTTGAAACATGATTTTTTTTCAATGACAGACTGAAGCGAATATATCCGATTCAATTAAGCATTTTTTTTTCCTTTGAAACAGAATTGTTTTCCAATTAATGACAGACTGAAGCGAATATATCCGATTCAATTAACCATTTTCTTTTTTCCTGTTTGTGGTTTATGGTTTTCTAAAATTGTTTTCTTGTGGATTTGTGCGATTATGCGAATGTTTTCTTGTGGATTTCTGTGATGAAGCGAATTTTTTTGTGGATTTCTGTGATGAAGCGAATTTTTTTGTGGATTTGTGCGATTGCACGTTTTTTTTTTGTGCGATTTTACAGTTGTTTTCTTGTGTATTTGTGCGATTGTACGGTTGTTTTCTTGCGGATTTGTGCGATTGTATGATTGCTTTCTTGTGGATTTGTGTGATTATTCGAATGTTTTCTTGTGGATTTGTGCGATTGCACGTTTTTTTTATGCGATTGTGCAGTTGTTTTTTTGTGGATTTGTGCAATTGTACGATTGTTTTCTTGCGGATTTGTGCGATTGCACGATTGTTTTATTATGGATTTATCTGTTGTTTGTGATTTTATTCCTTTATTTACGGATTCGTTTGTTTCTGATTTGTGTGAATTTGCTTTTGTTTATGGATTTATACGATTATTTTCGTGTGTATTATAGTTATTGAGGAAAATGCTTGAAATCCACGTTTTCATCTGGGTTTATATGTTGTTTGTTTGTGAATTTATATGATTTTTTTCTTGTTGATTTGTGTGCATTTGCTCACGAATTTGTTTCTTTCTTTGTAGATCAGTATGCTGTTTGTAAATAGGTTTCTTTGTCGATTTTGCACGTGGGTTTTCTTGCGGATTACAGGCTTTGAGAAAAATACTTCAAGCCGCGTTTTCTTGTGGATTTTTATGGTGTTTTCTAAATTTGCTTCTTTTTTAGTGAATATGTGAGTTTGTCTACCTACTGGTGGATTTTGGTTTCTTTTTGGATTTGTGCACTTTCTTGATTTGTAAGTGTGTTCACTTGTGGATTTTCGTTGTTTTGCTGTTTGTGGATTTGTGATTTTTTTCGTTTGTTAATTCGTATATTTGTGGCGTGTGGTGTATTCGTGTATTAAAGCAATAACATAATGAAATAAAAAACTTGATGTTGCTTTGATTTCAAAAACATTACAGTAGAATTAACTGGCATCTTAGCGATTGAAATATGTCGGTTATGCGAGATATCAGTTTTAGAATAATTGTTAATATTGCATTTTCACAGTTTCAATATGCCTTAAGTGCATATTTAATAAATAAAACATGATTACATTACCTAAAAATTATATTTTCTTTCGTTCGTTAAGTAAAATAGTAGAAATTCAAATTTATATGATTTAGAGAAATAAACCTACTTGACCGAATTGATCAACGACTCTCTAAATTCAAAATAGCTAATTAATTCCCAAGTTTAAACAACAGAAATATGGTATTTCATATAATTATGTGAATCTGCAGCATAGCCAGGATTTTTGGAGGATTTGTTGGGTTCTTTTACCTCTGAGCGGCACTTTTTTGCACACCATGGGCTAAATGGCCAGGTCATATGGACCCCGAAGGTTAAGAGAAAGTTGGGGGAGGGGACCCACAGGAACAGTTGTTGGGAGACAGATGGTAGCCTCCCGTTAAAACCATCCAGCGTGTTCTTTAACGTGCGCAGGATATGGCTCTCCCGCACACGGGGCCATGGCTTTACGTCTCATCCGAAGGACGGCGGCCTTTCCAAGCACATTGGTGTCCCTACTGACCGTGGGCAGGGCGAGGAATTTTGCGGAGATAAATCTCAACGCTGATCTGATTTTTGAAAGAAAAATTGAAATTGTGTCAATAACGTTTTAATGTAAATTGGCGTAATAGCGAATTATTTAGAAAAACATTAATTTAGGAAACATCAAAACCACATTGAGAGAGGTTAAACACCTCATCCTTCTCCTTGTCTACGTCGCTGTTTGTGGATTTGTCTCTTTTCTTTAGAATTTACGGATTTAAACAACTTCAGAGAGAAAGGTCCAAAATACTCAGTTCCTTTGACCAAAAAAGAAATTGCTCATAAGCATTATTCGTATATCGCACCTAAAATCTTCAATCATACCTCTTGAATTTAGAAGTGAAAAAAAATTTATTATGTTCAAGCAGAATTTAAAAAGCTTCCTCTTTTCTTTGGAAGATGTTGCACCTATGTAAAATAATCAAGTGTAAAATAAAAATCTTTTGTACATATATCGGAAAAATGGCACATATTGTTTGTAATCTTTGTAGTAAGTCGTTATTGTTTTTTATATTCATTTCCTTTAGTGGTCCAGACAAACCATGTGGTTTTTGGGTTCACTCATATTTTTCCATGTTAAAAATTGTGTATGATGATGAAATAAAACTGATTGATTAATTGATGATTGATTGAACAACTAAATTCTTTTTTTAAAGGCACATTTCACGTCCGAGTTAATATGCAATAAAAATCTCAGTAAAAACTCATTGTTATATTGTTTTGTTATGTCTTGTATACATTCTTCTTTCAACCACTAGATTTTGCTGGAAATTTCCAATATACTGGCTAGTAGGCCAATACCAGTTGGCCAATAACTCTAACAATAGCATCAAGACTAAAACATTTTCACAAGAAAATGAATCTGCCTCAAAAGTGAATTAACTTCGCCCTCTACTAGTACCAAATAGAAAGCACATAAACTACTATTCCCAATTAAAGCAACAAGATTAACAAGCATATTTAAATAAAAAAAGGTGTTGCTTTGATTTCGAAAAAGTAGATCTATAAATATTTAAGGGGAAGAGCGGTGGACAGCAAGTGACTGGATTAAGATGAAACTGACCAAACCGCCGTTCTAATATTATTTATTTTTATTTCGAAATTTTCCCTTGCAAAAAAAAACGCATTATGCACTATTCGTCAAAGATGCAAAATATCAGGATGAAATCCTTGATCTCTCACTCAAGCGCTATGCTAGTACATTAGTTGACGATGTCCTCCTAATGGACAGTAATGTCCGTCCACACACAGCGAGACTGATCAATCAATATTCTTGAGGAGAAAGGTATCCAACGAATAGAGAGAGTAGAGTGGCTTGCATTCTATCTAGATCTCAGTCGGCCACAACGTCTATGGGATGCCTCGAGGAGCAGCAATGCCGCCTTTCGACTCCTTCCCCAAATCCTCCAGGACATCAGGAGTGCTCTTACTGCTCAGTGGACTTATTGCTCTTCCGTTATATGGATTATCTTATTGAGGGCATAAATCAACGTTGTCAGGCCTGCTAGAGGTGCCACAACCCCAATTGACTATTCATTTCGTATTAAAACCACACACATTTGCACGTATTATCCTTTACATGTGACAATTTCCACCTAATGGGCGATAATGCCCGTACACACGGACCAATACTGATCATGTTGAGGAAGAAAGTGTTCTTTTAATAATTGGAAATATCAATTTCAAATGTATGAAAAACACACTTACAAATATATTCTTACAAAATATGTGCTATATATATATTTACTATTTTTTTCTCAAATATATTAAAATAGATTTAACAATATATATATATCTACAGAATATGTGATATATATATATATATTTATTATTTTCAGATAATTACTTTTAAAATATGTGATAATACATACATTTCTTATTTTTTTGATATATTAAAAATATATTCTTGCAAAATATGTATTATACATATATTTACTACTTTTAAATATATTTCAAAATATTCCTAAAAATATGCTTTATACGTAGATTACCTAGTTTTTAGATATATTAATAATGGTAAATAAAAGTTATACATAAATTTACCATTTTTTAAACATATATAAATATTACAAAATCGTTTTACAAGTTTATCATACTAGTATTTACTCTATTTTAAATATATAAAAAATTTAAAATTCCTACAAAATTCGTACAAGATATATGTAATACATATATTTATTATTTTGAAATATATTAAAAGCATATTTAAATATATATATATATTTAAAAAAGTATTCTTACAAAATATATTTTGTATTCCCTTCCCTAATTTCCCTTCTAGCTGAGATAGCAGCTACTAAAACTATAACAGATTCTTTTTCACTGAATATTATTTTCAATCAAATCCCCAAAAAGAAACGAAACCGAATCGATATTGCAGTGAGCACACCACATGCAAAAAAACGAGTGAAATATTCAAAGCGCCTCTGAACAGACAACAGAAGAAACACCTGCTGCGATAAGCGCAAACCGAAAAGCGAACTACATGCCGAACGCATTCATCACAGAGGATAATTTCTTCGGAGTAGAGAGAAGAAGAACAGAGATAAGAACTCTGCAAAAAGAGAAACAAGGCATTAGCAATAAGTAAAAGAAGAAATCTGCAGATGCGAACGCAGCGCATCTCTCTTGCAGGAAGCTTCCCTGTAAGCGCTCTCACGATGCAGAGAAGACTAGATAACAGGATCCCGAAGCTCAAATGACTTTGTCTTGGTTTTTAAACTTGCAAAGCAATCTTTCCTGCTCAGAATCGCATGAAGTTGAGCTGTGTTGTTCTCAGTTTCTAATTTCTGGTTACGGTGTGGTCGAAGTGTTTTATTCTTGGGTGGTAATTTTGGCTACAAAACGGACTAAAAGCGAAGGTCACAAATATCCCAAAGTCTCTGTGTTGCATAGAGGAGGAGGATACACTGAAAGTTGTTAAGAGAATACCGTCAAAGTATCTGTCGTGTACTTTAACGGGATTGGGTTGGGTTGTTTTACCTCTGAGCGGCACTTTTTTTGCACATCATGGGCTAAATGGCCAGGCCACAAGGACCCCTAAGGCTCAGAGAATGTTGGGAGAGGGGACCCACTGGAACAGCTGTTGGGACACAGACGGAGCCTCCCATCAAGACCATCCAGTGTGTTCTTTAACGTGCACAGGATATGACACTCCCGTACACGGGGCCACGGCTTAACGTCCCATCCGATGGACGGCGGCCTTTCCAAAGCCCATCGGTGTCCCCTACTGACCGTGGGCAGGGCGAAGAGTTTTGCGGAGATAAATCTCAACGCTGACCCAGCTGGGACTGGAACCTGGGAACTGCAGATTACGAGCATGGCGCGCTACCGATTGAGCCACCCCCGTCCCACTTTAACGGGAACTCTTATGTCTCTCCATTAGGAAGAACTACGGCTTTGAACATCCATTCCGACTGACGGCGACCATTCCAAGCCCATTAGTGTCGTCTTTCCCACCCAGGGTACGACAGGTTTAGTAAGTAGATAAAAAAGGACTTCCAAGACTTATAAGGAGAAATAACATGGATTTCATATGGAGAGGATATTTGAATCAATAAGAAACGTCAGCTCTGATCTTCCAAAGAGCAGGTTTTCCATTTCAATGTCATCAATGGAATAAAATGAATTGGTAATCCTGTTAAAGCTTTAAGAAGAATGGAACTTACAGGAACGCCTTTCCGGTAATATGAAAATGTTGTTCTTGTTCGGAAAAAAAAACCTTTATAAAAGTTTCATTTAAAAGTCTGCATTACAGTGATCTGTCCTAACGTAGAGTTAAACGTGGAAAACATTTCTTACAAAATTTACCTATTTTCTGCCATTTATTTCTCATTTTTCTTTAATTTAAATTCTAATTTAAGAAATTAATTAATTAGCAAAAAGCATTAATCAGCTGAAAAGAAATCATGTCCCTAACAAAGCCAGAATTATATTAGATATCAAATGCCAAAAATCAGTTAAAAAATAATACCTGTAATTTACGAATAGGCCAAATTTCATACCACAAAATAAATGGTTATCAAGTATTTGGATATGTCTCCAAGTAGAGAATCCACTCTTTAATTTTGCTTTTGCTGTAGGTAAAAAAATCCATTAACCATCACTAGATAAATTCCATTCTTCCACTGGGTCTTTACTACTTAGGAAAGTTTGCTTTTTCCCTTCCTATTAAAAATTCTATCTTTCACTCTACTTCTGACCTTCCTGTAGAAATTCGATTCTTTCATTTTGCGCGTGCCGTTCCTTTACGAAATCTGTTATTTCATTTTGATTTTTTCCCCTGTATGTAACTGATTCTTGCATTTTGATTCTTGTCCTCCCTGTTCAGAGTCTATTCTTGCATTTTATTTTTTGCCCTCCCTGTGCAGAGCCTATTCTTGCATTTTAATTTTTGCCCTTTTGTTCAGAGCCTATTCTTGCAATTTGTTCCTTTTCCTTCTTGTTCAGAGACTTTTCTTGCATTTTCCTTCTTGTCTTCCTTGTTCGGAGCCTATTCTTGCATTTTGCTTCTTTTCCACCCTGTGCAGAGTCTATTCCTGAATTTTGATTCTTGTCCTCCCTGTTCACAGCCAATTCTTGCATTTTGTTTCTTGTCTTCCCTGTCCAGAGCTTATTATTGCACTTTGTTTTTTGTCCTAACTGTTCAGAGCTTATTCTTGCATTTTGGTTCTTGTCCTCCCTGTTCAGAGCCTATTATTGAATTTTGTGTCTTGTCTTCCCTGTTCAGAGTTTACTATTGCACTTTGTTTCTTGTCCTCTCTGTTCGGAGCTCATTCTTGCACTTCTTCTCCCTGTTCAGATCCTATTCTTGCACTTTATTTCTTGTCTTCCCTGTTCAAAGTTTATTCTTGCATTTTGTTTCTTGTCTTCCCTGTTCAGAGCCTATTCTTGCACTTTGTTTCTTTTCCTTCCTGTGCAGTCTACTCTTGCATTTTGCTTCTTGTCTTCCCTGTTCAAAGCTTATTATTGCACTTTGCTTCATGTCCTTCCTGTTCAAAGCCTATTATTACACTTTCTTTCTTTTCCTCTCTGTTCAGAGCCTATTCTTGCATTTTGTTTCTTGTCCTCCCTGTTCAGAGCTTATTCTTGCATTTTCATTCTTGTATTCCTTGTTCAGGGCCTATTCTTGCATTTTGCTTTTTGTCTTCCCTGTTCAGAGCATATTCTTGCATTTTGTTTCTTGTCTTCCCTGTTCAGAGCCTATTCTTGCACTTTGTTTCTTGTCTTCCCTGTTCAAAGCTTATTATTGCACTTTGTTTCTTTTCCTCCCTGTGCAGTCTACTCTTGCATTTTGCTTCTTGTCTTCCCTGTTCAAAGCTTATTATTGAACTTTGTTTTTTTGTCCTCCCTGTTCAGGGCTTATTATTGCACTTTGTTTCATGTCCTTCCTGTTCAAAGCCTATTATTACACTTTCTTTTCCTCTCTGTTCAGAGCCTATTCTTGCACTATGTTTCTTTTCCCCCCTTTTCAGAGCCTATTCTTGCATTTTGTTTCTTGTGTTCCCTGTTCAGAGACTATTCTTGTCCTCCCTGTGCAAAGCCTATTCTTGCATTTTGATTCTTCTCCTCCCTATTCAGAGCCTATTCTTGCAATTTGTTCCTTTTCCTCCCTGTTCAGAGCTTATTCTTTCACTTCTTCTGTCCTCCGTGTTCAAACTGTTCGAGTCCCAGCTGGTCCAGCGTGATATTTATCTCCGCACATCTCCCCAACTTACCCTCGGTCAGTAGGAAGCATCAGTGGGTTTGAAAAGACCGCCGTTCATCAGATGGGACGTAAAGTAGGCTCCCCCATTTGCGGGAGAGCCTAGGCTGTGCACGTTAAAGAATACGCCATATGGCCTTGACAGGAGGCTAGACAAAATAATTTTAAAATGCCACAGACAAAAAAAGCTCTTTGTCTTTTATTTTATTTGTGGAAAGATTGTTTTCTTACCCTGAAACTTTTGTTCCCTCACTTTGTTTTTAACCGTTTCTGCATGAAATCTATTCATCCACTTTCTTCCAAAAATAATCCATTCTTTCAGTTTGTTTCGTTCTCATAAAATCTTTGTTCTTGCCCTCCCTGAAAGAAATCTATTCTCTCTTTTTACTGGTTTTCCTCTGTGGAAATATAGCATCGTTTTCACTTTACCTTTACCCTCTCTGTACAAAATCATTAGTCATCTTTTGCAAATCGAAAAGGTAGCTTTTTTTTGCATCCGGCACAAAATCCCTTCTTCACTTTATTTTTTGCTACTTCTGGATGAAATCCAGTCTTTCACTTTTTTGCTACTTCTGGATAAAATCCATTCTTTCGCTTTGTTTTTATCTCCCTGGAAAGAATCGATTCCTTCAGTCTTCAGTCTGCTATTGCGCCTAGTACAATTCCGAAAATGAATTGCAGATGTCTCATACTCGAGTTGTTGATAGGAGATATTTAACAAACATATAAAAACTGTTCTAATATCTTTAAAAAACATTTAATCTACAGATTATTGCCTAGAATTTGTTAATCGTAAAATATTACACTATTTGACCACTTCATCAGCAATTAATTTCATTATACTTTTTAACTGTTTCAGCATTTGTCTGTTACTGCTCGTGCAATTATTGTTAAACAATGTCATCATTATGGAAAGTTCTGAGTCCTCATCCCCACTCTAAGCAGGAATATTCATTGTGTGATATGTTCATCATCATCCTGATCCCACTCTCAACATTAAGATTTTACTCCACAAAATTTTATCTGATTTTTTTTTTGGAGAACATAAAATGTTTCGATACTCAGTGCTACCATAGCTTCCATATTATCATAGTTATGGTGTTATAAGTCAAATATTTTTGATGTTCTGTATTTTCCTGCAGTCAGGCATTCCCCTTCCTGACATAATTTGGATTGTCGAGCTTTATGCAAAACAGACTTCGAACTACAAAAACCCAACGAATTTTAATGCCACATCTGATATTCAAAATCAGGTTATTCATAGTCAGTGTTTTAATAAGATATTAGATTTTCGTACACTTTAATCTCATATGTAAACTAATAACTATCTCTGTGAACCACTACCAACAGACTGCTAATTAACCTATTTTGTTCATAGTTATTATTTTTAATGGTTTTTATAATGATTTGATTTAACGAGACTGTTCAACACATAAATTCAACGTAAACACTTTGCTTAATCTCTCTTAGCTTTATCGTTCCCATTTTGTTATTACCGACCCTTAATAAAAAAAACTCTCTGTTTTTAAACACAGTCTCGCTAAAAGCAAAATACTCTTCCCCTTAATTATATAATATCAAAGACGTTAATAAAAAAGAGCTCCTCTTTTTTCCTTCCTGAATTCGGGTCACGAAAATTGTTAACAAAAAGTACTCAAGCTGACGCCTGCCACTCATTTATTCTCCCTACTTCATCACTGAGCTATCGACCAGCATTTTAACGCTTCTCTCCACCAGGTAGCGCCGTTGCATACTCTTCTAGCTCCAGCTCCTACTCCAGCTTCTCCGTCAGCTCCTCGGCGTGCCACTTTATTTTGCTCGTGTGTCGCATCAGGTGTTTACGGAGACTTTGCCGTTCGGTTGTGTTTCTGGAGTGTGGCCATTAGGCTGGAGGTGCTGTGTGCAACATCACAACGGGGCCATTCCGCCGACTGGGATGGGAGACAGTCCTGGCTGGAGGTGTCGCAGGGCTTGTTAACACTCTGGCAGCCAGCAACAGTCAGAGGTGAGTTCTATACACGGGATGGGAATGTGTCCAACAGTCCAGAGCGTATCCACCCCTTTGTTGCTGCAACTTCGATTTTATGTAAATGTGGCATGGTTAAGCTGTAACGAACGAAGCACTTCCACATGATGAGGAACGGAACAAAATGTAATCAATCTAAACATAAGATTCACTACCAGAGAGTTCACACACAGAGAGTAGAGTTTATTATTTAATCAATATTCGCTCTTTTCTTTTCCTTAATTTGCTACAGGAAGGGAATAAAATAATAATCTAAAGGTCAGTCTACTAAAGAATACATCCCGAAATAATTCAATTATTATGTTGGAAAGAAATTATTTGGAAATGATGATATTGTTTATTTAATAGTGGTAATTGAACATGAATTTAGGAGTGTTATTTTAAGTTATTAAAGACTTGTTTGCGATCCACTTTAGGAAACTGCGCATCTATTAACCCCTACATAAATTTTGCGACCCATACGTTTTGCTAAAAGACTATAAATTATAAGTGCAAAATGACTTGATTCGATAAAAGTGTTGTTGCAAATATTTTTAGTGGAATTCATGAATGTAGTTTCGATTCAGAAATTTAATCTATATCAGGATCAGAAAATGATAATCACATGAGATCTGGTTCAGCATACTTTCTGTTTCGATATTTAATTCTCATAGCAAATTAAAAGCAGATTCACATTGATAGCTATAAAGGGCTTTAAGTACGTTTTGCATGTTTGCAGGGTTCTAGAAATTAGGAGCATTCTTAAAAGTCAAAAAGTCTACTTGCAAATATTCTGTCTATTTGTCCTTCTAAATTTATCTACCTGTATTATGTTAAGTGCCAAAGATGAACTGTTGAGTAGTGCACACTATGATTCGTGGTAAATTCAAAAAATGTTAAAGCTTGTTTCATGTGATAGTTTCTCACTTACTTTTTACCAGAAATTAAAAATACTTTAATGTTTTTCATACTTTTCTAAAAGGGTACGAGAAGAGGGGATAGTAAAAGTGGATTGTTTGGGTTGTTTTACCTCTGAGCGGCACTTTTTTGCACACCATGGGCTAAATGGCCAGGTCACAAGGACCCCTAAGGCTCAGAGAATGTTGGGAAAGGGAACCCACTGGAACATCTGTTGGGACACAGAAGGTAGCCTCCCATCAAGGCCATCCAGCGTGTTCTTTAACGTGCACAGGATATGACACTCCCGTACAGGGGCCACGGCTTAACGTCCCATCTGATGGACGGCGGCCTTTCCAAATCCCATCGGTGTCCCCTACTGACAGTGGGCAGGGCGAAGTGTTTTGCGGAGGTAAATCACAACGCTGACCCAGCTGGGACTCGAACCTGGGAACTACAGATTACGAGCAAGGCGCACTCCCGACTGAGCCACCCTCGCCCTAGGAGAGGTGAAAATGACTGTTGTTAATTCGCCTATATAATAAATTTGAAAATTGTAGCTTATAAAAGATAAAAGTGGCTCTATATAAGTTACTTTTTTAAGGTTGATTGGATGACTCGATTTTATTGCGCAAACCTATTAAATATGTTGAGACATATTTAATAACTAATATTTTTCCGTTTTTTCTGATAATAACACACTATATAGAGAAAAGAAATCAAATTGTGTAGAAAATAACGAATGTGTAAAGTCTAAAAATGCGCAATAAACTAACGGTAGACTTACTGAAATATGTCGAATCCATTTTAATACTTAGGGAACGAATATGAGATCATAGTGGTTATTTTAAATTAAGATTCGTTTAATATTCAATAATTGCTTTTGAATCAGTATAAAAATTTTCAGCAAACGCTAGCTAACCGTTTCTAATTGCTGGAAGAAAAGTTGCTACTACAAAATACTGTAAGACCAAAGAGGTACTTTATTTCTGCTGAATGTTATCTTCAGAAATCTCGGCTCGAATTATAATATCTAATTAACCGGATTATAAAATTTAATTGACTATATTTGTTCAAAAAGTGAAACCCAGAAAGCAAAAGAACACTTCAGTAAAAGGTTGAAATCCACAGAAGCCTATTTTTTTTAAATGGTTGAAATCTACGGATATCTATTGCAGTCCACGGAAAAAAGGTCCATTAGTTCAATACAAAACAACTTTCATCTCCAAAGGTTGAAATCCACAAATATAACAAAACATTTATTTCAAAAGATTGAAATCCACAGAAACCTATTTTTTCAAATGGTTGAAATCTACAGATATCTATTGCAGTCCCACGGATAAAAGGTCCATTAGTTCAATACAAAACAACTTATATCTCCAAAGGTTGAAATCCACAAACATAACAAAACATTTATTTCAAAAGATTGAAATCGACAGAAACCCATTTTTTCAAATGGTTGAAAACTACGAATATCTATTGCGGTCCACGGAAAAAAGGTCCATTAGTTCAATACAAAACAACTTTCATCTCCAAAGGTTGAAATCCACAAATATAACAAAACATTTATTTCAAAAGATTGAAATCCACAGAAACCTATTTTTTCAAATGGTTGAAATCTACAGATATCTATTGCAGTCCACGGATAAAAGGTCCATTAGTTCAATACAAAACAACTTTCATCTCCAAAGGTTGAAATCCACAGTAGCCTATTTTTTCAAATGGTTGAAATCTACGGATATCTATTGCAGTCCACGGATAAAAGGTCCATTACTGGTCATAGTTCAATATAAAACAACTTTCATCTCCAAAGGTTGAAATCCACAACTATAACATAACTTTTATTTCAAAAGATTGAAATCCACAGAAGCCTATTATTTCAAATGGTTGAAATCTATGGATATCTATTGCAGTCCACGGATAAAAGGTCCATTAGTTCAATATAAAACAACTTTCATCTCCAAAGGTTGAAATCCACAAAAATAGCATAACTTTTATTTCAAAAGATTGAAATCCACAGAAGCCTATTATTTCAAATGGTTGAAATCTACGGATATCTATTGCAGTCCACGGATAAAAGGTCCATTAGTTCAATAGAGAACAACTTTCATCTCCAAAGGTTGAAATCCACAACTATAACAAAACATTTATTTCAAAATTTTGAAATCCACAGAAACCTATTTTTTCAAATGGTTGAAATCTACGGATATCTATTGCAGTCCACGGATAAAAGGTCCATTAGTTCAATAGAAAACAACTTTCATCTCCAAAGGTTGAAATCCACAACTATAACGTAACTTTTATTTCAAAAGGTTGAAATCAACAGAAATATACTTTTGTCTTTAGTTCAAAAGTTAAGAATTATAGAGAACCAAACGCGCTGTTTTATTCAAAAACACTCATAAATTAAAAATAAAAATAAATGAAATGATAATTTAGTATTATATTATGTGAAAGCAAATCTCTAATTTTACTTTACAAAAATAGCAAAACACGTCATTTCTGAGAACTTTTCGAAATCCATAAGGTTTATACTGATTCGGAAAAGATTCAGTTATTACAAGGCTTTTGAAATCAGAACATTTAACACCACAGGCTTCTCTTATCCAAAACTTTTCCTACGAAAATTGCAACTATCAAAGGCATTTTTACACAAATGTAAACAACTATATTTATGAGCTGTTTGAATATAAAGGTTATTATTTGTGCTTTAATTAGTTCCGGATGAATATTGGAAGAAGATTTGTTGATTGTTTCTCTTACGGGTACCGCCTTTAGTAACTGCAAGTGAAAAACAGATTTCCATAGAGAAAATAATTAGTACTGATATTATTCACTTTCTGTGAGATATTTTCCTCCGGAAGACTCCACCTTAGTCAACAAGTTACGTTACTCAGAAACCAAAAGTCAAATTAATTCAAAAAGTGGAAATAGTCAAAAATAAAATCGCTCAAGTTGGAAAAGTCGGAATATTCAAAAATGAAGTCACGCGAGTTCAAAATGTTGGAATACTCAGAACAAAAAGGCGATATTAGTCGGAAAATTTGGAACACTCGGAAATTAAAAGTCATATTGGTTCAAATTGCTGAAACAGACAGGGATAAAAGGTCCATTAGTTCAGAACGTTGGAATACTCAAAATGTAAACAAAAAAAATTCTCGTTGTTCCAACATCTTGAAATTTAAAACACCAACGTTAGTTCAAAAGGTTGGAATACTCAGAAATAAAAAGTCACGTTCATTCAAAAATTCCCAATACTCAGACCTAAAAGGCCACACAAATTAAAATGTTGCCAAACTCAGAAAAATTTGCATTATTTCAAAAAGTTATAATACTCAGCAATTCAGGATCATGGTACCTTAATCTTAAAACGTTGTGTCAACGTTTTACGATTAAGGTACCATGATTTATGAAGACCATACTGAGATTCTATGCACAAAATTTGAGGTCGGAAGGATTAACAATGGCTGAGATGCAGAGCGTTACTGAAATAAAATGACCAAAGAACCAGAATAAGAATTTTAGCGGTTGGATAATTATTATTAGCGAACTAGTGGCCCTTTTTTTCTACACGTTAGGTTAAATGGCTAGGTCTCAAGCACCCCAAAAAGTAAAAAGAAGAAACGTTTTTATTGGTGTGTTCGCGGGAGATTAAATAACTTTATTAGTTTTGATCCTGTTAGCGGACTGCAAGAAAAGAAGGATGCTTAGGACATTTAAAAATATGACTGAAGAGGTCATATTAACATATGACCACTTCAGTCTAACAAACAGAGCTGATCTCAACTTTTCTGTAAGAAGAGATAATTATTTGTTGCATAGTTATGTTAAGTTGTTTAGGAATTGGCAAGGTTATTCTCTATAGATTGCAGGTTTGTTCACAAATATGGTTGTGTCACTTATCGGGTTGTTGTTGGGTTGTTTTACCTCTGAGCGGCACTTTTTTGCACACCATGGGCTAAATGGCCAGGTCACATGGACCCCGAAGGCTCAGAGAAGGTTGGGGGAGGGGACCCACTGGAACAGCTGTTGGGGGACAGATGGTAGCTTCCCGTCAAGGCCATCCAGCGTGTTCTTTAACGTGCACAAGGTATAGCTCTCCCGCACACGGGGCCACGGCTTAACGTCCCATCTGACGGACGGCGGCCTTTTCAAGCCCATCGGTGTCCCCTACTGACCGTGGGCAGGGCGGGGAAATTTTGCGGAGAGAGTCACTTATCGACTAATGTAAAAGACTTATATTATGCTTTGTGTGCAGATAGTAAGAATAGTAGCAAGGTGTTAAGTTCTTTTGAAGATTTGTTTTTGTACTCATATAAATTTATGTTAGTTGAGTTGAATTTATATAACTGTTTTCACTTATATTTTTGTAATAAATTACATTATTTTAGAATACAAGGTAACAAGTTGGGCTCGCACATGAAAATATCTGATTACGATCAAAGCACGCTTTCGACTCATAAATCAATCGCTATTAGAACAACACACATCAAACAAGTTGACATATTTACGAAAATATTTTAAGTTTGAGAAACTTCATGGGGTTTTAGGTGATTTCCATAAAGTCTACAGGCAACACGTGGAAAGATTAATGATTGAAAGAAATACGTGCAAATCAAGACAACACTGGATTTTAAAAATAAATAATTCTTATTGATTTTTTTGACTAATTATTGTGTGTTACTGTTTAAGAAGCAAAATTTTTAAATTACTGTGTTTTTCGGTAGTCCGGTGTTATGTATGTTTTCCCAGTGACTGCGTGATTAATGTACAACAAGTTCGAATTCCTATAAGGGAATCAGTATTTTCGCGGACCTTCTCAATTCTTGACTGCTTGAAGAGAATTTGTTTTTTGATAATTCGGCCGATTGGAGTTCGAATTTTTAAATTCTCTGTTGCATATTATACGACAGGCTCCTGTGGTAACGCAGCAACTTGAGATGAGTGTTGTGTGTAAAGTTCGGCCGATTGTCATTGAAATATCTGCTTTAAGAATGTCTCTATTGCATATCATGCTACGACTCTCAGGTCTCCATGGTAACCAGAGATGAGTATTGTCTCCATGGTAACCAGAGATGAGTATTGTGTCATTAGTTTTGGCCAATTGTCGTTGAAAGTTTTGCTTTCAACGACAAAAGTTTTGCTTTAAGAACTTCTCTATTGCATCATATACAATTACTGTTGCCAGGTCTCCATGGCAACCAGAGATGAGTGTCGTGTGTGCAGTTTCTCCGACACTCATTGGATTTTTTTTGTTTCTGCAATTTCTCTATTGCATATTATACGACAGTGTGTTCTCGGGCTTCCATGGCAATTTATGGTGATTGTTTATGCACTAGTTTAGCCGATTGTTGTTGACATATACATACATTTTCATTTCTGTTACGAAGGGAGTTCAAAAAAGTTCTTAACACGTGTCTGTAGATTTGAACCCGTTCCTCCGAAGTTAACGAGCTACGACTTATTTCAAAGCTTGTCTAATCTTGTCATTACGTGTTAAAAATAAAGGCCGTGTCATTATTTCTCTCTTTGCTGGCGACACGTAAATTTCTAACCAAATCTGTGCGTTGTTGCTATGGAGCCTACTAAAGACGGGGAAAGATTTTACCTTTTCACAAGGATGCAGATTGGGGACGACGCAAAAAACATTCATGTCGATTTATCACAAGTATATGGGGACCATACCTGTTCATAAGGCATTGTTATGGGATGGATGCGCAAATTCAGAGAAGAGCGGCAGAGCTTCGAGACCTCCCTCGTGCAGGAAGACCGAAGGAGGCCGTGAGTGAGAAAACCATCGCTGCTGTTCGTGAACTCATTAAGGAAAACCCACACATTACCGTTCAGTTAATAAGTTTAGATGTCGGTGCATCGATTGGAGGTGAGAACAGAATTATTCATCAACATTTAAAGTTCCGAAAGATCTGTGCCAAATGGGTTTCGATTTCAAGAAAACTATATTCGCTCAGTATTTGAATTATATTTTGGTAAGGCAGTGTCAAGAGAATGAATTTATTAAACTAAAAAATAGAATTATCCATGATATCGTTCCAGAATTATTCTGGAACAAACGCACCAACACGAAAAGTCAAAAAGAAAAGTTCACTAAAATCGCACATTTTTCTTTTTACAATTAGAGATATCTTTATGTTTCAAACTTTTATGCAACTGAATGATTATAGTTTCTAATTCTGAACTTTTATTCAATATGCTAGCCTTTTCCCACTCGACCGGACGATGATGGATCAGTCGGTAGCGCGCCAGGCTCGTAATATGAAGTTCCCAGGTTCGATTCCTGGTTGGGTCAGCGTTGATATTTTTCTCCGCAAAACTTCTCCCCCTACCCTTGGTCAGTAGGGAACACCGATGGACTTTAAAAGTCTGCCGTCCGCCGGATTGGACATTTAGTCGTGGCTCAATGTGCGAGACAGCCATACCCTGTGCACGTTAAAGAACACACTGGATGGCTTTGAAGGGAAGCTATCATCTGTCTTCCAATAGCTGCCCAGTGGGCCCTTCCCCCAAACTTCTCTTTGCCTTCAGGGTCCTTGTGACCTGGCCATTTAGCTCATTATGTGCAAAAAAAAAGTGCGCTTAGAGGTAAAAAAAACCAACCCACTCGATTGGTTTCTCTGCAACTCACAAGATGGGAAAAAAAAAATACTTGTTCCGATAATTTCGAAAGTTGCGTTATAAATTAAATGCTTATTCCATGCAGCACGAGCTATGGTATATAGCTTAATAAACAATCAACAGAACCGCAATTGACTCTTGGTAGCCTTGGGCTCAGAAGACGGAAGTTTCCAAATTTTGCCTTCACGACATTAAGCTCGCCTTTCGTGTTGATAATCTTCTCTTTTCTTCTCCTTTCGTAATTAAAGTGCAATAACATGTCGTTCGAAATTAAAATAGGGAAATGATTAATGACGCGCAGTGACACAACATCCTGAGTTCTGGTTGTTTATTTAATTAACCTACTGGGAAAAGAAAATTCTGAATATCTACGAGTAACAATTTAATGCTGTATAAAATCATAAAAAATAGGTTAGTTTATTTTTCCTCTGTAAGAATTTTTTTTCGTCCTTGGTGGAATAAATGTGTTGGTCAGTAGTGCCCATAGTTTGTGTAGCCAATGACCCCTAAGTCTCCTTTTACGAGCCGTCGAGCTCTATCACTGAAGAAGACAAAGGTCAATGGATCTTCCTCATTGTGAACCATAAAGGTTTCCAGATCAGATTAATTGAAAAACATGAATGTCCGTGGATCTCTCGCATTGAAACACATTAAAGTCAGTGAATCCCTCTCATTGAACCATATTGAAAGTCCGTGAATCCCTCTCGTTGAATTAGATGAATTTTGGACCTTCTCATTCGGTCAACACGAAGTTCGTTAATCCTCTCTCTACATAAATATGAATTCCCTTAACCTGTCTCATTAAATAAACAGGAAGTTCTGTTAATCCCTCTCATTTAAATAAACACGAAGTTTCGTTAATCCCTCTCATTAAATGAACACAAAATTTCATTAATCCATCTCAATAAATATAGTTTCGTTAATACCTCTCATTAAGTAAACATGAAGTTCGTTAATCCCTCGAATTAAATAAACACGAAGTTCCGTTAATCACTATCATTAAATAAACACGAAGTTTCGTAATCCCTCGCATTAAATAAACATACTTTTCGTTAATCCCTCTCATTTAATAAACACAAATTCTTTTAATCACCTTCATTGAAATATATGAAGGTCCATCAACTCTTCACTGAACAATATGACAGTCTGTAGATCCCATTCATTGAATATCACGAAGTCCGTGAATCCCTCTCATTAAACAAAACGAGGGTCCCTGAATCCCCTCATTGAACGAACATTAAGTTCCGCGAATTTCCCTCATCGTGCACCATGAAGGTTTCTGGATCCCCTTCATTAGAAAACATGAAACGTCCACGGATACTCCTCATTGAGGACACGAAGATCAGTGGATCCCCCTCATGGAGCAACACGAAGATCTGTAGATCCCTCTCATTAAACAAACACGAAGTTCCATCAATTCCCCTCATAACAAACATGAAAATCTGTGGATCCTATTCATTCAACAGCACAAAGGTCCATGAATCCCCTTCCCTCGCTTCATTGGGATAAATGCCAAGTCACAAGAACCCCGAGGGTTCAGAGAATCTTGAGAAAAAAGGATCCACTTTCTCACCGAGGGCAGGTCGGGTTTTAGTGAAGATAAATCTCAACGCTGGACTCGAATTATATCACGAATATTGGCATTTGTGTTTCAGGAGCATGTCTTTCGGAGAGAGATAAAATAACCCTCCAACTCCAAATGGATGAGTTTTCTCTTTATTTCTTTAGAAGTGATGATGCTTATAATGATTCGAAGCACGTATGCAAACGTACAAAGAAAAAACGTTTTATAGCTACACTTATTCGAGCCACTGACGTGGAACGATTCCTGTAATGATTTAATGCAGCAGCCGTCAATCGTGCTCGAGCTGTAAACCACTTTCCAATTCAGTTTTCTTTTTTTCCTGCTCAGAAATCTCCTTCAATATCTGTTCTCCACACACACACACATACCTACTATGCGAATCACCAGACATTTATAAACGTCAGTGCATTCCACGTTTTCATTCGTGAAGCAGCCTCAGGCCACACCTCTTGCTTCAAATCGATTTCGATTCAAAAGCTGATGAAATATTCGATACATAATTTTGAATATTTTTATCGAGGTGCACCTTTTTTTAAGACACAAACGCAACGTTGATATGTGAATATTATTCTATTTTCTTTTTATATTTTTTAAAAGGAAAAATATTCATTTTTTTCAAACGTAGAATCGAATGCTTCTGCCAAATTTTTTATGCGTAAAGCTGAATATTTTGCAGCTTATGATGATGAATGTTGGTTTTCTTTGCAGTTCTTCTTTGCAATATCTTTCCAGTAGGATTGCTCGTAATTTGCAGTTCCCAATTTCGAGTCCTCCCGTTCCAGCGTTGAGATTTATCTCCGCTAAAACCCTTCCTCCACCGCCCCCCCCCCACCCTGGTCTCGTTCATAAAGGGTACACCGATGGTTGGGAAAACCGCCTTCCGTCGGATTAGACGTAAAGTCGTGGACCTGTATGCGTTTGAGCCATATTCTGTGCACGTTAAAGAACACACTGGATAAGCTTAAAGTGACTTCGGTTTTAGTAGGACATGTATTTATATGAGAAGGCCTGTAAAAGCTAGAAGTAGCATTTAGGATTTTTCTTTTCCCTAAATGTCGAAATGGGGAACAAAAGTTGATTATTGAATTCATCTGAAACAAAAAATTAAATATTGAATTCCTCTGAAAGAGATTTAAATATTGCATCCCGCTAAAACAGAGAGTAAGGCAAATATTAAATACACATAAAATAGTCACTGAATCCAGAAGAAATACACAGGAAGCTAAATATTGAATCCTGATCGAACAGAGAAACTAAATAATGAATCATGAGAGAACAGACATAAATTTAAATATTGAATCTTAATAAAACAGGCAGTTACATATTGAATCCTGATGTAATAGAGAAAACGTTAAATACTGAATCCAGCTTAAAATAAATAGTTACACTGAATCCTGCTAGAAATAAGACAGTTATATTGAGTCCAGCAAAGAAATATTGAATCCAGCAAGAGAGAATTCAACATTAAACACAAATGAAAATAAACAAAAAGTTGTTTATCGGGTCCAACTAGAAAGTACAAAACATATTGACCCCAGCTAGGAGAAGGTTAAATATTATTTCACTATAAAACAAACGTTAAACAAAAAATCCAGCTGATATGAGCAAAAAAAGGAATTCACATAACCTGTAACGTTTTCTACATCAAGGTCTAACTGGTAAGCAAATAAAGATTAAAGTTTATGTAACAAAACATTTTTATCTTCCTTTATTACAAATTCTTGTAGTGTTTTTGCGATCATTTAATCAAGATGAACACACTTTTATCTTGTTTCTTAACTCTTGAGACTGAATTTTTAAGCAATTATTACTGGCCTCACTCACAACATGCAGCGTTCGCTAATGTAAAAGCTTTTTTTTACTTGTTGGTTAATTACACTTGAAACTTAGAAGGTGAGATAATTAAGAGAATACAGAAATTTGTAAGTTGCAAACTTCTAAAAAGAGTGGTCCTCGTGTCTGAGAGCTTGGAGTGCTTAATGTTTTGGTCCCAACTAGTGATTTTTTTTTATAAAAAAGGACCGAGATAACCTGTAAGCTTTCTTCTCGTACACAATACAAACACTTACACAAGGAATACAACATCGAAACTTTTAAGGACATGCCCACTGAAATACTGTAGTAGTCAGGTACAGTCGCTCAAAAAAGTATCCGAACGCTATGGTTGCATACAAAATTCAAAAAAAATATCTGGCAACGATTTTTTTAGAAATTAATGATCTGGCAACCTTCGTGTACTGTACACGAAGATTGACAGATCACTAATTTCTAAAAAAATCGTTGCCAGTTGTTTTTTTTTTTCATTTTGTATGCAACCATAGCGTTCGGATACTTTTTTGACCGACTGTACGCTAACTAGTAGTCCAGGTAGGGTTTGATGATACTTCAGAAGTTTAAGGATTCTCATTCCTTGAACGTGTAATTAAGTTAGTATTGCTAGAAACTACGACATATACCGAAGAGCCAAAACATTATGACCAGCACGTCTTTATGCAAATCGAAGCAATTGCGGGTAAATGACGACACATATGAAGGTCATGAAACGGTTTAAATAGCACCTGATGCTGAGCTTTGTTAATCAGCGCTATTCTTGTTCCACAGATGGGAAATTCAACGGACTTAAGTGAGTTTGACAAAGGCCAAATTGTAATGACCAGATGACTGGATCAGAGCATTTCCGAGACGGCAAGGCTTGTGAGGTACTTACGGTCAGCCGTGGTTAGTACCTTCAAAAAGTGGTCTGAGGAAGGAAAAACCATGAACCGCCAGCAAAGTGTGGTCCGACCACGGCTCATAGATGCTAGAGGTGAGTGAAGGCTATCCCGTATGGTATGAGCCAACAGAAGGGATGCTGTGGCGCAAATCGCCCCGTTGCACCATGTGGACCACGTGTTTCCTGTTGCACCATGTGGACCATGTGTTTCCTGTTGCACCATGTGAACCACGTATTTCCTGTTGCACCATGTGGACCATGTGTTTCCTGTTGCACCATGTGGACCATGTGTTTCCTGTTGCACCATGTGGATCATGTGTTTCCTGTTGCACCATGTGGACGGCCGGGTACGAGTGCATCATTTACCTGGGGAGGTATTGGCACCAGGATGCACCGTGGCACGGAAACAAGCCGGTGGAGGAAGTGTAATGCTGTGGGCAATTTTCTGCTGGTAAACCCTGGGTCCAATCATTCATGTGCAGGAAACTATGGCGTCTACCACCTACCTAAACATCATTGCAGACCAGGTACGTCCTTTCATGGTAATGGTATATACCTCTAGTGCCTGCTTTCAGCAAGATAATGCGCCATGCACACTACCCGGATTGTTCGAGAATGGTTCGCGGAACATGAGGAGGACTTCCAGGTATTGCCCTGACCTCCAAATTACCCAGACATCAATCCAATCGAGCATCTGTGGTTTGTGTTGGAACATCATATCCGATCTGTGGCGGCTCAATCACGTGACTTACAAGAGTTAAAGGATCTGCTGGTAACGTGTTGGTATAAGATACCACAATATACCTTTAGAAATCTTGTAGCGTCCATGCCTCGCCGGGTAAGAGCTGTTTTGGCGACACGTGGAGGACCAACATCATATTAGGAGGTGGTCATAATATTTTGGCTCTTCGGTGTATATTAGCGTACATCAGAAAGAAGTTTGAGATCTGGGCGCTGACAAAGCCATAGTTTGAAATATAACATAATTTTCTACTATATTGTGGATTTTACGTGTTTACTATTTGTGAGCATAGAGCTCTATATTCACAACTTTGGAATTTTCATTTTCTAGGAGGTGGGGGTTGGCTCAGTCAGTAGCGCGCCAGGCTCCTAATCTTCAGTTCCTAAGTTCGAGTCCCAGCTTGGTCAACGTTGAGATTTATCCCGGCAAAACTTCCCGCCCTCCCACGGCCAGTAGGGGACACCGATGGGCTTGGAAAGGCTGTCGTCCGTCGGATGCAATGACAAACACCGGTTTTTAATAGCTAGTGGTTTAGTCTATGGGATTTCAAAAAATTGAAACCCGCCCACCGCAGTTTCCCTCAGTCGGTAGCGCTTCAGGTTCCTAATCTTCAGTTTCTAGGTTCGAGTTCCGGCTGGGTCAGTGTTGAAATTTATCTCTACAAAAACTCCGACCTGCCCACAGTCAATAGGGGACACTGATGGGATTCTAAAGTCTACCGTCCGTTGGATGGGATGTTAAGCCGTGCTCTCTGTGCGAAGAGAGCTACACCCTTGTGCACGCTAAAGAACACGTTGGATGACGGTAGGATATATTATCTCTCTCCTAACAGCTGTCCAGTTGGTCCTCTCCCCAAGTCTCCTCTGAGTCTTTGGGGGGGGGGTCCTTTTGACCTGGCCATTTAGCCCATTGTGTGCAAAAAAGAACCGCTCAGAGGTAAAAGTTGGGTTGTTTTACCTCTGAGCGGCACTTTTTTGCACACCTTGGGCTAAATGGCCAGGTCACATGGACCCCGAAAGCTCAGAGAAGGTTGGGGGAGGGGACCCACTGGAACAGCTGTTGGGAGACAGATGGTAGCCTCCCGTCAAGGCCATCCAGCGTGTTCTTTAACCACACACGGGCCACGGCTTAACGTCCCATCCGACGGACGGCGGCCTTTTCAAGCCCATCGGTGTCCCCTACTGACCGTGGGCAGGGCGGGGAATTTTGCGGAGATGAATCTCAACGCTGACCCAGCTGGGACTCGAACCTGGGAACTACAAATTACGAGCCTGGCGCGCCACCGACTGAGCCACCCCCGTCCCAGGGGTAAAAGAACCCAATTCATGGTAAGGAACATATTTCTTATGAAAACAGCATTAACAAACTTGACGTGGCCGATAAGTTTGGTAAGTTTCTACTTCAAGTTCTTAACGAACAGTCTACCTTTTGGTAAGATTGCGACCATACCTTAATGATGCGACGAAAGCAACCGCAATTCGCGTACCTTTCAGCGTCAAGCACATCTGTTCGCTACGTCACCGCCGTAATACCAGAGCCAGCTGCGTTTCCCAGCGAAGCGAGGCATCAGCCAGGTTTCTTTACCACTACAATTTTTCACTGAACAAAAGACGCTGTTGAGCTGAAAAAGTGTGTTTGTCGTCTCCGTTCGGCGGGCAGCGTTACCTGATATGAAAGGTAACAAATGACAGACACGTTTGAAAGGCAAACGCTGAAAGGAAGGTTGAAAAACAAAACTGTTGATAGAAGGATTCAGTGTTGTCACAAGAAGATAATTTCCAACTCTTGATGGGCTTTAATGAGTTGGAGAGATAAAAGACTGAAAGTGGCGACGTAATGACAAATCCTGCATCCTCCCCCCCCCCAACCCGACTACTTTTTTTTGCTTTTGCGTTTAATAAAATCGATTATCTTCTTCCAGCCTGTTACGTTAGACTGCTTGAATCTGTTCATATGCATCTCTTTAAGCAGATGATCCTTAAAGACAGGTCTAGCTTTCAAAATCCTCAAGAGTGTAATTATCGGGATAGATGGACTTTTACACTCATGCAGAAATTAAACGGAAAAACAAAAAAGAAAGAAATTAATAGATAAAAAAGCTTTTCGAGAAACTTCCGCAAAAGACATTTTCGTTTCAATTTTATGGTTGCTGATGATAATCATAGGAAAACGAGATGCAGGATCATTATAATACTACGAATAATACGTTAATTACGTTAAATTAACGAGATGCAGGATCATTATAATATTACGAATAATACGTTAATTACGTTAAATTAACGAGATGCAGGATCATTATAATATTACGAATAATACGTTAATTACGTTAAATTAACGAGATGCAGGATCATTAAAATATTACGAATAATACGTTAATTACGTTAAATTAACGAGATGCAGGATCATTATAATAGAATACCCATGTTTAAAAGTGCTGTATTTTATTAAATAATTAAATAATTGTGTGTCCAAAGCATGATATGACGGCATAGAGTTAGTATCACATATACACAGTCGTATCAGAATAATATGACCACCTACCATAGTATCTGTATGGTAGATGGTCATATTATTCTGATACGACTGTGTAATGTCTTAAATGCCAAATTTCTACGTCGCTGGATTCGTAAAGGTGGACAGATGATGTACCTTTTACAAAAATGTAGTAAATACATTTCTTGTATTTATCACTTTTCACTGGTATAACTTTACGTGATTTATGTAAAAAAATAGTCTACTAAAAATTATGTATATGTAAATGCAAGCGATCCCGGAACTTAACCCCTTATTTCCTATTGTCCCTGAAACTCCGAGGGCCTGAGAGGTGGCTCAGTCGGTAGCGCGCCAGACTCATAAACTGTAGTTCCAGATTCGAGTCCCAGATGGGCATTGAGATTTATCTCCGCAAACTTCCCCGCCCTGCAAACGGTCAGTAGGGGATACTGATGGGCTTACGAAAGGCCATCATCCGTGGAAGAGACGTTAACCCGTGGCCCCGTGTGCGGGAGAGCTACACCCTGTGCACGTTAAAGAAAAGGCTGAATGGCCTTTACGGGAGGCTACCATCTGTCTCCCAAAAGTTGTTCCAGTAGGTCTTCTCCCCCAACCTTCTCTGAGTCCTCGGGGTTTTTGTGACCTGGCCATGTAGCTTATTGTATTTTTTTTTTAAAAAAGTGCCTCTCAGAAGTAAAACAACCCAACCTTAAGCTCCGTTTGCGCGAATTTAATGTGTGCGAGGTTTCTGGAGAAAGGAATTCTCGCCTACATGGAGGTCGAATGTATATGTATTTAAAAAATAGTTCTTTTGCTACTGCCCTGTCCAGGTCTTATGTATAAAGGTGGCCTTGGTCATACCCAGTACACGTAAAAAAACGCTCCATGGCTCGACTGAATGGTAGCGATGTAAATTACGAGCCTAACACACAACCGACTGAATTCTTAGTAGTGCTGCATAATCATTTAAAGACAGAGGCGCACAAATTATTTTGGTATCGGGCTGAATAAAAAAAAACTGTTTGCTGTGAACCAATAGTTGGGAACGGGGGAAAGAGAATAAAAAAAATGTTTAACTCTGTTTATTACATTATATTGGTCATCGGTTGGGTTGTTTTACCTCTGAGCGGCACTTTTTTTGCACACCATGGGTAAATGGCCAGGTCACAAGAACCCCGAGAGCTCAGAGAAGGTTGGGGGAGGGGACCCACTGGAACAGCTGTTGGGAGACAGATGGTAGCCTCCCGTCAAGGCCATCCATGGTGTTCTTTAACGTGCACAGCGTATGGCTCTCCCACACACAGGGCAACGGCTTAACGTCCCACCTGACGGACGGCGGCCTTTCCAAGCCCATCGGTGTCCCCTACTGACCGTGGGCAGGGCGGGAAGTTTTGCGGAGATAAGTCTCAACGCTGACCCAGCTGGGACTCGAACCTGGGAACTACAGATTAAGAGCCTGGCGCGCTACCGACCCGCTCAGATATAACGGTTCGTCAGGAAATGATAATATGTGTACCTTATTCATGCAAAATTAGAACAAAAACTTACCAATCAGATGTAAATTAACCCAATTCTGGATTCCATTCTCCTGTCATCTTTGATCAGTCGAATTTTGACACAAATCAGTGAGTAATTAATAGTGTAGTCTTAAAGCATATGAAGTTATTTGAAACGAAAAAAAACATTTGTTTGGTAAAATTCTACTCCAGTCTTTTCGTTTCTTTCTGGAACGACAAAAAAAAGCTCTTCGATTCCTGTCTACAAGTTGAAAGCGCATTCCACACTAACCACGAACTTTCAGTATTACTAATTCT
Organism: Ryuthela nishihirai; assembly: GCA_038380435.1. Lineage (NCBI taxonomy): Eukaryota > Metazoa > Arthropoda > Arachnida > Araneae > Heptathelidae > Ryuthela > Ryuthela nishihirai. The sequence continues at coordinate 50,088,097 of JAWZYU010000021.1, forward strand.
TCATCTATCGCCAAACCGAAGAGCAGTATAAGAAGTTACACTCTTTTTCCCACTTCTTTCTAGAAAACACAAAGAAGAGTGCTAACACAATCTTGAAAACCACATTTAATCCATTTACGTAGAATAATTAGATCAAAGGTGTCACTGGCCACGTGCGTTTCACATCCGATGGCGACTGTAGCAATCGAAGCTGGAGGAGGAAGTTCCACAGAAAGAGATGTTTGGCGAAACCGGTGATTTGCGTCAAGGAATAGGATAAACAGCGGAGCCGCCTGAGTCGCAATTGGGGAGACTATGATACTGCGCAATTGCAGTCAATTATAGGTCAGTGATTTATCAATCATTTTTCAATCAAATTCTGATCTGTGATAATTTTGAAAGCATCCACTGCGCAGTCTCCTAGTCACTCTATAGTCTCCCCGGTTTCCATTCATGCTACGCAACTACTACTATGAGTGACATCGTAATGACTTAGAAGAGTAAGGTTGGTCAATCGCCAGGCTCGTAATCTGAAGTTCCCAGATTCGAGTCCCAACTGTACCAGAGATAGATTTATTTCTGATAACCCCATCTTGCTCTCGGTAAATGGATAGATGAGCTTGGAAAAGCCAGTGGGTCTCCTCCCCCAACCTACTCTGAGCCAGTGGGTCTCCTCCCCCAACCTACTCTGAGCCAGTGGGTCTCCTCCCTCATTCCAGTGGGTCTCCTCCCCCAACCTACTCTGAGCTTTCGGGATTCTTGTGATCTAGCTATTTGGCCAATTATGTGTAAAAAAAAGTGCCTCCGAGCGGCTTGCACATAATGGGCTATTAAATGGCAGGTCACATGACCCAAGAGCTCAGGGAAAGGTGAGCCAACAGGATAGCGGTTCAGAGGCAAAACAGCCCAAACATCCGACAACCCTAGATGGCCTTGAAGGGAGGCTGCCATCTGCCTCCTAAGAGCTGTCCAGTGTGCGTCTTCCTCCAACCTCCTCCAAGACTTTGGTTGTCAACTGTCAAGAATCAACGGCTACTGTTCGTGATGTTGAACTTCAAATCCTGCAAGAGATGCAACTATTGAAGAAAGCTTTTAACTGAACTGAGCAATCTGATAAGAGCTGCAAAGGTCGTGTTTCTAGAAGCAAAACACGATACTACAAAATAGATCTCTGGCATTGTCAGCATTATAATCAATTCAATTTCATCATAAACTTCCCTAGAAAATTCTGTACGCCTTTAACCAGATAATTGCCCCCTATCCCCAAGGGGTCCCACCCGGTAATCTGCAGTTGGGTTCTGTTGTTTTACTTCTGATCGGCACTTTTTTGCACACAATGGGCTAAATGGCCAGGTCATAAGACTCCGAGAAGGTTGGGGGAAGGGGACACAGTGAACAGCTGTTGAGAGACATATGGCAGCCACCCGTCAAGGACACCCAGTGTGTTCTTTAACGTGCACAAGGTATGGCTCTTCCGCATACGGAGCCACGGCTTAACATCCCATCCGACGGACGGCGGATTTTGCACGCCATCAGTGTCTCCTACTGACTGAGGAAGAATGGGGAGTTTGGCGGAGGCAAATCTAACGTTGGCCCAACTTGGATAATCTGCAGTTCCCAGATTCAAGTCCCACCTGAGCCAGCGTTAAGATTTATCTCCGCATAACTCCCCGCCCTGCCCTAGGTTAGAAGGCGACACCGATGGGCTTGGAAAGGCCACCCTCAGTCGGATGGGACTTAAAACGGTGTCCTGTGCAAGTTAAAGAACACGCTGAATGTCCTTGACGGGAGGCTGCAATCTGTCTACCAACAGATATCCAGTAGGGTCCCTCTCCCCCAAACCTTCTCTGAGCCCTCAAGGTCCTTGTGACCTGGCCATTGTGTGGGAAAAAAGTGCCGCTCAGAGATAAAACAACCCAATATAACCACTACTATCATACACAATATACAAGAATGCATAAGCTACGAAGTCTCAACCAGAACTGAAATGTGGGTCTTAAAACACTACTGATAGAGAGTCGGTGGGAACTGGGTGTCTATGTGGAGACTATGATACTGCGCAGTAGACACTTTAACGATCACCATAGATCATAACTTGATGGACAGGTTATTTATAAGCCATCGACCTAAGATCTACGAAAAATATCTAAGGGTTAATGCGCAGTATTAAAGGGTCCCCAAATGACACTCAACCACGTCACTGCTCCAAACTCGTCTATACAGAGCAACAGTTGAATCCGCTCTGCTCTATTCTATGAAAAATAACAATCGTCATTAACTGCTCCAAATTTAGCACAGATTACTCTAATTTGTAAAGCACGGAGAAGCGTCGAATGGGCAACAATGTAACAATTCCAGACGCCAACAAAGGTTAGCTATCCTTTGACAATACAACTGACAATTGCGTCTCCAACAGAGTTGGCAATAATCCCAAGTTTCCCTCGAGAGCAACTGTCAATTGTTGGATGGTCTGACAAGAGGATAGAGGCAGACAATCCACTTAGCGGAGACATTCTAAGTAGGTTCGATCGGTTAGGAATCCGACGAAAGTATAGCCAGTCTGAAAAGATTACGCTCTAGACGAAAACAGAGTGGTCTAACAGGGAAACGTTATCCTCTACTAAAACACAATCAACATCTATTGGACTTTCAAAATAGACATCCATTCCATTTTCATCCTTACTTAACGAGATCCAATATATGAACTTATTCTCATAGGAGATTGTTTCCCTAATGTATAGCCCATTCACATAGTAGGTTGGGTTGCTTTTTCCTTTGAGAGGCATTGTTTTGCACATAATGGGACAAATGGCCTGGTCACAAGGACCCCAAGGATTCAGAGAAGGTTGGAAGAAGAAGAACCAATGAGCAGTTCTATGGAGACTCGTCCATCAGTGCAGTGGGTCGCGTCCCGCAACCATTTCTGAGAACTTGGGGTCCTTGTGACCTGGTCATTTAGCCTATTGTGTGCAAAAAAATAGTACCTCTCAGAGGTGAAACAATCCACAACTCTGAAATACTCAGGGCTTAGGAGTTATAGAAGATGGAATATTTAGAGCAGCATTCCAAGTACTAAAGGGACGGGGGTGGCTCAGTCGGTAGCGCGCCAGGCTCGTAATCTGTAGTTCCCAGGTTCGAGTCCCAGCTGGGTCAGCGTTGAGGTTTATCTCCGCAAAATTCCCCGTCCTTCCCACGGTCAGTAGGGGACACCGATGGGCTTGGAAAGGCCGCCGTCCGTCGGATGGGACGTTAAGCCGTGGCCCCGTGTGCGGGAGAGCCATACCCTGTGCACGTTAAAGAACACGCTGAATGGCCTTGACGGGAGGCTACCATCTGTCTCCCAACAGCTGTTCCAGTGGGTCCCCTCCCCCAACCTTCTCTGAGCCTTCGGGGTCCATGTGACCTGGCCATTTAGCCCATGGTGTGCAAAAAAGTGCAGCTCAGAGGTAAAACAACCCAACCCAAGTACTAAAACACATAAAAATAATTGACGAATAGTGAAAGAATTATTTACCAAATTTCAAAAATATAGAGTTTCGAACCATACATCTAATTTTCTAAAGAGAGGACACTGACAGACTTGGAAAGGCCTAAGTCACTCCAGGTCAGAATAGTTCAAAAATTCAGGATTTAGATACATTATCTTAAGCCACTTTTTTTTTTCATAAAAAGTTTACTTAAAAATTTTCGTAGCATAAAGTTAGACTTTTTCACTGGCATTACACAGGAACTTATTCCAAAGTAGTGGTATCTTCAGTCCCATGAAAAAACGAATTTATGGGAATTTCAAATTTGACTCTCCACTAACACCACGTGTTCTGTTTTTCTATCTAGTACTGTATCTTTTTGTTCTGCTTGATGGTTAAACCGCCGTGGTTTACTTTAAAAACAGCATGTAAAGAAGCACGCTAACTATGGATAATCACCAAAATATTTTCTTTTTATAAACATCCTAGATATGCATCAAAATATAATTAGTGAGTATTTTGCATAATGCTTTAGAAACTTCTGCAATCTAAATGTGCATTAGCGAAATCATTTTGTTTGTTCGATGTCGAGTTTTCCCTTTACTCGTTTCTTAATTATGAGCTTTCTTTAAATAGCGTAGAGAGTATTCTTCTCATTTGTAGCCTCAGGTCACAATATTTCATTATCCGAAAGATTTATCGTACGAACTTCATTTCTCCTTCATTATTCAGGGTAAATTGATTACATATTGCATTCTAAGTTGAAAGGTGCTCGGTGTTCCTGCTGGCCATCTCAGTTAATGTTCTTTTGGAGGTTTAGTTAAGACAAAGAAATATATAAAGGTCATTGAAATGAAAAGGGGAAAACGTCTATATTTGGGTAATGGGGCCTAGTGATCCCCTCGCACAGGGCGGAGGAGAGGATCTCAGAGGCAAAAGGCAGACTCGACTGACCCGCTACCGACTTCGCTCAGTCGGTAGCGGGCCAGGCTGGTCGGTTGGCTGGTAGTTTTATCTCTGAGCGGCACTTTTTTTGCACACCATGGTCTAAATGGCCAGGTCACAAGGACCCCGAAGGCAAAGGTTTTTAAAGGTTTTTAAAGTAAACCAACTGCAGTGGGTCTCCTCGCCCACCTCAGGGAAGGTTGGGGGAGGGGACCTACTGGAGTTAGGGGAGGGGACCCACTGGAGTTAGGGAAGGGGACCCACTGGAGTTAGGGAAGGGGACTCACTGGAGTTAGGGAAGGGGACCCACTGGAGTTAGGGAAGGGAACCCACTGGAGGAATCATAGTGTTGCGAGACAGATGGTAGCCTCCCGTCAAGGATATCCAGCGTGTTCTTTAACGTGCACAGGGTATGGCTCTCCCTCACACGGGGCCATGGCTCAACGTCCCATCCTACGGACGGCGGCCTTTCCAAGCCCATCGGTGTCCCCTACTGACTGGCAGGAAGTTTTATGGAGATAATACTGACTCAGCTGGGACTCGAACCTGGGAACTGCAGATTACAAGCCTGGCACGCTACCGGCTGAGTCCCGCCTCCGCATGCGGGACAGCAACCACCTTGTGCATGATAAGAATACACTAGATATTTTGACGGGACTACAATGATAATTTTTCTGAAATTTCTCCGCTTACGCCCGTTCTGCCCTCGGTGAGGAAGGGACAGCGATTGGCTTGAAAAGATCATCTCCCATTGGATAAGATGTCAAGCCACCTGACTGTGGGCAGGGCGGGGTGTTTTGCGGAGATAAGTCTCAACGCTGACCCAGTTGGGACTAGAACCTGGGAACTGCAGATTACGAGTCTGGCGCGCTACCGACTGAGCTACCCTCCGACCCTGGTCAGGGTGGTAATCTGCAGTTCCAAAGCTCGAGTCCCACCAGTTCTAGCTTTGAGTTTTATGTCCGCTAAACCCCCAGTAGGGAAAATTCCCCGATGGGTTTGGAAAGGCCGTCAGTCGGATGGAAAATGAAGCCAATGACTCCAGGTAGGGATAGCTATACTCTGTGCACATTAATGAACATGCTGGATGGCCTTGACGGGAGGTTACCATTCCCAGTGGGTCCCTTCCCCCACTTTCCCTGAGCTCTCGGGGTCCTTGTAACCTGGCCATCTAGCCCATTGTGTGCAGAAGAGTGCCGCTCAGAGGTGAAACAACTAAATCCTCACATAGGGAAACGCGTATGCATAGAAGGAACTCATTAGCACCAGAATGAGTGGCAAGTATTAGCTGGAAGCATCCAAAGCATTACAATGTACGGTATGCTGACGTTCAAATCTGATAATCAAGATGGGACTCTGATCGTGTTTCTGGACGTTGAGTCACCATCAGATCGTAACGATATTGCGAAACTTCGCCCATTCGGAGGCAGACAATAAAGTTGAAACGCCCAGGAGTCTTGAGCAGGAAAGTTGCTTTGTTGCATGACAATGCCAGTTCCTGTACTGTCCAATTAACAATAACAAAATTGAGAAGGTATCGTTGGGATTGCCTGCAACACTCTTCGTACAGTCTTGACCTCTCTCCTTTCGGTCCTCCAGAAAAAAAAAAAGATTCATGAAAGCGAAGAATTTCGAGTCGGACGGAGAGGTGCTCATGATCAAAGAATTTCTCAAACAGAAAAAAAAAAGATCCATGAAAGCGAAGAATTTCGAGTCGGACGGGTAGGTGCTCATGATCATAGATTTCCTCAAACAGAAAAAAACGATCCATGAAAGCGAAGAATTTCGAGTCGGACGGAGAGGTGCTCATGATCATAGAATTTCTCAAACAGACATAGAATTTCTCAAACAGACATAGAATTTCTCAAACAGACATAGAATTTCTCAAAGAGAAAAAAAAAGATCCATGAAAGCGAAGAATTTTGAGTCGGACGGAGAGGTGCTCATGATCATAGAATTCCTCATACAACAGTCCAAGTCATTCTACGAACAAGGTATTATGCTGTTAACCTCACGTTAGAGACAGATATCACCACGGCATGAACAACATCTGTAGATATCACCACGGCATGAACAACATCTGTAGATATAGATAAAAAAAATCTTTTATGCTTCATTTCTGATTTGTCTACTTTTCCTTTGAACTGCTCATATAGTAGTAGACTAGTGGCAAAAATACCCATTTTCCACTATTATTGGTCATATTTGTGCAATAAAAATAGAAACTCTGACACATACTTATGCGGGAGAAAAAATCATTTTTGCTGATGGTATGGGACCCGACCCCTAAGCATTCTCAAATAAAAGGTAGATCATGCACTTCCTCTGCTCTCCCCTCCCCGCCCTTAGATCTGTACCTTTATGTATTCCATTTTCACAACTTTGTGAATGTCTTTCCTTCTTAAAAAAAAAACGACATAGAGTTTGTTTTCTTCTTCTATTTTGCTTCAGCTTTGGCTTTAAACTCAAGATGGGCAATACACTGATAACACTGAAACCATAAAAGGAAAATGCAGCTGTAAAACGCATAAAGACGTTAAAGGAATAAAGGATTTCAATAAATGGTTTAGTTTAGTCATAACACTTCATCATCGTAACCTTGGCAAGGAATATTCCCATTAAAAATTCTCGTCAGTCCTTCATAGATTGTGTATCTTTCTATTTTAGACCATCGATACGTCGTGTGGATGCAGCCACGTTGCAAGGTCATTAGCGAATCAGAAACCAACACGTAGCGAAAACGTGACTTCGTTTTCTTTCAATATTATTCATTTCTCTTTTCGCATACGAGGGATGGAGGAAACATTTTATAGCGGGAGAAAAAAAATTGATCTGCAGTTCTTAGATTCAGAGTACGTTTCAGGTGTTCCTGAACTCCAATAAATTGCTTCCCCAACGATAGATGTTCGTCTGTCTGTCTCTCTTTCTACCTTTATCTGTCTCGGTTTGTCTGTCGACCTCTTTGTATTTTTCTCTGTCTCTGTTTGTTTATCTGCCTTTTTCTACATTTTCCTGTCTCTGTTTGTCTATCTGCCTTTTTCTACATTTTCCTGCTTCTGTTTTCTGTCTGCCGCTTTCTACCTTTTCCTGCCTCTGTTTGTCTCTCTGCCTCTTTGTATCTTTATCTGCTTCTGTTTGTATGTCTGCCTCTTTGTATCTTTATCTGTCTCTATTTGTCTGTCTGTCTCTTTCTACCTTTTTCTTCCTCTTTTTATCTATACAGCTCTTTCTACCCTTTTCTGTCTCTCGTTGTCTATCTCTGCTTGTCTGCCTCTTTCTACCTTTCTCTATTTCTGTATATCTCCTCTTTTTAATTTTCCCTGTCTATGTTTCTCTGTCTATCTTTGCCTGCCTGTTAGTTTCTGTCTCTATCTATCTGCCTCTTTCCACCTTTTTCTGTCTCTGACTATCTACTGCTTTCTACCTTTCTCTCTCTCTCTGTCTTTCTATCTACATTTCTCTAACTTTTCATTTGTTTGTCTGTAATTAGATAGGGATCTAGCTACCTATATAAATACCCACCTATCTCTCTATGTGTTTGTCTGTCTGTATATTTATCTATGTCCGACTATCTGTTTGTCTGTCTCTTTGATCACTGAAACTTTTATTGAAATTTTACCTTCTTTTTTTTCATTCGGTCTATTAATATTGCGAAGATGTTTCTTGTGACGTGATAATTAAGATCACTTGCTTACACAAAGATTCTTGGTCTCAAACATATCAATATTCTTTAAAAGTACACTTAATCATTTCGATATTTATCATATTAAAAAAAAGTTAACGTTGAAAACAAATTCGAGGATGATACAGAAAACGTAGCGAATACCAATTTAACTCACCCTTTTTTCCGAGAGGAGACATAATAGGCTTTTGTAAGAGGCTTAGAACTGCAGCAAGCAGATGCAATCGGCTTTTTTAGGCGACATGAGAAAAGTGCATGTCAGCTAATTTCAAGTATTAATGCCTGGAGCTGTTATTATTGTAGCGATAGGAGGTACAATCGCTCAAAAAATATCCAAAATTGTGGTTGATTACAGAATTCAGAAAAAACATCTGGCAACGATTGTTTTTAGAGATTAGTAATCTGGCAACGTTCGTGTCGTGACACGAACGTTGCCAGATCACTAATTTCTAAAAAAAAATCGTCCACAGTGTTCGGATATTTTTTTGAGCGACTGTACCTCTGAACACATATACATTTCATTTGTTAGCAACTGATAGCCTTGTTGGTGACTGTGATAACGGACCAAAAGAAGAAATCTGTAGAACTTCGAAGCGCTCATCTTATGTGACATTCAATAGAGAGCGGGGCGGGGATGGCTCAGTCGGTAGCGCGCCAGGCTCATAATCTGTAGTTCGCAGGTTCGAGTCCCAGCTGGGTCAGCGTTGAGATTTATCTCCGCAAAAATTCCCCACCCTGCCCACGGTCAGTAGGGGACACCGATGGGCTTGGAAAGGCCGCCGTCCGCCGGATGGGACGTTAAGCCGTGGCCCCGTGTGCGGGAGAGCCATACCCTGTGCACGTTAAAGAACTCGCTGGATGGCACTGACGGGAGGCTACCATCTGTCTCCCAACAGCTGTTCCAGTGGGTCCCCTCCCCCAACCTTCTCTGAGCCTCCGGGGTCCATGTGACCTGGCCATTTAGCCCATTGTGTGCAAAAAAGTGCCGCTCAGAGGTAAAACAACCCAACCCAACTCAATAGAGAGCTTGCCAAGAAAGAGAGCGTAAGATTTGCTCTCCAGAGCTTCAGCTTCGCAAGGGCGTAAGATTTGCTCCGCAGATCTTCAATGAAGAAAGAGAAGATGAAATGACTGCACAATTTGCAACATTGTGATTTGCTCTAGCATTAAAAAAAAAGTTTTCCAAGCATTCAAAAAGAAGAATTGCTTTCCTTCAACTGATAGCTAATATACACTGACGGATCAAACTATTTTGAACACCTACTTAATACTTTTTCGTACGTATGATGGTAAAGTTCCTAAATTTCAAAGTTTTCAATTCTCTCTGCATAGTTCTCATTGAGATAGGTTTTGAAGTAATAATGGCTATCGGTCATCTCTCTCAGCTGATGAACTGAGCAGCTCTGTTTCGCCGTACTGTCGCACAAAAAAGTATCCGAACACTACGGTTGATTACAGAATTCAGAAAAAATATCTGGCAACGATTTTTTTAGAAATTAGTGATCTGGAAACCTTCGTGTCACGTGATTACAGAATTCAGGAAAAATATCTGGAGCGTGTACAGCAACTGTACACGCTCCAGATACAGTACAGCAACTGTACACGCTCCAGTTACCGTTCACAGCAAACTGAAGCGTGTGCAGTTACTGCACATGCTTGAACGGTTGGGTTGGGTTGTTTTACCTCTGAGCGGCACTTTTTTGCACACCATGGGCTAAATGGCCAGGTCACAAGGACCCCGAAGGCTCAGAGAAGGTTGGGGGAGGGGACCCACTGGAACAGCTGTTGAGAGACAGATGGTAGCCTCCCGTCAAGGCCATCCAGCGTGTTCTTTAACGTGCACAGGGTATGGCTCTCCCGCACACGGGGCCACGGCTTAACGTCCCATCCGGCGGACGGCGGCCTTTCCAAGCCCATCGGTGTCCCCTACTGACCGTGGGCAGGGCGGGGAATTTTTGCGGAGATAAATCTCAACGCTGACCCAGCTGGGACTCGAACCTGAGAACTACAGGTTACGAGCCTGGCGCGCTACCGACTGAGCCACCCCCGCCCCTTCTGTGAACGGTAACTGGAGCGTGTACAGTTGCTGTTCACGCTCCAGATATTTTTCCTGAATTCTGTAATCACGTGACACGAAGGTTGCCAGATCACTAATTCCTAAAAAAAATCGTTGCCAGATATTTTTTCTGAATTCTGTAATCAACCATAGTGTTCGGATACTTTTTTGAGCGACAGTACAATTCGTGTCAACAAACGCCTGTCCATGTCTGGCAGAGCCTTTGTCCTCACGCATTTGCCACGGTTGGTGGACGCTTTTTGAGACTATGCCATTCTCTACACATTTAAGATATTGTGCCCCGTGATTTTCTGCTCAGTTTCATCACCTCCGTTGTTACTGTCCATCCCGCTCCAACGATGAACCCCCTTTCCATGTCAGTCAGATCAGATCAGCCTTTTGACCCACGTAGAACTTGACTTTCCTGACTTTCCACCATGCCTTTGCGACTTTTGTACGACTTGTTATTGACGTAGAACATTTACGACAGTAAGGCATTTTGCAAACATCGGCATGTCTTGTGGTACTTCGCCCACGGTGTACCATGAGTTGTTCATAATAATTTGGCCAAGCAGTGTATTTGTATAGGCATTTTGCAAGCATTTTATCTGTAATTTTTCCTGAGTAAAAAACTTTTTAAGTTAATTTTTATAATGTTCTTCAGTCATATTCTTATTTCTCCAAATTCAGTGGGGTTTTTTTGTTGCATTTCTCAAAATTTTAATAACATATTAATACATAATTTCATTTGGATTTTGATGGAGTTTTAAAAAATGTTCCAAGCTCCAATGCTAAGCCTAAACATTAACTAAGCAATAGCCTTTCTCAATGACGGTTGGTAGCAGACCCGGATCTAGAGAAAATGATTGGAGAGAGGGGGGGGGGATCTGTCCTAGTGAAAGGGGTTGGAGCCCAAAATGAAGCTGAGAAGCAATTTAGTTAAACGTTCCCTCCGTTTTTGTGGGTTTTTTAAAAATATTTATAGAAAATAATCCATTTAATAAATATACTGGTTAAACTCACACAAAACGTTTGGAGCGAAAGATATCTCTATTGCTAACTCTTACTTCATTCACAGCTTTCCATCTTTAACGTACTACTCACAACATACTACTCCATTCACAAACGCAGGCGACAGCAGCGCCTCCAGAAACTTCGGACACTTTTCGAAAGCTGTCTCCCGACCCACGGCAGCTCGGTACTTGATCTTTTACCCCAAGAGAGTTAGACTTAAGTGGAACCATCGCACAATATTTGGGACCGATCGATCATGTAGACGCGGAACTACTGAGAAACTGCCAATTTCTTCCACAAATGACGTCAGACGTGTCTGTCCACCCGCCCGGAATTACACCTAGTACATAATATGATGATGATATTTTCCCTTCGTTCAGGTTGCCAGCATTTTAGGGGGGGGGGGAAAGATTCCATTGCCCCGACCCTTCTCCATCCCTGGTTGGTAGCAATGAGCGCGTAGGGTTGGGTTGGGTTGTTTTACCTCTGAGCGGCACTTTTTTGCACACCATAGGCTAAATTGCCAGGTCACATGGACCCCGAAGGCTCAGAGAAGGTTGGGGGAGGGGACCCACTGGAACAGCTGTTGGGAGACAGATGGAAGCCTCCCGTCAAGGCCATCCAGCGTGTTCTTTAACGTGCACAGGGTGTGGCTCTCCCACACACGGGCCCACGGCTTATCGTCCCATCCGACGGACGGCGGCCTTTCCAAGCCCATCGGTGTCCCCTACTGACCGTGGGCAGGGCGGGGAATTTTGCGGAGATAAATCTCAACGCTGACCCAGCTGCGACTCGAACCTTGGAACTACAGATTACGAGCCTGGAGCGCGTAGGAGCCGCTGGTCTGAACACTGTTTTAGTACCTTTCAAAACTACGGAACTTTGCAGACATAAAAGCAAAATTCTTCTTTCAAACTTTACATTAAATATCAACTTCGCTTTACTGCTGTTTACGATTCAAACAACTTGAAAGAAATGGCGTCGTTTAATCCCGTCGGATTCAGAAAACGAATTATTTCGAGGTTTGGTGATTTTGTTTCCACTTTGAAAAAAATAGCAGCTCAGGAGCATTCAGCTGGCGCCACCCAAAAAAAAGAGGGATATTTTAGAACTAATTTTATATTTTGTTCAATTTATTACTACTTTCGCTTTCTTATTGCCTTGAGGAAAAAAAACGAAAACCTTTTTTTTTAAATAAAGAATGGAGATCGATGAGATGATATTGTTACTTTTCTAGACTTCGTTTTCACATCAGTCAAGAGCTGCTCCTCCTCCCACTTTTTTTAAAGCTATCCCTCCCTCCCCACCTCCATTTCTTCCGAAAAACTTCGTCGCTGCTTTCGTTGATGTGTCTGATGTCGCTGCAGATCTATTTTAAGCCAAGAGAATGCTGTCATGATGACGCGGAAGTCTCATGCGCGAGAGCCCGAGCAGAAACTCTACAAGGGGAGAAAAAAAAAGACAAATGCAGAGAGCTTAAAAGAGGGATAAGAGTAATGGTATAAGAAAGAGATGGGACTATCTGACCGTTACACTTATCGAGACAAAAGTAGCTAGGATGAAGGACTAGCAGCCTTCGCAAAGACCCTTCGCTGAGACTCTCTCTTTGGGGGATCGAAAGCATAAATATTAATGAAACAAGTTGACTTAAAGACGACAAAATATTTTTAAAATAACGATATTTTAACACTGGTCTTTTTTGAAAAAGTAGCGTTTAATATTTCTTTTAAAAATTTGCATAATGTTTTCAGATTTGGTTGTTTTGCTTCTGAGCAGCACTTTTTACAGAGAACTTGGACAAAACGGATAGTTATCTAGAAGAACACACACTGGTTTCCATAAATTAGGGAACAATCCTGTGTTAAGTAAATGGAAAGCTAATCTCGAAGCTCTATAAACTTCTAAAACAAGCTTTTGTTTTAAAAACTGTGATAGCAGATAAAGATCTTAATCAAATAAATCAATATCTCGATTTTCAACAATATTCGTTAAATATTAATGAGTTATGGAAGTTTGAATATTTAGCGATAAGAATAATATTTAGCCACAAAAAATTAATTAAAACATAATAATAAGTATTGTATCAAAGTGTTTAATAAATATAAGCTTATATTTTAGAACTTCGTTTAAAGAATTCTTTCACATATCTTCAGTTTTGTATAAGTTTCTTAAGACTGGCATTACTGTCGTTAAATATTCAAACTTCCATAACTCATTAAATACTGAACGAATATTGTTGAAAATCGAGATATTGATTTATTTGATTGAGATCCTTATCTGCAATCACATTTTTTTAAAACAAAAAAACTTGTTTTAGAAGTTTATAGAACTTTGACGTTAGCTTCCCATTGACTTAACATAGGGATTTTCCTTAATTTACGGAAACCAGTGTATATCCCCTCTGTTGAATATGGTATGTTCGTTTTCAAAAAGAATAAAGGTTTCCATTTACCAACGTTTCCATCGTTTTAAAACTAATATAATTAAAATAGAATTTTTCATTTTTTCCTTACAATGAAAAAATTCCGTTTCCCCACCCTTCTAAGAAAAGGGAGCAAATTGCTCCTCTCTGTGAAATAACTCTTGATAATTTATCCCCAAACTTTAGGGGCGGGGTGGCTCAGCCGGTAGAGCACCAGGCTCGTAATCTGCAGTTCCCAGGTTCGAATTCCATCTGGTCTCCAGCCCTCAATCAGTAGGGGAACCGATGGGTTTGGAAAAACCGCCGTCGTCGGATAGGACGTTAAGCCGTGGCCCCGTGTATGGGAGAGCCATACTCTGTGCACGTTAAACAACACACTGGATGGTCTTGACGGGAGGCTACCATCTGTCTCCCAAAAGCTGTTCCTGTCGGTCCCCTCCCCCAACCTTCTCTGAGCCTTCGGAGTCCTTGTGACCTTGCCATTTAGTCCATGGTGTGTAAAAAAGTGTCGATCAGAGGTAAAACAACCCAACCCCAAACTTTAAAATTTTAAATTCTATCATTAATAGATCGTTTGCAACATTCGTTTAAAGCAAACCCTTCCAACCGAAACTTAGTAAAGAGCCATGAGAGAGAAAAATATATTCTGAAAGAGCCATGAGAGAAAAACACTATATTCTGAAAGAGTCATGAGAGAAAAAACACTATATTCTGAAAGAACCAAGAGAGAAAAAAACTATATTCTGAAAGAGCCATGAGAGGAAAAAACTATATTCTGAAAGAGCCATGAGAGAGAAAATCTATATTCTGAAAGAGCCATAAGAGAGACAAAATTATATTCTGAAAGAACCATGAGAGAGAAACTATATTCTGAAAGAGCCATGAGAGAGAGAAACTATATTCTGAAAGAGCCATGAGAGAGAAAAACTATATTCTGAAAGAGCCATGAGAGGAAAAAACTATATTCTGAAAGAGCCATGAGAGAGAAAAAAAACTATATTCTGAAAGAGCCATGAGAGAGAAAAAAAACTATATTCTGAAAGAGCCATGAGAAAAAAACTATATTCTGAAAGAACCATGAGAGAGAAAAACTATATTCTGAAAGAGCCATGAGAGAGAAAAACTATATTCTGAAAGATCCATGAGAGAGAGAAGCTATATTCTGAAAGAGCCATGAGAGAGAAAAACTATATTCTGAAAGAACCATGAGAGAGAAACTATATTCTGAAAGAGCCATGAGAGAGAGAAACTATATTCTGAAAGAGCCATGAGAGAGAAAAAACTATATTCTGAAGGAGCCATGAGAGAGAAAAAAAACTATATTCTGAAAGAGCCATGAGAGAGAAAAACTATATTCTGAAAGAACCATGAGAGAGAAACTATATTCTGAAAGAGCCATGAGAGAGAGAAACTATATTCTGAAAGAGCCATGAGAGAGAAAAAACTATATTCTGAAAGAGCCATGAGAGGAAAAAACTATATTCTGAAAGAGCCATGAGAGAGAAAAAAAAACTATATTCTGAAAGAGCCA
Organism: Ryuthela nishihirai; assembly: GCA_038380435.1. Taxonomy (NCBI): domain Eukaryota; kingdom Metazoa; phylum Arthropoda; class Arachnida; order Araneae; family Heptathelidae; genus Ryuthela; species Ryuthela nishihirai. The sequence continues at coordinate 50,103,193 of JAWZYU010000021.1, forward strand.
TGAGAGAGAAAAACTATATTCTGAAAGAGCCATGAGAGAGAAAAACTATATTCTGAAAGAGCCATGAGAGAGAGAAGCTATATTCTGAAAGAGCCATGAGAGAGAAAAAAAACTATATTCTGAAAGAGCCATGAGAGAGAAAAACTATATTCTGAAAGATCCATGAGAGAGAGAAGCTATATTCTGAAAGAGCCATGAGAGAGAAAAAAAACTATATTCTGAAAGAGCCATGAGAAAAAAACTATATTCTGAAAAAGCCATGAGAGGAAAAAATTATATTCTGAAAGAGCCATGAGAAAAAAAACTATATTCTGAAAAAGCTATGAGAGGAAAAAACTATATTCTGAAAGAGCCATGAGAGAGAAAAACTATATTCTGAAAGAGCCATGAGAGGAAAAAACTATATTCTGAAAGAGCCATGAGAGAGAAAAAAAACTATATTCTGAAAGAGCCATGAGAGAGAAAAACTATATTCTGAAAGAGCCATGAGAGAGAGAAGCTATATTCTGAAAGAGCCATGAGAGAGAAAAAAAACTATATTCTGAAAGAGCCATGAGAGAGAAAAACTATATTCTGAAAGAACCATGAGAGAGAGAAACTATATTCTGAAAGAGCCATGAGAGAGAAAAACTATATTCTGAAAGATCCATGAGAGAGAGAAGCTATATTCTGAAAGAGCCATGAGAGAGAAAAACTATATTCTGAAAGAACCATGAGACAGAAACTATATTCTGAAAGAGCCATGAGAGAGAGAAACTATATTCTGAAAGAGCCATGAGAGAGAAAAAACTATATTCTGAAGGAGCCATGAGAGAGAAAAAAAACTATATTCTGAAAGAGCCATGAGAGAGAAAAACTATATTCTGAAAGAACCATGAGAGAGAAACTATATTCTGAAAGAGCCATGAGAGAGAGAAACTATATTCTGAAAGAGCCATGAGAGAGAAAAAACTATATTCTGAAAGAGCCATGAGAGGAAAAAACTATATTCTGAAAGAGCCATGAGAGAGAAAAAAAAACTATATTCTGAAAGAGCCATGAGAGAGAAAAACTATATTCTGAAAGAGCCATGAGAGAGAAAAACTATATTCTGAAAGAGCCATGAGAGAGAGAAGCTATATTCTGAAAGAGCCATGAGAGAGAAAAAAAACTATATTCTGAAAGAGCCATGAGAGAGAAAAACTATATTCTGAAAGAGCCATGAGAGAGAAAAACTATATTCTGAAAGATCCATGAGAGAGAGAAGCTATATTCTGAAAGAGCCATGAGAGAGAAAAAAAACTATATTCTGAAAGAGCCATGAGAAAAAAACTATATTCTGAAAAAGCCATGAGAGGAAAAAATTATATTCTGAAAGAGCCATGAGAAAAAAACTATATTCTGAAAAAGCTATGAGAGGAAAAAACTATATTCTGAAAGAGCCATGAGAGAGAAAAACTATATTCTGAAAGAGCCATGAGAGGAAAAAACTATATTCTGAAAGAGCCATGAGAGAGAAAAAAAACTATATTCTGAAAGAGCCATGAGAGAGAAAAACTATATTCTGAAAGAGCCATGAGAGAGAGAAGCTATATTCTGAAAGAGCCATGAGAGAGAAAAAAAACTATATTCTGAAAGAGCCATGAGAGAGAAAAACTATATTCTGAAAGAACCATGAGAGAGAGAAACTATATTCTGAAAGAGCCATGAGAGAGAAAAACTATATTCTGAAAGATCCATGAGAGAGAGAAGCTATATTCTGAAAGAGCCATGAGAGAGAAAAACTATATTCTGAAAGAACCATGAGAGAGAAACTATATTCTGAAAGAGCCATGAGAGAGAGAAACTATATTCTGAAAGAGCCATGAGAGAGAAAAAACTATATTCTGAAGGAGCCATGAGAGAGAAAAAAAACTATATTCTGAAAGAGCCATGAGAGAGAAAAACTATATTCTGAAAGAACCATGAGAGAGAAACTATATTCTGAAAGAGCCATGAGAGAGAGAAACTATATTCTGAAAGAGCCATGAGAGAGAAAAAACTATATTCTGAAAGAGCCATGAGAGGAAAAAACTATATTCTGAAAGAGCCATGAGAGAGAAAAAAAAACTATATTCTGAAAGAGCCATGAGAGAGAAAAACTATATTCTGAAAGAGCCATGAGAGAGAAAAACTATATTCTGAAAGAGCCATGAGAGAGAGAAGCTATATTCTGAAAGAGCCATGAGAGAGAAAAAAAACTATATTCTGAAAGAGCCATGAGAGAGAAAAACTATATTCTGAAAGAGCCATGAGAGAGAAAAACTATATTCTGAAAGATCCATGAGAGAGAGAAGCTATATTCTGAAAGAGCCATGAGAGAGAGAAGCTATATTCTGAAAGAGCCATGAGAGAGAAAAACTATATTCTGAAAGAACCATGAGAGAGAAACTATATTCTGAAAGAGCCATGAGAGAGAGAAACTATATTCTGAAAGAGCCATGAGAGAGAAAAAACTATATTCTGAAGGAGCCATGAGAGAGAAAAAAAACTATATTCTGAAAGAGCCATGAGAGAGAAAAACTATATTCTGAAAGAACCATGAGAGAGAAACTATATTCTGAAAGAGCCATGAGAGAGAGAAACTATATTCTGAAAGAGCCATGAGAGAGAAAAAACTATATTCTGAAAGAGCCATGAGAGGAAAAAACTATATTCTGAAAGAGCCATGAGAGAGAAAAAAAAACTATATTCTGAAAGAGCCATGAGAGAGAAAAACTATATTCTGAAAGAGCCATGAGAGAGAAAAACTATATTCTGAAAGAGCCATGAGAGAGAGAAGCTATATTCTGAAAGAGCCATGAGAGAGAAAAAAAACTATATTCTGAAAGAGCCATGAGAGAGAAAAACTATATTCTGAAAGAGCCATGAGAGAGAAAAACTATATTCTGAAAGATCCATGAGAGAGAGAAGCTATATTCTGAAAGAGCCATGAGAGAGAAAAAAAACTATATTCTGAAAGAGCCATGAGAAAAAAACTATATTCTGAAAAAGCCATGAGAGGAAAAAATTATATTCTGAAAGAGCCATGAGAAAAAAACTATATTCTGAAAAAGCTATGAGAGGAAAAAACTATATTCTGAAAGAGCCATGAGAGAGAAAAACTATATTCTGAAAGAGCCATGAGAGGAAAAAACTATATTCTGAAAGAGCCATGAGAGAGAAAAAAAACTATATTCTGAAAGAGCCATGAGAGAGAAAAACTATATTCTGAAAGAGCCATGAGAGAGAAAAACTATATTATGAAAGAGCCATGAGAGAGAGAAGCTATATTCTGAAAGAGCCATGAGAGAGAAAAACTATATTCTGAAAGAACCATGAGAGAGAGAAACTATATTCTGAAAGAGCCATGAGAGAGAGAAGCTATATTCTGAAAGAGCCATGAGAGAGAAAAAAAACTATATTCTGAAAGAGCCATGAGAGAGAAAAACTATATTCTGAAAGAACCATGAGAGAGAAACTATATTCTGAAAGAGCCATGAGAGAGAGAAACTATATTCTGAAAGAGCCATGAGAGAGAAAAAACTATATTCTGAAAGAGCCATGAGAGAGAAAAAAAACTATATTCTGAAAGAGCCATGAGAGAGAAAAACTATATTCTGAAAGAGCCATGAGAGAGAAAAACTATATTCTGAAAGAGCCATGAGAGAGAAAAACTATATTATGAAAGAGCCATGAGAGAGAGAAGCTATATTCTGAAAGAGCCATGAGAGAGAAAAAAAACTATATTCTGAAAGAGCCATGAGAGAGAAAAACTATATTCTGAAAGAGCCATGAGAGAGAAAAACTATATTCTGAAAGATCCATGAGAGAGAGAAGCTATATTCTGAAAGAGCCATGAGAGAGAAAAAAAACTATATTCTGAAAGAACCATGAGAGAGAAAAACTATATTCTGAAGGAGCCATGAGAGAGAGAAGCTATATTCTGAAAGAGCCATGAGAGAGAAAAACTATATTCTGAAAGAACCATGAGAGAGAAAAACTATATTCTGAAAGAGCCATGAAAGAGAGAAACTATATTCTGAAAGAGCCATGAGAGAGAAAAAACTATATTCTGAAGGAGCCATGAGAGAGAAAAAAAACTATATTCTGAACGAGCCATGAGAGAGAAAAACTATATTCTGAAAGAACCATGAGAGAGAAACTATATTCTGAAAGAGCCATGAGAGAGAGAAACTATATTCTGAAAGAGCCATGAGAGAGAAAAAACTATATTCTGAAAGAGCCATGAGAGGAAAAAACTATATTCTGAAAGAGCCATGAGAGAGAAAAAAAACTATATTCTGAAAGAGCCATGAGAGAGAAAAACTATATTCTGAAAGAGCCATGAGAGAGAAAAACTATATTCTGAAAGAGCCATGAGAGAGAGAAGCTATATTCTGAAAGAGCCATGAGAGAGAAAAAAAACTATATTCTGAAAGAGCCATGAGAGAGAAAAACTATATTCTGAAAGAACCATGAGAGAGAAACTATATTCTGAAAGAGCCATGAGAGAGAGAAACTATATTCTGAAAGAGCCATGAGAGAGAAAAAACTATATTCTGAAAGAGCCATGAGAGAGAAAAAAAACTATATTCTGAAAGAGCCATGAGAGAGAAAAACTATATTCTGAAAGAGCCATGAGAGAGAAAAACTATATTCTGAAAGAGCCATGAGAGAGAAAAACTATATTATGAAAGAGCCATGAGAGAGAGAAGCTATATTCTGAAAGAGCCATGAGAGAGAAAAAAAACTATATTCTGAAAGAGCCATGAGAGAGAAAAACTATATTCTGAAAGAGCCATGAGAGAGAAAAACTATATTCTGAAAGATCCATGAGAGAGAGAAGCTATATTCTGAAAGAGCCATGAGAGAGAAAAAAAACTATATTCTGAAAGAACCATGAGAGAGAAAAACTATATTCTGAAGGAGCCATGAGAGAGAGAAGCTATATTCTGAAAGAGCCATGAGAGAGAAAAACTATATTCTGAAAGAACCATGAGAGAGAAAAACTATATTCTGAAAGAGCCATGAAAGAGAGAAACTATATTCTGAAAGAGCCATGAGAGAGAAAAAACTATATTCTGAAGGAGCCATGAGAGAGAAAAAAAACTATATTCTGAACGAGCCATGAGAGAGAAAAACTATATTCTGAAAGAACCATGAGAGAGAAACTATATTCTGAAAGAGCCATGAGAGAGAGAAACTATATTCTGAAAGAGCCATGAGAGAGAAAAAACTATATTCTGAAAGAGCCATGAGAGGAAAAAACTATATTCTGAAAGAGCCATGAGAGAGAAAAAAAACTATATTCTGAAAGAGCCATGAGAGAGAAAAACTATATTCTGAAAGAGCCATGAGAGAGAAAAACTATATTCTGAAAGAGCCATGAGAGAGAGAAGCTATATTCTGAAAGAGCCATGAGAGAGAAAAAAAACTATATTCTGAAAGAGCCATGAGAGAGAAAAACTATATTCTGAAAGAGCCATGAGAGAGAAAAACTATATTCTGAAAGAACCATGAGAGAGAGAAACTATATTCTGAAAGAGCCATGAGAGAGAGAAGCTATATTCTGAAAGAGCCATGAGAGAGAAAAAAAACTATATTCTGAAAGAGCCATGAGAGAGAAAAACTATATTCTGAAAGAACCATGAGAGAGAAACTATATTCTGAAAGAGCCATGAGAGAGAGAAACTATATTCTGAAAGAGCCATGAGAGAGAAAAAACTATATTCTGAAAGAGCCATGAGAGAGAAAAAAAACTATATTCTGAAAGAGCCATGAGAGAGAAAAACTATATTCTGAAAGAGCCATGAGAGAGAAAAACTATATTCTGAAAGAGCCATGAGAGAGAAAAACTATATTATGAAAGAGCCATGAGAGAGAGAAGCTATATTCTGAAAGAGCCATGAGAGAGAAAAAAAACTATATTCTGAAAGAGCCATGAGAGAGAAAAACTATATTCTGAAAGAGCCATGAGAGAGAAAAACTATATTCTGAAAGATCCATGAGAGAGAGAAGCTATATTCTGAAAGAGCCATGAGAGAGAAAAAAAACTATATTCTGAAAGAGCCATGAGAGAGAAAAACTATATTTTGAAAGAACCATGAGAGAGAAAAACTATATTCTGAAGGAGCCATGAGAGAGAGAAGCTATATTCTGAAAGAGCCATGAGAGAGAAAAACTATATTCTGAAAGAACCATGAGAGAGAAAAACTATATTCTGAAAGAGCCATGAGAGAGAGAAACTATATTCTGAAAGAGCCATGAGAGAGAAAAAACTATATTCTGAAGGAGCCATGAGAGAGAAAAAAAACTATATTCTGAAAGAGCCATGAGAGAGAAAAACTATATTCTGAAAGAACCATGAGAGAGAAACTATATTCTGAAAGAGCCATGAGAGAGAGAAACTATATTCTGAAAGAGCCATGAGAGAGAAAAAACTATATTCTGAAAGAGCCATGAGAGAGAAACTATATTCTGAAAGAGCCATGAGAGAGAGAAACTATATTCTGAAAGAGCCATGAGAGAGAAAAAACTATATTCTGAAAGAGCCATGAGAGGAAAAAACTATATTCTGAAAGAGCCATGAGAGAGAAAAACTATATTCTGAAAGATCCATGAGAGAGAGAAGCTATATTCTGAAAGAGCCATGAGAGAGAAAAAGAACTATATTCTGAAAGAGCCATGAGAAAAAAACTATATTCTGAAAAAGCCATGAGAGGAAAAAATTATATTCTGAAAGAGCGATGAGAAAAAAACTATATTCTGAAAAAGCTATGAGAGGAAAAAACTATATTCTGAAAGAGCCATGAGAGAGAAAAACTATATTCTGAAAGAGCCATGAGAGGAAAAAACTATATTCTGAAAGAGCCATGAGAGAGAAAAAAAACTATATTCTGAAAGAGCCATGAGAGAGAAAAACTATATTCTGAAAGAGCCATGAGAGAGAGAAGCTATATTCTGAAAGAGCCATGAGAGAGAAAAAAAACTATATTCTGAAAGAGCCATGAGAGAGAAAAACTATATTCTGAAAGAACCATGAGAGAGAGAAACTATATTCTGAAAGAGCCATGAGAGAGAAAAACTATATTCTGAAAGATCCATGAGAGAGAGAAGCTATATTCTGAAAGAGCCATGAGAGAGAAAAACTATATTCTGAAAGAACCATGAGAGAGAAACTATATTCTGAAAGAGCCATGAGAGAGAGAAACTATATTCTGAAAGAGCCATGAGAGAGAAAAAACTATATTCTGAAGGAGCCATGAGAGAGAAAAAAAACTATATTCTGAAAGAGCCATGAGAGAGAAAAACTATATTCTGAAAGAACCATGAGAGAGAAACTATATTCTGAAAGAGCCATGAGAGAGAGAAACTATATTCTGAAAGAGCCATGAGAGAGAAAAAACTATATTCTGAAAGAGCCATGAGAGGAAAAAACTATATTCTGAAAGAGCCATGAGAGAGAAAAAAAAACTATATTCTGAAAGAGCCATGAGAGAGAAAAACTATATTCTGAAAGAGCCATGAGAGAGAAAAACTATATTCTGAAAGAGCCATGAGAGAGAGAAGCTATATTCTGAAAGAGCCATGAGAGAGAAAAAAAACTATATTCTGAAAGAGCCATGAGAGAGAAAAACTATATTCTGAAAGAGTCATGAGAGAGAAAAACTATATTCTGAAAGATCCATGAGAGAGAGAAGCTATATTCTGAAAGAGCCATGAGAGAGAGAAGCTATATTCTGAAAGAGCCATGAGAGAGAAAAACTATATTCTGAAAGAACCATGAGAGAGAAACTATATTCTGAAAGAGCCATGAGAGAGAGAAACTATATTCTGAAAGAGCCATGAGAGAGAAAAAACTATATTCTGAAGGAGCCATGAGAGAGAAAAAAAACTATATTCTGAAAGAGCCATGAGAGAGAAAAACTATATTCTGAAAGAACCATGAGAGAGAAACTATATTCTGAAAGAGCCATGAGAGAGAGAAACTATATTCTGAAAGAGCCATGAGAGAGAAAAAACTATATTCTGAAAGAGCCATGAGAGGAAAAAACTATATTCTGAAAGAGCCATGAGAGAGAAAAAAAAACTATATTCTGAAAGAGCCATGAGAGAGAAAAACTATATTCTGAAAGAGCCATGAGAGAGAAAAACTATATTCTGAAAGAGCCATGAGAGAGAGAAGCTATATTCTGAAAGAGCCATGAGAGAGAAAAAAAACTATATTCTGAAAGAGCCATGAGAGAGAAAAACTATATTCTGAAAGAGCCATGAGAGAGAAAAACTATATTCTGAAAGATCCATGAGAGAGAGAAGCTATATTCTGAAAGAGCCATGAGAGAGAAAAAAAACTATATTCTGAAAGAGCCATGAGAAAAAAACTATATTCTGAAAAAGCCATGAGAGGAAAAAATTATATTCTGAAAGAGCCATGAGAAAAAAACTATATTCTGAAAAAGCTATGAGAGGAAAAAACTATATTCTGAAAGAGCCATCAGAGAGAAAAACTATATTCTGAAAGAGCCATGAGAGGAAAAAACTATATTCTGAAAGAGCCATGAGAGAGAAAAAAAACTATATTCTGAAAGAGCCATGAGAGAGAAAAACTATATTCTGAAAGAGCCATGAGAGAGAAAAACTATATTATGAAAGAGCCATGAGAGAGAGAAGCTATATTCTGAAAGAGCCATGAGAGAGAAAAACTATATTCTGAAAGAACCATGAGAGAGAGAAACTATATTCTGAAAGAGCCATGAGAGAGAGAAGCTATATTCTGAAAGAGCCATGAGAGAGAAAAAAAACTATATTCTGAAAGAGCCATGAGAGAGAAAAACTATATTCTGAAAGAACCATGAGAGAGAAACTATATTCTGAAAGAGCCATGAGAGAGAGAAACTATATTCTGAAAGAGCCATGAGAGAGAAAAAACTATATTCTGAAAGAGCCATGAGAGAGAAAAAAAACTATATTCTGAAAGAGCCATGAGAGAGAAAAACTATATTCTGAAAGAGCCATGAGAGAGAAAAACTATATTCTGAAAGAGCCATGAGAGAGAAAAACTATATTATGAAAGAGCCATGAGAGAGAGAAGCTATATTCTGAAAGAGCCATGAGAGAGAAAAAAAACTATATTCTGAAAGAGCCATGAGAGAGAAAAACTATATTCTGAAAGAGCCATGAGAGAGAAAAACTATATTCTGAAAGATCCATGAGAGAGAGAAGCTATATTCTGAAAGAGCCATGAGAGAGAAAAAAAACTATATTCTGAAAGAACCATGAGAGAGAAAAACTATATTCTGAAGGAGCCATGAGAGAGAGAAGCTATATTCTGAAAGAGCCATGAGAGAGAAAAACTATATTCTGAAAGAACCATGAGAGAGAAAAACTATATTCTGAAAGAGCCATGAAAGAGAGAAACTATATTCTGAAAGAGCCATGAGAGAGAAAAAACTATATTCTGAAGGAGCCATGAGAGAGAAAAAAAACTATATTCTGAAAGAGCCATGAGAGAGAAAAACTATATTCTGAAAGAACCATGAGAGAGAAACTATATTCTGAAAGAGCCATGAGAGAGAGAAACTATATTCTGAAAGAGCCATGAGAGAGAAAAAACTATATTCTGAAAGAGCCATGAGAGGAAAAAACTATATTCTGAAAGAGCCATGAGAGAGAAAAAAAACTATATTCTGAAAGAGCCATGAGAGAGAAAAACTATATTCTGAAAGAGCCATGAGAGAGAAAAACTATATTCTGAAAGAGCCATGAGAGAGAGAAGCTATATTCTGAAAGAGCCATGAGAGAGAAAAAAAACTATATTCTGAAAGAGCCATGAGAGAGAAAAACTATATTCTGAAAGAGCCATGAGAGAGAAAAACTATATTCTGAAAGAACCATGAGAGAGAGAAACTATATTCTGAAAGAGCCATGAGAGAGAGAAGCTATATTCTGAAAGAGCCATGAGAGAGAAAAAAAACTATATTCTGAAAGAGCCATGAGAGAGAAAAACTATATTCTGAAAGAACCATGAGAGAGAAACTATATTCTGAAAGAGCCATGAGAGAGAGAAACTATATTCTGAAAGAGCCATGAGAGAGAAAAAACTATATTCTGAAAGAGCCATGAGAGAGAAAAAAAACTATATTCTGAAAGAGCCATGAGAGAGAAAAACTATATTCTGAAAGAGCCATGAGAGAGAAAAACTATATTCTGAAAGAGCCATGAGAGAGAAAAACTATATTATGAAAGAGCCATGAGAGAGAGAAGCTATATTCTGAAAGAGCCATGAGAGAGAAAAAAAACTATATTCTGAAAGAGCCATGAGAGAGAAAAACTATATTCTGAAAGAGCCATGAGAGAGAAAAACTATATTCTGAAAGATCCATGAGAGAGAGAAGCTATATTCTGAAAGAGCCATGAGAGAGAAAAAAAACTATATTCTGAAAGAGCCATGAGAGAGAAAAACTATATTCTGAAAGAACCATGAGAGAGAAAAACTATATTCTGAAGGAGCCATGAGAGAGAGAAGCTATATTCTGAAAGAGCCATGAGAGAGAAAAACTATATTCTGAAAGAACCATGAGAGAGAAAAACTATATTCTGAAAGAGCCATGAGAGAGAGAAACTATATTCTGAAAGAGCCATGAGAGAGAAAAAACTATATTCTGAAGGAGCCATGAGAGAGAAAAAAAACTATATTCTGAAAGAGCCATGAGAGAGAAAAACTATATTCTGAAAGAACCATGAGAGAGAAACTATATTCTGAAAGAGCCATGAGAGAGAGAAACTATATTCTGAAAGAGCCATGAGAGAGAAAAAACTATATTCTGAAAGAGCCATGAGAGGAAAAAACTATATTCTGAAAGAGCCATGAGAGAGAAAAAAAACTATATTCTGAAAGAGCCATGAGAGAGAAAAACTATATTCTGAAAGAGCCATGAGAGAGAAAAACTATATTCTGAAAGAGCCATGAGAGAGAGAAGCTATATTCTGAAAGAGCCATGAGAGAGAAAAAAAACTATATTCTGAAAGAGCCATGAGAGAGAAAAACTATATTCTGAAAGAGCCATGAGAGAGAAAAACTATATTCTGAAAGATCCATGAGAGAGAGAAGCTATATTCTGAAAGAGCCATGAGAGAGAAAAAAAACTATATTCTGAAAGAGCCATGAGAAAAAAACTATATTCTGAAAAAGCCATGAGAGGAAAAAATTATATTCTGAAAGAGCCATGAGAAAAAAACTATATTCTGAAAAAGCTATGAGAGGAAAAAACTATATTCTGAAAGAGCCATGAGAGAGAAAAAACTATATTCTGAAAGAGCCATGAGAGACAGAAACTATATTCTGAAAGAGCCATTAGAGGAAAAAAACTATATTCTGAAAGAGCCATGAGAGAAAAAAAACTATATTCTGAATGAGCCATGAGAGAAAAAAACTATATTCTGAAAGAACCATGAGAGAGAGAAACTATATTCTGAAAGAGCAATGAGAGAAAAAAAACTATATTCTGAAAGAGCCATGAGAGAAAAATAACTATATTCTGAAAGAGCCGCAGGAAAAACTCTCTAATTAAAAACGAAAACATGCATTTCTAATGAATAATGAATTTGTAAAATGCTATCTTTTTAAGGAACTAAGAAAACATCTTTGATTAAAAATCAAAAATATACTTTTTAATATGTACTATGAATTAGCAAAAAACGTTTAATTATGCACCTAAAAATTCTTGGTAAAACACAAAATTGAAAGGAACGAGCAGAGAATTCAGAGAATTCTTCATTATACAGAGAATTCAGAAAATCAGTATATTGATAATTTATTTCATAAAGCCGCAAGTTCTTTGGCAACGAGGCTCTGGATTGATGAGTCTGAATTAGAGCTTCGTGATTTGCGTACAGTGTATTTGGTGCCCGCTAACGATGTAAGTTAAAACTGCCTAAAGATTGAAAAATGGTAACCAGGTTTTTAATTTAGTACCCATCCAACTGAGCTGGGTCAGCGTTGAGATTTATCTCCGCAAAATTCCCCGCCCTGCCCACGGTCAGTAGGGGACACCGATGGGCTTGGAAAGGCCGCCGTCCGTCGGATGGGACGTTAAGCCGTGGTCCCGTGTGCGGGAGAGCCATACCCTGTGCACGTTAAAGAACACACTGGATGGCCTTGACGGGAGGCTACCATCTGTCTCCCAACAGCTGTTCCAGTGGGTCCCCTCCCCCAACCTTCTCTGAGCCTTCGGGGTCCATGTGACCTGGCCATTTAGCCCATGGTGTGCAAAAAAGTGCCGCTCAGAGGTAAAACAACCCAACCCAACCCATCCAACTGAAAAAAAAAAGAATTTTTCAATTAGCTCTTAAAATAATAAAATTTGCCTTTACCCCCCCCCCCCCACACACACACACACCCTGGGGTAAGAAGAGAAATCATTATTGTCAGTGCAAATCTTACGACCTTTAGACGCTAAATTTCGCATTTGTTGTATAAATATATCATTTGCAATATTCGATTAAAATATTGAAATTTTCAGAGGTTTACCGCCGTTAGTCGGGGCAACTTAAACTCTTGGGAGATTTGAAATATGTGAATGGTAATATATCACCAATACCTATCCAACACAAAATTAATTTTTTATTTAAAAATCTCTTCGGTATGGTCTAATACCTAATCTAATGGTTAGCATACTTGATTACTAGGGTCGGGAAGTGGTTCAGTCGAAAACGCGCCAGGCTCATAATCTGCAGTTCCTAGGTTCGAGTTCCAGCTGGGCCAACGTTGAGATTTGTCTTCGAAAAACTCCCCGCGCTGCCCACGGTCACTAGGGGACACCGATGGACTTCGAAAGGCAGCCGTCCATCGAATGTGACTTAAGCCGTGGCACGTGTGCGCGAGAGCCTTACTTTGTGCACATTAAAGAACACATTGGATGGCCTTGACGGGAGGCTAACATCTGTCTGAAAAACTGTCTCTCAACAGCTGTCCTAGTGGGTCCCTGAGCCTTCAGGGTCCTTATGACCTCACCATTTAGCCCATTGTGTCAGAGGTAAAACAACCTGACTACTAAACCAGCGAGTATGTACCTGTGTAGCGAGTATGTATATGTGTTTCTATGAGAAACCAGAAGAAGCCCAATAGTGCTTCTAGTCTCATCTACAAGCTATTAAGTTCACTAGACTTCCCTTGGCTTTGTTCTAAACTAAATTTGTCTTTTTTTACTGTTGCTGTTGAAATTCTATTATCGGTATCAATGGCTTTAAGTTCTGTTCCGCACTCTATTTCCTTTGGCAATCAACCCGTCGATAAAGTCGATAAAATGAATGGGTGTGTTTGTGAGACATTTCTTTTTACTCCAGTTGAGGTCCTCTGCATCTCCCTGAAGTTTTCCTACCCTATATACTATATATATATATAAGGGTCTTCCAATGAAAGAGTGGACTAGCCGGAAGTTGAAATCTAAATCATTTATTAATCTGTTCAAATTCGCTTTCTGTTCCAGGTAATGTTCTTTGCCTGATTGTGCTTAATAGAATTAAGAATGTGGTCGATTGATAAATAACTGGCTGATCATTGGCTTATTCCGTATTGAAAACTGTTGAAGCGTTAAGTGTGTCGTCTCACTATCTCCACCTGCTCCACAACTAATATTAAAAATAAAACATTTAGCGAAATATTTCTCAAAAAAAAAATCTCCCTCTCGACTTAGGTTAAGATGCGCCCTTAATTTCATCCCTTCATATGCTTTCTGTTATCTGACCTCATCGCACAGATTACTCGTCCAAATATCCACTTTCTGGAGCTTTTCGTGTCTACACATCCTAATCCCATTTGCTGCCTTCAGCACTTTATTAATGACCCTCCGTTTGTCGACATGCTCTGAATCTAATCGACAGTTTGCAATCCACATGTCCTCCGCTTGACCTCCAATCTACTCACATAAATTATCTTAATTGCCACCTCTCATCGGATTAATATCCCCTCCATTTACTTCAACATGATTGAAGCCATTATTGATCTCACTCCATCCGACGTCCCTGTTTTCGGTGCAGATTCTTTCATCTCCTAATCTCGCGGAGCCACACGCTACGGCAATCTTATAAGGCATCGGATTCGTGGATTAAAATACTTTAGCTTTTCTCTTTTGATCGGGAAAATAATCTTTTTATATCCTGAGTAACTTTGAATTCAACTTCTGTTTCTGTTTCGTAATTGACTAAACGTGTATTGGGAGGATTGTATTTTAATCTGATGTTCCCAGATTTGGACCCCAACTGAACCTGCAATGAGAATTATCTATGCTAAATCTCCACCCTGTTCTTAGTCAGAAAGAGGATACCGTTGGGAAGACCGCTGTCCGTCGATGGAACGTTAAGCCGTGATCCGTGTACAAGTTACCATACCCTGTGTAGGTTAAAGAATACAGTGGATAGTCTTAACAGGAAGCTTACATCTGTCTCCAAACTTCTTGTCTGAGGGTCTTGAGGGGAGGCTTCCATATGTCTCCTAACTAGTGTTGAAGGGAGAATTCCATCTGTCTCCTAACTAGTCTTGACGGGAGGCTTCCATATGTCTCCTAACTAGTCTTGACCGGAGGCTTCCATCTGTCTCCTAACTAGTCTTGACAGGAGGCTTCCATCTGTCTCCTAACTAGTCTTGACGGGAGGCTTCCATCTGTCTCCTAACTAGTCTTGACGGGAGGTTTCCATCTGTCTCCTTACTAGTCTTGACGGGAGGCTTCCATACGTCTCCTAACTAGTCTTTACAGGAGGCTTCCATCTGTCTCCTAACTAGTCTTGACGAGAGGCTTCCTTTTGTCTCCTTACTAGTCTTGACGGGAGACTTCCATTTGTTTCCTTACTAGTCTTGGCGGGAGGCTTCCATCTATCTCCTAACTAGTCTTGACGGGAGGCTTCCATCTGTCTCCTAACTAGTCTTGACGGGAGGCTTCCATCTGTCTCCTAACTAGTCTTGACGGGAGGTTTCCATCTGTCTCCTTATTAGTCTTGACGGGAGCTTCCATACGTCTCCTAACTAGTCTTTACGGGAGGCTTCCATCTGTCTCCTAACTAGTCTTGACGAGAGGCTTCCTTTTGTCTCCTTACTAGTCTTGACGGGAGACTTCCATTTGTTTCCTTACTAGTCTTGACGGGAGGCTTCCATCTGTCTCCTAACTAGTTTTGATGGGAGGCTTCCATCTGTCTCCTAACTATTCCTGACCGGAGGCTTCCATCTGTCTCCTAACTAGTCTTGACGGGGGCTTCCATCTGTCTCCTAACTAGTCTTGACGGGAGGCTTCCATCTGTCTCCTAACAACTATTTAGTGGGTCACCTTCTCCTAAAGTTCTCTGGGCAGTTGAGGTCCTTGTGACCTGAAGGAAGGGGTTCAGAATCTGCAGTTCCTATGTACGAGTCGCACGTGGACTAGCTTTGAAGTTTATCTCTGCTAAAACCCTACCCTGACCTCGGTCAGTAGGGGACACCGTGGGCTTGGAAAGCCCGCCATCTATCGGATGGGGCGTAAAGTCGTGACGCTGTGTGCGTGAGAGCCATACCCTGTGCACGTTAATGAACACCCGGATGATGGCCTTGAGGAGAGGCTACCATCTGTCTTCTAACAGCTGTCCAGTGGGTAACCTCTCCCAACCTTCTCTGACCCCTAGGGGTCTTTGTGACCTGGCCATTTAGCCTACTGTATGCGAAAAAGCGTTGCTCCGGGATAAAACACCCAGCAGTCGACTAAATGATCAGATTACAAAGATACCAAACGGTCAAGAAATTTTCAAAAAATTCGTAAAACTGAAAGATTTCTTTTCCCTACATACCTTTTGCTCAATTTCTCGAACAGAATCAGAAATGGAATCCTAATAATTAAGATTAGGATTTCTAAACGATGGAATTTGGGGAGGGCGAGGTGCAGTCGGAGACGAGGATAGTTTTGCTAACAAATAACACAAAATGGAAAGAAGTTCTTGAACACAAGGATCAAATACGAAACCAGCTACATACTACCGAAACATTGTCTGATGTATCGAACAGAAAAAGGTATAGATCGTTTATCATCCAACAAGTTGATTAGTTCTCGTTGAAATGGGTTTTGAAGTACGGCTAGCGGTCAACCTCTCAGCTGATGAACTATAGCAGCTCTGATTTGTCGTACAATTCGAAGAAATATATGCCTGTCCATGTCAATCAGAGCCTTTTTTCCTTTCGTATTTGCCACGATTCGCGGAATTTTTTTTTATACCATTGCCATTCTCCACATACTTCAGATATTGCGCCCCGTGATTTTTAAGCTGAGTTCCATCAGCTCCGTTACGGAGGGGCGGGGGCGGCTCAGTCGGTAGCGCGCCAGGCTCGTAATCTGTATTCCCAGGTTCGAGTTCCAGCTGGGTCAGCGTTGAGATTTATCTCCGCAAAATTCCCTGCCTTGCCCACGGTCAGTAGGGGACACCGATGATCTTGGAAAGGCCGCCGTCGTCGGATGGGACGTTAAGCCGTGGCCCCGTGTGCGGGAGAGCCATACCCTGTGCACGTTAAAGAACACGCTGGATGGTCTTGACGGGAGTCTACCATCTGTCTCCCAACAGCTGTTCCAGTGGGTCCCCTCCCCCAACCTTCTCTGAGCCTTCGGGGTCCATGTGACCTGGCCATTTAGCCCATGGTGTGCAAAAAAGTGCCGCTCAGAGGTAAAACAACTCCGTTACGGATGCTCAACTCCGTTACGGATGCTCCTGCCCACCCACCCACCCCCCTCCAACGATGAGCTTTCTTCAGATCAAAGGCGGTCAGATCAGCTTTTTTTTTATCCATGTCGCACTTGACTTTGCTTTTCCACCATGCCTTTATGCCTTTTATAGGACTTCGTACTGACGAAGAATACTTACGTCAGCGAGACATTTTGCATACATAGGCATGTCCCCCGGCACCTCTGAGCAGAAGTTTGTGTGTACAGTGGTCTTGTGTTCGAAAGATACAATGGAACAATCGTTTACAAAATTTTTCCTGTTTTAAAGCGGAAGAAAGTATAGAGTGAAATTTCCTTTTATAACTTATGATACTCCAGACATCATAAACTTTCATTTGGTATATGAGTCATTAGGATTGGTCAATGGGTTGGGGAGATAGGAAGGAACAACCACCAACACATTGATCTGATTGAACGCAACAGTTGATGTGATTGAGCACAACAGAGTGACCTGATTGAGCCCAACAGAGTGATCTAATTCAGCACAACAGAGTGACCTGATTGAGCCCAACAGAGTGATCTAATTGAGCACAGCAGAGTGACCTGATTGAGCACAGCAGAGTGACCAGATTGAGCACAACAGATTGATCTGATTGAACACAACATTGTGAGCCGATTGAGCACAACAGGGTGACATGAGTGAGCACAATATGGTGATCTGATTGAGCACAATATGGTGATCTGATTGAGCACAACAGGGTGATATGATTGAACACAACAGAGTGACTGGTTGAGCACAACAGGGTGATCCGATTGAACACAACAGGATGATCTGATTGAGCACAACAGGGTGATTTGATTGAGCACAACAGAGTGATCTGATTGAGCACAACAGAGTGATCTGATTGAGCACAACAGAGTGATCCGATTGAGCACCAGGGTGATCTGATTGAGCACAACATGGCGATCTGATTGAGCACAACAGGGTGATCTGATTGAGCACAACATGGCGATCTGATTGAGCACAACAGGGTGATCTGATTGAGCACAACAGGGTGATCTGATTGAGCACAACAGGGTGATCTGATTGAGCACAACAGGGTGATCTGATTGAGCACAACAGGGTGATCTGATTGAGCATAACATATTGATTTAACAAATGCACCAACCGTCATACGAAGACTGAAAACCAAATGGAGAGATAGCAAAAAGAAAACTGAAAAAATAAACAGAGTTATGAATCTTTCTCTGCTCTAACACTTGCAGAGATAACAGAAAAAAGAAATTGAAATGTTTTAAAGGCGATATATTTATTGACGTAATGCCTTACTTTCCTTTATATTTATTACCGTTCACAACTCAAAGCCTCCCCACCAAATGAATAACGATAACATCCTCCTCCTTAACCAGCATTTTATGGCATCTTTGATACCGTTTCGGAAATGAACGACTTGCCACGAAAAGGAGGCACAAACATCAAGCAGACCTGCCTCCCCCTCTACCCCCCAAGCATGAGAATTACACCTTAATGCCAGCCCCTATAAGCCCCTTCAACTTGGTGGAGGCCGTGTGATTAATCTAATGATTAATTCCCTCGTCATTAACCATATCTCACATGTGGCTGGTCCGCCTCTGCCTCTGGTAGGTGCTGATAGCTTCCATTAGCGAACCGCGAGTTTTAATTTAGCACACGCCGAGCGACAATTATAGTTTCGGGAAGGGCCGTCTCGAATAATTGCCTTCACGGCCAACGGAATGATGAGGGCCATCGGTTTTGCGAGGTCACGCGCCTGCCGATGGCCAGAAATCTTTTTCAGTCTACCGAAAAGGAGGAATAAATTTGGCGTGTTTGTTAGTTCGACGCCTTTCAAATCTGTGAGAACTTCTTTCGATGCTGTTCTTTCCTCGGATGCTTACAGAGCAATCCCTGGATCAGTAGTTCTCAATCATTGTCATCGGCGAAGAGAGAAATTTCTCCAAGTGGGGGGGAATTGTTTCAGGGAGGGGCAAAATATTTCCATCGGGGATTTGCAATAGATGGATGCTAATTTCAGTTGATTGATGCATTTGAAATTTATTATTCAATAATTTAAATATTGGGTCGGATTGTTTTATCTCCGAAACGCACTTTTTGACACACAATGTCTAGTCACATGATGTGAGAGATCTGACACACATTGGTCATGTCACAAGGACCCCAAATTCTGAGAGAAGGTTGGGTTGTTTTACTTCTAAAGGGCACTTTGATTTTGCACACAATGGGCCAAATAGCCAGGTCACAAGGACCCGAATTTTGAGAAACGTTTGAGTAGAGAAAGTCCAGGGCAAATTTATTGAATAATAAATTTCAAATCAACTGAAATTAGCATCCATCTATTGCAAATCCCCGCTGGAAATATTTTTCCCCTCCCTGGAACAAATCCCCACTGGACAGCTGTTAGGAGACAGACTGAAATCTCTCATCAAGCCATCCAGCATGTTCTATAATGTGCACAGGGTATGGCTCTCCTGCACACGGATCCACGACTTTACATCTGAGCCCAGCGTGTGCCCTTTTTGGCTGAGGGCAAACTACGAGGGAGAGGGGGAGTAACGGAGATAAATATCAACAATGGTCCAGGTGGAAATCGAAACTGAGAACCGCAGATGACGAGCCTGACCAGCTCCGACTGAGCCAACGTCAGTCCCAGTGTTTCAAGAGAAATATTTCTGCCGAGCAATTCATTGATGAATGCAGTTGTAAATAAGAAATCATGCATACGTACATCATACCATAACACAACTAAGGATGTCGGATAACATAACGAATAGAAAAATAACGTATTATTGAAAAGGTACGTAAAATTTTTTTCACAGTTGGATTGGGTTGTTTTACCTCTGAGCGGCACTTTTTTACCACACCATGGGCTAAATGGCCAGGTCACAAGGATCCCGAAGGCTCAGACAAGGCTGGGGGAGGGGACCCACTGGAACAACTGTTGGAAGACAGAAGATAGTCTCCCGTCAAGGCCATCCATCTCTCCCGCACACGGAGCACGGCTTAACGTCCCATCCGACGGACGGTGGCCTTTCCAAGCCCATCGGTGTCCCCTACTGAAGGTGGGCAGGGAATTTTGCGTAGATAAATCCCAGCTTGGACTCGAATCTGGTAACTATAGTTTTTTTTTTCACAGTAAAGAATAGAAATAAACGAAATACTTCAGATTAAAAAAAGTTAAAATAGCAACCAAGATTTGCATTTCTTTAGATAAAAAAAATTATTTTTGCAAAGTGCAAAAGGTATACCTGATATTATTTAACATAAATTAATTTTTCGATCAAAAGTGGGGCGGATACTGCTTCTCTTCCCCCTCCTTCCTAAGAATTGTCATTGTGCCTTGGTATTTGCAAGAAAGAAATTTAAAATTAAGTTGAAAAATTACACAAAATTGATGAGAGATAGATACTCAAAACCCGTGAAAAATGCATTAAATGAGAATGAATGATATAAATGTGTGAAGAAGAAACTGGTTTGATTATTTATATTATTAATATTATTGGGCTACTGTGATTAAATTTTTGAATTTTAAAAACATTCACGGAGTACATTTTGGTTGATCCTGTCTTTACTGCAAAGTTTTTCACATTATATTTTTTATTTGTTGTAATGTTGAATTTTTTAATAAATTTTTTAAACTTGCATTTCATTTTATGGCCTGTGTTTAACAGTACCCTGGCAAAAACCTGCGCTTTTTTCAGAGTCATCATCATCACCCTCGAGCAGTCATGGACTACGGAGGTCCAACCAGACTGTGCAAATTAGTTCTCCAAACATGTCTATCCTAAGCTATATTTGCTGCATTTCGCCACTGTTGACCAAATCCAACAAGGTCCTTTTTGACATTGTCTTCCTACAGCATCCCAGATCTCCCCCTCTTTCTGAGGTTTTAGGCACACTGTTCATAACCTTATTATGGGGGTGGCTCGGTCGGTAGCGCGCCAGGCTCGTAATCTGTAGTTCCCAGTTTCGAGTCCCAGCTGGGTCAGCGTTGAGATTTATCTCCGCAAAATTCCCCGCCCTGCCCACGGTCAGTAGGGGACCCCGATGGGCTTGGAAAGGCCGCCGTCCGTCGGATGGGACGTTAAGCTGTGGCCCCGTGTGCGGGAGAGCCACACCCTGTGCACGTTAAAGAACACGCTGGATGGCCTTGACGGGAGGCTACCATCTGTCTCCCAACAGCTGTTCCAGTGGGTCCCCTCCCCCAACCTTCTCTGAGCCTTCGGGGTCCATGTGACCTGGCCATTTAGCCCATGGTGTGCAAAAAAGTGCCGCTCAGAGGTAAAACAACCCAACCCATAACCTTATTAGCTATTCTATAATTATGCATATGAGCAACATGGCCAAACCAACGGAATCTCTCTCTGCACAATATGCTGCTGAAAGGAAGTTGCTGACTTATTTGCCTAACCTCATCATTATTTACAAAGTTTAAACTTTTGATAGATTTCGAAAGTGCGGAATGGTAATATTTCGTCAATACCTAATCATTACAAAAAAATTCCAATTTCTCTAAAATAAGAAATTGGATGACTACAGACAGAAAGACGGACATACAAAAACGTAAAAATATTATTTCGTTTTTTTTTTTAAACGAGCTGAAAAAAGAAGCTCTCCATACTAAAAAGATTGAACATCACTGTTATAGGCCAGTCGATGATTCCCAAAAAATGACGCAGATCACTTTGGTAATGGCCAGAGATCTTGTAGATCATTTTGGTGGTTCTCAATGGCTCTACAGACAATTTCGTTGGTTCCAAAGATCCTACAGACCAATGTTTTCCAAAATGGGCGATACCGCCCCCTGGGGGGCGCTGGAACGATCCAGGCGTTCGGTAGTAGCCTCGGATGCAATTGTGGAGGGCGGTGGAAGCATAAAGAAAGAAGGGAAGATGAGAAATTTTTAAAAAACTGTTCGTACATATTTCATCTGTTGTGTAACATAGAGTTCAAGTCGTAGTGATTACTTTATTTTCAAAATCTTTCTTTACCATGTTGTAGGACGTAGGTAGAAATATAGATACATAAAAGAAAGCAAATTTGTCACTGCATCTTTCTGTTCGTTCGCTTAAAGAAGGTAGATTTCCAGGAGAGCGCTGAATAATTTGTTTTTCTGAAAAGGGGGCGGTAGGACAAATAAGTTTGGGAACCTCTGCTATAGACCATTTCAGAAGTGTCCAAATATCCTGTAGATCATTTCGGTAATGCCCAAAGATCCTGTAGACCATTTCTGTGATGCCCAAAGACTCTATTAACTATTTTGGTTGTGTCCTAAGATCCTATAAACTATTTCAGAGGAACTCAAAGATCTCGTAAACCATTTCGGAAATGCCCCAAGATCCTGTAGACTGCTCAAAGATCTTATAAACCATTTCTGTGGTGCCCAAAGATCTTATAGATTATTTTAGGGTACCAAAAGATACTGTAGACCATTTTGGTAATGCCTAAAGATCCCTTAGATCATTTAAATGATGCCCAAATATTTCGTATATCTCTTTGGTGGTGTCCGAAAGTTCTGCACAAAGCTTCGGCGGCTAGAGAGTAAAGGCCTTCTTCGTCAAGGCACAAAGGTCCCGCGGGACATTTCAGCAAAACGGAAAGATTCAGCATTCCATCACAACCAACCGTGGCAAGTCTCCACCCGCTGCTGCTTATCACTGCAAAAAATAACAATAATACCGAAATTAGTAAAAGAAATGGAGATGCTTTTTTCTGGCAACGATTTTTTTTTTAGAAATTAGTGATCTGGCAACCTTCGTGTCACGTGATTACAGAATTCAGGAAAAATATCTGGAGCGTGTACAGCAACTGTACACGCTCCAGTTACCGTTCACAGCAAACTGGAGCGTTTGCAGTTACTGCACACGCTCCAGTTTGCTGTGAACGGTAACTGCACACGCTCAATATTTCCGTGAGTGAGCCCACACGATCTAGTATCAAAATAATATGACCACCTACAGTCGCTCAAAAAAGTATCCGAACACTACGGTTGATTACAAAATTCAGAAAAAATATCTGGCAACGATTTTTTTTAGAAATTAGTGATCTGGCAACCTTTGTGTCACGTAACACGAAGGTTGCCAAATCACTAATCATAAAAAATTAAAAAATCCACCCCCATTCCCCTCCTCTCCAAATCCATCACGGAAGAGTGGTCACTACGTATTCGAAACTTTGTATCTAGCATCGAAAGTTTTGTCGCCAATAAAACGCAATGTAAAGTATTTTACACCGATATAAATTACGACATTACGATTTGATTGCGAATTGATAGAGAATCCCTGACGGACTAGTTAACATAACGACAAGTTAACTTTACGATACCCTAGAGTAGAGAGTGCAGAGAGTGGATAAGAAAAGGGTGGCGCATGAGAGAAGCCCAAAATATCACTCCTCGAGTTGAAGTCGGCGGCGTTTTATCGCCATTCAGGATTCAGAAAGAATCTGCATGAAATGAAGACACCGGACGAACGAAGATCCCTAAGATATAGATGATTTATGGATGGAATTATTATGGTGACTGATGGAGGAAAGTTACTGGAAAAAGAGAAATTCCATCTTCGTAATAAAATGTACTTGATGATCGATAGAGACACAGACTGAGTAGGAGTATGGAGCGAATACATCAAAATATAAAGTCCTAACAAATAAATAAGGTTCGAATGAACTTTTTTCTTCGTTTTTCTAATAAATTCAGATCTGATGGTTAATCTCTTGAAAGGAACTGTTCACGTACCGCTCGTAATTATGAAGCCTTGTCCTAAATTTCAACCAGCTGGGTCGTTTCATCTATGAGCGATATTTTTATGCACACACTGGACTAAATTACCAAAAATGTATTTCAGGTCATAAAGACCCCAAATACACAGAAATGTTAGAAAAAGGGAACCCAATCTATAGCTTGTTAGGATACAGGTGGAAGCCTCCTGTAATGGTCATCCAGCGTGTTCTTAACGCAAAAAAATGGTTTTTATGAACAAGGGGCTACAGGCTGAGTTGGGTTAGCAATTTTTTATTTTGTCAAGGAACGATATTTTTAGGCGCATATACAGGGGGAATCTGAAAAAGTGGGCAAAACTTTACGGGGTGGTAGAACGCAGCTATACGAGCAATATTCGTCATAGAAAGTATGGGCGGAACGCAAACGGCGAGCCGCTAGGTGGCGTTGGAAATGGTATAAAAGGGTCGGTCCTCGCACTCAACGGCTTTTCTACCGTGGATTGCCGAGAAGATGGCTGGTTATACTAACCACGAAACGGCAGATATGCATTTTGTGTACGGTGCGGCGGACGGGAATGCAAGTGAGGCACAGAGTATCTCCTCTCCTTCTTGTGTTCATTCTTTAAATGTGACAATGGAAAACTACCTTTTAACTTCTCACCGCTTGCGTTCCGACCATACATTCTATGACGAATATTGCTCGTATAGCTGCGTTCTACCACCCCGTAAAGTTTTGCCCACTTTTTCAGATTCACCCTGTATAAGAAACCGTTCTACGCTATATTACAAGAAGCAACCGAAAACTTCGTGTTTGTGTGAACGGGTTGGGTTGAATTGTTTTACCTCTGAGCGGCACTTTTTTGCACACCATGGGCTAAATGGCCAGGTCACATGGACCCCGAAGGCTCAGAGAAGGTTGGGGCAAGGGACCCACTGGAACAGCTGTTGGGAGACAGATGGTAGCCTCCCGTCAAGGCCATCCAGCGTGTTCTTTAACTGCACAAGGTATGGCTCTCCCGCACACGGGGCCACGGCTTAACGTCCCATCCGACGGACGGCGGCCTTTCCAAGCCCATCGGTGTCCCCTACTGACCGTGGGCAGGGCGGGGAATTTGCGGAGATAAATCTCAACGCTGACCCAGCTGGGACTCGAACCTGGGAACTACAGATTACGAGCCTGGCGCGCTACCGACTGAGCCACCCCCGCCCCTTGTGTGAACGGAACGCCACATTCAAAGCTTCCTTTGGGTTGGGTTGTTTTACCTCTGAGCGTCACTTTTTTGCACACAATGGGCTAAATGGCCAGGTCACAAAGACCTCGAGGGCTCAGAGTAGGTTTCGAGAGGGGACCCACTGGACAGCTTGTTGGGTGAGAGATGTTAGCCTCCTGTCAAAGCCATCCAGCGTGTTCTGTAACGTGCAACCGTATGGCTCTCTCGCACACAGCTTAACGTCCCATCCGAAGGATGCCGGCCTTTCCAAGCCCATTGTGTCCCCCTGCTGACCATGGACAGGACGGAGAGCTTTGCGGAGATAAATCTCAACGCTGGCCCAGCTGGGACTCGAACCTGGGAACTTCAGATTCCGAGCCTGTTGCACTACCGACTGAGCCATCCTCGTCCCTCAAAGCTTCCTAACTTTTAAAGTAAGTTTTTCTTTATAAAAAAAATGTTACTGGAAATAAATTTGATTCACCCAAATCTCTAAATATCTATTTTCTGCAATATTCCTTTGATATTTAAATAATTATGGAAACTGAACCATTTAAACTGTAACTTTTGCTACCCTTGAAAATTCACTTCAAAAGATAAAACGCAACTATTATAATAAATCGTTCACTAATATAATTATACACGTTTACACTTAATATAAATTATACACGTAATGTTCGAAATTTCTGTAATATTTTTCTTTTATTTTTCATCAGTTTTGGGGAAGAAAAATTTTAATAAATTTTCTTCCCCAAAAAATAAAAGAAAAAAATAAAAATATTTAACAGAAGACGTCACTGGAACACTCTTCGTAAAAGGGTGTTCCAGTGACGTCTTCTGTTAAATATTTTTTTACGAAGAGTGTTCCAGTGACGTCTTCTGTTAAATGTTCCAGGATCAATATCTCTTTAAATAGAGCGAATATTGCTAGAAATTGAGATTTAGATAGCTTTTAGTGAGATCTTCAATTTATATCAAGTGACATTTTCCCATTAAAAGCCTATTTTAAAAGTTAGGAAGCTCCGAGTGTCGCTTTCCATCAAAGTAACCGGTTACTTTTTTGTAATATTAGCGAGTATATCAATGCAAGCAGAAAACCATCACCTCTGTATCTTTGGCATTCTTCGCGATAATTGCCTGCCATTACATTTACACGAATAAAAGAATAGAGTAGACACAAATAGCGATGCAGAAAGGTGCTCTCATTCACAGTAATAAAAGGAAAAAAAATCCGACATCTGATAAGACATCACGGTGGCAAAACTAACTCTTCTGGATATCAAAGTGAAATATCCGTTTTATCAAGAGACTTTTTTTATTTTTTCGTAGCTATGACGAAAATGAGTGGTTCGGTCAGCTATTTTTTTTTTCTCACTCTCCGATCTTCCATCTCTTTTTAGTGTCATTAGTCGATTTGGCTGCCACCAGAGCGTAGGAAATGTGCCCGGGACACATTACCAGCGAAGCTCGACTATTTGTGGAATGTAGATGATGTGTTGAAAATGGGAGATGTGAAGTGAGGGCTGATAAGGTGTAACGAAGTCGGTTCAGGCAATTCGCGAGAATCATTCCGGGGAATGTAGCGGAGTTGGTGAGGGATGTTTTAGGAGAGTGTGGGAGGTGAGGAGGCATCGAGCGCCTAAGAAAATGCCGATGAAATCAAACAGGTGAAGGATGTGTCATCACACAGGAAACAATTGGGTGATGCGTAGTAATGAGGACAAGCGATAAGACGGTTGCAGTTCCGTGATGTGTGCGTTCGTGAGGGATGTTTTAGGAGAGTGTGGGAGGTGAGGAGGCATCGAGCGCCTAATGCCGATGAAATCGAACAGGTGAAGGATGTGTCATCACACAGGAAACAATTGGGTGATGCGTAGTAATGAGGACAAGCGATAAGAAGGTTGCAGTTCCGTGATGTGTGCGTTCGTGAGGGATGTTTTAGGAGAATGTGGGAGGTGAGGAGGCATCGAGCGCCTAAGAAAATGCCGATGAAATCAAACAGGTGAAGGATGTGTCATCACACAGGAAACAATTGGGTGATGCGTAGTAATGAGGACAAGCGATAAGACGGTTGCAGTTCCGTGATGTGTGCGTTCGTGAGGGATGTTTTAGGAGAGTGTGGGAGGTGAGGAGGCATCGAGCGCCTAAGAAAATGCCAATGAAATCAAACAGGTGAAGGATGTGTCATCACACAGGAAACAATTGGGTGATGCGTAGTAATGAGGACAAGCGATAAGACGGTTGCAGTTCCGTGATGTGTGCGTTCGTGAGGGATGTTTTAGGAGAGTGTGGGAGGTGAGGAGGCATCGAGCGCCTAAGAAAATGCCGATGAAATCAAACAGGTGAAGGATGTGTCATCACACAGGAAGCAATTGGGTGATGCGTAGTAATGAGGACTAGCGATAAGACGGTTGCAGTTCCGTGATGTGGGAGTTCGTTTGTTTGGCATTAATTTTTTTACTGTTTTTTACATGGATTTTATTTATAGACTATGCTTCACAGCAACAACATAGAAAATAATTATTATTGTTTAAAAATTAGGTGTTAAGTTCAAAATTTATTTTTCTTAAACTGATTTCCTCTAAGAATTTTATAATGAAAACATATTATGTTTGAGTCTATGCTAATTTACAATATGACATTTATAATTAGGGTGACGTTTATGATCACAATTGAAATAAATTATTACAGACACACAAAATTTTTACATTTTGAAATAACCTCGAATGTTTTTATCATCCGAGGTTATCTCAAAATGTGAAATGGAACAAGTATTTATGTTTAAAGGTATATATATTATTACTGTATCAGTAGCAACACCGAATTCCTCAAAATATTATTGTGTGCAACGCTAGATCCCTCAAAACATCATTGTCTGCAACACTGGATCCCTCAAAACATCATTGTCTGCAACACTGGATCCCTCAAAACATCATTGTCTGCAACACTGGATACCTAAAAACATCATTGTCTGCAACACTGGATATCTAAAAACATCATTGTCTGCAACGCTGTATTCTTAAAAACATCATTGTCTGTAACACTGGATACCTAAAAGATCATTGTATGCAACACTGGATCCCTAAAAAATCCTTCTCTGCAACACTGTTACCCTAAAAACATCACTGTCTGCAACACTGGATCCCTTAAAACATCACTGTCTGCAATACTGGATCCCTAAAAACATCACTGTCTGCAATACTGGGTCCCTAAAAACATCACTGTCTGTAACACTGGATCCCTCAAAACATCATTGTCTACAACACTGGATCCCTAAAAACATCATTGTCTGCAACGCCGGATTACTCAAAGCATTATTGACTTCACCACATGATACCTCAAAACATTACTATCTGTAACACCTGATCCCTCAAATATTATTGTCTGCAACACTGGATCGTTCAAAACATCATTGTCTGCAACGCTGGATCCCTCTTAAACATCATTGTCTGCAACCCTGGATTTCTCAATTATTGTTTGCCACAATCCAAAGATTTACATGGAAGCGCTCTCAGTCTAAAGATTCCGACTCTAGCGACCCACTCTAAAGGCTCAAATGGAATCCCTACTCAACACAAGTGATTCAATCAACAAACCGAACATCATAAATTAAATATAACAACAAAAATAAGAACACCAATTATTTAGAAATTACCGTCGTTAAGCAAATAACGCTTCTTTTGTATATATTTTTCTCTCTCTCTAATTTTTTCGACCCAAAAAGAATTCTAATAAGGATGATCGCTCCCCCGAAAAAAATGCCACTTCCTGTAACAAATTTTTGAAGCGAATGTTATCTCGACGAGGCCTTTTGCTAAGTTCAGTAATGCAGACAATATCTCATGTCGAGTCACAGGTAATTAACGTCTGTTGTGGTCGATAGCTTCCTTCAGTCCGCTGCAGAAGCGGTAGCTGCGCATCGAACGAGGACCGCAGGAATTAGGAAGCAATCTGGGAGGATGCGAGAGGCAGCCGAGGAGTCAGAGAGAGAGCTCCGTCCTCCAAACCCAGCGTCACAGCTCCCTCTGTACAAGACCTAGATCATCATTTAACAAGTATGGATTCCTTTGACGTTTCCTTTAAGACTTCATTTTTCTCTTCAGCGTGGAAACTGAAATGTGGAATTTCCTTAGGAATGTACGAGGCCGCATGATGATGTATGACACACGAGATGAAGTGTCAGTTTATCTGTACATATTTACGAGCAGGATACGATTATGAACACGGGCGTAGGAAGGACTTTGGGTCAAAGTAGGATGTAGAGGAAACAAAATAATGGATTTTATTGTCATGGGGACAGCGCTATTTTTAAATTAATAGTTTAATGTTTATTATTGATCAATATGAAGTGAGTGTTTGTTTCCAGCCATGTCAACCGAAATAAAATTTTGACGTTCCATAGGAGAGGGATTGGTTCAGTCGGTATTGCAAAAGCTTCGTAATCTGTATTTCTCAGGTTCGAGTCCCACTATTGCCAGAGTTGAGATTTATCTCCGCTAATCCTCACCCTGCCTTCAGCCAGAAGGAGACGCCGATGGGCTGGAAAAGGCTGTCGTCCGTCGGATGGATGTTAAGCCGTGATTCCTATTATAGAGAGCCAATCTCTGTGCACGTTAAAGGACGCTCTCGACGGAAGGCTTTCATCTGTCTTCCAACAGCTGTCCAATGAATTCACTTCCCCCCAACCTTCTCTTAGCCCTTGGGGTCCTTCTGGCCTTGCCTTTTAGCCCAATGTGTGCACAGAAATGTCCCTCAGATGATAAGCAAGCCACAATCAACCATGGTAATTAAATCAATTAAACTTCTTACGGGAAAATATAACTGATGATAAAAATCTCAATGAAATCTATTTAGAGCTCAATTTTTTAACAATATTTACTTAGCATTTACAGTTAGTAAAGCTAAAATATTTAACAGTAGCAATGCAAATTGCATTGGGTTTGGTTTTATCTCTGAGTATGGGCTCCTCCCAATATGGAATAGCACTTTTTTGCACACAATGGGCTAAATGGCCAGTTCACAATATCCTGAGGGCTGAGAGAAAGTGGGGTGGAGGAGACCCACCCACAGACACATGTTAGGTTTGAATTGTTTTACTTCTTAGTGGCACGTTTTTGCACACAATGGGCTAAATGACCAGGTCACAAAGACCCCGAGGGCTCAGAGAAGGTTAGGGAGGGGACCCACTAGACACCTTTTAGGGTTGGGAAGTTTTACAGTCGCTCAAAAAAATATCCGAACACTATGGTTGATTACAGAATTCAGAAAAAATATCTGGCAACGATTTTTTTTAGAAATTAGTGATCTGGCAACCTTCGTGTCACGTGACACGAAGGTTGCCAGATCACTAATTTCTAAAACAATCGTTGCCGGATATTTTTTCTGAATTCTGTAATCAACCATAGTGTTTGGATATTTATTTCAGCGACTGTACCTATGAGTAGCACTTTTTTGCACACAATGGGCTAAGTGACCAGTTCACTAGGACCTTGAGGGCTGAGAGAAGGTTGTGGTGGAGGGGATCCACTAGACACCTATTCCCGTGAAGGCTATCCAGCATGTTCTTTAACATGCAGAAGATATGACTCTCCAGCAGAAGAGGCCACTGCTTTACGTCCCATCCGACGGACGGTGGCGTTTCGAAGCCCTTCGGTGTCCCCTACTGACCGAGGGGAGGGCGGGGAGTTTTCAGGAGATAAATACACCTGTTAGGGAAGAGATGGAAGTGTCCGGTCAAGACCATTCAGCGTGTTCTTTAACGTGCAAAGGATGTGGCTCTCCTTCACACGGATCACGGTTTAACGTCCCATCCGAATGAAGTGGACCTTTACAAGCCCATCAGTGTCCCCTGCTGACTGTGGGCAGGGTGGTGTTTTTACGGAGATAAATATCAATGCTGGTCCAAGTGCGACTCCAACCTAGGAAATGCAGATTAGGAGTCTGGCGGATTGCCGACTGAGCCCCCCCCCCCCCCCCTTTTTCTCTTCTTTAGAAGCAATTATTATTATTATTATTAATTTTTCATTCAATCAAAAACAAATTCACTACGCTATGATTTGGGTTACCTCGTTTCAGCGTCTAACCAGTTAAAGTGCTTGACTGATGTTCAAACGAACCCGGATTCGAATTCCTGAAAGGGGATGGATGATTGTGTCGTCTTTCTGCTGCGGTCTCATAAACCTCACTAGCATTCTCTACACTGAGAGCGTTTTATCACACCTCTGTGGATCTTTAGTGATTTGTCTAAAGCAAGCGTGTCCAACCTTTTGACTTCTCTGGGCCACATTGAGTGAAGATTTGACTTCCCTGGGCCACAATGAGTGAAGATTTGATTTCCCTGGGCCATATTGAGTGAACATGAATTGTTTTGGGCCGCACATATAATATAAAATATAGTTAATGTATATGAATAATGAAGCTTCATCTATTTTCTTATGTTTTTATTATAAAATTAAAAAAAGGGCAATATGAAACTAGTGGGATATCAAAAACTCGCTGAAAATCACATAATCATGTTGAAAGTTTATGTCGTAAACACGTAAACTTTACGATTTTGTGGGCCGCATTACTAGCTATCCAGGGCCGCAGGTTGGACACCCCTGGTCTAAAGAGTAGTTTATGCATTGTTTCGTTTCAAATAAAGTTTCGATGTTGCTTAATATTACATAAATGTTGCGTATTCTTGGACATCGCGATGCAAAAAGGAAAGCTTCCACATCAATAATCTTACTCAGAATGTTCTTTGTGCCATAATCGATACCACTGGTAAACAACCTGTTTGTATGCCGCATAATACCGCATAACAATAGACCGATGTGCTTGAATGATTGTGCAACAATGAAGCTTAGGTAACTATTCATTTGGACAATTGTGTTCCTCAGTGTAAGAGGAATACAATATGTATAAGGCACGGTTCACAAACAATTGCCATCATCTCATTCATTGTCTGCCTATTGTTTCGCACAATGGCTATGCGCAAGCAATTATCATTACCATTATTACACTAGCAAATGACTAGTTTGCAATGCACTCACGCCATACAATAACAACACAATAAAATCGAAAAAAGCCTTAAGGTTGCGAGATATAATTAATCTTTCTGTAAAGTATTCCAATTAAAATTTAAATAAGCAGGTAAAAGTGCAACAGTAAGATGAAAATGAAATTAAGATGAAATTGATAAGTTAATTGAACTCATCCTAGATATATTGTATAGTTGAGAAGACTTTCTGATGTTAAAGAAATATTATTTGATTGGTTGATGAATGATAATAAATAAAATAAACACCCCCTCAAGCAGCTGCTTGCCACAGAGGTCTGACAGGAGCCTGTCAGTTTTTATGCCATAGTAGAAGATCTGTGAGGATGGCGGGACCTCAGCAGAAAAACAACACAAACATCCATGCCTTACCCGGGGCTCGATTGGGTTGGGTTGTTTTACCTCTGAGCGGCACTTTTTTGCACACCATGGGCTAAATGGCCAGGTCACATGGACCCAGAAGGCTCAGAGAAGGTTGGGGGAGAGGTCCCACTGGAACAGCTGTTGGGAGACAGATGGTAGCCTCCCGTCAAGGCCATCCAGCGTGTTCTTTAACGTGCACAGGGTATGGCTCTCCCGCACACGGGGCCACGGCTTAACGTCCCCGGGGCTCGAACCCAGGTCCTTCTGATCAGTAGCCAAGCATACTAACTGGTATGTTATAAATGGGAAATGTTTACCCTTTGATTTTTTTCCTTTTTTTTTATTTCTTCTTTTTTGTTTTTATGACACTGATGTCGTCTGCTCATAATTTGTTAAAATCATGTGCATTTAGTGTAAAATCATGTTGCATTTTGTGTAAAATCATGTTGCATTTTGTGTAAAATCATGTTGCATTAGTGGAATTTTTTGTGTAAAATAATTCAACAGATGTGTGATAAATTTGAATTTAATTTTGAAAAAGTACTTGGAAAACTTTAAAAAAATTAATTTGAAACAATTAAGCTAACATGGAGAGTCTGAATAGGACAATAAGATCTTTTTAAACCACCTGAAAACTTTATAAAATCAAAACAAATGATGCCATATTTGGAAAATACCACAAAAAGCAGATAACAGTTTCAAATTGCAATACGAGGTAAGTTGTAGTCGACAGAGTGTATTGGAAACAACTATCCAATTAAACACATTATTTTTATTCAACAGACAACTTATATGACAACTTATCTGAGATCAATTTCTCAACAGACAATACTCATTAGAATGAACTGCCAACAATGAATGGATTGGGTTGGTTTACCTCTGAGAAGCACATGTTTGCACACAATCAGCTAAATGACCAGGTCACAAAGACCCCGAAGGCTCAGAGAAGGTTGGGGGAGGGAACCCATTGAAACAGCTGTTAGGAGACACTGTCAATCCTCCCGTCAAGGCCATCCAGTGTGTTCTTTAACGTGCACAGGGTATGGCTCTTACGCACATGAGTTAACATCCCATCTGACGGACGGCGGTCTTTCCAAGCCCATCGGTGTCCCCTCCTGACCGAAAGTTTTGCGGAGATAATTCTTAACGCTGTCCCAGCTGGGATTCGAACCTGGGAACTTCATTGTATTAGAATATGTGCAAAGAATCATTCCCGAAGTTTTCGGATACTTCTTAATTTGTTCAGCAAATTCTTTCCTCCTGGTTCTTCTTAAGGCATTCTCTATTTTTTCGATTATTGTAATAAATCAACAGTTCTAAACTGTTGCGAAGAGGAAGCATGATGTGGATGATCAACATTTGCCTGATATCTCAAATTCTCATTCAGGAAAACATGAGAAAAAGTAAGTCTACCTAGTAATAACATTAGCAATAACTTCTCTGTTTGCTGAAATCAGATGGTGCTCACTACTGATGAGGGGCGGGGGTGGCTCAGTCGGTAGCGCGCCAGGCTCGTAATCTGTAGTTCCCAGGTACGAGTCCCAGCTGGGTCAGCGTTGAGATTTATCTCCGCAAAATTCCCGCCGTGCCCACGGTCAGTAGGGGACACCGATGATCTTGGAAACGCGCCGTCCGTCGAATGGGACGTTAAGACGTGACCCCGTGTGCAGGAGAGCCATACCCTGTGCACGTTAAAGAACACGTTGGATGATGGCCTTGACGGGGAACTACCATCTGTCTCCCAACAGTGGGTCCCTCACCCAAACCTCTCTGAGCCTTCGGGGTCCATCTGACCTGGCCATTTAGCCCATGGTGTGCAAAAAGTGCCGCTCAGAGATAAAACAACCCAACTCACTACTGATGTTGAGCTCCCTGAACAGAGAGACACGTTGTTACGCAACGAAATTCTCTTATAACAGCATGAAACGCACGAAGCTTCTAATGCAGTTTTGGTTTGTCGTCGGCAGAATATCCTTTATTGCGCAACGTTTTTCATGTACGAGTGAAGCGAGTTAAATTTCTAAAGTTACGAATACGGCCTTTTTATCAAGTCTGAGAAATGCGACACGTTTATTTAATAACTAGGATATTTCTTAACCCTATAATTCATTATTCTTCGAATAAAGTTGCTTCATATTTGGAAAAATAATGAAAAAAGGAGCTTTAAGTTACATGGTGTGCATTAGAAGGGTTGATTTATCTCTGAGAGGCACTTTTGTGCGCACAATGGGCTAAATGGCCAGGTCACAAGGACCCCGAGGGCTCAGAAAAGGTTGGGAAAGAGGGCCCACGGGACAGATGTTAAGAGACAGATGAAAGCCTCTTTTCAAAGCTATGCAGCATGTTTTTAACAGGTTCTTTAATAAAAGCTGTATTAATAGGTGTGGGTGTCCTGCAAACGCGACCGGGCCTGGGCCTGTGTATAGGACGCAATCGAGCCGGAAAATCGAAGACTATTTTCGACAATTTGAAAAAAGCGACGCAATCGAGTCGGAAAAATGGTAAAAGTGGGGCAGAAAGACTGGATTTTCATTGCTCTAACACAGTGGTTCTCAAACTTTTATGCCTCACGTACCCCCTGGAAATGTGTATGTAACTGGCGTACCCCTTGTATAGATAGATAAAACTATAGTTATAGTATAACAATGGGAATAAAATAAAACATATATATCAGTGGTTCTCAAACTTTTATGCCTCACGTACCCCCTGCAAATGTGTATGTAACTGGCGTACCCCTTGTATAGATAGATAAAACTAAAGTTATAGTATAACAATGGGAATAAAATAAAACATATATATCATTGGTTCTCAACCTCTTATGCTTCACGTACCCCCTGGAAATGTGTATGTAACTGGCGTACCCCTTATGTAGATAGATAAAACTATAGTTATAGTATAACAATGGGAATAAAATAAAACATATATATCAGTGGTTCTCAACCTCTTATCCTTCACGTACCCCCTGGAAATGTATATGTAACTGGCGTACCCCTCGTATAGATAGATAAAACTATGGTTATAGTATAACAATGGTTATTTTTACTTTGTTACTAGTTCTAGCGACTTTTGAGCTCTCACCCCAAATACTTTTACTGCATTTACCACGTTCAGAACCCTTACTCTAACATATTACCCTTTCTTTTAGAGGTTTACCAAAAAAGGTTCTGAAAATAAATATGTAAAATATATATCTTTTGGTTTCTATTACCCTTATTAGTATTCTCAAAAGGAAGAGTGGGAGCATATCCCACTTGCTCCGCCCACCTAGATTCGTCCCTGACAAAGGCTTCGAAAGACCTACGACGGAATTTTCTAAACCCACCGGTGTTCCCTACTGACCGAGGGCAGGGCGGGGATTTTGCAGAGAGAAATCTTAGTGCTCGCCCAAGTGAGAGACGAACCTAACAACTACAGATTAGGGATCTGACGCACTACCGACTGAGTTAACCCTCGCCCCTTCCAGTGGTAGAGATTTTCATCTGCTTTTGGCTGTTCAGTTAAAACAGTACTTTCGAACGCTATTCTGTCTCTGCTGCAGTCAACTACCGGTTCGGTTGTTTTACCTCTGAGCGGCACTTTTTTTGCACACAATGGACTAAATGGCCAGGTTACAAGAACTCTGAAGGCTCAGAGAAGGTTGTGAGAGGAGACCCACTGGAACAGCTGTTGAGAGACAGATGGTAATATCCTGTCAAGGCATGTTCTTTACGTTCACAGGGTTTGCTTTCCCATACACGGCGCCACGGTTAAACGTCCCATCCCGCCTTTTTAAGCCCATCGGTGTCCCTTACTGACTGTGGGTAGGGTGGGGAATTTTGCGGAGATAAATCTTAATGCTTTCTCAGTTGGAACTCAAACCCAGAAATTGCAGATTACGATCCTGGCGCACTACCGATTGAGCCACCCCCACCCCCTCTCAACTACTACCAATAACACAGATGTTCAAGCCATTTCCCATCCGCCTCCACTTACCATTGAAGGAATTTATCATGCCCGCACCCTCCTTTTCACTTATGGGTTTGGAAAGGGTTTGGGTTATGGGTTATGGGTTTGGAAAGGTTTCCATCTGGAAGATGGAAACCTTTCCAACCCCATTGGAATCACTTTTCTCAACTGGTTTTTCAACTGAGCATCTTCCAGATAAGTTGAGTTTCATCAACTGAGCATCTTCCAGATAAGTTGAGTTTCATCAACTGAGCATCTTCCAGATAAGTTGAGTTTCATCAACTGAGCATCTTCCAGATAAGTTGAGTTTCATCAACTGAGCATCTTCCAGATAAGTTGAGTTTCATCAACTGAGCATCTTCCAGATAAGTTGAGTTTCATCAACTGAGCATCTTCCAGATAAGCCCCGTGGCAGGAGCGCCATAATAAAGCTCTTAATATCCTTGAACGGGCGGTTACCATCAGTTTCCTAACATATATCCAGTAGGTCTTCTTTCCCTACCTAACTGCGAGCTCTTGGGGTCCTTGTGACTTGGCAATTTCGCCCATTGTGTATACAAAAGTGCAACTCAGAGGAAATAATCCAACAATCCTTATCGTCTGCACTCGCTAAAAATAACTTTTGCTATTGAAAAGAAGATTCTATTTGTTCCAAACATCTGTTCAGTTGTTGGTTTTTCTCCATAATCCTGCTGCAATTGCTAGGGTTTTAATAACTTGCCCATTTAGCCCATAACAAATCAAAATAAGTCCTCTCATTCACGTCATAAAAAATTCATTGCAACAACAAACTTGTTCCCACTCAGTTTTGTTTTTCCACATTTATTCTCTTTATATGTATTTTCATCCGTTAAAGTGATCTCATGATTGGTTCTGAGTTTTATTCTCCGTCCCTTGTAAAGCCATCTTTTTTTATTTTTATTTTTCTTCCTCTTGGCATGTTCCGAAAATCCTTTCAATATCCCTCTTTCGCAACAAAAGCAATATAGAGCAAACTGCAGCAACAATTTCCCGCCACTGAGTGAAATAACGACAAATTTTCGTCGATTATTGCGTTTTCCATCCGATGCAAAACAAACAAAACTGGCCACCATTCTTGATACAAACGTGTTTTGCGTCTTGATAAGCGGTTCAGCGTTAGGAACGTTTCTACATATTGTTGCTATTTAAAACGAACCCTTTAGCAACAATGGAGGTGACTTCACATCAAACCGGAGCGTGTGCAGTTTCTGCACACGCTCCGGTTTGTTGTGAAGTCACCTCCATTTTTGCTAAAGGGTTTTGTTTTAAATAGCAAAAATGAAAACGTTCCTAAGCATCCAGTCTCTCAAACCGCGTTCTGTGTGTCCCCATATGACAAATAACATGTGCATCACTGAGACAAATAATGACAAATTTTCGTCGATTATTGCGTTTTCCATCCGATGCAAAACAAACAAAACTGGCCACCATTCTTGCTACAAACGTGTTTCGCGTCTTGCTAAGCGGTTCAGCGTTAGGAACGTTTCTACATATTGTTGCTATTTAAAACAAAACCGTTTAGCAACAATAGAGGTGACTTCACAACAAACCGGAGCGTGTGCAGTTACTGCACACGCTCCGGTTTGTTGTGAAGTCACCTCCATTTTTGCTAAAGGGTTTTGTTTTAAATAGCAAAAATGAAGCGTTCCTAAACATTCAGTCTCTCAAACCGCGTTCTGTGTGTCCTCATCTTTTGCATGTTCCTCGTAAACTTCAGAAGCGGCAGATAATAACTGCTGTAGGCACCGACCAATGCTCAAGCACCAATAACGCTCCGAGCTAGTGAATACCTTTGACTGGAATGCGAAGATCGCCAGCGACTAAAATAAGAAAAATGTAAATAGGGAAATCAATAAGGTGGACATTTTTGAGAACAAAGCGCTTTTGTTGAAGATCTCTCTAAATACTATTATTTAAATATCGCCATTATGTTTGCTTGTTTTGTGCTACATGAAGTGGTGATTATTAAAAAGTGGTGTTTAATCTTTTAAACACTTGCATTTTTGCGTTCTACTGAAGGATAATATAATTTTATCTCGTTAGTTCCAAAAATTTGTTTTGTTTTATTAAAATATGCTAATGGAGGATGTAAAATTAACTTTGTGCAAAGCCGAATAAATCTTTACAAATTCCAACAATAGTCGTTAAGCATCTTAAGAGTTAAGAAGTTTAAAATGGTTCATTCTGCATTGCAGGTGAGAACTAAACGTTGTGTTACAGTCTTTTATGTGTACACAATGTTACAAAAAGTATTGGAACACTTTCATGAAACGTGAAAGAATAACCGTATTCAAATAAGATATGCTGGGTTGGGTTGTTTTACCTCTGAGCGGCACTTTTTTGCACACAAAGGGCTAAATGGCCAGGTCACATGGACCCCGAAGGCTCAGAGAAGGTTGGGTGAGGGGACCCACTGGAACGGTTATTGGGAGACAATGGTAGCCTCCTGTCAAGGCCATCCAGCGTGTTCTTTAAAGTGCACAGGGTATGGCTCTCCCGCACACGGGGCCACGGCTTAACGTCCATCCGACGGACGGCGGCCTTTCCAAGCCCATCGGTGTCCCCTACTGACCGTGGGCAGGGCAGGGAATTTTGCGGAGATAAATCTCAACGCTTACCCAGCTGGGACTCGAACCTGAGAACTACAGATTACGAGCCTGACGCGCTACCGACTGAGCCACCCCCGCCCCATAAGATATGCTGAGGTCTCGCCATCCTAACAGACATTTTACTATGACGTAATAACCGCCAGGCTCCTGTCAGACGTCTGTGGCAAGCAGCTGCTTGAGCGAATATTATTTAAAATAAATTAAGCGTGTGAATAAAATTTGTCAGATCTCCATCTTCAACAACAGTTGA
The DNA here is from genome assembly GCA_038380435.1 of Ryuthela nishihirai. Classification (NCBI taxonomy): domain Eukaryota; kingdom Metazoa; phylum Arthropoda; class Arachnida; order Araneae; family Heptathelidae; genus Ryuthela; species Ryuthela nishihirai. The sequence goes on from JAWZYU010000021.1 coordinate 50,142,061, forward strand.
TAAATATTTAGACATTCATTTCCAGTATATAATTTACCTCACAAAATTTATATTATAAAACATACATGTAATGTATGCCTTAGAAATAATAATTGCTACAACAAATCATCTTTAAAAGTATTTGGTAATTTTAAAAGTTTCTGTAATTGTTTTTTTCAGTTTCCGTCAATTCTGAAGTTTTTGTAGTAATTTACAACATATAGTCTAACAGTACGTGCCCTGTCAAAATATTTCGGTTTCAATAACGTTTTTAAAAATTAAACGTTTTTTTTTAAATCAAGATTTGGATAAGTTTAAATGGGATCTATAATTTACCTCCTGGTGATAGATAAAATCTCCTAACGACTGTCCATTGCATCCCTTTCATCAACTTTCTCAAAGTCCTCGAAGTCCTTTTGATCTGGACATTTACTGCATGCACAAAAGTGCGGTTCAGAGATAAAACAATGGAATTCAAACACCACAACTCCCCCCCACCCCCGATATTTATAAGAATGCACATGATAGCATTTCCCCGACGTGGAAGAGTTGACAAGAAATCCCAACAATGACAAAAACGGGAAGCTTAGCTGACGAACGTAAGTAGCATGCAAGTGATGACTTCACATTTATACCCCACCATCTACCACCCCCACACACATACACACATTGAGAAAATACTATCTTTTTCTCGAGATCATTAACAGTTAGTCATGAGCGTCGGCAGATATTTTTTCAGGGAGGGTTGAGAGGGTGAGGGACCTCCAAAAGAAAAATCGATATTTCATGATAGAAATATTTTGGTCGTTTTGTTTCTTACTGCATTGTCACGAAACTGAACCCCTGAAAATAATGCCATAGCACTTATCCTAAAATCATCGAGAAGCTTCCAAAAATAAAAAGAGACCGAAAAAAAATCTATGTTTCGTTAAAAAAACAAACATTAATTTTGATTCACCTGTATTATTATTCATCATAAATTAATATTTCGATTGATTTATCAGGGAAGGGGGAGAAGAAATCACCCCTCTTTTCTCCTCCCGCCAACTCCAATGTGATTGGTTAGCTTCCAAACTTTTCTTCTCTTGCTGTCTCTATTGTTATTGCATCATCTCTCTCGACATGCTCAAAGGGATATTTCCTCTCCTTCCTTCCCTTGCCATATTCCGTTCTCTACTTTCTCCATCCCCACCTGTTTCGTCTCTCTCTCTCCACAGTTTTGCTTCATTTTTCTGCAACTTCTACACGAATTGCATCCTTTATTCCATTTTCTCGATATGCATTTCGACTTCGATCGGCATATGCCGCTCATTTTTCTACTCGTCTCTCTTTTCTTTTCTGTATTCCGCCCCTGCCCAAAAACTTTCTATTTGACTCGTCCTTTCTTCCTTCGGCTGGCTTTACTTCCCATTCTTCGCTTATTCCCCATTGGGTCAGGGAAGAAAAGAGAGATCCACATTTCCGTGCTTTTATTGTATTTCCCAATGTATTTCTTGTAAACTTTGCCATCACCCAGGCTCTGATGCTTCTGCTCCTTATTCCCGTAACATCCCTGTCTCCTCTATCGACAAATGGATCCAGAAAACACCAGCAACGAAATGTTCAAGTGACTATTTTTGTGAAATATATATTCCTCTGTCTACAAAAATTCGGAATGCGGCATCTTGTTATATATTCTACAAGTAAAGGTGCAGTTGCTCAAAAAAGCATCCGAACACTATGGTTGATTACAGAATTCAGAAAAAATATCTGGCAACGATTATTTTAAATATTAGTGATCTGGCAACCTTCGTGTCACGTGACACGAAGGTTGCCAGATCACTAATATTTAAAATAATCGTTGCCAGATATTTTTTCTGAATTTGGAACACTATGGTTGATTACAGAGTTCAGAAAAAATATCAGGCAACGATTATTTTAGAAATTAGTGATCTGGCAACCTTCGTGTCACTTGAGTAGTGATCATGGCAACCTTCGTGTCACGTGACACGAAGGTTGCCAGATCACTAATTTCTAAAATAATCGTTGCCAGATATTTTTTCAGAATTATGTAATCAACCATAGTGGTTGAATATTTATTTCAGCTACTGTACTTATCGCATTTCATGAATAATTATTATTAGCCGTCCATTAGGAAATATATTTTTCCACTCTGAGTAATTATTTAAATATGTATATGAGATTGGAGACTTTTTTCGCTGAAAGCATAATTGTAATATCTCGTATTTTGTTAGTATTTTGTACATACAAAATACTAACAAAATAGTTATGCTACTTTTCTTTGCACTTTAATGGGGCATCGGATTTTAAAGCTATCGTGCACTAAAAAACGAAATCAGATCTTGTGTACCATAAAGTTTGATCCTGAACATAAAAAAGATTTCTTGCGCAAAACGAAATCAGATCTTGTGTACCATAAAGTTTGATCCTGAACATCAAAAAAAGATTTCTTGCGCAAAACGAAATTAGATCTTGTGCGGCAAAAAGTCACATTGTTCACAGAGAAAGCACATATTTCTTGCACCCAACAAAATCATATCTAGTGAAATAAAAATGCTGATCTTGTTCACAGGAAAGAATATATCTCCTGCTCCAAGAAAAATCAGGTCTTGTGCAACAAAAAGTCTGATCTTGATAAAAAAATCCACAAAACAAAATCAGACCGTATGCAATAAAAATTTAACCTTGTTCTCTGAGAAAAAAAACGGATCTCTTCAACAAAACAAATTCAGATCTTGGTCGCAACAAAATCAGATCGATCTCTTGAAACAAGCAGAATCATATATTGCGCACTGAACAGTGATAACAGAAAAATCGAAATTCTTAAAACATCATATATCAGAAAAACAAACGAAAACACAGAGTTTTCTGTTTATATCATAATAATTACCTTCATCCCTTTGTAATCATCATTGTTATTCTTCATTAATTCACCTTCACCTTTTCGCACACTTTATTCTTTCATAATTATTCCATCGCATTTTTTATCCTCCATAATCATTATCTTCATCCATTCATGATCATTATCTCCATCCTTTCATAATCATTATCTCCATCCATTCATAATCATTATCTCCATCCATGAATGATCATTATCTCCATCCTTTCATAATCATTATTTCCATCCATTCATAATCATTATTTCCATCCATTCATAATCATTAACTCCATCCTATCATAATAATTATCTTTATCCATTCATGAGCATTTCTGCATCCATTCATGATCATTTTTCTCCATCCTTTCATAATCATTATCTCCATCCATTCATGATCATTTTTCTCCATCCATTCATGATCATATTTCTCCATCCTTTCATAATCATTATCTCCATCCTTTCATAATCATTATCTCCATCCATTCATAATCATCATCTCCATCCATTCATGATCATTATCTCCATCCTTTCATAATCATTACTCCATCCATTCATAATAATTATCTCCCTCCTTTCATAATAATTATCTTTATCCATTCATGAGCATTATCTCCATCCATTCATGATCATTTTTCTCCATCCTTTCATAATCATTATCTCCATCCATTCATGAGCATTATCTCCATCCTTTCATAATCATTATCACCATCCATTCATCATCATCATCTTCATCCTTTCATAATCATTATCTCCATCCATTCATAATCATTATCTGGATCCTTTCATAATCATTATCATCATCCATTCATCATCATTATCTCCATCCTTTCATAATCATTATCTCCATCCATTCATGATCATTATCTGGATCCTTTCATAATCATTATTTCCATCCATTCATGAGAATTATCTCCATCCTTTCATAATCATTATCTCCATCCATTCATGATCATTTTTCTCCATCCTTTCATAATCATTATCTCCATCCATTCATGAGCATTATCTCCATCCTTTCATAATCATTATCACCATCCATTCATCATCATTATCTTCATCCTTTCATAATCATTATCTCCATCCATTCATAATCATTATCTGGATCCTTTCATAATCATTATTTCCATCCATTCATGAGAATTATCTCCATCCTTTCATAATCATTATCTCCATCCATTCATGATCATTTTTCTCCATCCTTTCATAATCATTATCTCCATCCATTCATGAGCATTATCTCCATCCTTTCATAATCATTATCACCATCCATTCATCATCATTATCTTCATCCTTTCATAATCATTATCTCCATCCATTCATAATCATTATCTGGATCCTTTCATAATCATTATTTCCATCCATTCATGAGAATTATCTCCATCCTTTCATAATCATTATCTCCATCCATTCATGATCATTTTTCTCCATCCTTTCATAATCATTATCTCCATCCATTCATGAGCATTATCTCCATCCTTTCATAATCATTATCACCATCCATTCATCATCATTATCTTCATCCTTTCATAATCATTATCTCCATCCATTCATAATCATTATCTGGATCCTTTCATAATCATTATTTCCATCCATTCATGAGAATTATCTCCATCCATTCATGATCATTTTTCTCCATCCTTTCATAATCATTATCTTCATTCTTTCTAATCATTCTAGTTATCTTTTTAATAATCACTCTCTTCGTCTTTTACTCTATCTTTATCATTTAACAATAACTGTCTCATTCCTTAATACGAAAATCCAATATAATTCGCAGAATCATATACGTCCCACATATCAAATCAACCACGATTTAATTTTTAGGTAATTGGGTCCTTGACATGTCGAAGTTGAGACTTAACGAAGCTAAACTATGTGTAAAAGGCAATACATTGTCTAGTCTATTTTTTTTATCGTTTCGCAAAAAAATGTCTGCTCTAAATAGGATTTAGAAGAATATAAAAATTATCTATTTACTTAAGATATAAAGTTTGGCATAATAATTTATTAAGTAAACTACCCCACACTCCCCAAACACCTATCACCAAAATATGCATACCCTAACAATGTTATTCACACATTTATGATAATATTTTTCGTAATAAAGCAAACACCTTAAAAAAATCGAAGGCTGTCAGAATTTAAGAATGTGCTCTTCTTATTTCCCCTTCTTCCATATTTAATAAATTCTGTTTTCTACTGTAAATCTTGCCCTTACCCACAGAGATTACTTTTCTGAATGTTCTTCTGCTAAGTCATCGTCTCACCACATTCGTCACAAAGTCATCTAACGTTTCTCTTTTGCATAATGTGATGCTCAAAACTGGCTGATGACTTCCAACTGACAGTCTCATCCGCGAATACGTGAAACTCTTTACCTCTTTTTGCACGTGGAATGAGACAGAAACCCCAAAAGCTTTCGTCGTTACGAACTTAAGTTGCATCTAGGCTGCAGGATTTGCTGTAGCAGCCAAATCGTCTAAGTGGCTGAACGTCTGCAAGATGTTTTTAAGCTTCTTGGACTTTATGCATTTCAAAATATAGCACTTAGAACTTAACACTGTTACAATTCTAGAAAACACTTCCATATTAACATGTACAGTTTCATGAAATAGCAAGAGTTTACGTTTATAGCTTTCAAACAGAAATGCAAAATAATATTTATGTTGCGAAGAAATAGAATTTTTTTAATTTATGACAATCATAAAAGACATGATTTCTACTCTTTTCTTTTTGTTCCGATATTTATGTTTTTCGAAACATAATATTTAAAAGAATATTTTTAGATTTCCAAAGTAATACACTTACAGTCGCTCAAATAAGTATCCGAACACTATGGTTGATTGCAGAATTCAGAAAAAATATCTGGCAACGATTTTTTTTAGAAATTAGTGATCTGGAAACCTTCGTGTCACGTGACACGAAGGTCACGAGCCAGATTCAGTAAACTGATGATTTGTTTTGTGAGCAGCAAATTCTTTTGCAAAAAGAGTGAGTTGGCCAGGTCAGTTTTAAAAAATATCACCTACAAGTTAAAATTTGTACGTTTTCAAACATAACTTTGTGAGGGGGACGCAGATTCTAACTTCGTCAGATCACACGTGATTACGTATGCTGCGGACTGAACTGCGGCCAAATGTCGTGTTGGGCTAGATGACATAAATTTCGCTCTTTAGCAGAGGATATCAACCAGTCCCTTAATTACCTTCACCCTTACTTAGGTGAAATCACAGGTTCGCAGGTTGTTACACCCATACTGACATATGCCTCAGACTTGCTGCTCCAAGTGATGTGTAGAAAGGTGTCCAACAATTCAATCATGAGGACAACACAGTTTACTTATATTTATATACAATTACGCTAGGGATGCGCTCGATTTCGTGGGCCCTTGCTGCTTTGCTACTGCAAACTTTTATACAATGAGGGGCAAAATTGCGCTTCACAGATTCTCTTTACAGACCTCAAACTCGGCGAAAGGATATTAATCCTTGCCTACAACCTGGTTCACACAGAAACATATAATGAAACTTACTTGAAAAAATGACTATAAATGGCCAATGTTATAACAACATTTTTGTCCAAAACAATTAAGGAGATGAAGTAGCAGCGTCCAACAACAGGCGTGTCAAGGGTTTCCCATGACAATTGCAGGACTCACAAAACCGGGCAAGTCACCACATCCTGCATATTCACCCGATCTTGCACAATACGATTTTTGGTTGTTTCCAAAAACTGAACAGGAATTTTCTGGGACGAAGTCCTCGTTAATTAATGGTTAGCATGATTCTGATCAACATCTCCTGTCCTCTTATTATCCGCCCTCAGTTTCACGGATCTTAACTCCTTTGTTCTGAAAGTCTCGTACGTGGAAGAGACAGCAAACTGATGACTAACCCATACTGACATATGCCTCAGACTTCCTGCGCCAAGTGATGTGTAAAAAGGTGTCCAACAATTCAATCATGAGGACAACACAGTTTATTTATATTTATATACTTGCTCACACAGAACCGAACCCTCTTAAGGGTTTTGTTTTTGGGCAAGAGCGGCGTCCCTTGACGCGGGTTCAAACGTCCTTCCAGTTTGACAGTGACGCTCAGACTCGAAAACAACTCGTGAGTCACATCCCCATCTCAGCACTTCCAAAAATACACTTAATACAGATATTATTTACGACAATAAAAATAACAACAAAAATACAAAAATAAACAAATAAATAAATAAATTTGAAGGATGTGACTAACTCTTACAAGTTACCTTTGGCTCAGTTTCAAACACTTAGAAGTTATAATTAGGAATAGCTTTTTAATATCAAAGTATCGAACTTAAAATTTATCATTTTCATATTTTCAAAGGATAATATCACAAGTTAACATTCGTACATTTTCGAAGAATGGTACTCACTCCTTATATTTTCAAGAAATAAAACTTTCAAATTAACATTTTTACAATTTCAAAGAATAATACTTGTACACTAACATTTGTCACAGACATTGGGTTCCTTGTGACTTTGTCACTTTAGTCCATTACGTTCCGAAAAGTGCCTCTCATAATGCCCATCAACTTAGAGTAAACCGTAGCACGATCTACTTATCTTAATCCTTTATTTAGGAGTTTTATCTCTGAACGGCATTTGTTTTGCACACAATGGGCCAAATGACCAGGTCACAAACACCCCAAGACCCAGAGAAGATTGGGGAAGAGGAACACTGGGCAACTATTAGGAGATATATTGTAGCCTGCCGTCAAGGCCATCCATGATGCTCTTTAACGTGCACAGGGTCTGGCCCTTCCGTACACCAGGCCACGGCTTAATGTCCCATCCGACACCACGGCGGTCTTTCCAAACCCATCACTGTACAGTCGCTCAAAAAAGTATTCGAACACTATGGTTGATTACAGAATTCAGAAAAAATATCTGGCAACGATTTTTTTAGAAATTAGTGATCTGCCAACCTTCGTGTCACGTGACACGAAGGTTGCCTGGTCACTAATTTCTAAAAAAATCGTTGCCAGATATTTTTTCTGAATTCTGTAATCAACCATAGTGTTCGGATACTTTTTTGAGCGACTGTATTCTTTCACACCGACGGCAGGGAACAAGTTTAGCGGAGATGATCTCAATGCTGACACAATTGGGACTCGAACCTGGGAATATCAGAAGACGAGCCCTGTGCGTAACCTATTGAGAGTCAACTTCCAACCTTGGAGACGTGTATTAATAAGCAATCCATTAATAGTAAATAGTTCTTTTAGTAATATCTACCTCTTCACGTCTGATAAACTCAGCAAATCTCTACAAACGTTTTTAACGATGAATAAATTATTTGTGATCTCATCACTTTACACATGTTAGCTTCGTGAATTATCTTTCGTATTAGAAGCAAGATTTCTCTAAATAACATTGCTCCATTCACTGCTATATTTTGCCCTCTAACCTTCACCTCTCACATCGCTTTTCTCGAATCCGCTTCTTGAGGAAACGTTAAAGGTTGAGAGGGCATCGATGCTGCCCCGCCTTTGGCGTCTCCAAACCACTCCGAACAGAAATGAGCAGTCACACAGTACGCGTTTTAGCATCCTGAACTTTCTCAAACTTTCTGGCGTCTTTAAACGATCACAGACAACGGAGGTAAACTCACAACAAATCTGGAGCGTGTGCAGTAACTGCACAGTTCCAGTTTAGCTGTGAGACCACCTTCGTTTCTGGTGATTGTTCAAAGACGCCAGAAAGTTTCGAAAAGTTCACAACGGTGAACCGTTCGCTATGTGGCCATGCGCACAGAGTTTGCGAAGGCGACTGGACGCCTCCGCAAACAGAGGAAGAGTCAGTTCGTGCGGAGACGAGATCAGCAGCCTCCGCTGCAGCTGTCTCTTCCACCTACGAGACTTCCAGAACAAAGGAGTTAAGATCCGTGAAACTGAGGGCGGATAATAAGAGGACAGGAGATGTTGATCAGAATCATGCTAACCATTAATTAACGAGGGACTTCGTATATGCACCTATCATCAGCATCGCGTTTCCACCATTCCCTTTCTCCTTTTCCATTCATTCCTACCAGCAGAAAAAAATAAAAAGCGACTGCTCTATCGTAGTTTTTTTCTTTTCATCCATCCTAAAGCTATGAAGGGATTTTTTTTAATTTAAGGTCTCTATTCTCTTGAGTAAAACCGCAACACGAAGGTCTGTGAATAACCATCGAGTACATATCAGAATGGGTTTTTTCTTCCGTATGCAGTAATGAGAGTAGAATAAATTACAGTTCAGAGTGTAGGATGAAAAAGGACAAACAAACTTTCATACGCAAATTAATCCTTCTAGTAGGGTTGGCTCAGACTTCTCATAAGCGGTACCCGCGCTCATGAAGCCGCCATGGCCCCATCTTTAATTATATTGTTTGTAAAATATTCCATATATTTTTGCTGTCTAATTACTGTAAGCTATATTTTGTGATATTATAGTAATATTGCTAATTACTAAAAGCTAAATTATATGATAATATACGAGGGGCGTTCAAACAGTTCTTGAGATGCATGTGCAGAACAAAAACCATTGCACTTATTTCAAAGAAACTTTTACTGTACAGTCGCTCAAAAAAGTATCCGAACACTATGGTTCATCACAGAATTCGGAAAAAAATATCTGGCAACAATTTTTTTAGAAATTAGTGATCTGGCAACTTCGTGTCACGTGACACGAAGTTGCCAGATCACTAATTTCTAAAAAAATTGTTGCCAGATATTTTTTTCCGAATTCTGTGATGAACCATAGTGTTCGGATACTTTTTTGAGCGACTGTACTTCAAAATACTCTTTTCCAGCATCTATGCAGTGTTGCAGACGTCTAGGCCAATTTTAGAGCGATTTGGTGTTGGGATATACTCCGCAACTTTGAATGATCGCATTTTGCGAAGTCTTGCACCCTTGAAAAATTCTTCCCAGAAAATTCCTGTTCAGTTTTTGGAAACAACCAAAAATCGTATTGTGCAAGATCGGGTGAATATGCAGGATGTGGTGATTTGCCCGGTTTTGTGAGTCCTGCAATTGTCATGGGAAACCCTTGACACGCCTGTTGTTGGACGCTGCTCCTTCATCTCCTTAATCATTTTGGACAAAAAAATGTTAGTATAACATTGGCCATTATAGAATAGAAATTTATTTTTTCAAGTAAGGTATCCACAGTTACCATGGAAACCACTCCTTGGGAATTGAAAAAAATTGTGAACATCCTCTTCCTTGAGCGAAAGTCTTGTCAGAGGATTTGGGGACGCGGTTCACTTTCCGCAACTCAAACATAGTTGTCAATCTTTCTGAGAGTTAGATAGTAATAAAACTATGTCTTAACCTGTGATAATATCTGTGAACCGCTTTGGGCCACTAAGTTCAAACATTACCAGAATATCCTTGCTCGAGTTGACTCTTTTTTTTGCTGTTCTCTCAGTTTGTGGATTACCCATTGGTGCAGATATTTTGGAACTTTAAATGTTGATGAATAATTGTTTCCACACTACCAATCGATACAATGACATCTAAACTTATTACCTGAATATTAATGTGTGGGTTTTCCTTAATGAACTCACGAACAGCAGCGATGGTTCTCTCGTTCACGGCCTCCTTCGGTCTTCCTACACGAGAGAGATTTTCGACACTCTGCCGTTCTTCTCTAAATTTGCGCATTCATCCTGTAACTGCCATATGAACATGCATGACTCCCAAATACTTGTGATAAATATTCATGAATTTTTTCACGTCGTTCCCAATCTGCACGCTTGTGAAAATGTATACTCTTTCTCTGTCCATAGTAGGCTCTATATCAACAACGCACAGATTTGACAGATCGAATTTTACGCGCCGCCAGCGAAGAGATAATGATGATACGACCTTTATTTTTAACACGTAATGACAAGTTTAGACAAGCTTTCAAACTCGTCGTAGCTCGTTAACTTCGGAGGAACGGGTTCAAATCTACAGACACGTGTCAAGAACTTTTAGAAGGTCTTCTATAGAGTTCTAATTTCTCTAATGTTACCAAAAATGATTGATATATGGATACTGATATGCAAGGATTCAAACCGATATGACTGGATTGTGTCTAATAATAATTTGCTTAATTTAAATATGCTAGTATTTTATCTTATTATATTTTATAATTAACCTTTCCCATATGAGAGTTTATATTCTTGTAATAATGTTCTCATTTGTTATTACTAAAGTTATTAATAGTTATATTGTATAATATCTCTAATGCACTCGGACACTTTTTTTGCAATTATTTCTTTATTTAATTCAGTCGTTCATGGAAAGATGAATAATTTCACCGATTTAATCCAACTTTCTTCTTAACTGAATTTTTGAGATTCCTAATATATTTTCTCCTGACTGACGAATGAAAATAAATATAACAATTGTGCCCGAATAGATTCTTTCTCTTAATTATTAGAGTTTTGAAACTCAATTAAAAATTATTTCATTTTTTAAACACTCCGTATTTTAAATGTTTACTTTCGTTATTGAATTATTATTTTTATTTATTTTTTTAATTTATTATTTTTTGTCTTCATAATCCTTTATCATCACCCATTCACTTTCATAATTTATTCATTTCTTTTCGGTGTTTCTGTTTACTGTTAATTATTTATCTACTTTATACACTTTTTTCATTTGCATTCTTCTCATTCGATCATTAATTTCCTTCATTCCTTGTCATTATTCTGATCACCATTCATTCTTCATTTCTTAATCGATATTTATCCATTTTCCATCTTTCTGCTTCGTTCACTCATTCTCCTTCATCAACATTCACCAGTCTTTCATTTTTATTCTCCATTCTTCACTTACCATTCGCATTATCTCCGAAAAGTTATGAAATTTCGCTAATTAAACATTCTTCTTCATCGTTCATTTATTATTCATCACCTACACGTCAATCTTCATTATCATTATTCATCAATCATTCATCGGACTTCGGTCATTAACCTTTCTTCTTCACCATTCATTACATTTTCAGTCATCTGTCTTCGTCACTTTGCGCCTTCTTCATCACTCAATCTTCATTGTTCATTCTTTTCCTTCGTCATTAATACATGAGTCTTTCGTTCATTCACCATTCCTCTTCTTCCTATAAATACAGTACTGTGCGAATTAGCTGGGACATGCGAAGGAACGCTAAGTCCCTTCCGCTGCAAAGTCTAAACTGCTGCAAGTCTAGAATTGTCTGTTGTGTTACTCTGCTATTATTTACACTTACACTTTAGTCGGAATTGATATTTCATAGGCTGAGGACGTGATTATGTAAGTAGTTCACAATTTTCATTGGAAACTTTTTTTATTACATACATCACGGACATCACGCCTCGTAAACGAGCTAAAATAATCGCTTTAGGCGAAATCATTTCAGTTACTGCTAGGCAGATAGCAAAAGCAGTTGGCGTCGGGAACTCCAGCGTTTCACGGATCATGAAGCTGCATAAGGAGACAGGGTCAGCGGACACGTCCCGTAAAGGACATTGTGGAAGAAAAGGAAAAACCACCCCTAGAGATGATAGTCTAATTCGAAGAATTAGTATCATAGACCCGAAAAAGACCAGTGGATACATCAAAAGGGAGATTGCGTCTCATGGAGTTAATATAGATGCTTCCACCGTACGTCGTCGCCTTCTGGAGTGTGGCCGCCGGTTGGCCGGGCTCGACGCCCCTCCAAAAAGCAGCTTTTGACACCCGCTATTAAGCAAAACAGGCAATCCTGGGCAAAGAAACATCGAGACTGGACTGTGGAGAATTGGGAAAAAGTGATATTTTCCGACGAAACCCACTTTGAGGTGCATGGCTACAGGTCACATTTCGTCTGCCGCTCACCTGGAGAACTTCTTCGATCCGGCCACATCCAGAAATCCCCCAAACACCCGCCCAAAGTCATGTTTTGGGGATGTTTCACAGCTTCCGGGCCACAGACGCTTCACCTCATTGAAGGAATGATGGACAGCAAAAAGTACATAAGCGTTCTGGAGGCGAAAATGGTCCCAACACTGCAGAAGGTGTTTCCTAACGGCGATGGGGTATTTCAACAGGATCTGGCTCCATGCCACAATTCTAAGCTTGCTAAGAGCTTCTTTACCCAGCAACATTTGAAGGTATTGGAGTGGCCAGGAAATTCACCCGATCTAAATCCCATTGAAAATTTGTGGGTCATTATTAAAGCGCGCATATCTAAGATGGATTGCACGACGCAAACCAAAATGATAGAAAGTGTCATGAAAGTGTGGTACCACGACCCTGAAGTGAAGGAAATGTGTGGAAAGCTAGTGACATCAATGGTTGAGAGGGTGAAAGAAGTAATTAAAGCTAAGGGGGGTCACATTCACTATTAACTATGTACACTATTAAACAAGTAAATATTTTAGTTGTGTCTTTGTTACTGCATTTTCCTATTGTCCCAACTAATTTGCACAGAAAGTCAGTCTTTATTGTTCATTCCTTCTTCTCCTTTCTAATAAATAAATCAGTCTTCATTGTTCATTTACCCATTCTTTTTCACTCATCCATCAATCTTCATCGTTCATTCATTCTTAACTTTCACTCATCAATCAGTCTCGTCTCTCGTTCATTCTTACCCTTCATCAGTCTTCATAGTTCATTCACCATTCTTGATAATTTCTTCATCCTTAATCATCTCTAATTCATCACTACTCATCTTTCCGCTATTCTTTATCATGATTCATTCTTCTCCTTTACAATTCATCCATCAGTCTTCATCGCTCATTCATTTTTCATCATCACTCATTCTCTAGCCTTTATCATTTGCTCACCATTCTTCTTCAGTGCCCATTCTGCAGCCTTCATCGTTCATTCAGCGTTATTCTTCACTCATCCATCAGTCTCCATTTTACGTTCATTCTTTTCCTTCATCTATAACAGATCTTCTTCACTCGTTTGTAAATCTTCATCGTTTAAACTCTTCATCGTTCATTCATCTTCTGAACTGTTTATTAATTTTCTTCATCGCTAATTCGTCAGTCTTCATCTCTCACTCACAATTACTTTCCATCGTTCATTCTTTCAACTATTAATTCATCTTCAGCTCTCACTTACCATTCTTCATCGTTCATTCTTTTTTCATCCTATATTCTCACTCTCACTCAACATTACTTTTCATCGTTCAATCTGTTTAATTATTAATTCATTAGTCTTCGTCGTTTATTCACAATTCTTCTTCATTGTTCATTGAATCTTTTCCATCATTCATTCATCAGCCTTCATCAATCAATCACCATTACAATTCATCGTTCATTCTTCGTCATTAATTCATTAGTATTCATTCTTTTTACAACATTCTTCTTCATCTTTCAGTGATTCTTTTTCATCACTCATTCATCAGTCTGCATCGCTCATTTGCCATTATACTTAATCATTCATTCTTTTTAACCATTAATGCATCAGTCTTCATCGTTTTCTTACCATTCGTCTTCTTCGTCTTTCACTGATTCTCTTTCACCTCATTCATCAGTATTTATCTCTCACTCATCACTACACTTCATGTTTTTATTATCAATTCTTAAGTCTTCGTCATTTCTTCTTCATCCTTCTTCTTCAATTCAATAGCCTTCATCATTTATTAATCATTATTCTTCATTAATTCATTCATCCTTTTTCTCCAATTCAACAGCCTTATTCATCATTTTTCTTCATCATTTATTCATCATTCTTCTTCATAAATCCAGCAGTCTTCATCAATTATTCATCATTCTTCATCCTCTATTTGTTCTTTTTCATCCATCGTTCATCAGTCCTCATCTCTCACTCACCGTTCTTCTTCATCGTTCATTAATTCTTTTCTTCGTTCATTCATTCGTCTTCGAACTTCCACCACTCATTTCGATTTCCCTCACAAAGTATTGTTCTAACTTTGGAGATCAAAGAAAGCTCTTATACCTTGGGAAATCACAACGATGTGAAAGGTCTTCTAAACTCAACATTTTTTTTTACTTATCGATTATCCAGATTATCGAGTTTATTTTAACTAAGTGTGTGAACAATCGTTAACGGTCATTTCCATAAAGGACGAAATTCAAAACTGCTTATCAGAAAATAAATCTCCAGTGAGAAGTCACACCAAGAGAGTGTATATACCCGTCTCCTCATCCCTCTTAATACGCATTAAAAGAAGAAACTGCCATTGACCATTTTTAGAGATGACAAACTTGATTGGAAAAGTTTTCCCACATTCGTCTGTTAACCACAGACTGACACGATCTGTGAAACTTTTCGATGACTTTACCTCTCTTTACTCCAAAGATAAAAATAAGGATTGGGTTGGGTCGTTTTACCTCTGAGCGGCACTTTTTGCACACCATGGGCTAAATGGCCAGGTCACATGGACCCCGAAGGCTCAGAGAAGGTTGGGGGAGGGGACCCACTGGAACAGCTATTGGGAGACAGATGGTAGCCTCCCGTCAAGGCCATGAAGCGTGTTCTTTAACGTGAACAGGGTATGGCTCTCCCGCACACGGGGCCACGGTTTAACGTCCCATCCGACGGACGGCGGCCTTTCAAGCCCATCGGTGTCCCCTACTGACCGTGGGCACGGCGGGGAATTTTGCGGAGATAAATCTCAACGCTGACCCAGCTGGGACTCGAACCTGGGAACTACAGATTACGATTCTGGCGCGCTACCGACTGAGCCACCCCCGTCCCTAATAAAAAGGAAAAGAATCCTTTTTTTTTTGAGAGAGAAAAAGTTAGTATGCTTAAATATCTTTTAAAGAAAGCAGGTTAGGATAACCGAACACTGGCAAGATCGTTTGAATAAGTGAAGGAAAGTTCACGAAAACCCAGTGTGTTGGATTGTTTTACCTCTGAGCGGCACTTTTTTTGCACACCATGGGCTAAATGGCCAGGTCACATGAACCCCGAAGGCTCAGAGAAGGTTGGGGAAGAGGACCCACTGGAACAACTGTTGGGAGACAGATGGTAGCCTCCCGTCAAGGCCATCCAGCGTGTTCTTTAACGTGAACAGGGTATGGCTCTCCCGCACACGGGCCACGGTTTAACGTCCCATCCGACGGACGGCGGCCTTTCCAAGCCCATCGGTGTCCCCTACTGACCGTGGGCACGGCGGGGAATTTTGCGGAGATAAATCTCAACGCTGACCCAGCTGGGACTCGAACCTGGGAACTACAGATTATGAGCCTGGCGCGCTACCGACTGAGCCACCCCCACCCCAACCCAGTGTGAATGTCTTGTTAATGATGTGAATTCATTTTCCACACCAATACAAATCTAACAACAGCTTTGTTTCTTTTTCTTGTCTTTAGCCAAATGGACGTTTCCACAGTCATGGTGGCCTCCGTGCTGGGCTCCATAGCGGCCTTGGCCTCTATGGCAGTGACCTTGGCCCTGTGTTACCTCTTCTGGAGGAAACGTGGTAGTGCCAAAGATGTCAAGGATGAGCTGGAACCATTGCAGGTGGGAGTCTCTGCCACCACCTCCACTGCTGGGACCGCTGCTGGCAACCAGAGTGTCGTCGAGTTGACGCGTCACAATGTCGAAGACAGACTCTACCAAGGGCAGAAGAAGATGGCATCGTCGTCTGCGGTTACTGCAGCGTCTACAACGGCGTCCGCGTAAGTTTAGTTTTGCTATTTGTTAAACTCTTCATGTCCAGGGGCGGGGGTGGCTCAGTCGGTAGCGCGCCAGGCTCGTAATCTGTAATTCCCAGATTCGAGTCCCAGCTGGGTCAGCGTTGAGATTTATCTCCGCAAAATTCCCCGCCTTGCCCACGGTCAGTAGGGGACACCAATGGGCTTGGAAAGGCCGCCGTCCGTCGGATGGGACGTTAAGCCGTGGCCCGTGTGCGGGAGAGACATACCCTGTGCACGTTAAAGAACACGCTGGATGGCCTTGACGGGAGGCTACCATCTGTCTCCCAACAGCTGTTCCAGTGGGTCCCCTCCCCCAACCTTCTCTGAGCCTTCGGGGTCTATGTGACCTGGCCATTTAGCCCATGGTGTGCAAAAAAGTGCCGCTCAGAGGTTAAACAACCCAACCCAACCTTCATGTCCATGTAGTGTGGAAAGCGAATGAGACTCATTATTAGTGATTCATGGAGAGTTACGTTTACACACAGTCAGCTTATTAGTGACTCTCTTCCAGAAGTATATCGCACAGAAATTCTGGTGATCACAAGTGTCAGGAATTCTAATTTAAGGAGCGAATTAGGACACCAGCAGTTCTCCAGAATAGTTAGCAGCTAGGATATCAGGTGTCAAAGTCAGCTAAATCCCATATACTTACGAAACTTTTAAACCAAGACTGCATTACATTCGAAAGATAAGAGTTAATGGATTAATTTCTTCAACATCTGCTAGATCGGTGATCCTTACAACAGAAACACGAGAAAGAAAAAGTATTAAAAATAAAAATACAGATCGGTGTATTAAGGATAATAACTAGTATAAAATCCACTACAAAATGAGGTGGTGACTTTAAGAAGGGGAGGATCCACTATAAATTGGCGTAAAAGAATTAGGATTGGGAACGATCCTCTACAGTTGGATCGGTCTGATTCCTTGCAGACTTAGTGAAGTCGTAGAATACTGGCCACACACACGGAGGATAGAGTATCCTAAAGTAGGGTTGGGATGTTTTACCTCTGAGCGGCACTTTTTTGCACACCATGGGCTAAATGGCCAGGTCACATGGACCCCGAAGGCTCAGAGAAGGTTGGGGGAGGGGACCCACCGGAATAGCTGTTGGGAGACAGATGGTAGCCTCCCGTCAAGGCTATCCAGCGTGTTCTTTAACGTGCACAGGGTATGACTCTCCCACACACGGGGCCACGGCTTAACGTCCCATCCGACGGACGGCGGCCTTTCCAAGCCCATCGGTGTCCCCTACTGACCGTGGACAGGGCGGAGAGTTTTGCGGAGATAAATCTCAACACTGACCCAGCTGGAACTCGAACCTGGGAACTACAGATTACGAGCCTGGCGCGCTACCGACTGAGCCACCCCCGCCCCCCCTAAAGTAGGATAGAGTCAAGGAGGTTAAAACACCTCGATGGTGATGACAGCAGGAACAGAGAGTGATTTCTTTTAAATTTTACTCTAATATTATTATAGGTTTCTTTAGTATGCAAGGTATTTCCAAAAGATCTCACCAAACTTTAGGAACTTGTTCCATTGCTCATTGTGATGAAAAAGATTCCTATTAACATTAGGCGAGACATGATTCCGAGTTATAGCACATTTTGGGAGCACAAGTAAGAAAGCCTGTCAAAAGATAGACGCTAGGTAATAGCTTGCATCATTTGCATGTCTGATGGCCTAGTAGATGTACAGTCGCTCAAAAAAGTATCCGAGCGTATATGGAGCGTGTGCAGTAACTGCACACGCTCCAGTTTGCTGTGAACGGTAACTGCACACGCTCAATATATCCGTGAGTGAGCCCACACGATCTAGTATCAAAATAATATGACCACCTACAGTCGCTCAAAAAAGTATCCGAACACTACGGTTGATTAAAGAATTCAGAAAAAATATCTGGCAACGATTGTTTTAGAAATTAGTGATCTGGCAACCTTCGTGTCACGTGAGGTGAAGGTTGCCAGATCACCAATTTCTAAAAAAATCGTTGCCAGATATTTTTTCTGAATTCTGTAATCAACCGTAGTATTCGGATACTTTTTTCAGCGACTGTACATCTAACAAATGGATAAAACAAAATTTAATAACAATAATAAAACATCTAAGCGTTTTATTTTTTGTGTGCTGTTGCTGCAAAAAATATATTTAATATTGTATTCATTTGTTGAAACCTCTGATAATACAATTTATAAGACATTAAAATTGTTGTGTGGCATTAAAATGCTATCGTGGCATTTATCCACCATCGTAGCCTTGGTCGATCTCGTGATCGCTGGAAAAATCGGTGTCATTCATCTCACTCAATGATCCCTGCCGTGTTAATAAAAATTCCAAAATGTACAATATTTTTAAATATATGCAAAAACGTTTTTACTTCTTTTTTACTTCTTACCTGCTACAACAGTGTAACTAATACACAAAAAATGTTCAGAACTATTTTTTTAAATGAGGCAAAGTTTTAATGACAGTGAGTATAGATTCGTATCTGATAGGAACCGGGAGTGGCTCATTCAGAAATGATCAAGTTGGTTCGGTTGGGTTGTTTTAGCTCTGAGTGACACTTTTTTGCATACAATGAGCTAAATGGCCAGGTCACAAGGACTCCGATGGCTCAGGCAAGGTTGGGAGGAGAAAACTCACTGGGCAGCGCTGAGATCAGAAATCCGTATTTAACTGAAAGCTGCTGGCTTGCTGAAGTGTTTTTCCCTCTGACTTACGAGAGGCAAAATCAGCGCCGAATGCGAACAAAAATATACGACGATAGAGAAAAAATAACTCCCATAGTGTAAATGAAGGAAGAAGAAAGTGGACGATCTCAGATCTGAAATATAAGGGAGTCGAGGTCCGAAGTTGAATAGAAAGGTCGTAAGAGAAGTACACGGAGCCCTGTTGAGAAAAGTGGCGACCGGAGAGCACAAAGGATGCAAGGACCAACATCGCTTAGACGGCGTTAATGTCTTCAAGGGAAGATGGTAACCTCTCGCCAGACCATATAGCTTATTCCTTAACGTGCAGAGGGTATGGCTATCCCGCACATGGGAGCCACCGCTTAATGACCCATCCGATGGGTGGCGGCCTTTCCAATCCCATCGGTGTCCCCTACTGACCGAGGGCAGGGCAGGGAGTTTTGCGGAGATAAATCTCAACACTGGGCCATGAGGGACTCGAACCTGGGAACTACAGACTACAAACCTGGCGCGCTACCCACTGAGTCCCCGCCCCTCGTAACCTGGTATTTCTAGATTCGAGTCCCTACTTGTGCTTGGGAATCAGTCACTCTGCTAAGTGGGTTTCTGTAACTTGTACTTCCCTCTGTGAGAAAATAACACGATGGGCTTAGAAATGCTGTAATCCACTGAATGAAACGTTAAACGTGCCCCTTATGTTGGGTTGGGTTGCTTTACACAATGGACTAAATGGCCAGGTCACAAGGACTCCGAAAGCTCAGAGAAGGTTGGGGGAGGCTACCACTGGAACAGCTGTTAGGAGACAGATGGTAGCCTCACGTTAAGGCCATCCAGCGTGTTCTTTAACGTGCACAGAGTATGGCTCTCCATCACACGGGGCCACGGCTTAACGTCCCATCCGACGGACGGCGGCCTTTCGAAGTCCATCGGTGTCCCCTAGTGACCGTGGGCAGCGCGGGGAGTTTTGCGAAGACAAATCTCAACGCTGGCCCAGCTGGAACTCGAACCTAGGAACTGCAGATTATGAGCCTGGCGCGTTTTCGACTGAACCACTTCCCGACCCTAGTAGTCAAGTATGCTAACCATTAGATTAGGTATTAGACCATACCGAAGAGATTTTTAAATAAAAAATTAATTTTGTGTTGGATAGGTATTGGTGATATACCCTACTGACGGTGAGCAGGGCGGGGAGTTTGGCGGAGATAGATCTCAATGCTGACCCCGCTGGGACTCGAATCTGGAAACTGCAGATTACGAGCCTGGAGCAGCTACCGACTGAGCTCCCCCCCCCACCTCCCATATATTGGAGAGAGGCATAACCCGTACACTTTAAACAAGGCATTCGATGGCCTTAACGACAGACTAACACCTGTCTCCTAACATCTCTTCAGTGGAAAACCTTCTGCCTCGAGGTTCTTTTGCCTGATCATTTATCTTACTATAAGTGTCGGTATTATATATTTTCGCGCCAAGGGTAAAAATTCTCAATCATACCCACACACCCTTACACACACAATCAGACAATCATTAGGAATTTATTAATTAATAGAATGCACAATACGTCGCATATTTACCATAAAAATAGGGTAAACACAAAGACTGCATATACACATGAGTAAATGAAATTGAAATCACTCAAAGAAGATTACAAATACAGGTTCGAAGAAGTAACTGTACATTTTTAAATTCCCATATAAAAGTAACATCATTTTTCGCTATGAATTAAATATGGAATCTAAGTAACATATGCTGTAAACGGTAATCAGTAATATTTCTTAAAAGATATTTATTCTAAAATATATTCGCACGGGGCTATTTCCGTTATTGGTGGTTAAAAATAAAGTGTCACTATGAGGTGGATTAGAGAAATTCACTCCGGGGTGGATTTAAAAAATTGTCTCTGTGAGGCGGATTAAAAAATTGTCACTATGAGATGGATTAAAATATGTCACTATTAGGTGGATTAAAAAATTGTCACTATGAGATGGATTAAAATATGTCACTATTAGGTGGATTAAAAAATTGTCACTATGATATGGATTAAAATATGTCAGTATGAGGTGGAATAAAAATTGTCACTATGAGGTGGAATAAAAATTGTCACTATGAGGTGGATTAAAAAATTGTCACTCTGATCTGGATTAAAAAAATTGTCACTATGAGATGGATTGAAATATGTCAGTATGAGGTGAATTAAAATATTGTCAATATGAAGTGGATTAAAAAATTGTCAGTATGAGTTGAATTAAAATATTGTCAATATGAAGTGGATTAAAAAATTGTCACTATGAGGTGGATCAAAAAATTGTCACTATTAGATGGTTATAAAATTGTCACTATTATGTGGATTAAACAATTGTCACTATTATGTGGATTAAACAATTGTCACTCTGAGGTGGATTAAAAAATTTTCACTATGAGATAGATTAAAATGTCAGTATGAGGCGGATTAAAAAAATTGTCACTATGAGGTAGAATGAAAAATTGTCCCTCTGAGGTGGATTAAATAAATGTCACTATGAGGTGGATAAAAAATTATCGCTACTGAGGTGGATTAAAAATTATCACTATTGAGGTGGATTAAAAAAATTTCAACATAAGAGACATAGAAATACATATTATCGACATATTTTTAGATATCGACATAATTTAGCGATACATACAGATATCGACATATTATTAGCGATACACAGAGATATGAATATACATTTATCAATGTCACAGAGAAATATGAATTCATATAATATAATTTTAAAGATACGCAGAAATATGGATACGTTTTTTACGATGCACAGAAATATGAATATGCATTTTTTTTACGATACACCAAGAGATGGATGCACATTTTTTAAGATACTCAGGCCCTGGTATAGAAAAAAAAAACGACGGGAGCGAGCAAGAAACAAAACTCGAGCCAGAAAAATGTAAAAGGGATGGGAGGGGAGGTGGGGGGCAAGAGACTGGATTTCCAATGCAGTATAACATTTGCCTCTATTACCCTTACCAGCATTCTGAAAGGGGTTGGGGCAAATGGTCTCCTCCTCCCCCCTCGATCCAGCCTTCCCTCTTCACCCCGACAGACTCAACCCTGCATATAGAGATTACCAAAGATTAATAACAAGGATAATTTGAATTTCATTTTCTTCAGAAACAATTGATACATTCCTCTTCAGCGATAATGACAATTTCACCACCGCGATGATAAAGATGATGATGATTACGATGATTTTCGACGATAAAAAGTGCCTCAAATTACATTTTTGAACAACAATTTAACTATTAAGAGAATATCTCTTGCTTTTAACCTTAATTTCCTGCTCGAATGTTGTGGCTGCTCATTCGATGGTTGCTGTCGGTAGTGCGCCAGGCTCATAATCTGCAGTTCCCAGATTCGAGTCCCAGCTGGGCCAGCGTTGAGATTTATCTCCGCAAAATTCCCCGCCCTGCCTACTGTCAGAAGGGGACACCGATGGGCTTGAAAATGGTTCCGTCCGTTGGATGGGATGTTAAGTCGTGACCCTGTGTGCGAAAGAGCCATACTCTGTGCACGTTAAAGAACACGCTGGATAGCCTTGACGGGAGGCTACCACCTGCCTCCCAACAGCTGTTCCAGTGGGCCCCCTCCCCCAACCTTCTCTGAGCCTTCGGAGTCCATGTGACGTGACCATTTAGCCCATAGTGTGCAAAAAAGTGCCGCTTAGAGGTAAAACAACCCAACCCAGGTTCGAGTCCCAGCTGGGCCAGCGTTGAGATTTATCTCCGCAAAATTCCCCGGCCCTGCCCACGGTCAGAAGGGGACACCGATGGTCTTGAAAATGGTTCCGTCCGTTGGATGGGACGTTAAGCCGTGGCTCCGTGTGCGGGAGAGATAATCTGTGCACGTTAAAAATCTCCGCAAAAATTCCCCGCCCTGCCCACAGTCAGTAGGGGACACCGATGGGCTTGGAAAGGCCGCCGTCCGTCGGATGGGCCGTTAAGCCGTGGCCCCGTGTACGGGAGAGCCATACCCTGTGCACGTTAAAGAACACGCTGGATGGCCTTGACGGGAGGCTACCATCTGTCTCCCAACAGCTGTTCCAGTGGGTCCCCTGCCCCAACCTTCTCTGAGCCTTCGGGGTCCATGTGACCTGGCCATTTAGCCCATGGATGTTCAAAAAATTGCCGCTCAGAGGTAAAACAACCCAACCCAAGTTAAAAAAAACACGCTGACTGGTTATCATCTTTCTTCTAACAGCTGTCCAGTAGGTCCCTCCCTTAGCCTTCTCTGATCCTGCGGGGATATTTAGCCCATTCTGTGCAAAAAAGTGCTGCTCAGAGATAAACCAATCCCCCATAGAACTGTTATGACGCCGCGCTGTTGTTGTTAAGGAAACGACAATTAGAGCGGCGAGCAACAACGTTTTAGCCAACTTGTAATGGTGTCAGGCCGATGATTTCAACTGGTGCCTGCATGGCTAAGAAGAAAATGCCCCCATTGTGAGACATACTTCCGGCTCTCTTTTCGATTGCTAACTGAAGAACGCCATCAGCATGAACGGGGCATCAGCAGAAGAAGAGGAGGCATTCCTAATTTCTCTCTTTCTTCTTATTCTCTCCTGTGATGCGATATCCAAAAGACAAAAGCCTCCTTCCGCTGCACTCGCCGCACATACCAGACTGGTTTCGATTACCGCAGAGAAAATGGGCCCAAATAATCCCGTAGTAGTGGCTCTGTTCTTTCTGGTGTTGTCTTGCCGATTTCTCGAGTCCTATCAGTAACAAAATCGTCCTCGTAATCATCAAGAGAATTGGCTATTCATGAGAATTCTACTGCAGAGTATTAATATAGATCAAGTTCTGACGAAACCGAAACGATTACGAATAGAGATCCTCATCCAATGCGCATTTCTCAGTGACTTCGACAGTGCTCGTTGGGTTAGGTTGTTTTACCTCTGAGCAGAGGGCCGGGTTGTTTTACCTCTGAGCGGCACTTTTTTGCATATAAAAAAAATAAATAAATAAATACCCCCTCAAGCAGCTGCTTGCCACAGAGGTCTCACAGGAGCCTGTCATTTATATGCCACAGTAGGAGATCTAAGAGGATGGCAGGACCTCAGCAGAAAAACGACACACACATTCATGCCTAATCCGGGGCTCGAACCCAGGTCCCTTAGATCAGTAGCCAAGCGTGCTAACCACTCGGCCACGGGGATGGGCAAAATGGACAGGTCACATGGACCCCGAAGGCTCAGAGAAGGTTGGGTGAGGGGACCTACTGGAACAGCTGTTGGGAGACAGATGGTAACCTCCCGTTAAGGCCATCCAGCGTGTTCTTTAACGTGCACAGGTAATGGCTCTCCCGCACACAGAGCCACGGCTTAACGCCCCATCCAACGGACGGCAGTATTTCCAAGCCTATCGGTGTCCCCTACTGACCGTAGGCAGGGCGGAGAATTTTGCGGAGATAAATCTCAACGCTGACCCAGCTGGGAAACAGTACTCGTAATGAGATTAATAAGTCATTAATAAGTCATTGACTACGATCTATATTGTGGTGGGGGCATATATTAGAGCTCTAGAACGATCGGTTACCGCTCAGTCGGTAGCGTGCCAGGCTCGTAATTCCCAGGTTCCAGGTTCGAGTTCGACTTGTACCAGCTTTGAGATTTATCTCCGCAAAACTTCCCGTCCTGCCCTCGGTCAGTAGGGGACACCGATGAGCTTGGAAAGACGCCGCCCGTCGGGGTGTAACGTTAAGCCGCGGCTCAGTGCGCATGAGAGCCATATTCTATGCACGTTAAGGAACACGCTGGATTATCGTGACGGGGGGGCTACCATCTATCTCCAAACAGCTGTCCAGTGGGTCTCCTCCCCCCAACCTGCTCTGAACCCTAGGGGTTCTTGTGATCTGGCAATTTAGCCCATTGTATCCAAAAAAGTGCAGCTAAGATGTAAAACAACTCAACAACTACGATTTAGAGGACTATTAAGCCCCAAGTGCGAATTTCCAAATCAGAACCTCCCCCCCCCCCCACGTTATCTCAAGTAGTTATTTCCATTGATGTCAGCCATCAATAATGCAGTATGTTTTCCCATGTCCCTGTTATTCTTATCAAATCCACCTTAACACAAATTTGTTTATCCATGGTTTGGATCGATCCGTTTGGGTTGTTTTACTTCTGAGCGGCATTTTTTGCACACAATGGGCTAAATGATCAGGTGACAAGGACTCCAAGGATTCATAGGTTTGGGGGAAGGGGACCCACTGGAACAGCTTTTGGGAGACAGATGATAGCCTCACGTCAAGGCCATCCAGTGTATTCTTTAACGTGCACAAGATATAGCTCTCCCGCACACGTAACCACAGCTTAACGTCCCACACGACGGATGGCGGCCTTCCCAAGCCCATCGGTGTCCCCTACTAACCGAGGACAGAGCGGGGGTTTTCCGGAAATAAATCTCAACGCTGGTGCAGGTGGTACTCGAACTTGGGAACTCCAGATTTCGAGTCTGGCGCGCTACCGACTGAGCCGCTCCAGCTCCTCCGTCGATCCAGAGAAAAGTAAAGGAGGGGTTGGGTTGTTTTACCTCTGAGCGGCACTTTTTTGCACACCATGGGCTAAATGGCCAGGTCACATGGACCCCGAAGGCTCAGAGAAGGTTGGGGGAGGGGACCCACTGGAACAACTGTTGGGAGACAGATGGTAGCCTCCCATCAAGGCCATCCAGCGTGTTCTTTAACGTGCACAGGGTATGGCTCTCCCGCACATGGGGCCACGGCTTAACGTCCCATCCGACGGACGGCGGCCTTTCCAAGCCCATCGGTGTCCCCTACTGACTGTGGGCAAGGCAGGGAATTTTGCGGAGATAAATCTCAACGCTGACCCAGCTGGGACTCGAACCTGGGAACTACAGATTATGAGCCTGGCGCAGTAAAGGAGGGGACTAAAAGACTCGAATTCCAATGCAGTATAATATTTTCGACTTCGTTTTAGAGCTCTTTATGATCTTAAAATCTATTGATTATGAAATTTTTTAACAAAAATGCGTAAAATATGCATAAGTTTAATAACATTTTGTCTGTATTACCATCACTGGTATTCTTAAAAATCATGACCCTTTTCGAGGCGGGTGGCTCAGTCGGTAGTGCGACAGGCTTGTATCTGCAATTCCCAAGTTTGAGTCCCAGCTGGGCCAGCATTGAGATTTATTTCCGCAAAACTCCTCTGCCCGCAGTCAGTAAGGGATACTGATTAGCTTAAAAAGGCCGCCGTTCATCAGATGGGACGTTAAGCCGTAGCCTCGTAAACGAGAGAGCCATACCCTGTGCATATTAAAGAACACTTTGGATGGCCTTTACGGGAGGCTACCATCTGTTTCTCAACAGCTGTTCCAGTGGGTCCCCTCCCCCAATCTTCTCAGAGCATTTCGGGGTCCTTGTGACTTGGCCATTTATCACACTATGTACATAAAAGTGCCGCTCAAAGGTAAAACAATTCAACCAATGACACCTTCCCCCTTTCTAGATCCGGTATATCTAGATCCGGATAATACTTATTGGGTTGGGTTGTTTTACCTCTGAGCGGAACTTTTTTGCACACCATGGGCTAAATGTCCAGGTCACAAGGATCCCGAAGGCTCAGAGAAGGTTGGGGAGGGGACCCACTGGAACAGCTGTTGAGAAACAGGTGGTAGCCTCCCGTCAAGGCCATCCAAAGTGTTCTTTAATATGCACAGGCTTTCTCGTTTACGAGGCTACGGCTTAACGTCCCATCTGAAAAACGGCGTCCTTTTCAAGCTCATCAGTACCCCCTACTGACCACGGGCAGGGAGGGGAGTTTTGCGGAGGTAAGTCTCAATGCTGACCCAGCTGGGACTCGAACCTGGGAACTGTAGATTACAAGTCTGGCGCGCTACCGACTGAGCCACCCACACCCCTCTCCGTACTAACCATTCAACGACTCCACTGACAAGTATTTTATTTCTATAACGCTCTAGCTGAAACCGATCAAACATTTTTAAGGTCTAAAACTCCCAGTAATTCTTCTCTTAACTTTGCAAGCATATTTATTATCCATTTTCTCACCTTTTCTGTCGTATTACGAAGCAAATTATGGGTCACAAAGTTTGAAACCTCTTACCAACCTGTCTCCTTTTCCTCTGCTGTTGTTAAATAATGTTCGTAATCCATTATCTTCTCTAGTGTCCGTTTTTAGGCGCTTAAGTTTAAGCTGTTTCTAGTGTTTTTGCATCAACGTAATTCAACTCTGCCATCCGGTTGTTTTTTAAAACCACGAGAATCTCGTCTCTTGGGAACTGACAAAGATATTTCTAAACGAAAAATGTCACAAACGTGAAACAAGCTCTCTCTCCATTTTATGCTAGAAATAAATTTCGCAAAAGTAATAAAAGGAAATTGCGTGACTGTAATAACTACTCATAATTACCAACGACAGCATACATTTAGTTTCAAAGGTAGACTGTTTTGAAACCATTTATTGTGATATCCGTGTTTAAAAGTTGCCTGTTGCGAAATAAAACTGCAAACAATACAAACGCCAAGTTTAAACAATAATGTGGTACAGTCGCTCAAAAAATATCCGAACCTGCTAACAATACTACCCTTCATGTCAGGTGACATGAAGGTTGCCAGATTACTAATTTCTAAAAAAAACGTTGCCAGATATTTTTTCTGAATTCTGTAATCAACCATAGTGTTCGGATATTTTTTGAGCGATTGTACTTTCATGTTTAAAATGTCTTTGTTATCCCCATGTTTAGAATACTGTTACATGCAGGTCTACTTTATTTTCCTTAAATATTTAAAATATCTTTCTCTCTCTCTCTGCCTTAAAGTGGGGCTGTGGTTGACTCAGTCTCGTAAATCTGCAGCTCCCAGGTTCGAGTTCCTCCAGGATCAACCTTAAAAAACACACTGGATGTCCTTGAAGGGAGTCTAGAATGATCATCTGTCTCCTGAAAGCTGTCCAGTAGGTTCCCTTCCCCAATATTCTCTGAGCCCTTGGGGGTCCTTGTAACCTGATCATTTAACCTATTTGTGAACAAAAAGTGCTGCTAAGAGGTAAAACAAATAGCCCAACTCTGCTTGAAGTTTGTTTTCTCTGTATCTTAACTATCTTACTCCCCCATGTTAGGGGCGGGGGTGGCTCAGTCGGTAGCGCGCTAGGCTCGTAATCTGTACTTCCCAGGTTCGAATCCCAGCTGGGTCAGCGTTGAGATTTATCTCCGCTAAATTCCCCGCCTGCCTACGGTCAGTAGGGGACACCGATGGGCTTGGAAAGGCCGCCGTCCGTCGGATGGGACGTTAAGCCGTGGCCCCGTGTGCGGGAGAGCCATACCCTGTGCACGTTAAAGAACACGCTGGATGGCCTTGACGGGAGGCTACCATCTGTCTCCCAACAGCTGTTCCAGTGGGTCCCCTCCTCCAACCTTCTCCGAGCCTTCGGGGTCCATGTGACCTGGCCATTTAGCCCATGGTGTGCAAAAAAGTGCCGCTGAGAGGTAAAACAACCCAACCCAACCCCCATGTTAGGGTGAGGGGGTGGCTCAATCGTTAGAGCGCCAGGCTTATAATCTGCAATTCCCAGGTTCGAGTCCCACCTGGATCAAGTTAAAGAACACATTGGATGGCCTTGACAGGAGGCTACCATCTGTCTCGTAACAGCTATCCAATGGGTCCCCTCCCCCCAACCTTCTCCGAGCTCTCGGGGTCCTTGTGGCCTGGCCATTTAGCCCATTGTGTGCAGAAAAGTGCCACTCAGAGGTAAAACAACCCAACACCACACCACCCCCACTGTTTAAAATATCCTTTGTGTTCAAACAGTGTTTTTACCTCTACTTTCATAACCCCGCGCTCACGCTAAAATTTCTAACATATAGCTACAGAATCGTGTTACAACAACCTGTCCTTTCCTGCCAAGTGTCGCAGCAGTCGTGATTAATATCTGAGAAAATGCATGTTTATTAAGAACGAATTCTCCGACACACGACAGGAAACGAAACAACCAACCAGACTGTTAAACATTTTACGAATCATTAAATCACAGGCAATAGAAGCTAGTTTGAAATGAATAAACTAGGTAATAACTCTCTTAATGTATTCAGCAACTGTATAACCGATTCTGCAATGACCCGTGTTCGCCACAACATTGTAATCTAAGAGTGCCAGGCGAAGACTGCAGTGTCAAACTAGCTTCGTTATATCCATGATTTCATTACTTTGGTTATCTCCACGTTTAAGCCATCTTTGTTACGTTCCTGTTGGAACTATATTTGTATCCTTCATTTTAAACTATCTTTGTTATATCGTCTTTAAGGGGCAAGGCTTGGCTCAATGGGGGAGGGGGTGGCTCAGTCGGTAGCGCGCCAGGCTCGTAATCTGTAGTTCCCAGCTGGGTCAGCGTTGAGATTCATCTCCGCAAAAATTCTCCGCCCTGCCCACGGTTAGTAGGGGACACCGATGGGCTTGGAAAGGCCGCCGTCCGTCGGATGGGACGTTAAGCCGTGGCCCCGTGTGTGGGAGAGCCATACCCTGTGCACGTTAAAGAACACGCTGGATGACCTTGACGGGAGGCTACCATCTGTCTCCCAACAGCTGTTCCAGTGAGTCCCCTCCCCCAACCTTCTCTGAGCCTTCGGGGTCCATGTGACCTGGCCATTTAGCCCATGGTGTGCAAAAAAGTGCCGCTCAGAGGTAAAACAACCCAACCCAACCTTGGCTCAATCGGTAGCGTGCCATGCTCATAATCCGCAGCTCTCAAGTCTGAACCTTCCCTGCATTCAGAGTTACCTCGGCTAAACCCACACCCTGCCCTCGATGAGAAAGGGGACATCCATGAGCTTTGAAAGATAGTCGTCCATTGGATGAAATGTTAAAGTGTGTCACCCTGTTTAGAGGATTCCAGGTTCGAGTCCCACCTGTGCCAGCGTTGAGATTTATCTCCGCTAAACCCCCACCAGCCCTCGATCAGTTGGTGACACCTAAGGGCTTGAAAAGGCCGCCGTCCGTCAGATGAAATGTTAAGCCGTGGCATCGTTGCAGAAGAACAATTAACAATTAACACGTTAAAGAATATGTTGGATGGCCTTGATGGGAAGCTACCATTTATCATCTCCTCTCCCCCAACATGCTCTGAGCCCTCGAGGTCGTTGAGACCTGACCATTTAGCCCATCGTGTGTCAAAAAGTGCTCGCTCAGAGAGTAAAACAATCAACCAACTAACCAATACCACCATATCAAATAAAACTCTGGAATACAATTATCAATTCCCCCTAATTTTCGTAATCTGCAGTTCCCAGGTTCGAGTCCCAGCTGGGTAAGCGTTGAGATTTATCTCCGCAAAACTCCCCTACCCTGCCCACGGTGAGTAGGGGACACCGATGGGCTTGGAATGGTAGCCGTCCGTCGGATGGGACGCTAAGCCGTGGCCGCATGTGCGGGAGAGCCATACTCTGTACACGTTGACAAGACGTTTAAAGAACAAGCTGGATGGCCTTGACGGAAGGCTATCATCTGTCTCCCAACAGCTGTTCCAGTGGGTAAATTATAATGTTAGTATAATTATAATGTGGTATAATTGTAATGTGGTAATAATTTAACGTCCCATCTGATAAACGGCGCCCTTTTACGCGACCCTGTGCCTTCGGGTCGCGTAAAACGGTTACGCGACCCTGAGCCTTCGGGGTCCTTGTGACCTGGCCATTTAGCCCATGATGTGCAAAAAAGTGCCGCTCAGAGGTAAAACAACCCAACAACTCAAATCCTCCTTAATTTTCTCCGTATCCATGTTTATTCTCATTCGTGGCGACCCAATTTTCAGAAAAGCCCCAGGGAGTGTAACATGCAGCGAGTCAGCCAAAAAACTTAATATTAACTCTAACAGTTGTGGAAATTATGACATGGAGTCCAAAGCTACACTCAAGATTAATTTCAGTGGCATTCAGAGGCACACCCACGTGTAAAAATACATACATATATATCCAGCACTCGACTTGCCTAAGTGAATGACTGAACAATGTTATTTTTTGTTGTTTTTTCACTTCGATCGGAAGGAGAAGTGGCTTAT
Source organism: Ryuthela nishihirai (assembly GCA_038380435.1). Taxonomy (NCBI): domain Eukaryota; kingdom Metazoa; phylum Arthropoda; class Arachnida; order Araneae; family Heptathelidae; genus Ryuthela; species Ryuthela nishihirai. Next base: position 50,173,307 of record JAWZYU010000021.1, read on the forward strand.
GGACACGCACGCAGACTTTTAATGGGTGCATTCAAGGATAATCACAGGTTCTAATGTCTGGCCAGACTTACTAACTTGTCTAACTGTTGGTCCCTAAGTACCGGCAATGGGTACCATTTGCTACAAAGCTACCGTTATCTTTCTTCTTATTCGCTATAGAGAGATGACGTCACTGCGTCACAGGGGGCTCCACAAATATATCAAAATGTGTTTCCTGTTTGCAAATGTATTCATAGAAATGAAAAATAATACATAAATTAAAGCGCCAGCAAGAGAATTTCTTTTTTTTCTTAAAATACAGTATCGAAAAAGCGTTACGATTGCAAAAGTAAATTAGTATCCAGATATTCGATTAGAAGTTGAAATTATCTGTTGAGTTTGTTTCACATCTGAAATGAGTTGGAATGCAATGCAATACATAAATCGCCAAGTACATATGGGTCAGGTACAGTCGCTCAAAAAAGTATCCGAACGCCATGGTTGATTACAAAATTCAGAAAAAATATCTGGCAACGATGTTTTCACAAATTAGTGATCTGACATCCTTTGTGTACTGTACACGAAGGATGCCAGATCACTAATTTCTGAAAACATCGTTGCCAGATATTTTTTATGAATTTTGTAATCAACCATGGCGTTCGGATACTTTTTTGAGCGACTGTACATACAGTCGCTCAAAAAATTATACGAACGCTATGGTTGATTACAGAATGCAGAAAAATATCTGGCAACGATATTTTTAGAAACAAGCTTTCATTCGGCACATCGTGGCCGAGTGGTTAGCACGCTTGGCTCTTGATCTACGGGACCTGGGTTCGAGCCCCGGATAAGGCATGGATGTATGTGTCGTTTTTCTGCTGAGGTCCTGCCATCCTCTCAGATCTTCTACTATGGCATATAAACTGGCAGGCTCCTGTCAGACCTCTGTGGCAAGCAGCTGCTTGAGGGGGTATTTATTTTTTTATTATTATTGCGTTCGAAAGATATGGTGGAACAACGTTTTGCCAAATCCACAAATCGACAAATGTCAAAGCCAAAAGCAATAGGGAAATATAAAGAGGAGATATGTTATCAAATACCCAAAGTTTTTCATTTTCTATCGCAGTGGTTCTCAACCTTTAATGCTTCACGTACCCCTGGAAATGTTTATGTTACTGGCGTACCTCTTGTATAGATAGATAAAATTATATTTATAGTATAACAATGGTTGTTTTTACTTTGTTACTAGATATGGCGATTTTTGAGCTCTCACAGAGTACCACAAAAAAATTTTACTGCGTACCCCATGTTGAGAACCCCTACTCTATCGAGAGATCTGTTATGCCTAAGCACTTATTCAGAAATGAAAACTTAAGTTTTGAAATGGTTATTAGATGAAATATTTGAAAAGTAATGTTTAAAAAGTCATATCCTGTATCTGGTATTGTTTTAAGCAACTACAATATTAGTGTGAAATGATGACTTGTACAGTCGCTCAAAAAAGTATCCGAACACTTTGGTGCAACTTCGTGTCACGTGACACGAAGTTGCCAGATCACTAATTTCTAAAAAAATTGTTGCCAGATATTTTTTTCTGAATTCTGTGATCAACCATAGTGTTCGGATACTTTTTTGAGCGACTGTACAATAGGTGATAATTTTGTTAATAACAGAGCTTACAGTGTAGTGTTTATAATTGAGTTTATAATACGCAATTGGGTAAGTTTATTTTTATAAATGCGTTTAATTTTTCATGTATGTTTTTTAATTCGTGTTTTTTTCTTCTTATTTTTATTTTATTTTTTGTTTTTAATGTCTTTTTAATGTTTTTATTTTATGTTTTTAATGTCTTTTAATGTTTATATATTATGTTTTTATTTTTCATTCTGCTGAGGTCCTGCCATCCTCTCAGATCTCCTACTATGGCATATAAACTGACAGGCTCCTGTCAGACCTCTGTGGCAAGCAGCTGCTTGAGGGGGTATACATGTCTTATTCTTTAATTACCTTGTCATATGCTTGAACGGAATCCTCCTGACAAGTCAAAAGGCTTAGCGGGGTAATCTATGTATATAACCATATTAAAGCATAGATAAAGCTATTATTAATTTTAAAACTAGTTTCGATTAATATTCCGATATGGCTATGGCCGGCCCTCGGATTGGGTTTACCTCTGAGCGGTACTTTTTTGCACACCATGGGCTAAATGGCGAGGTCACAAGGACCCCTAATGCTCATAGAAGGTTGGGGGAGGGGACCCACTGGAACAGCTGTTTGGAGACAGATGGTGGCCTCCCGTCAAGGCCATTCAGTGTGTTCTTCAACGTGCACTGGTTATGGCTCTCAGGCACACGGAGTCACGGCTTAACGTCCGATCCGACGGACGGCGGCCTTTCCAAGCCCATCGGTGTCCCCTACTGACCGTGGGCAGGGCGGGGGGTTTTCCGGCCCTCAGGAAGGTTAGGTTAAAGAACACGATTCTTCTGACGGAGAAGATTTCGTCGGCGATAAATCTCACTGGCAGTCTCTTGACAAATGTGACGCCATCTAGCGAATCCTTTAAGATGAGCAGAGGATTAACTCTCATGCACACAAAACCACGGTTTAAGTTCCTATTCGGCGGACGGCGGCTTTTCGAAATCTTCCAGTGTCGCCTTGGTCATTGAGGGTACAGCGTAGATTAGTGGACAAAATATCAATGCAATTTCAGTGGTGACTCTAGGGAACTTCCTGAGGCGGGTTTGGCTCATTCTGTAACGTGCCAGGCTCGTAATATACAGTTCCCAGGTTCGAATCCCACCTGGGTCAGCGTTGAGATTTATCTCCGCAAAATTCTCTGCCCTGCCCTCAGTCAGTAAGATCGTGCTTGGAAAGGCCGCCGTCTGTAGGATGAGACGTTAAGTCGTGGTTCCCTGTGCGGGAGACCCACAATCTGTGCACGCTAAAAAACACATTGGATTGCCTTGACGGGAGGGTACCATCTTTCTCCTAACAGCTGTCCAGTGGTTCTCCTCCCCCAAACCTTCTCTGAGCCCTTGGGGTCCTTGTGACCTAGCCATTTAGTCCATTGTCTTGCGAAAAAGTGCCGCTCAGAGGTAAAACAACTCAACATAGGAAACTTCTCGTTGCCTTAAAATTTAGCCATTTTAATCATTAAGGGACTACCTGGGAACATCAAATCGCGAGTCCAATACGCTACCCGCTGTCGCAACCTCCCCCCCCCCCCCCTCCATCCACAGGTCGAGTGCAATAAGAAAAAGCTCAACGTACTCTGGAGGTTAAAACCTATGACCTTCCATGTCGCGACTACTTGAAAGTTTATAAGTAACCATGCTTAAATGAAGGTCGGAGATGAAACACGTGACCTTTAAAGTCGCACTATTCGAATGTTTTCAGTTCAGCCTCCTTGTCTACTTCAAAATCGAGATAGAACTCACCCAGCAACTTCTCCTTGATTTAACAGCATTAAATAAAAAACAAGACACATATCTCTGCAAAATCCTCGATTCCCTCTTCTGAAAAGTAGCCCAATCAGATCAAGAAGAGATAAATGCACCATGAAATGATACTAAAACAAAAAATTACGTTTGTTTCTGTTATTATTTTTTTTCCTTACAAAAAGCATTTTTTAACTCGGTTGAAAGCGCTCACGACTTTCCGCTGCATGACATTCCTTAATGGGGATTCGATTTCTAATTTTCATTTTTCTTTCCTTTTCCCCATTTCTCATCGCTTTAGCTGTAGCTTATCGAATCTTCAGACATTAGAAGCATCCAATTCGGAGTTTCCATTGTATCACGATAGAAGAAAAAACCTCTTTCTCGGGAGATAAAGAAAAAAAAAATAAAAATAATGGCAGTAAATATGGGGGAAATGCCGAAGCCTGCTGAAGAGGAAGATGTAAACGTCGAAAGTGGAGAGGCTCGATTTGTTGTTGTTGTTGTTGTTTTTCTTCCTTTAGTTTCTTAGACATGAGGGGGAAAACTAATATTGACTGAAACATTGGATTTTCTGCTGTTTGCGACGCCAAGAAAGCGCCACAGCAAAATCTGTCTTTAAGAAGAAAAAAAACGTTTTTACACCTATGCATTTTGTTTCTTAATAGTGGAATAATCTAAATGATTCTCATTCGTCTTAACGACATCAAAAAACCACAAAAGATCTAGTAGTCTTTCCTTGAAAGAACAATTAAAAGACTGAAAGCAATTGAAGAACTTAAAAGAACAATTAGAAGACTGAAATCAATTGAGGAACTTGAAAGAACAATTAGAAGACTGGAATCAATTGAAGAACTTGACAGAACAATTAGAAGACTGAAAGCAATTGAAGAACTTGAAAGAACAATCAGAAGACTGAAATCAATTGAAGAACTTGAAAGAACAATCAGAAGACTGAAATCAATTGAAGAACTTGAAAGAACAATCAGAAGACTGAAATCAATTGAAGAACTTGAAAGAACAATCAGAAGACTGAAATCAATTGAAGAACTTGAAAGAACAATTAGAAGACTGAAATCAATTGACGAACTTGAAAGAACAATCAGAAGACTGAAATCAATTGAAAAACTTGAAAGAACAATTAGAAGACTGAAATCAATTGACGAACTTGAAAGAACAATCAGAAGACTGAAATCAATTGAAGAACTTGAAAGAACAATTAGAAGACTGAAATTAATTGAAGAACTTGAAAGAACAATTAGAAGACTGAAATCAATTGACGAACTTGAAAGAACAATCAGAAGACTGAAATGAATTGAAAAACTTGAAAGAACAATTAGAAGACTGAAATCAATTGAGGAACTTGAAAGAACAATTAGAAGACTAATATTATTTAAAGAACTTGAAAGAACAATTAGAAGACTGAAATGCTTGAAAACCTTTCAGTCATCTAGTCGTTGCATTCGCAGAATTCTTAAAACCAATTCAATCAAATGTTTAAATAATAAACTAAAATTAAAAAAAAAACTCATAATGACGAAATTTAACAGAAAACTCTTTCAAAAGATGATTATAGAAGAAATATTTTGCAGCGCTGTAATGAAATGAAAAGTTTAATATGTTCGAACAACATTGAACTATGTGAGATCCCTTTTATAATCTGTACAGTTCCTTTAAAAGCTTAAAATAGCAACGAAAGTTTTGAAAAAAATCTTTGAAAAGGTTAATGTTTAATGCATGGGGAAGAGTTTTGAAAGGATAAAAGCAGTAAATTTAATTTAAATAAATAACAGGAAACATCTCTTCACTTTTGTAAACATTCAACATGAAAAAGCCAAAAAAAAAAACCTCTTCCAATAAATAATTATTTTAAATTATATAAAGAAACGAATGATTTACATGAATGAATTTATTTATATCATGCAGTTACGAATTCTTCTTTAAAACATACTTAAGGATAAGCCTTAAAATATATATAATAGAATTATCATGTAGAGATTATCACTCGCTTGTTTACATTTGCTGGTTAGAAGTTCCACTAATGGTATATATGGTAATTTTAAACAAAACAAGATTTATTATTCAAATGATAGAAGCATGCTTCGTCAAAGCTAAAGTTCAAAACAAATGAAATTTATAAATATAGAGAAAATTTCTGATAAACAGACTGGTTGATAAAATTTATTTCGGTATTGCCATTAACAGTGGAAAAGAATATGCAAGGAAAATATTCTTCCTGTAAAAAAAATAAATAAATACAGGGTGATCCAAAAAGAATTGAACATATTAAAAACCTTATTACTCAATAACTAGACTATACATGAACGTATAGTCAAATCCAATTTGTAAAGGAACTATCACAGTTATTCAGGAGTAACTCTACAAATTGGTTTTGACCACATGTTCATATATTGCCTAATTACTGAGTAAGAAATTTTTGAAAGTGTTGAATTCTTTTTCAATCACCCTCTATATTCCATGAAAATATATTCCACTTAATAAAAAAAATAAATAAATACCCTCCTCAAGCAGCTGCTTGCCATAGAGGTCTGAAATGGAGCCTGTCAGTTTAAAACGCCATAGTAGAAGATCTGTGAGGAAGGCGAAACTTCAGCAGAAAGACAACACCCAAATTCAATTCATGAGTTACCCGGGGCTCGAACCCAGGTCCCTTGGATTAAGTAGCCAAGCGCGCTAACCACTGGGCCATGGGGCAGAGACATCATTAAAGCAGAAAAGGTGTTTTGAAAAATTCTACTCAAAGCAACAGTAAATTATGTGAAACTAAATACTGTCATCAAGAGACTTGTTTATAACCTATACTAGTAAGATTGTTTTATCTCTGAGCGGCACTTTTTCTACACACAATGGGCTAAATGGCCAGGTCACAAGGACCCCGATGGCTCAAGAGAAGGTTGGGGGAAAGAGTCAGCCAATTTACAGCTGTCAGGAGATAGATGATAGCCTTAATTTATGATAGCCTTATTTTAAGAACATGTTGGATGGCCTTGACTGATGGGAATCAGTCAAGGCCATCCAACATGTTCTTTAATGTGCATAGGGTATGGTTCTTCTGCATACGGCGCCACGTCTTAACGTCCCATCCGACGGACGGCGGTTTTTCCAAGCCCAGCGGTGTCCTCTTCTCACCGATGAGTAGTATAGTGCCACTCCACCGTACCCCAACGCACAGTGCTTTCGCCCTATGACGTCATCGGCCACGCCTCCTTATGCTCCCCCACTAATATCCCCCTTATTAATATTCATAATTAATATTCATATATTTCGGAATGGCTGATGACTTGGGAAACCAAAATGGCAGACATAGGGGTTTTTAATAAAGAGGGGCGGCACTTTTCATACGGGATTGATTAGTTATGAATATTAGTTATGAATATTAATAAGTGGGATAGTAGTGGGGACGCATAAGGGGCGTGTCTGATGACGTCATAGGGGCAAAGCACTGTGCGTGGGAAGTACGGTGGAGAGGCACTATACTATTCCGATGGTAGGACGGGGAGTTTTGCGGAGATAAATTTCCCCACTGGGTCAGGAGGAACTCGAACCAGGGAACTACAGATTACGAGCTAACTATATGAGCTAATTATCTCTTTGAAATCAATGGGCTAAATCAAATAATCAAATATAATTTTTTTCAGTTTAATATATTAGGAACACACGTCTGCTACTTCACTTATAAATTTTACTTACGTAAAATCAGTTTTTGGCAGCAAACTATTACATCATTCCAATTGAAAACTAAGTTCGAATTCACCTTCTACTGTAGATAATGAATTTTGAATGCTTAAGAGAGAGGAGTTTTTTCAAGTTCCGAAAACTGATTTGCCAAGAGGCCCTACAAAATACCTAGGGGTCCTGGATATACGATTTATACCTCATCATATCCTCCACTACAGCCCTGTTAATCTTAGAGCGCCGTAACGCTTTTAATGAACGGACTGACGGCACCCTTACTGCGTTGGGTTGGGTTGTTTTACCTCTGATCGGCACTTTTTTGCACACCATGGGCTAAATGGCCAGGTCACATGGACCCCGAAGGCTCAGAGGGTGGGGGAGGGGACCCACTGGAACAGCTGTTGGGAGACAGATGGTAGCCTCCCGTCAAGGCCATTAAACGTGTTCTTTAACGTGCACAGGGTATGGCTCTCCCGAACACGGGGCCACGGCTTAACGTCCCATCCGACGGACGGCGGCCTTTCCAAGCCCATCGGTGTCCCCTACTGACCGTGGGCAGGGCGGGGAATTTTGCGGAGATAAATCTCAACGCTGACCCAGCTGGGACTCGAACCTGGGAACTACAGATTACGAGCCTGGCGCGCTACCGACTGAGCCACCCCCGCCCCCCACCCTTACTGCAATTTCTACTTCCATATCGCAGCATTGTCACATGTCTAATATATATTTTAAACTTTGCAGCAGGAAAAAATAGAAGGCCGATTAAGTCATAAAAGTGGAGTGAAATCGAAAAAGCTATTTATTTATTTGACAGGGGTCAGCAATTTCTTTTTAAAAAAAAACGCCTTATATGGAAAATGCGACTGAAAATAAATCAATTTTTTTTTAATTAAGATTTGATTTAAAGGAATTGGTCTAAAAAGTTTAAAAGAAAACAAGTTAAAATGATAATTAATTAAGAACAAGTTATATTAAACTTTACTAACACTTAGTTTTAGCAGTTTCGGCAATAATTTAATTAATTTTCCCCAATTTTGAGTGACCTTTTTTTTTTGCAGAACGAGTTGCTAAATGCCTTAGCTTTCATAACTCTTTAAATATTGAACGCATATTGTTGGAAATGGAGATTGAAATAGATTTGATTAAGATCTTTAAATTACCTCCAGTCATATTTTTTTCAGAAAAAAGGTTATTTAATAAGTTACTGAGCTCTGTGTCTGAGTTACTATTGGGTGAGGGTGGTTTGTATTCTGCAGTTCCCAGGTTCGAGTCCCAGCTGGGTCACCGTTTAGATTTATCTCCGCAAAATTCTCCGCCCTGCCCATGGTCTGTAAGGGACATCGCTGGGTTGGGAAAGGCCGCCGTCCGTCGGATGAGACTTTAAGCTGTGTCTCCGGTGCGTGAGAGACATACTCTGTGCATGTTAAAGGACACACTGGATGGCCTTGACGGGAGGCTACCATTTGTCTCCCAACAGCCTGCTCTAATGGGTCTCTCCCCCAACCTTCTCTGAGTCTTCGGGGTCCTTGTGACCGGGCCATTTAGTCCATTGTGGGCAAAAAATGTACCGCTCAGAGGTAAAACAACCCAACCCAACTAAGTCACTAATGACATAACATGGAACTGTACCTTATAAAGTAGCCACAAAGTAAAATTTTAGCCTCTAAAGTCTAAAATCCTCGAATTCAAAGATTTTGAAATTTCTGAAGTCATCAAAACTTCTCAACCATTTCCCAAGCGCCATTTGTGATTACCAAAACGTATCTGGAGCCACTAGTTAAAGGTTCAATAATTCTTGTAGGGATTATCTTAAAGATCGGATCTTACGGAATTTCACGACTCCGAAAGATTACTAAAGCATCAAATTATTCAAAACTCTAAATACGTATTATTTAAGCCTTTCGAAAGTGCTTAAAAGCAAATTCAATTTTTGGAAATTGTAATTTCCAAAATTTTTAGTTCGGTCGTTTTATCCTTGACCCACTCTTTTTCTTTCTCTTTTTTTGCTGACAATGGGGTGAATAGCAATGTGCCATGTTACAAAGACGCCAGTATCTCAGAGAAGGTTCACGAAGCGAATTTACTGAACCTGTTAGGACACGGAAGCTTTTCGTTAAAGTCATCCAGCGTGTTCTTTAACGGGTACTGGGATCGCTCTTCTACACACGAGTTCACGGCTTTACATCTCATCCGATGAATGGCGGCCTCTCCAAGCCCATCGGGTACCCCTTTCGCCGCTAGGGCGTAACCATCGAGACTCAAGGCCTTTTCACTGGTGACGTCACACGTTCTGACGTCATCATTCGTCGATCTAGCATCTTGACACCCCGTAGCTGCTTGTGTGTTTGTTGGCGGGATTATTATCTTTAATTATTATCTGGTGTTCAACAAATGTATTTTTAAACAATTTTTGCAAGATAAAAAATGATTGTTTGTTAGAGAATTTAGGAAATAAGAAAAAATGTCTTAGTGCCAAAAAGAGAAAGTTGTCTAACCTCAATAAATAGTATCCACAGAATTAACTGCTGGCTTTGATATTAATAGTTTTGTGACAAACAGTTTTTCTGGCATGTGGGATTTGAACCATATCTCTCCAGGTACATGCCACAGAGTTCTAAGACCACAACTAATAAGTTATATTAGTGGAAAAAAGGCAGAGTCTGTTAGTTTAGTGGTCTTACACCACTGGCTTATATCTGGAAAGATGTATGCCTAAATGATATAATCTTTCTTTACCAGGGTGCATAGAATTATTTTTTTACAATTGAAGATTGATTAGAGACTATTTTCTTTACATTTGGGAGGTTAGTTGAGCGATTTATTGTCAAATCTTTAGTCATAGATTTAAATGTAGCTTTGTAAACCAAAATATATATGTGTGTGTGCTTGCAGTAAATTGTAGTTTCTAAAGTTTAGATGCACTTTTCCTGCTAGTTTTTGAATGCGTAATCCATCGGAAGGTTGTATCCATGTCCAAATATTATTCAAATTTAATGAGAGTTCAGAAAAAAATAACCTCAATATTCCTATTAATTCAGTCTAATCACTAAGAAAAAGTATTGAAATGAAATCATTACTAACTGAAATTGTTACAGCTATTACAGTATATCAACCTATTACAGTATATCATTAATTTTTAGTTCACATTTGCCAATAAATTGTTCTGAATAATTTTTGTGTTTTTTTCGCTTTTTAATAAAACACACTAATTTTCCATAACAATTTATATGTCAAGATTATATTATTAATGGTACAAACAACTGGATCAGTTATTGACAGAATTTATTGCGAAAAATATATGAAGGAAATGATTTTATTTTTGTTAATATATAACCGAGTAATTATTTGCATTTAACTTTATTTTTAAACATATTGTGTCATTGTAATTATACGTACAACCGATTATGACGCTCCTGGTAATTTATATGTCGTTCTACATGTTCAGAGAACGTTAAACGACGATTGCATTTTGAGTCATCAATTTAGCACAATTACAAATCAAGATCTATTTTAGTTTCAACGTCTTCCCTATTTTAAGGTTTGCCATAGAAATATTCTCTAATGTACATATATACCATATAATAATACCATGTCAATCAGTTTTTGAGCACAGTGCTACACAAAAATGCCCTCCCGATCTTATAAAAAAAAGTAAATGCTCGATTTGCTACGATAGAACTACGTGCGCAGGATGCACTGTGGATCCACAGGATGTGACGTCAGTTTAGACTGCAAAGGCCTTGAGTCTCGAAGGTTACGGCTAGGGTAGGGTAGTGATTAACGGAGATAAATATCAACGCTGGCCCAGTTAGTACTCGAACTTGGCAACATCATATTTGCGAGTCTTGCACAACCAACAAAGCCAAACTTCTCCCTACAAAAATTTTGGATTACTGAAGATCGTAATATTCCATTTCTCTTATAATTTTTCAGATTCAAATCCCTCAGAATCTCAAAGCTTCACATTCTCACATCAAAAGTGCTAAAATTCTCGAATCCCTTTCTCAGACTTGGTCATCCTCAGAATTCTTCACATTTTTCAATAGCCTCAAAGCTAGTCTTTCTGATATTTTGAAGGATTCAGCAGAATTAGTATTAGATACTCTCAATAGCAGGTTACAAACGGAATTTTACATTGTATATGATGTACTGAACACTGAGAGATCAAAAAATAAATTAGTAACTTATTAGAACCCTAAACAAAGGATGAAATTGGTTGGTTGGTTTTACCTCTGCGCTCTTTTGCGCACATTGGGCTAAATGGCCAGGTCACAAGGACCCCGAAAGCTCAGAGAAGGTTGAGGGGAGGGAACCCATTGGATAGCTGTTACTGAGACATATGGTAGCCTCCTGTCAAGGCCATTCAACATGTTCTTCAACTTGGCTCAGGTGGGACTCGAACCTGGGAACTGCAGATTACGAGCCTAGCGCGCTAACGACTGAGCCACCCCCTCCCCCTAACATGGGGGAAAGATAGTTAAGATAAGGTTGGGGGAAGCGAATTCACTGGACAGCTGTTAGGCAAAGGATGGTAGTAGCTCCTAGTCAAGGCCATCAAGCGTGTTCTTTAATGTGTACAGTGTATGGCTCTCCCGCACACGGGGCCACGTCTTAACGCCCCATACGAGGGATGAAGGCTTTTTCAAGCCAATCGGTGTCCCCTTCTGACCGAGGACAGGGTGGAGAGCTTTGTGGAGATAAATCTCAACTCTGGCGCAGACGGGACTCAAGCCTAGGAACTGCAAATTACGATCCTGGAGCGATATCGACTAAACCACCCCCGCTCTAAATTGATAAAGAATAAAATTATTCGCTGCGTTAAAAAAATTCTTCTTAAATTTATAAACTTTCACTCTTGTGACACAAAATGTGTTTCGGTTACAAGCAAAATATCATTTTTTTAAATTAAAAAAACCTTAATAATGCGCACAATTCAATAAACGCAACTAACAGTTCATCATCACTTAATATCCCCTAACGTATCGCGGATAATGCTTCTAAATAACCGCGCCTAAAACTGTAATTACAACCGCTTAAAGTGGTCCTTTCTGTGTTATTAGAGCTTAATACAAACCTCACCGTCCCCCAGGCGACGCGTACTCATTTTAAAAGGCCGAAGAGCGGCGGAATGACCACGCATAATAATCGCGTCTGCCTGACCCAATAATTCGCAGTCTCTGCATGAGCAAGTGTTGGCAAAGTGTCGCTTCTAGCTTTTCCTCATCCTTTCATCCCTGATAGCGCAGATCCCATCAGCAGCCGCCCAGAGATGTGTTTCTATTTCCTACACGGTCCACAGCCAGCCGACGTCAGTTCTGTCCATTGCTTCTCGGAGCTGAAGCAACGGCACCCATGAGGCCATGGAACGCTCGATCCCGGACAGCCTTATTAGCCTGAATCAGCGTGGGAACCGCGCCCGGGCTTAACCTTACGATCGATACTCGCGGCCGTGCTCCAACACACAAGGTGGAAGAGAAACAAGCTATCTTTACACAAACTGATCCTCGGCGGCTGGATGAGAGCTCACAAGAAAAGGGGAAATGAGTCTTTGCATTATTTGACTTTTGTTGACTCTTATTTTCTTTTCTTTTAGATCGAAGCTTAAGCTTAGGGATTGGCGTTGCAGAAAACAGATTCAGTAGTCAGTTGGGGGAGATTAAGGTTATTGTTGGGTTCGGCTTAATTGGGGTGAGGGCAAATTGACTTAGGAAGCATAAACTTCGAAGTTATAAAGAGGAGATCTCAGAGTCATTTAAGATGTTAATAATTGAAGAGTTAGTTAAAAAAAAGTGTGTTTTTTGACCAGTGTTGGGGATGAAAACACAGCCTCGTGAAAAAATCTCAGGAGCATGTTTCAGGACGCCGAAATTCAATTTTCCACTTAGCTCTTCAAGTGTCAAAAACAAATATATCGATATATATATATTATATACTGTATATTGCATGGGTTGGAGTGGGTTTGTTTTACCTCTGAGCGGCACTTTTTATGCACAATGGGCTAAATGGCCAGGTCCAAGGACCCCGAGTGCTCACGGATATTTGGGGGGAGTGGACACAGATGGTAGCCTCCCGTCAAGGCCATCCAGCGTGTTCTTTAACGTGCACAGGACATGACTCGCACACGGCACCAAGGCTTAACGTCTCATCCGACGGACGTCCAAGCCCACCGGTGTGGGGCGGGGGTGGCTCAGTCGGTAGCGCGCCAGGCTCGTAATCTGTAGTTCCCAGTTCGAGTCCAGCTGGGTCAGCGTTGAGATTTATCTCCGCAAAATTCCCCGCCCTGCCCACGGTCAGTAGGGGACACCGATGGGCTTGGGAAGGCCGTCGTCCGTCGGATGGGACGTTAAGACGTGGCCCCGTGTGCGGGAGAGCCATACCCTGTGCACGTTAAAGAACACGCTGGATGGCCTTGACGGGAGGCTACCATCTGTCTCCCAACAGCTGTTCCAGTGGGTCCCCTCCCCCAACCTTCTCTGAGCCTTCGGGGTCCATGTGACCTGGCCATTTAGCCCATGGTGTGCAAAAAAGTGCCGCTCAGAGGTAAAACAACCCAACCCAAAGCCCACCGGTGTCCCCTACTGACAGAGGGCTGGAGATCATAAGGGACTCGAACCTAGGAACTGCAGATTACGAGCCTGGCGCACTATCAGCTGAGCCACCCCCGCTCCTCATATTGTATGTGTTGTTCTTTTAATGCTAATGATTTTCTTTTTCCTTGATACTGAATTTAATAAAAGAGACTTTTAGTGCGAAGAGGAGGCAGGCATTGGCTCTGTCGATATTCCGCCGAAGTCATAGCCTAGAATGAAATTCTCACTGTGATTCGATATTTCCTCCGTTGACTTTATTCGGCCTTTGGTGAGGAAGATGATGACGATGAGCTTGGAAAGATTAACATCCATTGATTGGGCTGTGGTCCCGTGTGCAGGAGAGAAAAAGAATAAGAGACAACAAACTTATAGAATATGCTGGATGGTATCTCCCTGTGGGGGGATAGCTCTCTCTGTAGCTCATCAGGCTCGTAATCTGCAATTCCCAGGTTACAGTCCTAACTGTACCAGCGCTGAGATTTGTCTCCGCAACACCCCCCCCCCCCTGTCTTGGGCCAGAAAGAGGGCACAGATGGGCTTGGAAAAACTCCTTCCATCGGATGGGACGTAAAGCCGTGGCCCCGTGTGTAGAAGAGGCAAGATAAAGAACATGATGGATGGCCTTGACGGAAGACTACCATCAGTCTCCCAACAGCTATGCATGGGCTTGGAAAAACGCCTTCCATCGGATGAGACTTAAAGCCGTGGCCCCGTGTGTAGAAGAGGCAAGATAAAGAACATGGTGGATGGCCTTGACGGAAGGCTACCATCAGTCTCCCAACAGCTGTGCATGGGCTTGGAAAAACGCCTTCCATCGGATTGGACGTAAAGACGTGGCCCCGTGTGTAGAAGAGGAAAGATAAAGAACATGGTGGATGGCCTTGACGGGAGGCGACCATCAGTTTCCCAACAGCTGTGCAGTGAGTCCCTTTCCTCCAATCTTCTCTGAGCCTTCGGGGTCCTTGTGACCTTACCATCTAGCCCATTGTGTGAAAAAAAGTGCTGCTCAGAGGTAAAACAATAATACAAACAATATAACAATAAAGGAAGCCACAATGTATGGCTTCACTAAATCGTGCTCCTGCGTGACGAGCGCAATGCACCGTTTAATCGCTGGTTATTATGGTCATAGTTAAGAATGTTGAAGGGAACCATAGTTTCCATGTGAAGAAATGTTACACACAGCCTAAACTATAACTGTTGTGTTGCATGGTCATAAGCTGTTTTGAAACTTTACTACTGCCGCAATGGCACTTGTGCTGAACAATCGCATGCTGTTTTCAGCCATAATCTTCGTGCTAGACAGTCATGTATAGTTTTGAACCATGGCACCACGTGTTGTAACTTAAAATATTCCTGTTAATGACCATCCTGGATGTTCTTCTTCTTCTCCGATGCCAGTAGATTCTCTTCTCCTTCTCCGATGCCAGTAGATTCTCTTCTTCTTCTCCGATGCCAGTAGATTCTCTTCTTCTTCTCTGATGCCAGTAGTTTCTCTTCTTCTTCTCTGATGCTAGTAGATTCTCTTCTTCTCTGATGCCAGTAGATTCTCTTCTTCTAATAGTTGTCTTGTCTGTAGGTCACTTCATCCTTCCAACAATAAATTTTGAAGTGTTTGACATAATATTTAAATACTTATGCAACAAAATAAACAACTGTATTCGGTTTCAAATATATTCATCATCATGAAACTTCGAAAAGGAAGGGTTTTTTTTTTGTTGTGTTTTTTGATCGTGAATTGAAACCAGATGAATGATTTCATCCAGCTGGTCTATATCTGCGTGAAATTCTGTCCGAAACCTACAAGAAGAGAATTTTCCATTCGTCTAACATTTTTTCTAAGCAAATTACATCCAGAACTGCATAAAACCCTACCCTAAACTTTGAAGATGATAATTTTCCATTTTTGAACACTTTTCATAGTCGAATTGCATTTGGATCTGCATAAAATTCTCTCCGACACCTTGATGAAGAGAATTTTCCATTCCTCTAGCACTTAAACAAATTACATCGAAATTTGCATAAAACTATACTCGACACCTTGAAGAGGATAATTTTCTCTTCCTGTAAAACTTTCCGTTGACAGATTAAATCCAGATCTTCATAAAATATATCAGAAACTTTGAAGAGAATTTTACATTCCTCTAGAACTTTTCCTACACAAATTGCATCCTGAACTGCATAAACGTCTACTCGAAACTTTGAATAAGATAATTTTCAATTCTTCTAACACTTTTCGTAGACATATTTGAATCTAGATCTGCATAAACCTCACTCCAAAAGCAAAAAGAATTTTCCTTTCATCTACCACTTTTCGTAGACAAATAGCTTCCGGATCTGCCTAAAGCTCTACCCAAAATCTTAACGGCGACAATTTCCCTTTCTTCTAACACTATTCTTAGACAAATTACAGTGGAGATTGTTTAAAGGAATCCTTTTTGGATCGGACAGAAGAACGATTGTCGTCTGACAGGAGAACCGATGGTTAAAATTGAGGATAAATGCGACTGCAAGAGAAACGAAATCCGTTAGGAGAAGATTCAGGCAGATGTTGCACCATTCGAGTAAATGGCTGCCATTTGGACCGACAGCAATAGCTCGGGAAAAGGAAGAAGAATGAGAAGTTCATCGGCCGTGAATGGCAAGATTGTAAAGTTTCAAGCCATTAGAATCGAAATTCGACGGAAAACACTTTCAAATCGCTTTTAAAGACCTGGAGCTTTCCGGAATGAACGAATTGAAAACATCGTACAAAATGTGTCAATGAGAGGACGGCAATTTCGGTACGGCTGAAAATGGTTTATGTTAGGATTGATAATGAGGGGATGCGAAAATACTCAATATTATTTGGATTAGATAATGAATCAAAAATGGTACAAAAATGTTTCATTTGGAAATTTCGAACTTTCGAACTTCATACAGTTCGACATCATGTGACATATCTTGACAACGGGAATTTCGGTGCAACTGAGAATAGTTTAGATTTCAGGATTTATTTAAAGTGGGTTTCATCATCTTCAAGATTACATGAATAATGAGACAAAATGAAAAAAACACTGTATTTAATATGAATATTTTTGAACGTCATGCAGTTCGTACTCATGGAATATATCTTGAACAATCGCTTCAGATTCTGTCTGGATTTTTTAAAGAGCTACGAAGGAACAGAAATTCCTCCGTGGTTTGGAGAAGCAACAAAATCGTTTCGCTGCCACAAGCGCAACAGAAATAGCTGCTTCAACCAAATAGGCTATTGCCACTACCACTGAATGATTAATTTGTTTTCCACAGCTTCAGTGAACATCCCCGTTACGGTGGGGATGGATCAATTTCTCTCGCTTAGGAAGTTCTTTCTGGAAAGTAGATGGCGCATTAAATAAGATAAGTCTCATTACCCGCTTACCACATGTTCATTTTTTCTTCAAAATTCTTGCTGTTTAGGTTTAAAGAAATAAAAATACATATCTACGACGAATTTATGCAGTGAATTGTTTTGCATTATTAACTGATGAAATTTAATGCACCAAATCAAACATAATGTAAAAGCAACGTACAGGTTGCACAAAAATGGGCGAAATTGTTGTAGAATAATATTAAACTCGCACGATTAATAGGGAAACATGCTAGAGGTTATTACTGCTCAGATGAATTGTATCATTAAGCATAATATTTATTTTCATAATAACCAAGTTTAGGAACGTTATTCAGTTCAAGTACGTTTATCTATTTGAATAGTCAGAGTTAAACTAGACTAAAACTAATAATATACACAAAATATGTTAAATAATAACAGTTTTCTGGGGTTTTTTCATATGTCACAATTTTCCGAATAGATTAAGTAGTGAAACCAATGGCACTGATAGTAAATTATAAGAAATAGTACTGTGAGGAGAACTAAACGGTAGCACAATTGCAATGCAAATGGAATAACAGTTAGACAATAGTATTTAAATGCAAGAAAGAATATAATAGCACTTCAAATAGAATAATGGATAAGATCATAGCACTGCAAACAGAATAAAAGATAAGGTATAATAATTACCCCCTCAAGCAGCTGCTTGCCACAGAGGTTTTACAGGAGCCTGTCAGTTTATATGCCATAGTAGAAGGTCTGAGGATGGCAGGACCTCAGCAGAAAACCAACCTGAACACCTATGCCTTACCCAGGGCTCGAACCCAGGTACCTTAGATTAGTAGCCAAGCGCGCTAACCACTCGGCCACGGGACGGCTGAAAAGATAAGATAATAGCACTGCACTGGAATAAAGGATAAGATCATAGCACTGCAAATAGAATAAAGAATAAGATCCTAACACTGCAAATAGAACAAAGGATAAGATCATATCACTGCAAATAGAAAAAAGATAAGATCATAAACTACAAATAGAATAAAAGATAAGATCATATCACTGCAAATAGAATAAAAGATAAGATCATAACACTACAAAAAGAATAAAGGATAAAATCATAACACTACAAATAGAATAAAGGATAAGATCATAGCACTGCAAATAGAATAAAGGATAAGATCATAACACTACAAATAGAATAAAGGAAAAGATCATAACACTGTAAACAGAATAAAGGATAAGATCATAGCACTGCAAGTTGATTAAATTTTTAAGGCATTAACAGTGCAAGTACAATAGATTAAACAGTAAAGCACGAAACTTAAAATTTCGCTCATTATGTTTACATAGATAAATCAATCTCAGCGAAGTACATTACCGCAAGGCTACACATCAAAACCCTTATTTAGTATGGATGCCTTTTTTCCCTTCCGGAAGAAATTCTTGTTCTCTTGAATACCCATTGTACAATCAATTACAGATCGAAAAATCAGGTTTCTCTTCTGTTTCATTGGCATTGTCCTAGAGTACAGCGACAAAAAGCAAACACGACTAGCGCAATCTGTTCTGGTTACTCGATGGTTAATGTAATGATCGTTCATTTCGGAAGGCGAGTTACTTCAGCAGCGTAAGCGATTGTCTGGGTTTGTATTCGAAAACTAAAAACTCGCCGGAAAGCGGATGGCATCCTCAGTTGCGTTACAGATGTAAACAACCTGTTCTCTCACCAACGGAATGAATGACTGTGCCTCCTTGGTTGTTCAAAAGGTGGAGAGACACTTGTAGGGAGATTGATGAGCTGCACTCTCCAACGTTCTCTATAAGAAATCAGCTGATGATTCTTGGAGAATTGGGAATGTAAGCACAAAGCCTTTGCAGAAATATGGGTGATAATTCGTCGTTTGATAAATGATAATGAGTTTCGTTCAGCTCTTTGTAAAAGTCGAGTCATCAATAAGTTACATCTTAACTATCCCTTAATATTTTCTGCTGTAACGATGTTATTACGTTTGTACACAATAATTGAACTGGGTATTGTAAGCCATTATTGTGTTTAATTTTGTTATCAGCAAATATATTTCTAATGGAATGAGCGGAATAAAGGAAGTGAAGGAAGAAAGAAAAGTTTTCGATGTAGTAACAAACATAATGATAAATGTAATAACAGTAAAAAGCTAATTTCTGGAGCCAGTAAATTTATTAATAATAATAAATAAAAAATAAATACCCCCTCAAGCAGCTGCTTGCCACAGAGGTCTGACAGGAGCCTGTCAGTTTATATGCCATAGTAGAAGGTCTGAAAGGATGGCAGGCCCTCAGCAGAAAAACAACACAAACAGCCATGCCTTACCCGGGGCTCGAACCCAGGTCCCTTAGATCAGTAGCCAAGCGCGCTAACCACTCGGCCATTGGGACGGCTTATATAATAATAATAAAAAGGGAAAATTAAAAAACTCCTGTAAAGAACTGTACTGCTTGAAAGTGTAATTGTAAAATAATAATAATATCTTTATTCAAATAGATGAACGTACAAAATAAAAACTTTGAAAACAAACACCAAATATTAAAATTCAATTTTCCTTGCTCCAGTAGGAACCATAGGGTCAACAGACTCATTCCACCTTTTTCGATAAAATGTTGTTATGTTATATAGATAAGTATACGATATAACTTAGCATAGCATAAATAATCAAAGCTGAATGCCATAAACATATAGATATTAAAATGAAAATGATGTTTATATCTTTCTGTTATTAATTATTCTTGTAATACACAATATATATAGAATATATATATATTGTGTATTACAAGAATATATATATATATAGAATATTCTTGTAATACAAGGAGCAAATTTAAACTGTAAAAATTGAGTAAGATATACTTAATCTAGCTCATTTCTTCCAATTTGTTGGCCAAACATTTTTGGATACGTAACTAAAAGATTTTCCCAATTCAGAGTATTCATTAAAAAATGTATATTTTTGTTTTAGAATCAAGAGATCTTCTTGATTCTTTAAAAATATTTTTTTCCAATTAGAAATGTATGTTTTAGTTTTTAAGTAGAGAATTTTTCTTTAAGAATATAGCTTTTTTTCTGGTGCCCTTCACTAAATTTGGGTTGGATGGGATTACTTTAAAAGAATCAGGCATTTCTAAAGACGACTCGAGTGAAGAATTCTAACTACTGAAACCTAATTACTTCTTCCATGAGCTTGTCCGTTCGCGATGGGATTAACCAAAGAGATCCGTTGGAATCGTTCACTGAAGTATAAAATGAAACTCCTCTTAGTAGCCAGGAAGGAGCTCATGAGTCAGCAACAAATCTGCTCCAAATCAATCGCAAACAGAAGAGGGGAAAAAAATTTATCAAGAGAAGAATGCGAACTTTTCAATGAGTTCTCCAGCAACTTCCTTTAGACTACGTGGGAAGATGGTGAGTACATCATTTCGTAATTTCTGGTCGAAATACAAATCTTTAATCTCAAGTTAAAAACACGGATTTTTCTTTTTAGAATACAATCAGATACAATAACAATCGAACATAAGATGATTTCGCAGTAACGATGTGATCGTAGGTGACAATCAAATATTTTTTTCATTTTGCCATGGTAGGTTGATTTCTTTCATAATCTGGTTCGTAGAACGCAAAGTTCATATTCGCAAATTCAATTTATCTTACGTGAAAACGGAAACGAAAATAGAACACGGTAGTTTCCCGATAAAGTGTCTCTATATCAATAAAAGAAAAAAAAATAAAGAATAATTACTAACAACAAGGATATCACTCTTAGTTGGACTCGATGTCAATTTTAGAGAAAAAATTATCTTCAGCCCGGTGGTATAGAAGCTACTTGCTGCCGATAACTCTGACCGCTTTGTTATCTGCCGCGAGTTAAAATCTCTGATGTTATGAACCATTTCACTATCAGTACACCATTTTCTCTTAACATGAAATGTTATCAGGAGGTCGTGGGTTCGTATCCCACCCTGATCAAGACAAGTTTTCCTCTAAATTTGTTATCGATGTTAAATTAAGAATGGCATCACCCTTGACAGTTGGAGAAAAACATCGAGATTTTCCTTTAATTACTGGGGCGGGGGTGGCTCAGTCGGTAGCGCGCCAGGCTCGTAATCTGTAGTTCCCAGGTTCGAGTCCCAGCTGGGTCAGCGTTGAGATTTATCTCCGCAAAATTTCCCCGCCCTGCCCACGGTCAGTAGGGGACACCGATGGGCTTGGAAAGGCCGCCGTCCGTCGGATGGGACGTTAAGCCGTGGCCCCGTGTGTGGGAGAGCCATACCCTGTGCACGTTAAAGAACACGCTGGATGGCCTTGACGGGAGGCTACCATCTGTCTCCCAACAGCTGTTCCAGTGGGTCCCCTCCCCCCAACCTTCTCTGAGCCTTCGGGGTCCATGTGACCTGGCCATTTAGCCCATGGTGTGCAAAAAAGTGCCGCTCAGAGGTAAAACAACCCAACCCAATCCTTTAATTACTAACCACGTGAGGTTTTTCTCTATTGGCATAAGCAGATTCCGATTGGGTTCGGTTGTTTTACCTCTGAGCGGCACTTTTTTGCACACAATGGGCTAAATGGCCAGGTCACAAGAACCAGGAATGGGCTAAATGGCCAGGTCAGAAGGACCAGGAATGGGCTAATTGGCTAGGTCACAAGAACCAGGAATGGGCTAAATGGCCAGGTCACAAGGACCAGGAATGGGCTAAATGGCCAGGTCACAAGGCTCAGAGAAGGTTGGGGGAGGGGACCCACTGGAACAGCTGTTGGGAGACAGATGGTAGCCTCCTTCAAGGCCATCCAGCAAGTTCTTTAGCGTGCGCAGGGTATGACTCTCTCGCATACGGGGCCACGGCTTACCGTTCCATCCGACGGACGGCTGTCTTTCCAAGCCCATAGGTGTCCCCTACTAACCTTGGGCAGGGCGGGGAGTTTTCAAAATGGGATACTTGGACAGGTCACAAGGATCCTAAGGTTTCAGAGCTGGGTAGAGGAAGAGTATTCAGTGGACAGCTATTAGGAGACAGATGGAAGTTTCTATCAAGACCATTCAGCAAGTTGTTTAACGGACCCAGGTTATGACTCTCTTCAAACGGGACCATGGTTTATCATTTTATTCGATGGAGGCGGCATTTTGTTTTTTGCATGTCGGTATTATTTTTTCTCATCGAGATTAGAGCGGAAATTAGCGCAAAAAATCTCAACGGAGCCAAGTGGGAACTCGAATTTGGGATGATCTTTGAGCTACAGACTGAGCTAATCCTCTCCCCGTTTCAAGTGTGTAGAGAGGCGTTAGAGTAGAATGAAAAACAGCCGACTAGAATCAGAGATAATCGAGTAGAATCGAACAGAAGCAGAGAGAATCGAGTGCAGTCAAAAAAAATGGAGAAAAAAGAAGACAACCGAATAGAATTAGAGAGAATTTAGTGTAATAAGAGATAATTCAGTAGAATCTGAGAGAATAGAGCAGAAAGAAAGAGAACTGGGTCGAACTGGAAGAAATAGAATCGAAAAGAATGAAAGAGAACTGAATAGAATGTGAAGAAAGAGAATTGAGTAGAAAGAAGAGAATGAATCGAATTCAAGGAAAGAGAATCGAGTAGAATCGAAAAGTAGCAGAAAGACACAAGTAGAATCAAAGATAATGGCGTAGATGAGAATTAGAGGGAATCCAGTGAAACAAGAGATAATCGAAAAGAATCGTAAAAAAAATTAAGTACGATGAAAGAAAATCGAATAGAATCCAACAATAGCGGAGAGACGCAAGTAGAATCAGAGATAATGGAGCAGACAGAAGAGTACAGAAAAGATTAGAGAGAATCTAGCAGATTAAGATATAATTCAGTAGAATTCGGGATAATGAAGTAGAAAGAAAGAGAACTGGGTCGAATTGGATGAAAGAGGTTGGGTTGTTTTACCTCTGAGCGGCACTTTTTTGCACACCATGGGCTAAATGGCCAAGTCACATGGACCCCGAAGGCTCAGAGAAGGTTGGGGGAGGGGACCCACTGGAACAGCTGTTGGGAGACAGATGGTAGCCTCCCGTCAAGGCCATCCAGCGTGTTCTTTAACGTGCACAGGGTATGGCTCTCCCGCACACGGGGCCAAGGCTTAACGTCCCATCCGACGAACGGCGGCCTTTCCAAGCCCATCGGTGTCCCCTACTGACCGTGGGAAGGGCGGGGAATTTTGCGGAGATAAATCTTAACGCTGACCCAGCTGGGACTCGAACCTGGGAACTACAGATTACGAGCCTGGCGCGCTACCGACTGAGCCACCCCCGCCCCTGGATGAAAGAAAATCGAGTAGAAAGAAAAAGAACTGAGTCGAATTGGAGGAAAGAGAATCGAGTAGAATCGAACCGTGGCAGAGAGAGGAAAGAATATAATTTGAGAAAATCAAATAGAATAAGATATAATTCAGTAGAATCTGAAAGAATGAAGTAGAATCAGAACTGAGTCGAGGTAGAGAACATCGAGTAAAATAAGATAATCGAGTAGAGTCAGAAAAAATGGAGTATGATGAAAGAGAAGAATCGAGTAGATCGAACAGTAACAGAGAGATGCAACTACAATAAAAGCTAATGGAGTAGACAGAAGAGTATCGAATAGAATTAGAGAGAATCGAGTATGCGATAATTCGGTAGACACAGAGAGAATGAAATAGAAAGGAAGAGTGTTGGGAAGAATATGATATAATCGAGTAGAACCAGAAAAAATGAATAGCAATAAAAGGGATTGGGTTGTTTTACCTCTGAGCGACACTTTTTTGCACACCATGGGCTAAATGGCCAGGTCAGATGGACCCCGAAGGCTCAGAGAGGTTTGGGTGAGGGGACCCACTGTTGGGAGACAGATGGTAGTCCCCCGTCAAGGCCATCATCCAACGTGTTCTTTAACGTGCACAGGGTATGGCTCTCCTGCACACGGGGTCACGTCTTAACGTCCCATTCGACGGACGGCGGCGTTTCCAAGATCATCGGTGTCCCCTACTGACCGTGGGCACCGCGGGGAATTTTGCGGAGATAAATCTCAACGCTGACCCAGCTGGGAATCGAACCTGGGAACTACATATTACGAGCCTGGGGCGCTACCGACTGAGCCACCCCCGCCCCAATAAAAGGGAACAAAATAGAATCATATCCGTATAATCGAGTAATATCAGTGACTTCTCTTTATTCTGTAAATTTTATCGCTTTCTTTGGTCACCTGAATCCCACAATCCTTTGAGAAACAGCGAGCGTCTTTAGTTGCGTAGTCTTCATTCTTCGCTCTGTATTTCCATCTGAAAAATAATTAATTTCCCAATGAGATTGCTTCCAAACGAAATCCTACGTCATTTGCTTTAAAAAAAGTGATCTGAGAAATATTTCTGACTTTTTACACTCTCATGTTCTTTTCTTTCTGTTTAGGGAACAAATTTAAATCTCTGAAATAATTTCGTTTCAGTTTTCCTCGTTGAACGGCTGGCCCTTTTATTTCTCTCTACTCGGTACAGTCGCTCAAAAAAATATCCGAACACTACGGTTGATTACAGAATTCAGAAAAAATATCTGGCAACGATTTTTTTTTAGAAATTATTAATCTGGGAACCTTCGTGTCACGTGACACGAAGGTTGTCAGATCACTAATCGTTGGCAGATATTTTTCTGAATTCTGCAATCAACCGTAGTGTTCGGATACTTTTTTTGAGCGACTGTACGCCTGTAAAATGTTACCGTCATAAGAATTTTTTTTAGAAAAAAAAAACCATCATTAATCTTTTGTATATTATTCATAATTAGAAGAGATTTTGTACCTTCCACACATATAATATTCTTAATTAATCATTTTAAAAAAAAACACGAAAGACTTAATGTGCTGTCATATCAGTGGTGAAGGAATCATGCTCTCAAGTTAGACGAAAGTAGTCCCTGAGGATCACTGCCAAAAGCCTTGAAAGCTTCAGTCGACACATAAAGAAGCATAAATTACCCCGTGGAATTAAAGCGCAAATGACTAGTCATTAGAAAGTAAATTAATAGCATTAAATTACGACAGTAGATGGAAACAACTTGCCATGCAAAATCCTTACTTTGAAGACATTCATCTAAAATCCAAGAAAGCAACAACGTGAGGCAATCAGTTCCCCCCATTAACAATCCTGGGATAAGGAAACGTTGCTATTATGTTCAATAAGAAATTAAGTGCATCCCGTTTATGTTGGGATTAAACATTTTTTTTTTCCTTTGCTTTCTTATAGTTTTTATGAATCGAAGTAATTACTGATGCCAACCGAATTTTCAATCGCATTGCCTGTAGCAGTAACTTTATGAGTAAAAAATATTATCCGTATTTGAATTAGTCATAAGTATAATGAAATATTGTTGTGATTAACAGCAAAAACTAATACGAATAAGATTAATTCTTCTTCTTCCTCTTCTTCATAAAGTTATGATTAACAGCAAAGACTAGTAGGATATGTTAAATATTTCCTCCTCATCCTCATTCTCATCATCATCAAGTTATGATTAACAACAAAAACAAATACAATGCGTTTAATACTTCTTCTCATCGTTATAAAGTTATGATTAACTGTAAAGACTAACAGGATATGTTAAATATTTCATCATCATCATCATCAAGTTATGATTAACAACAAAAACAAATACAATGTGTTTAATATTTCTTCTCATCGTTATAAAGTTATGATTAACTGTAAAGACTAACAGGATATGTTAAATATTTCATCATCATCATCATCAAGTTATGATTAACAACAAAAACAAATACAATGTGTTTAATATTTCTTCTCATCGTTATAAAGTTATGATTAACAGCAAAGACTAATACAATATGTTTAATATTTCATCATCGTTTACATTCATAAAGTCCTAGAATGTTGACCTAAAGCCCTGTCTTCTTTTCAAACTGCTTATTTTATAGATCCACTTTACCTATAAATAAACATTTTGAAAAGAAGATCGGGCTGAAAATCGACATTCCATGATTGTAGGGATATGACGTTCAGGTATCAGTATCTCGACAACAACCACCATGGTGAATTACTCTCATTCTGTGACTAAATGGCCAGGTGACAAAGACCCCAAGGACTCCGAGAAATTTGGAGAAAGGAATTCACTGGTTATCTGTTAGGAGACAGATAGAAAATCTCGCCTTTTTATATAAATATATACCACATAAAGCTATTCAGTCGGTTCGCTAACACGATTTTCGAAATAATTCCACTAAAGGGTGGAAATATTAATTAATATTCATATTAAGGCAAAATTGGCGAACTAATGATTTGTTAAAAACCAGATTTCGCTAGGAGAGCAGGGTGGGGGTAGGATCAGTCGGGAGCGCTCAAGGCTCGTAATCTGCAGTTCCCACTTCGAGTCCCAACTGGGTCTCGGTTAAGAATTCCCTCCATTAACCTCGTTCTGTCCTCAATCAGAAAAGAGACATCGACGGGATTAGAAAGGCAGCCGTCCGTCGGATAAGACGTTAAGCCATGGATCAGTGTGCATAAAAGCCATACCCTTTGCACGTTAAAGAACACGCTGGGTGGCTTTGACTCTCCATCTCTTTCCTAGCATTTTATTTCCTCCAACTTTCTCGGAGCCGTTGGTCCTCGTGATGTCCACATTTAGTCCATTGCGTGCATAAAAAATGCCGCTCAGAGTTAAAACAACCCAACAACTGCAAGGGGTGAGAATAAGCCCTTCTCCTCATTTTGTTACAGGTCTTAGATATCAATTGCAATCGTACTGGTTCGTTGGGTTGGGTTGTTTTACCTCTGAGCGGCACTTTTTTGCATACCATGGTCTTAAATGGCCAGGTCACAAGGACCCCGAAGGCTCAGAGAAGGTTGAGGGAGGGGACCCACTGGAACAGCTGTTGGGAGACAGATGGTAGCCTCTCGTCAAGGCCATCCAGCGTGTTCTTTCACGTGCACAGTGTATGGCTCTTCCGCACACGGGGCCACGGCTTAACATCCCATCCGACGGACGGTGACCTTTCCCAGTCCATCGGTGTCCCCTACTGACCGTGCTGGTAGTAATTACTGAGTAATTACTTCCGAATCGTGGGAAGGCGGGGAATTTTGTGGAAATAAATCTCAACGTTGACCCAGCTGGGACTCGAACCTGGCGCGCTACCGACTGAGCCACCCCCGCCTCCTAACTGGTTCGTAATCATTAAATGAATTTGTCATAACTGTTATTCAGTAATAATGTAATCGTAGGAAAATGTCCTGTAGACAAGAAACACTTGAAGTAATTTGAAGAAAAAAGAATTGGTTTCGTCCTTAATGGGATTATAACCCACTTCTCTCAGAAGCATGCTAGGGAAGTGGGTTCGAATCGTACTCAGGATGAAATCAATTTTTTTTCAGCAAATTATTTCAAGTCAAAATTATTATGTCTAGACTTATTAGCCAAACTCATTAACTCTAACTGCATAAATAGTAATATTTAACCGCATTCGTATTAGTCTTAGCTATTAACCGTAACCGCAATCAGTTGTAAAAACTGCCTGCCACCTCATAAATCATAATTATGAACCTTTGCTACACTTGATGTTCTTACTAACGGTAAAAATGTTGCCTCTCATATAATTGTATTAAGTATAATAACCGTACTTTCACTTCATTTTATCCATAACATTACTGAA
The DNA here is from genome assembly GCA_038380435.1 of Ryuthela nishihirai. NCBI lineage: Eukaryota > Metazoa > Arthropoda > Arachnida > Araneae > Heptathelidae > Ryuthela > Ryuthela nishihirai. The sequence goes on from JAWZYU010000021.1 coordinate 50,201,026, forward strand.
CTGACGTTTTTGACGGCAATGTTCGTTTGAAGACAAATGTACATATTTGATATTCCAATGCAAATACGTGTTTTTGGAGATAAAAAACTGTCTAGCAAAAAAAGTCATTTTTGCCACTATAACTAAAAATCATTACTATATTAAATTATACAAATGGACTCTGATTATCTTTTTCCTCCTGTAATCTAATTAATTTCGCAGACAGCAAAATAATCAAAATTCAACAAAATTAAAAGAATAAAAATCACACATAAAACTTTTTTTAAAATATTTGTGAAGTGTCTTTACACTGGAGAGAGTTGCGTGACAGATCAATTTTTTAATCTTCAGAAGTTTAATGCCAGATGTCTCTTCCATTTATTTTTAATTCTTGAGCGTAAATATCATTCAGGTAATTAGAGTTAAATTGGAAGTTTTAAACTAATCACTTTGCATTTCAAATGAATAAATGAAGATTTTTTCTTCTCTCTTAATACCCATCCAGTTTCAATTTACTCTTCGTCCTCCAGAAGCTAAGATTCTTCTTCTTCCCTACAGAGACAGCAAAACGGTTAAAAAAGAAACCACTGCAGCCAGTTCCTCCAACGCCATGCTTCAAGCCCTAATTGGAGCTGAGGTAAGAGTCCTTTTGAAATAGTTCCTTCCCGAAAACTGGTCGCATCTTCTCCTCTTCTTATCATTGTCGCTCTTCTCCTTCTCTTCTTCATGTTGCAGTCGTTATTGTTGTTGTTATCGTCATCGTTGTTTTTGGCTGTTATTCTTGTTGTTGTTTTCTGCGTAATAGTTGTTTCTTGCAGCAATTGTAGCTCCTTCTTACAACTATTATCGAAGTTCTTTCTGATTCTGTGCTCCCCCTCCGAGGGCACTTGAGCACAAAGGAAACTGACAGAACGATAAGCTCGGCTGGAGAATAGCGAGAACGGCCACACCTCTAACGGGGAAGACAAAGCGAAAACCACTCGGTAGCCGAACATAAACAATTATTGCTGCAGTGTGATTGTGGATCGATTCTATAGCACTGTAGTGTGACTGTGAATCGACACTACTGTGGAGGTATGAATCAACTCTGACCATTCTGAAGTGTGATTGTAAATCAATGCTATGCATTTTGAGGTGTGATTGTGAAATGCCGTTATGCCATTGTGGAGTGTTATTTTGAATCAGCGCTATACCACTGTGAAGTGTGATTGTAAATCAGCGCTTTGCCACTCTGAAGTGTGTTGTAAATCAGCGATTTACCACTCTGAAGTGTAATTGTGAATCAGTGATATGGCACTGTGAAGTGTGATTGTAAATCAGCGATTTGCCACTCTGAAGTGTGATTGTGAATCAGTAATATGATACTATGAAATGTGATTGTGAATCAGCACTATGTCATTGTGAAGTGTGATTTTGAAATGCCCTTATGCCTTTGTGCAGTGTGATTGCGAAATGCCGCTATGTCACCGTGAAGTGTGATTGCGAAATGCCGCTATGTCACCGTGAAGTGTGATTGCGAAATGCCGCTATGCCACTGTGAAGTGCGATTGTCAGTCAGCGCAATGCCACCATTAAATGTGATTTTGAAATGATGCTATGACACTGTGGAGTATGATTAAGAAACGGCGCTCTACCACTATGAAATTCGATTATGAATCAATACTATACCAGTGTGAGGTGTGATTGTGAAATGCCGTTATGCCACTATGCAATGTGATTATGAATCAACGTTTTGCAGTGTGATTTTGAAACTCCATTACACCACTCTTAAGTGTAGTTACGAATAGAGACTTATACCTTTGCTCAGTCTGATTGTGAATCGTCACAATACCTATACGAGCTAAGACTGCTATCTAATGCTCTACAACTGAGCCATCGATTTCGCAATTACACTTCACAAGTGATATTTAGTATGATTGCAATTCAACACTATAGCACTATTCACAGTGATTATGAATCAAGCTGTACTATTGTGCAGTGTGATTCCGAATCAGCGCTGTACTGTCTTTTTTATCAATATTAATAATAATTCTTTATTTCCTTCTCATTTACATGTACAGAGTCGATCACAGCAAGCTCTGAGAGCTTCACTGTAAGAATAATGGTACATACTCCTAGCAAATATCGCACACAATTAATTGAGAAAATAGAGTAAGCACTTAATAAAATTTCCGCGAAGTTTGATGTATCTTATCCGCAGCAAGAGTTAAATACATGCAGTTACAAATAGTTGATGTATATCGCTTACATATTGACATTCATATATATGAAGTCATGATATATATAAATATAAAATTACAAAAGATCTTTAATGTTAAGTTTAGGATAGAGGTACTTTTTATACTCTTAACTTTTTAATACCCAGTTTTTGGTCTCAGATTTAAGTTTTGATATGGCATATCTATACACATCGTCAACAGGTAACACTTTATGGAGCACATGTTTGTTTTTATTAGAAGACAGAGTGGTTCTTTTTAACTGTCGGCGAAATTGACCTCAGTATCGAATTTTGCAAGTTGCTGATTTTCCTTAAAAATGTTTTGAAAGTATTGCCATATGCAATAATTCAATTTCGTATGATAGATTCGCATATAGTTTTATACTACATCAATATGCTGACATGAGAGGGTACGAAATAGTTTATACAGTAAATATCTGTTGCACAAATTCCTATTCTGTCACATAACTTAGAAATATGTGTTGTCAATTTGAAATTCGAATCAATGATTAGGCCTAAATAGTTATATTGCTTAACGATTTCAAGAGGAACACATGAGCATCCAGAGTCATCAGAGACGGATTGGTTCAAACAGTGAATAGTATGGGCTTTGATTTCAGGTAGAATTCGGTTATTAATTATCTCCGAGTGAATGTACATTAATTAATTTTATTGGCATTCAGTATTAATGAGTTGCAGTTAAGTCATCAAATAATATTATTGAAATCTGATTGTAATTTATTTAAAGCTATTTTGCAATCACGTTACTATTGACAAGAACGATATCATCAGCATATAGATATACACAGTCGTATCAGAATAATATGACCACCTACAATAGTATATATGGTAGGTGGTCATATTATTCTGATACGACTGTGTATAAATGCTCTTTTGTTACAACAATCATTCTTAGGCCCAAGAATTGAACCCTGTAGTACCCCCCTATGTAATTTTGCGTAGGTCACTCTCAATATTGTTTATTTTAGTTATAGAATATCTATTGAAAAAGTAATTTTTGAACCAATTATAAATCCTTCCTCTCATTTAGGTATTTTATATAATTTATTCAGCAAAATATTGTGGTCCAACACATCAAACGTTTTACTCAAGTTCATAAATATAGAAAAGCTAACTTTGCCCTCATTTAGATTAGAACACATTTCGTCAGAAAAGCCGTCTAATAATGTTGCAGTGCTCTTATTATTTTGAAATTCATATTACCTAGAAAAAATAATATTATATTTACTCAGATAGCTTTTTATTAGATTAAAAACGTAATTTTTTCAATAACGTGGAAAAATAGTGACATGTGTATAATTTTTGCATTATTTTTATATTATTTCTCTTCACCAGATTTGTAAATGGGTCTAATAATTGAAATCTTCATTTAAGGTGGACTATAGGACGTATCAAATATCAAGTTTAATAATTTTGAGATCATTGGTGATAATGAAAATTTAGAGTGTTTTAAATGTTGGAAATGTATCCTATCTATTCCTGAAGATTTACGGTGTTCCAAACTATCAATTATTCCTACAACCTCACCATTAGTGATCTTAGGAAAGTAAAAGCTTCGTTTATTACACGTTCATTTGTATTGTTCTTGATTACGAAAGTCGTTCTTTTCCATTAATTTATTGATCCAATTTACAAATTTATTGTTATTGTAAGTTGTTTGCAATTTGCAGGTTTGAATTCTGTCAAGAAAGGAGATATTACCCTTGTTCTTGGTGACTTCAATGCCAAAGTTGGTACTGACTCTGACCTTTGGGGAGGAGTAATAGGCCCTTTTGGTATTGGTAGCTGCAATGGCAATGGGCAACGTCTCCTACAGGTAAGTAAACTCAATGGATTCAGAATAACTAACACTTATTACAAACACCGCGACATACATAAGTACACATAGGTTTCACCTGATGGGCTGCATAAGAATATGATTGATTGCATATTAATTAACAGCAAATGGGCGTTCTGTTAGGAATATAGGGGAGCTGAAATTGGATCTGACCATTACCTTGTTAAAAGTGTGTTGCAACTTAAACTTAAAAAGTGTTGTGCTAGGGTTAAAAAATTCACTTTTAATACTGAAGCTCTGAAAGATCCAGTTATAGCCAAAGCTTACCATGATAGGTTACTTAGTCATTATGACAGTCATGGTTTGCTTACTACTGAAGTTGAGGAAGAATGGGATCATTTTAAACAGGCTTTTTTGGCCACTAACAGTACTCTTTTAGGAAAAAAGGAGCAGAAGAGGCAAAATTATCTGAGTGATAAGGCACTTGAGCTTATTTCGGAAAGAAAGAACTGCAGGAATGCCCTTAATCAATACCCTACTAGTCCTAATAGAAAGCATTACAGAGACCTTAATAAACTTGTAAAGGATCAGTTAGCTGCTGATAAGAATCTTTGGCTTAATGGTTTGGCTGACAAAGCCGAGGAAACAGTTAGACAGCACAACAGCAGAGAGCTGTACCAGATAGTTAGTGTTTTGTGTGGTAGAAAACGGACAGGCATACAAGGATTGAAGGATAAACAAGGTAAGGTTATAGAAGGGGAGGATTCTGTCATGGCTAGGTGGGCTGAGCATTTCAGTGATGTTCTAAACAATGTAGTTAGTTCTACTCCCATTGTTTGCAATGATGATAGATGCATTGGTGGCTTTAATGTTGGCCCTATAACACAATCTGAAGTTATTTTGGCTGTTTCTAAACTTAAACTTCATAAATCCCCAGGGGTAGATGAAATTACTACGGAAAAGCTTAGAGCTGGGAATGTTTCGGTTACCACTTGGATGACTGAAATTCTGAATCTCTTTTATGATAAAGGCATGGTTCCTAAGGATTTTACCAGAGCTATTGTTATCCCTATTTTCAAAAAAGGTGATCGCAGTTCTTGTGATAACTATAGGGGTATCAGCCTACTCTCTGTTCCAGGTAAAGTTCTTTCCATGATTGTGCTTAATAGAATTAAGTATCTGGTTGACAGTCAATTGCGTGATGAGCAATGTGGATTCAGAAGTGGTAGGGGATGTGTGGATCAGATATTTTCACTTAGGCAGATTCTTGAGAAATGTTTAGAGTTTCAGAAACCTTTGGTTGCTAGCTTTGTTGATTTCAAAAAGGCTTTCGACTCTGTTGATCGTCATAATTTGTGGTTGATTGTGAAATCATATGGTATACCAGACAAGTTAGTTAACATAATGAAAGCTCTCTATAATAACACTGAGTCGTGTGTGAGAGTTGGTAAGGCTTGTAGCAATTGGTTTAGCATTACTTCTGGTGTTCGACAAGGGTGCATTTTGTCTCCTTTTCTCTTTAGCTTGGTTATTGATTATGTTATGCGAAATTCACTTCAAGGGAGAGATTTTGGCCTTAAATGGGCTGGAGATACGAAAATTTCTGATTTAGATTATGCTGATGATTTAGCCCTTTTGGCAAATGATGTTGATGAGATGAACTCTTTCATTCGAGCTGTTGATGAGACTGGTAGTAGAGTAGGTTTGGTTATAAACAGAGAGAAAACTAAAGTGATGAAAATTGGTCAGGCAGGCTGTGATTCAGTTAATCTGAATGGTTGCAGTCTTGAGCAGGTGTCACAGTTTAATTATCTTGGGAGCTATGTAACAGATAATGGTGATGTGCGGCATGAGATTTACAGACGAATAGGGATTGCTGCTGGGACTTTTAAGAACCTATGGAGAGTGTGGAGAAATAGGCGTATACACCTAAAGACTAAAATTAGACTGTATAATAGTTTGGTTCTTTCTAGGGTTAGTTATGGTAGTGAAACTTGGACGCTGTGTAAACGAGATAACAGGAAACTAGATGCTTTTGATTCCAGATGCTTACGCAGTATCTTGGGCATTAGGTGGTTCAACTTTGTAACTAACGATGAGATTAGGGAAAGGAGTTTGCAACCTCCTTTAAGCAGCATATTGTGCAGAGAGAGACTCCGTTGGTTTGGCCATGTTGCCCGTATGAATAATTATAGATTGGCGAATAGGGTTATGAACAGTGTGCCTAAAGGCCTCAGAAAGAAGGGGAGACCTAGGATGCGGTGGGCAGACAATGTCAAACAGGACCTTGTTAGAATTGGTGTGCAGTGGCCAGATGCAGTAGATGCAGCTCAGGATAGACTTGCTTGGAGAACTAAATTGCACGGTTTGGTTGGACCTCCGTAGCCCATGGCTGCTTGAGGATGATGATGATGATGATGAGGGTACTTAAAGTTTTATCTGTGTATTTTAAAATTTTGCTCTCGTCATTTTGTCTTGTTTTATTGCCAAAAATATTATTTATATGTTTCCATGTTACTTTCACTTTGCCTTTTGCATCTACAAATACACAGTCATATCTGAATAACATGACCACCTACCATTCGTATTATTAGGTAGGTGGTCATGTTATTCTGATACGACTGTATATTGCTTTTTGGAATTTCTAATCATTTTAGTAAACCTTATTACTAATATTTACATAATTGTCTTTGTGGGTATTATTGTTTTTGTTATTTTTATGTAATATCCATAGTTTGTCCCTTTTTTTATTTCATTACTTATTTCACCAGTTATCCATTTTTTTTCTTTTCAGTTACGCTTTATAGGAATACTTTTACGTTTATTCATCATTATCAAAATTATTAAATATATTACCAATTTTCAAATAAAGCTGTTGTGGTTCATTTATATTAGGTTGGGTTGGGTTGTTTTACCTCTGAGCGGCACTTTTTTGCACACCATGGGCTAAATGGCCAGGTCACATGGACCCCGAAGGCTCAGAGAAGGTTGCGGGAGGGGACCCACTGGAACAGCTGTTGGGAGACAGATGGTAGCCTCCCGTCAAGGTCATCCAGCGTGTTCTTTAACGTGCACAGGGTATGACTCTCCCGTACACGGGGCCACAGCTTAACGTCCCATCCGACGGACGGCGGCCTTTCCAAGCCAATCGGTGTCCCCTACTGACCGTGGGCAGGGCGGGGAATTTTGCGGAGATAAATCTCAACGCTGACCCAGCTGGGACTCGAACCTGGGAACTACAGATTACGAGACTGGCGCGCTACCGACTGAGCCACCCCCGCCCCATTTTTATTAGGTAAAAAGGGAAGATTTTAGTTTATGTTTTACATTTTTATCATTGAAATTAGCAGTCCTCCGAATACAATCAGTTCTCATTTCTTCTTTAGAATAATGACCATTATGTGAACTTCCACACATCGTGACTGTCATGACCATATAACGTTGGTTATTTGATTTGTACATGCGCCAGTGATGGTATTGTTATGGGCAGTTTTTAATAAAATGTGATTATACATGACTGGGACAATAAATTGTAACTCCGTATTTTTTTCTCTGGTATAAAAGTGTATGGTTTGCATATATCCAAATTCACTGAGTAAAGTTTTACATATTTCAACTCCAAATTTTTCCGAATTGACTAATCAATGTTAAAATCACCAGTCATGGTAACTGAGGTTAGGTTTACAATTAGCAACATCCATGAATGGAAACTTTCTAAAAAATGGTTAATATTTGAGCTGGGTGATCTATAAATAGCAATAATATCAAATTTAGTTTGCGTTATCTCGATATTGATATGTATAGCTTTGAATGGTTTTACAGATATTTCACTCATTTACAATTTACATTTTCGCTACAATACACAGTCGTATCAGAATAATATGACCACCTACCATACATATACTATAGTAGGTGGTCATATTATTCTGATACGACAGTGTATACACATACACCACGACCACCAGTTTCGACAGGATCTAAACTGGTGACATTAAAATTATGCATATGGCAATTGTTATGTTGAAAAGTGTTGTAGATTATTTCAGTAAGAAAATTATTGTTCGATGATTTCATCAACATATATCATAAGAGTATCGAGTATTTTTTCACACTCTTAATACTAACATGCAAAACAAAAAGAGAGTTTGATTAGTTAGTTCAGTTCAAACGTTTATGGGTCCAATTTGCCAAAATTATCAGTTATTGAAAAATAATCTGTGGATTCTAATTTTCTAAAGAAGTCTTCCACGAGTAGGGAAAAAATTTGCTCATAATTCAAGTGATCTCCATTGGAACTGAGCAAAGTGAAAGGTATACTAAAAACAAGCAGCGGCAGAAGTCTGCTGCGTCGGCATAGAAAGATTCAAATATTTACATATGGTCTACACGTGACTTTGAGAATGTCCCTTTATCCTCGTTTACAACCGCTAATCCGGAAAGGGTGGAAAATCTCTCAGGCGTAACACACAGAAAACTGATTGCTGCACTGTCCACAGCCAGAAGACAAACAAGGCAATAAAAGCATTGTTCACACTATAAAACCTTTTATGTTACTGAAATCCTTTACCTAAATGGTCTTGCTTGCTTCATCTGTTTTAGCCAGTATTTTGCGATTTTTGTACCAGATGAATTTGTAGTTCTTTTCCTTCGGTGTTTTAGTTTCTCAAACCAGTTCTTTATTAGGGGAAGTCAGATTTTCATTTATGTAGATGTTGGGGGATTGAATGGTGCGATTGCAAATCAATGCTATACCACCGAGTTGGGTTGTTTTACCTCTGAGCGGCACTTTTTGCACACCATGGGCTAAATGGCCAGGTCACAAGGACCCCGAAGGCTCAGAGAAGGTTGTGGGAGGGGACCCACTGGAACAGCTGTTGGGAGCCTCCCGTCAAGGCCATCCAGTGTGTTCTTTAACGTGCACAGGGTATGGCTCTCCCGCACACGGGGCCACGGTTTAACGTCTCATCCGACGGACGGCGGCCTTTCCAAGCCCATCGGTGTCCCCTATTGACCGTGGGCAGGGCGGGGAATTTTGCGGAGATAAATCTCAACGCTGACCCAGCTGGGACTCGAACCTAGGAACTACAGATTACGAGCCTCGCGCGCTACCGACTGAGCCACCCCTGCCCCCTATACCACCGAGAGGTGTGATTGCAAATCAATGTTAAAAAATACCCTGTAAAGTGTGATTGTGAACAGTTCTATGCGAACCATTTCTACTGTCATGGAGAATTAATGCTATTTTACTCTGTGTGATAGGGAATGAACGTTATACTCGTGTGCAGTGTGGTTGCAAGTCAAACATCACTACTGTGAGGCATGTTTGCCAATCAACGTTATACTATTGTATTACCAAATGGAAATTAAAATTATACCACTGTGACTGCGAATCAAGATATATGACTGTGTAGGTGTGACAGCGAATCAAGGTATACCATTGTGTAAGTGTGACTGCAAATCAAACTATACCATTGTGAAAGTGTAGCTGTGAATCAAGCTATACCACTGTGTAACTGCGAATCAAGCTTCACTGTGTGTGACTGCAAACCAAGCTATACCACTGTGTAAGTGTGACTACTAATTTATGCCTCTGCTTATTTGTGACTGTAAATTAAGCTATACCATTGTGTAAGTGTGATTGCAAATCAAGCTATAACACTGTGTAAGTATGACTGCAAATCTGTACCATTGTCTAAGTATGACTACAAATCAAGCTATAGCACTGTGTAATTGTGACTGCTAATCTATATCTCTGTTTACGTGTGACTGGAAATCAAGCTATACCACTGTATGCGTGTGACTGCGAATCAGCTATACCATTGTGAAAGTGCGAATATGAATCACGTTATACCACTGTGTAAGTGTGACTTCAAATCAAGCTATTCACTGTGTAAGAGTAACTGCGAATCAAGCTATAACCACTGTAGTGACTGCGAATCTAGCTATACCATTGTTTAAGCATGACTCCAATGAAGCTATACCACTGCATAAGTGTGACTGCAAATCAAGCTATACCAATTTGTTAGTGGCAGCGAATCAAGCTATACCACTGAGCATGTCCGACTGCGAATCAGCAATATCATTGTATAAGTGTGAATACGAATCAAACCATACACTGTGCCGTACGATTACTACGTCTACATATTTCAGCATCATGATGACTTTCAGTTGATAATTTAATTCCACAGATCATCACAGTACCTATTGTTAGAACACGAGTGAGTTCACTTAATAACATAACATGAATGGGTCTCTAATAAAATGGCCACTGAGTGTATATTTCCAAAATTTCTCCTACAAAATATTGTAAGAAATCCTATACATTTCTTAAGCACAGTAAAAACGATCTTCTAGAGAGCCATAAAACTTCAGATTCTCTCCCACTAAACCACACAAAAAAGAATCGATCGTCGTTCCTCCCTTGCACTTTATATGGTTTCGGATAAGATCTCTGCGCGACATCAACTGGATGCTGCATCATAGCTCGTGGGGCATGTGATACGATAGATGCTTCATCTCTCTCTTCAGAGCGGAAAGGAGAATCATTGGAAGAGCAAAGGAACATCTTCTTCATCACATCTTGTTGGAGGATGCTTCAGTGGTTAGCTGCCCGGGCTTCAATCCGTAGCGTTGAAACTGGGAAGTTTTTGACAGTTCTCCTGAGACTGGAAGACTTTGGGTTGTTTTACCTCCTAGAGGAACTTTTGTGAACACAATAGGCTAAGTGATCAAGTCACAAGGATCCCAAAGTCTCACAGCTGGATCGTAAAAGGGGGTGGGTTACTTTACCTCACAGAGGCATTCATACACTGGGCAAAATGACCAGGTCACAAAGAGTTCAGGGATTAGGAAATGGGGTCCACTGGAAACACTGTACATTAAAGAACACACTGGATGGACTTGACTATATGGCTGTCCTGCACACGGGAGTCACGGCTTAAGGTTCCATCCAAAGGACGGCAGCCTTTCCAAGCCCATGTTTCCTCTTTCTGACTGAGGGCAGAGTGGGGGTTAGGGGAGATAAATATCAAAGCTGTCACGTGAAGAATTCGAACCTGAGAACTGCATATTATGAGCCTGGAGCACCACTAATTGAGCCAACACAATTGAGCCCAAACAAATATGAGAATAACTGATTATTTTCGATCTGTGTGAAGTATTATATGAGCCAAGGGTGAAAATGTTTCAATTGGACATAAGCCTTTGAGGAGGAAGGTGAGCTCAGCCGGCAGCATTCCGTCAGGTAATCTGATGTTTTGTTGGAGTTCAAACCTTGCCTGCATTGATATTTATCTCCTCTAAACCACCACCCTTCTCTTGCCCAGAAAGAGAACACCGATGGACTTCGAAAGACCGCCGTCCGTCGAACAGGACGTTACATCATACGCAGTACACATTAAAGCAGTGGTTCTCAACCTTTAATGCTTCATGTACCCCCTGGAAATGTGTATGTAACTGGTGTACCCCTTGTATAGATAGATAAAACTATAGTTATAGTATAACAATGGGAATAAAATAAAACATATATATCAGTGTTTCTCAACCTTTTATGCTTCACGTACCCCCTGGAAATGTGTATGTAACTGGCGTACCCCTTGTGTAGATAGATAAAACTACAGTTATAGTATAACAATGGAAATAAAATAAAACATATATATCAGTGGTTCTCAACCTTTTATGCTTCACGTACCCCCTGGAAATGTGTAATGTAACTGGCGTACCCCTTGTACAGATAGATAAAGCTATAGTTATGGTATAGCAATGGGAATAAAATAAAACATATATATCAGTGGATCTCAACCTTTTATGCTTCACGTACCCGCTGGAAATGTGTATGTAACTGGCGTACCCCTTGTATAGATAGATAAAACTATAGTTTAATATAACAATGGGAATAAAATAAAACATATATATATATGCACATTAAATTTTGTATTCATAAATTTCATATATCGATAAACACAAAAAAATGACATTTTTGCACAGCAGTGTTGCCAACTTAGCAACTTTGTTACTAGACCTAGCGACTTTTGAGTTCTCACGGCGTACCCCAAAATATTTTACGCGTACCCCACGTTGACAACCCCTACATTAAAGATATGCATGATGGGCTTGACAGAGCATTCCCATCTGTCTTCTAACAGCTGTCCAGTGAGGTCTGTTTCCTAACATCCTCTGAACCTTTGGGGTCTTTGTAACCTGGCCATTTAGCCCACTGTGTTCAGTAAAATGCCGTTCAGAGGTAAAACAATACAACAACCTACATAAATCTTTTTTAATTCTGCTACTGCGTGCTAGGCCATTCGTATTACATAATTTATTGTAGTACTGTAAATATTTCAACTTTTATTCATCTTTATGAATGGGTTGGGTTGTTTTACCTTTGAGCGGCACTTTTTTGCACACCATGGGCTAAATGGCCAGGTCACATGGACCCCGAAGGCTCAGAGAAGGTTGGGGGAGGGGACCCACTGGAATAGCTATTGGGAGACAGATGGTAGCCTCACGTCAAGGCCATCCAGCGTGTTCTTTAACGTGCACAGGGTATGGCTCTCCCGCACACGGGGCCACGGCTTAACGTCCCATCCGACTGACGGCGGCCTTTCCAAGCCCATACTGACCGTGGGCAGGGCGGGGAATTTTGACATCTTTATGAATAACACTGCAGATATTTGCAGTTCTTCTAAAACTTAATATTTATGATAAAAAAATTACGTGTTAACTCTAATGACACGGTGCTGACAGAACAGAACTTTCATCTCAGTGGCTTTATATGAGAACATGTTAGAAGGAACTTAAATTACTCACCAAGCACCTTCTTCACCAATAAGTTTTTCAACCAGGGTTGTAGCAACCTCTGGCTCTCGTAAAAAAAGTCCCTGTAGAAGAACAACGTGATTCATTAGATGGAATCCTTGGGGATTTCATCTAACAGACAGTTGTAGTTATATAGGAAACAAAGGAACAGTTGTACAAGAATAAACCTTGCACAATGGATCAGTGTTTCTCCATCTGGGACGTGGAGTCCCTGAGGGTCCGTGTGTGTTCCTAAGAGGTTCGTGAGTTGTGTGTTCCTAAGAGGTTCGTGAGTTGTGTGTTCCTAAGAGGTTCGTGAGTTGTGTGTTCCTAAGAGGTCCGTGAGTTGGCTCTAAGAGATACGTGAACTGTGACAAAGAGGTTCGGGAGTTGTGTATTCCTAAGAGGTACGTGAGTAGTGTGTTCCTGAGAGGTCCGTGACTTGTGTGTTCCTAAGAGGTCCGTGAGTTGTGTGTTCCTAAGAGATCCGTGAGTAGTGTGTTTCTAAGAGGTCCGTGAGTGGTGTGTTCCTAAGAGGTCCGTGACTTGTGTGTTCCTAAGAGGTCAGTGAGTTGTGTGTTCCTAAGAGATCCGTGAGTAGTGTGTTCCTAAGAGGTCCGTGAGTAGTGTGTTTCTAAGAGGCCCGTGACTTGTGTGTTCCTAAGAGGTCCGTGAGTTGTGTGTTCCTGAGAGGTTCGTGAGTTGTGTGTTCCTGAAAGGTTCGTGAGTTGTGTGTTCCTAAGAGATCCGTGAGTAGTGTGTTCCTAAGAGGTCCGTGTGTTGTGTGTTCCTAAGAGGTCCGTGAGTAGTGTGTTCTTACAGGTTCATGAGTTGTTCCTAAGAGATCCGTGAGTTGGCTCTAAGGGACACGTGATCTGTGCCAAAGAGGTTTTTGAATTGTGTGTTTCTAAGAGGTCCTTCAGTTATACCTAAGAGTTCCGCGAGTTCAACACAGTAGAATATAAATATTTTTTCCTCGTCATAGTTTTGTTTTATAGTTATTATTGCTAGGAAAATTGTTTTGTTTTTGTTTTTCTAGTAGCAATTTTTTTGCACTGATTTAATATAGATTTTTCACAATTCAAATGTCTTTTTATTTATAAATATTTCTGCTATTAATGTTACTTTTTAAAGTAAGAGTAAATAAACACTCAGAATATAGTTCATTGAATAAAATAAAAATTTTAAATGCCTGATTTCTACATTGGAGTGAAAACAACATGACGAAGAAAACTGTGCCTATTTGAATTTATATTATAGTTGGTTTAAATTAATAAATATACAACAGATAATCAAAATGTATTTAATAATTTTGGGGGAAATGGTCCGCAGAATTAAAGGGACGTCATAAGGGGCTTGATAGAAATTTCCACAAATGATCTTAAAGTTAATATTATCCAGGAAATTGCAGTCATTATACAAGACATGCTATACCAAATTTTCAATTACATATAACGACGGGTAAAATTAGGTCGCTTTCAGCACTTATTGCGATTGTGCTCAATTACATTTGGACGGAGATCTATGGATGGAAAGCTTCGCATAAATCAATTCGTAAATAAAACGAATATTAGTGAAAACCGTGCGTCTACTTAGTGAGTTTCCTTGCCTTGTACTATCTGCCTAATGGCATTATAATCTATGTATAATAGTTAGAATATAATAATATTTAATAATAGACATTTCGTTATTTCTTAAACAAATTTGAATGTCTACAGATGGATGGGGCGGGGTGGCTCAGTCGGTAGCGCCACGCTCGTAATCTGTAGTTCCAGGTTCGAGTCCCAGCTGGGTCAGTCGTTGAGACTTATCTCCGCAAAATTCCCCGCCCTGCCCACGGTCAGTAGGGTACACCGATGGGCTTGGAAAGGCCGACGTCCGTCGGATGGGACGTTAAGCCGTGACCCCGTGTGCGGGAGAGCCATACCCTGTGCACATTAAAGAACACGCTGGATGGCCTAGACGGGAGTCACGCTGGATGGCCTAGACGGGGGGACATCTGTCTCCCAACAGCTGTTCCAGTGGGTCCCTTCCCCCAACCTTCTCTGAGCCTTCGGGGTCCTTGTGACCTGGCCATTTAGCCCATGGTGTGCAAAAAAAGTGCCGCTCAGAGGTAAAACAACTCACAACCCTACAGATGGATAACTCACTCTCTTTTTATAAAAACTAAAGTTTCAAAAATTGAAACGCTAATTGTACATTTAATTCAGGAAAGTTAATATCTTTCATCTTTGCAGATAAATGTTTCTTTTCTGTCTAAAAGGATGATTTCGATTTGGACGTGGATACATCGGAGCCTATGGAGCCAGCAGGACAGATTCAGTTTAGCCTCGAGTTCGATTTCTACGCTTCGACCCTTGTTCTAAAGATCATACAGGCCAGGGATCTTCCCGCCAAAGACATAATAGGTAAGATATTGCTGGAACTAATCGTCTCATAAATTATATTTTTATGTATTCTATCCACTCTATAAGCAACTCTTGTATTATTTATAATATTCGTAGAAATAAAAAAAACCCTAGTGCAGTGGTTCTCAACCTTTTATGCTTCACGTATAGTCGCTAAAAAATATCCGAACACTATGGTTGATTACAGAATTCAGAAAAAAATATCTGGAGCGTGTACAGCAACTGTACACGTTCCAGTTACCGTTCACAGCAAACTGGAGCGTGTGCAGTTACTGCACACGCTCCCACGCTCCAGTTTGCTGTGAACGGTAACTGTACACGCTCAATATTTCCGTGAGTGAGCCCACACGATCTAGTATCAAAATAATATGACCCCTACAGTCGCTCAAAAAAGTATCCGAACACTATGGTTGATTACAGAATTCAGAAAAAATATCTGGCAACGATTTTTTTAGAAATTAGTGATCTGGCAACCTTCGTGTACGTACACGAAGATTGCCAGATCATTAATTTAAAAAATTAAAAAATTAATTAAATATTGTGAAGTAAAACAATGTAGAGTAAAGGTAATCCAAAGTCAATCAATACAAGCAACTTAAAGTAAACCCAAAGAAATCAGTTAAGCATGTATAAATCACAGAAGTGATTCAAGCAAGGATATTGAAAGGGATAATGTAAGCCCAATGGAAATAAATTCAAGTAAATATAAAATAAACTAAATAATGCCAAGTAACCCTCCTTTTATTGCAATAACGTAAAGCAAGTGTCATGTAAATTATAATATAAAGTCGTTATCGTTCATCTACAGGTATCTATACAAGGCCTACGCAAAGGATGGAAATAACCTAGGAGTTATTTTAGAATTGTCTTGTTTTCTCATACAACATACAAACACTTACACAAGGACATGTCCTGCTGGTCGTAGTAGCCAGGTAAGGTCTAATGGGTCGTGAATTGGCTCAGTCGGTGCGACGTAGGCTCGTAATCTGCATTTCCCAGGTTCGAGTCCCAACTGAGCCAGTATTGAGATTTATCACCGCAAAAAACTCCACTATGCCCTGGGTCAGTAGGGGACACCGATGGGCTTCGAAAGGCCGCCGTCCTTCAGATGGGAGGTTAAGCCGTAGTCTGTGTGTGGGAGAGCCATACCCTGTGCACGTTAAATAATACGCTGGATGGCCTTGACGGAAATCTACCACCTACCTCCTAACAATTGTCCAATAGGTCCCCTTTCCCCATCCTTCTCTGAGCCCTCATGGTCCTTATGACCTGGGGGCGGGGGTGGCTCAGTCGGTAGTGCGCCAGGCTCGCAATCTGTAGTTCCCAGGTTCGAGTCCCAGCTGGGTCAACGTTGAGATTTATCTCCGCAAAATTCCCCGCCCTGCCCACGGTCAGTAGGGAACACCGATGGGCTTGGAAAGGCCGCCGTCCGTCGGATGGGACGTTAAGCCGTGACCCCGTTTGCGGGAGAGACATACTCTGTGCACGTTAAAGAACACGCTGGATGGCCTTGACGGGAGGCTACCATCTGTCTCCCAACAGCTGTTCCAGTGGGTCCCCTCCCCCAACCTTCTCTGAGCCTTCGGGGTCCATGTGACTTGGCCATTTAGCCCACGGTGTGCAAAAAAGGGCCGCTCAGAGGTACAACAACCGAACAATCTTATGACCTGGCCATTTAGCCCACTGTGTGCAAAAATGTGCAGCTCAAAAGTAAAGCAACCAAACTCAGTGGCCGCAGAAAAAGTATTGTTTATTATAATTTTAAAGTTTCTAGAAGGGAAGTGGCAGCAGCTTCCTCTCTATCGTTGAAATGTCTATGTCATTCAGTCCCTCGATTCATTCTTTTTAACTTCTGCATTGGCTAAACAAAAAATATTTATCCCACATTCGTGACCTTGCATGTTAATTAAATTCTTCCACTATTTTATTTATTGGGAATACAAACATCACTTAATTAGTCCCACTGCGACGAGACTCTTGTAAAAAAAAACTTGTAAAAACAAATGTAAAGCACTTGTAAAAACATTGTAAGCACTTGTAAAAACAAATGCTTGTAAAAAAAACAAGCATTTGTTTCACTCTTGATCTACTAGAAAAGCCAAGTCAACCTCTGAATTATTTAATAAAGCTGTAGAGAATAAATACTCTTCTCTGAACTGAATTTTCACCCATCTCGAATGGCGATCCGCTTTGACAATCATGCCAAAGAAAAGAACGAAAAGAGAGTATAAAAAAAATAAGTTTTAAGAGAAGAAATGGAAACAAAAAAGTGTGCGGAAGGATAAAAGAGAGAGAAGACGATTCTTGTGAAAAATGATCTCAGGAAAAGAAAGGATAAAAGGTAAAAAACGAGCATGCAGAGAATTTTCCAGAGATAAAATAAGAATATCCTTGCAGGCAATCACAATGCAGAAAAAGTGGTAAAATCCAGAATCCTCGTGGGTTGGTGATCTGCATCAGAAAAACAATTTCTTTTTTAATGCGCAATGGGCTACATGAGTTGATTGAAGACGATACGTGGGATTGCAAAAGATAAACCGATGTACTCTGTAAAAAAAACTTCAAAGAGAATTTATCTTTGTAAACAATTCCGAATACATTTTTTTTCCTTACAGATATCTTTGTAATAAAGAAATTAAAGTTATGTAAGCAAGCAGCTGCTTGAGGGGGTATTTATTTATTTATTTTTTTTAATTTTAATTACTGAAAATGAAGAAGTTCTGAGGCCGTCTAGCAGAAGGAACACAAATGTATAAAATTTGCAGTTAATCCGTTTAGTTTCTGGCACGTCCTTGCAATATACATTCTCTGAAACATTATTAACAGATCGATAAAGTCTTTTGGGATTTTAATGATAAAATTTACCTTTTTAACTTCTTGATACTAGCTTGTTTCTTAATTATACTTACTAATGAGTTGCTTACCATTGCATGCATCTGGAACATATTAAAATTCTTGTAGTGATATTGTTGTCTTTACAGTCTAGTACAGTGTTTTACAGAGGCCGCCCAAACAGTACAAACATTCCACGATATCGCTTGCGGCAGTAAAATTTTAAGGGCGGCATTTTACTAATTAGATCGGATAAGTTCTAATTTCAACAAAATGGATGTGTAATGAATGTCAAGTTCTTAAGGTCTTTACATAACATTGCGGGCATAATGCTTTCGAAACCCTGTTACTAATGATTTAACTGATATTTTATATGAAATGTGGGAGCAGAAAAATATGTTCAATTAGAGCCACAAAAATGGTTAGATTGTTTGAGATGACAAAAAAAATGGTACGATCATCGCTTGAAGCGGCAAAAAATTAAAGTCAGCTGTAGCAGAAGAAAAATGTAAATTTACTCCAGGTTGCAAAAAAAAAGTTACTTAGAGCGGTAAAGAGTAAATTTATTTAGGAGCCAAAAATAAATTTTTTTGGGGGGGGCAAAAAGTAGATTTTTCTTGAGAGCTGCAAAAGTAAGTTTCCTTTGGGGGGAAGCTAAATGTCTTGGACCGGCGCTATACTCTGTAAAAGTGTTTTGATCGAAATATGTACGCGTCACGTCAAAAAATTGTGAAATTTATTTGGCAACAACTCTCGAATAATATCTTTGATTATTTTCATTTTCAATAATAAATTCTTCGTGTACTAGGTAAATCAAAAAGTAAGGTTGACTTCGAACACAAGGGTCGAGTTGTTATTACCTCTGAGCGGCACTTTTTTGCACACAATGGGCTAAATGGCCAGGTCACAAGGACCCGTAGGGCTCAGAGAAGGTTAAGGGGAGGGAACTCACTGGACAGCTGTCAGGAGACACATTGTAGCCTTCCGTTACAACCATCCAGCATGTTCCTTAACATGCACAGGTTATGGCTTTCCTGTACACAGAGTCTCATCCGACAGACGGGTCCTTTCCAAGCCCATCTGTGTCCTCTGCTGACCGAGGGAAGTACGAGGAGTTTTGTGGTGATAAATCTCAACGCTGATCCTGGCGAGACTCAAACCTGGGAACTGCAGATTACAAGCCTTGCGGATACCGACTGCGCCACCTACTACCCCCTGTGTGGCTTCCATCTATTTGTTTAAAGCTGTCGTGGAATTCCTTCTCATAACCTGTTCAACTCTTAACTCTTCGATTACTTGTAACCAGGACATTTAGTCTTGTAACCAGACCATTAAACCTTGCAACCATGCTATTGGTTATAATACATATTTAACTCATTTCTTCCCAAGTGTTGCATGGACGCAACACTTGGGAAGAAATGGGTTAATCTCCCCGCCCCTATGTCGAACACTTATTTCCGCACATAAAAAAAATAAATAAATACCCCCTCAAGCAGCTGCTTGCCACAGAGGTCTGACAGGAGCCTGTCAGTTTATATTCCAGAGTAGAAGGTCTATGAGGATGGCAAGACCTCAGCAGAAAAAACAACACACACATCCATGCTTTACCCGGGGCTCGAACCAAGGGCCCTTAGATCAGTAGCCAAGAGTACTAACCACTCGGCCATGGGATGCATCAGACTTTCTGAGACATAATATGTGCCGATAATAGGATGCTTCTTGCTGTTGAAACCATTTATGACTTCCTCTTTCAAGGCGTCATCCGATAGGAAGCATCGTCCTCATAATGCTTCTTCAGCTTCCCAAAACAAGTGAAAAACCGATAGCGCCAGGTGCGGACAATGTGGCGAATGATGAACAATTGCCCATCACCAGGTACATAGATCATCTCCTACTGCATTCAAACTACCATTTTCGAACCCAGGCACCATATCCTCGCATGTTACACTAACAGGACATCGGAGCCGTACAGTCGCTCAAAAAAATATCCGAACACTATGGTTGATTACAGAATTCAGAAAAAATATCTGGCAACGATTTTTTCAGAAATTAATGATCTGGCAACCTTCGTGACACGAATAGATAAATCTCAACTCTGATAAGAGATAAATCTCAACTCTGGCCCAGCTGGAACTCGAACCTGGGAACTGCAGATTAGGAGCCTGGCGCGCTACCGACTGAGCACGCCCCCCGCCCCTCCCCTCACAGGTAAAACAAGCAAACCTAACTATTTTATCACTACAAACTACATATTTATTCATCTCTATCATTCTTTTAAAATAAAAAAAATTCTTTCACTTATTTTAAAAAACGAAATTATTTTTCGAAAGCATCAAGTGCAAAACAAGTTTGTCCTCCCCACCTTAATCGAAAAGAGTGCTCCGACGACATCTTTCATCCTACATCCAGATGTACTTCCCACGTGCAGGATAAAGCCATCAATACTTCGAATGAGGATTCGACCGCTTGGAAAATTCTAATATTAAATGTCTGAAAGTGATCGATGACTCGTCTTCCTAAACAGAGACGTACGTGCAAAAGATGCATTCATCGCTTAAACTTAAGTGGGGAAGCGCGTGCACTGAGTGGGTGAGAGAAGCTGCAACGGGGGGGGGGGGAGGAAACAACGAAAATAACAAACATCAAGAGGTAAAAGGTCGAAGGAGTGAAATGTTCACAATGGCTGAATATTTTAATAATATCCAGAAAAGAAAAAGATGTCGCGAATACGATTGAAATGTCGAATGCGTGTCCTGTGGGATTTGTTTGAAATGCGCGATCTATTCGCATTTCCATTCGATACACGTAAAGCATCTCTGCTTTGCGATGTCTGAATGTCTGATCAGAGGATTTCAAAATATAACAATGCGTCATGGGAATCGTAGAGAGTCTCATACGTCAAGGATGACAGTTGGTGAGGGGGAGGGACAACAACTGAGTGAACTCTTAACCTTCATCAAATGTGTTTCCGCAGTGTTTGAGAATTCCATTAGTTTCTATGCATGTTTTAAGCCATCGATACCACAGAGGGGAATGTTACCAACGAGATGCAATTCGGGATTATTATTATTATTTGCAGTTTGTGCTCACAAAGCCTCGGAGAAGAATCGAAGGATTGGATTGAGTTGTTTTACCTCTGAGGGTCTCTTATTTTTCCCCCACAATGTTTCACAACGCAGATTACGAGCATGGCGTGCTGTTGACTGATCTTACTTTCGCCCAAATAGGCGAAAGAGATCCACTTAAACTAGTTACAAGTGGCGGGGGGGGGGGGGGTTCAGTCGGTAGCGCGCTGGGCTCGTAATCTGCAATTCCCAGGTTCGAGTCCCAATTGGTCCAGCGTTGAAATTTATCTCCCGAAAACTTCGTGCATTGCCCTCGGTCAGTAGAGGACACTGATGGGCTTGGAAAGGCCGTCCGTTTGATGGGACGTTAAGCCGTGGCCCCGTTTGCGGGAGAGCCATACCCTTTACACGTTAAAGAACATGCTAGATGGCTTTGACGGGCTTGGAAAGGCCATTGTCTGTCAGATGGGACGTGTGCAGGAGGCCCATGTCCTGTGCACGTTAAAGGACAAACTGGATGGCCTACACCGGAGGCTACCATCTGTCTCCTAACAGCTGTCAAGTGGTTGCCCTCCGCCTCAACCTTCTTTCAGCCCTCGGGGTCTTTGTGACCTGGCCATTTTGCCACTGTGCGCAAAAAAGTGCCGCTCAAAAGGTAAAGCAACCCAACCTAGTCACAAAGTCTTAACTCAACTAGTAGAGCACCTAGAACGCAAACAGGCGATCTTGTGTTCGAATCCAAGGAGCCGAGTGTTTTTTTTGTCTTTCATAGAGACGGACTGGCGCTTTTTCTTTCTTTCAGGAATGTAGCAATTAGCAGTGGTCTCCGAGCTCTGATAAAAAAAAAACTCTATTTCGATCTCTACATTTTACGAATTTAAGTTTTGAAGATTTTTTTTTTAAAGTTTACTTGTGTACAGGCCAGTGTTTAATAAGCATTCTTATGCGATTAATAAATTCTTATATACGACAGAATGAAAGTTTCATAGTACACTGGTTTCCATAAATTAAGGAAAATCCCTATGTTAAGTCAATGGGAAGCTAACGTCAAAGTTCTATAAACTTCTAAAATAGTTTTTTTTTAAAGTTTTTTGTTTTAAAAAAATGTGATTGCAGATAAAGATGTCAATCAAATAAATCAATATCTCGATTTTCAACAATATTCGTTCAGTATTTAATGAGTTATGGAAGTTTGAATATTTAACAACAGCAATGCCAGTCTTAAGAAATTTATACAAAACTGAAGAATAGTGAAAGAATTCTTTACACAAAGTTCTAAAATACAAACTTATTTTATTATACACTTTGATACAATACTTATTATAAATAAATACCCCTCAAGCAGCTGCTTGCCACAGAGGTCTGACAGGAGCCTGTCAGTTTATATGCCATAGTAGAAGGTCTGAGAGGATGGCCCTCAGCAGAAAAACGATACAGACAGCCATGCCTTACCCGGGGCTCGAACCCAGGTCCCTTAGATCAGTAGCCAAGCGCGCTAACCACTCGGCCACGGGACGGCACAATACTTATTACTAAGTTTTAATTAACTTCTGAAGTCAATTTTTGTGGCTGGCATTGTTATCGTTAAATATTTAAACTGCCATAACTCATTAAATACTGAACGAATATTGTTGAAAATCGATTGATTTATTTGATTGAGATCATTATCTGCAAATCACATTTTTCAAAACAAACAACTTATTTTAGAAGTTATAGAGCTTTGACGTTAGCTTCCCATTGACTTAACAAAGGGATTTTCCTTAATTTATAGAAACCAGTGTACACACGAGCAAGAACGTGCAATTTGAATGGTGTTATGTATTTTCTTTTTATGGTTTAATTAAAGATTGGTTAAATGAATATTGATGTCCTAAATGCGTTTACAAGTAACATCCAACGCGACAATTAAGTGTAAATTAATAATTATTGTTATTCCAATGAAGGCCGTTATAGCTATCAAAGCTCTTGATAGTCCCTATGATCATCCCTAAAACAAATTCTCTTCCATTTAGTCAATAATTATATTTATAAGAGGTCTGTTTTTTACTTAGATATCTCGTTAATAGGACGAATTTCTTATAAATTATTAGGACGATTATTAATAGGACGATTTTTTTCGTTAATAGGAAGAACGTTACAATCTTTCTTTGACCCAATTCGATAAAATCCAAAGAATCGTTGAACAAACTGACAAAAAAGTACAGGTTGGTGCGGATTTTGTGTGCAATACCAACTGAGGCTGTGATGCGAGAGACAAGAAAAAGCACAAGTTTCGAGTGAATGGTTTTATGCATTTATTATTTAAATTTCAATCAACTGCGGAGACGTGATGTCAGGACTCACAAGTGTTTTAATGGCAACAGCGCGAGCGATTAAGTGATCCCATATCATAAATATTTAAAGATGAATATTCTTCGGAATTGTTATTTTTTACCATTAATGTGGGAGACTTTGAACAGGATCTTTTTCAAAGAGAGGCTGTGTCAAAGAAGTCATCAGCTGCCTTTCAGTAGCATCTTTTGAAAAGAGAGATTGAGCCAATAAAATCATCCAGCGTTTTCGAGCATAATCTTTTAGTTAAAAAAATAGTTGCCCCAAAGAGTTTATTAAACAGCATTATTTTTTATCGTTTTTTTTCAATGCTGCGCCAGAAGTCATCAACCGCCTTTGATCAGCATCTCTTTTTTAAGATTTTGTGCCAATGTAGTTATCAACCGCCTTTGACTAACATATTTCATTAGGAGCAGTTCCGACAAAGGAGTCATCAATTGCGTTTGAATGGCATCTTTCGTAGAGGGAAGCTGCGACAAAGGAGTCATCAATTGCGTTTGAATGGAATCTTTTGTAGATGGAAGCTACGTCAAAGGAGTCATCAAATACGTTTGAATGGCATCTTTCGTAGAGGGAAGCAGAGGGAGGGATCCAATGGAATTACCCATCGCCTTCATACAACATATATCACTTAAAAATAAGTTATGCCAAATGACTCCTTAATCGCTTTGGAGCAGCATCTTTTATAGAAAGAAGTTGCACTTAAAGACTAATCAACCTCCTTTGAGCAGCATTTTTCTTTTATACATAGGAGCTGCATCAGAAGACTCATCCACCACCTTTGAGCTGCATCTTTTCTAAAGAGGAGATGCATCATAGGACTCACCTGTCACCTTTAGCTGCATCTTTTGCAAAGGGAATGTGTACTAAAGGACTCATCCGTCACCTTTGAGCAGCATTTCTGTAAATAGCTGTTGCGCCAAAGTACTCATCCACCACCTTTGAGCAGCATCTTTTATAAAGAAAAGTTACGCCAAAGGACTTGCTCACCATCTTTGAGCTGCATCTTTTGTAAAAGGAAGTTACCCAAAGGACTCATTCGTCACCTTTGAGCAGCATCTTTCATAAAGAGAAGTTGCGCCAAAGGATTCGTCCACCACCTTTGAGCAGCATCTTTTGTAGAGAAATTTTGGAAAGAGAAGAATCTTTTGTAGAGAAATTTTTTGGAAAGAGAAGTTGACCAAAGGACTCATCTACCACCTTTGAGCAGCATCTTTTGTAAAGAGAAGTTACGCCAAAGGACTTGCTCACCATCTTTGAGCAGCATCTTTTGTAAATGAAAGTTACCCAAAGGACTCATTCGTCACCTTTGAGCAGCATCTTTCATAAAGAGAAATTGCGCCAAAGGACTCATCCATAACCTTTAAGCAGCATCTTTTGTAGAGAAATTGCACCAAAGTATTCATCCACCACCTTTGAACAGCAATCTTTGCAAAGAGAAGTTGCGCCAAAGGCCTCGTTTGTCACCTATGAGCAGCATCTTTTGTAAAGAGAAAACCACCAAAGGACAATGGAGACAATGAGAATTTGAGCAATACATTTTGCAGAAAACGGGTGTGTCAAAGAAGTGATCTACCGCTTTGAACAGCAACTTTTATTCAAAGAGTTTGCTATGTTGCCTAGATATCTAACTGCAGATTAGCGAAAAGTTTTATGAACAGCGTAGATAAAGGTTTAAAGAAAAAGGACAGACCAAGGATAAGAAGAATGGGCAATGTCAATAAGGACATTTCTAGATTTGGCTTTCAAACACAAAATTAGTAGTTCCGCCAAAGGAATTATCAATTACCTTTTAATAATATCTTTTGTCAGAAGGGAAGCTGCCCCAAAGGAGCAGTCAACCATCAACAGTAGTAACTGTTGTTCAGCAGTAGATTCAGAACAACAGTAGTAACTGTTGTTCAGAATCGACGCATGGAAAACTAAATGATAATATGGTTGAACTTATATTGCCAACTGCACGCAAGTCCAGCCAGTTGGGTTGTTTTACCTCTGAGCGGCACTTTTTTGCACATCATTTGCTAAATGGCCAGATCACATGGACCCCGAAGGCTCAGAGAAGGTTGGGGGAGGGGACCCACTGGAACAGCTGTTAGGAGACAGATGGTAGCCTCCTGTGAAGGCCATCCGGCGTGTTCTTTAACGTGCACAGAGTATGACTCTCCCGCACACGAAACAACGGCTTAACATCCCTCTCCCTGCCCTGCCCACGGTCAGTAGGGGACACTGATGAGCTTGGAAAGGTCGCCGTCCTTCAGATGGTACTTTAAGCCTTGGCTCCGTGTGTGGGAGAGCCATACCCTGTGCACGTTAAAGAACACGCTGGATGGCCTTGACGGGAGGCTATCATCTGTCTCCCAACAGTTGTTCCAGTGGGTCCCCTCCCCCAACCTTCGCTGAACCTTAGAGGTCCATGTGATCTGGCCATTTAGCCCATGGTGTGCAAAAAAGTGCCGCTCAGAGGTAAAACAACCCAAACCAAATTAACGTCCCATCCGACGGACGGCGGCCTTTCCAAGCCCATCGGTGTCCCCTACTGACCGTGGGCAGGGCGGGGAATTTTGCGGAGGTAAATCTCAACACTGGCCCAGATGGGACTCGAACCTGGGAACTACAGGTTACGAGCCTGGCGCGCTACCGACTGAGCCATCCCTGCCCCATCCAGCCAGTGGATAAGGGAGTTGCTTGCTTGCTACCTCCATGTACACTACACTCCAACAAATATTGGCATATCTGTTCAGTACAATATGTTCTAATTTCATTAACTCTTTAACATTTAATAAATAATTTTTGTAAAATAGATATTTGCAGGAATATGAGTCAGATCGGCAATTTACTTCTCAACATTTTTGTGTCTGTATATATATATTAGATGTGTGTGTGTATATATATATATAACTTACAACCTCCCCCCCCCTATATACATATATAGGGGAGGTTGTAAGTTGGTTGGTTGGTTATTTTACCTCTAAGCGACAATTTTTCTGCAAGCAATGGGCTAAATGACCAGGTTACATGGAATTTCCGGATGCATATTTTACTGGCTTATTATTCTATTACATATATTTATAAGAAGCTTTACTAGAAGTAAATGAAAAAATTCCTATATCAAATTATGTGTATAGTTATGTGTGTAAGTGATATGTGCATATTTGCATGGTGTTTGTATAGTTGTATGTGTATAGGTATGTACGAGGTGTGTGTGTTTAGGTATGTAAGTGTATATGTAGAGGTCAATATAGGCGTGTGTGTGTATACAGGGTGTTTCAAAACTCTCTGTACAAATTTCAATGGGAGATAAGGAACACCAAGACAAACCTTTTTTGTCTATGAATGCATGTCCGCTGATGTAACCCATTGGTGCTAGAGGGCGCTGAGAGAAATATCGGTGGAGCTGGTACCTAACTGAATGGAAACAAGTGTGAACAACATGTTTATTTAAAGAAGGTGTTAAAAGTTGCGATCAGCAACAGCATTGCATGCATGACAGCGTTGAAGCATTGATTGCCGTACATATTGAAAGATTCCATGAATTTCGCGAACAGTTGCAGCTGCGACAGCGATTCTTGCAACGAGGTCTTCATCTGAGTCAATGGGAGTCTCGTACACGAGGTTCTTCATGTGTCCCCAGAGGAAGAAATCGATGCATGTTAAATGGGGCGATTCTGGTGGCCAGGCGACGGGTCCACCCCAGCCTATCCATCGGCCTCCAAACGTGACGTTCAGATAATCCCACACATCATTGCTGAAGCGTGCTGGCGCCACTTCGTGTTGAAACCACATTCGTCCGCAAATAGCCACGAGAACATCTTCCAGCAATCCCGGCAACGTTTCTTCAAGAAATACCCGATAAATCTGCCCATTGAGTCGGGGAGGCAGCAGGTATGGCCCAATCACGATGCCATGGACGATACCCGCCCAAATAATGTCTGGACTCTCTGACGATTAAACGGATATAACTGCTGCTCGTGCAACACTCTCCACATGAGGGCGTGGTTCACACTGAGGCTACGAGCAATAGTTCGTGTGCTTATGCCTGGATTGTCCTCAATCCGCCATAGGATCTCTTCTTCCATGTCAGGAGTGTGCATGGTTCTCTCTTGACCAGTGTCATGCATGTTTGCATGGAATGTTCCAGTTTCTCGCAGTTGCTGGTGCAAACGCACAAATGTTTGGTGGTTTGGCACACATCTGTTTGGGAAGCACTGTCGGTGCAACCTCATAGCAGCTTTTCCATTTCCATTGGCAGCCCCATACGCCAGATGCATGTCAGCCATTTCAGCAGTCGTGAAACACTCCATGTTACACGTAATGTGTCTGATTTACGAATACCGAACCCAAACACAAGTCCGTTCTCCGTTCCCACTTCGCCCCTCTAGCACCGAACGGTTACGTCAGCGGACATACATTCATAGACGAAAAACGTTTGTCATGGTGTTCCCTATCTCCCATTGAAATTCGTACAGAGAGTTTGAGACATCCTGTTTAGGTGTATGTGTATAAAGGTGAATGTGTGTGTATGTGTATATATAGGTGTATGTATGCATGCATGTGTGTATGCGTATATATAGTTGTATGTATGTATGTGTGTATATATAGGTATATGTATGCATGTGTGTGTATGTGTGTGGGTGTATATATGTGTATGAGTTGGTTATTTTACCTTTTAGCTTGCTTTGAGCAGTACATTTTTGCAAACAATGGGCTTAAGGACCAGGTCACAAGGACACGAAGGCTTGCAGAAGGTTGGGGGAGGGGAACCACTGGACACCTGTTAGGAGAAAGATGGTAGCCTCCCGTCAAGACCATCCAGCGTGTTCTTTAACAGGCACAGAGTACGATTCTCCCGCATACGGGGCCACGGCTTAACGTCCCATGCGACAGACAGCAGCCTTTCCAAGCCCATTGGTGTCCCCCTACTGACCATGGAAAGGGCGGGGAGTTTTGCGAAGATAAATCTTAACTTTAGCTCAGCTGGGACTAGAACCTGGGAACTACAGATTACGAGCCTGGCGCGCTACCGACTGAGCACCCCCACCCCATGTATATAGCTGTATGTGAGCATATGTGTGTATGTGTGTGTGCACATTTGTGTGTTTATATAGATGTTTGTGTGTAGGTGTTTGTATACATAGTTCTATGTTTAGGCATGTATGTGTATATAGGTTTTTGTAGAGGTGTGTATCTATGTAGAGGTATGTCTATGTACAGATGTATGTGTGTAGAGGTATATGTGCCGATGTAATGGGTGTGGGGGATGTGCGTGAGTGTGTGTGCATGTATAAAACTATGTGAATAAGGCGTGGTGAATATATAGGTATGTGTGTTGGTGTGCGTGTGTGTAGATCATTAATGAATGAATTAAAAAAAATCGATTTCCCGATTTAAAATATTCAACAATCTATCGAAACAAATCGCACGATGAGCCTTGCTGAAGATCATTATACGATAACTAAAAAAAAAGATCATTCATTTTATCTTTGCAAAGGGTAATCTACCTATTTGGAGATCTTTTGTCTCAGGCAACTGGGGAGGAACGAAAAGTAAGAAACCTCTAATGACATGAACTCTTTCATTTAATTACGTCCCTAATTAAAGCATATGAGCCATTAGAGTCTGTGGTTTCATAGACGAGCCACAGAAAGTGATGTTGTGTAACGAAGGGAGAAAAAAATCTTTTTGCGATACTTAACAGAAAGACAACGTTTGAAGAGATTTTCCACGCACGCTTATCTCTCATCTGGATTTTCTAAACTTATTTCCTAATTATGCTTTTCCCTAATTAAAGAGAACATCTCGCAGCTACTGTTACAAGTGTCTATTACCATTTTTAAATAATGTTGCCCAACTATAAAATTTTGCTATTGATATTATTCTTTGTTGCGATACATTTTTGCAAAAAAATATCTTTTTATAGATTATTTGTTGCTGTGATAACTTGCAAAAATAATGACTTACATGTCTTCGTCACCAATTCTCTCTTTTTTTCCCATTCACGGTCTGAACTCGAGGCATTCCTCTTTCCAATTCTAGACAGTAGTAAAATGTAGAAGATTGTTATTTAATATATGAATATTCTGGGTGCATTTTTCACTCCTTTATTATTCTATTCCGTATATTTATAAAATTTCCTTGAATAAATAAAAAATTCCTCATGTAAAAATTTCTTTACTTTTACCCGCACAGGCATTTAACTCACCACACTTTTACATTTTTTATGTGCATCTCACAGAATCTTAGCAAGGATTACGCAAGACGAACCGTAGAGTCATTGCGTTGTCAGGCGCTGTACAGTCGCTCAAAAAAGTATCCGAACACTATGGTTGATTGCAAAATTCAGAAAAAATATCTGGCAACGATATTTTTAGAAATTAGTGATCTGGCAACCTTCGTGTCACGTGACACGAAGGTTGCCAGATCACGTGGGCCAGGTCTTCGTGTCACGTGTCACGTGACACGGTTGCCAGATCACTAATTTCTAAAAATATCGTTGCCAGATATTTTTTCTGAATTTTGCAATCAACCATAGTGGTAGGATATTTTTTTGAGCGACTGTACTCACAGAACATTAAACGATCAGATCTAGATATCTCTCTTGGTCAATAATTACAGTCAGGTAGCTAGCTATCTTGGTTAGCACGTTGAACCAGAGTTATCTCTTGGGCAATAGGTAGAATCAGAGATCTCCCTTGTTCAGTATTATAATCAGATACCTTTCTTGGTCAATACGTAAAATACATATATCAAAGAGCCAAAACATTATGACCACACTGTATAATATGATGTTGGTCACCCACGTGCCGCTAAAACAGCTCTTACCCACGTGCCGCTAAAACAGCTCTTACCCACAGCGAGGCATGGACGCTACAAGAACTCTAAAAGTGTCTAGTGGTATCTGATACCAACACGTTACCAGCAGATCCTGTAACTCTTGTAAGCGTGGTTGAGCCGCCGCAGATCGGATATGCTATTCCAACACAAACTATAGATGCTCGATTGGATTGATATCTGGAGGCCAGGGCAATATCTGGAAGTCTTTTTCATGTTCCGCGAACCATTCTCGAACAATCCGGGCAGTGTGGAATGGCGCATTATCCTGCTGAAAGTAGGCACTAGCAGAGGGATATACCGTTGCCATGAAAGAATGTACCCGGTCTGCAATGATGTCTAGGTAAGGTAGCATGTAACAGGCAGATGACCGTTAGCTCCTACAAGCACCAGGAAACACCAAAGTGTCTTGTGCCGGATGTGGGAGGGTCCACAGGGGTCATCAATCTACTTCCTTGACAGTTACGATGACCAGAACTTTTGTCCTCTGTGTGGACAAAGGACCCCACGACTGAGTGCTGGAGAGAAGGAGCGAGACTTGGGCTCCTTGACTTTCGTCGGTGAGCGCGAACAGCGAAGGGACAGAGAAACAGGCTCTGTCGAGGAAAATCGGCGGGGAAAAAGTATCCAGCCGAGGCCATTGTTCGGCCACATTTGTAGTACAGTTCGAGGCCCTAGTGTAGGGTCGGTGTAAATATTTTTGTAAATATAGTTATAATGTAAACAATAAATGTATTGTACATATTGATACAGTCGTCTATCGATCCATGCGACCACCCAGCTCGCCATATTCCTGATATATACGTGCATTAGGTAAGTTTTAAAATAATGCTCAGGACCCACACGCCGGTTCAACAAATTTATGATCTTCACGAAAAACCTAGTGACATAGTAAACGCCATAGTTTCCTGTCATGAATGACTGGACCCAGAGTTTCTCAGCAGAACATTGCCCAAAGCATTACACTTCCTCCACCGGTTTGTTTTCGTACCACAGTGCATTCTGGTGCCAACACTTCCCCATGTAAACGACGCACACGTACACGGCTGTCCACATGGTGCAACAGGAAACGAAGGTCATCTGGTCATCGGACCAGACGACTTTCTTCCAATCATTCAAAGTCCAGTTTGATGCTCACGTGCTCATTGTAGGTTCTTCGACGGTGAACCGAGGTTAGCATGGGCACTCGGAGCAGCCTGCGGTTACACAGCTCCATTTTCAGCAGGGTTCGATGTACTGTGTATTGTAACACATTACTCCTGTCACCAGCATTTAAATTACGGGCGAGTTGCGCCACAGGACCCTTCTGTTGACTCGTACCATGCTGAATAGCCACTCACCTCTAGCATCGATGAGCCGTGGTCAGCCCACACCTTGCCGCCAGTTATTGGTTTTTCCCTCATCGGACCACTTTTTGAAGGTACTAAACACGGCTGACCATAAACATCCTACAAACATTGCCGTCTCGGAAATGCTCTAACCCAGTCGTCTGGCCATTACAATTTGGCCTTTGTCAAACTCACTTAAATCCACTGCCTTTCCCATCTGAAGAACAAGAATAACACTGATTAACAGAGCTCAGTATCAGGTGTTATTTATACCGTTTCATGACCTTCACATGCACCGTCCTTTACCTGCAGTTGCTTCGATTTGCATAAAGACGCGCTGGTCATAATATTTTGGCTCTTCGGTGTATGTTATTGATTCTATATTTTTTTTGGTAGTCCGACATTCCAGTTTGCTATGCGGCCCTTCAGCTAAAACGTTTGCCCAGGCTTTATTCAGACAATTGTGCAGAGAAAAAGCTCCGCAGAGGTAAAACAACTCATCCCAGACATCAGTTTCATTAAATATTTCTAGTAATGTTTAATACAGCAATAACAGTACTCGAAGAGCCACAAAATCAGTATACTTTCGAAAATAAATCATACCGAGCAATGTTTAGTGGTCAGCTGTCTAATAGTAGTTGGAAATCAAAGATCGGTGATCTCGTGACAAGCAAAATATGAAAATATATCCTTCAAATGTTAAAGAAGTCAATCTGCCACCAAGAGACATCATACTTCAGATTGATGAAGAAATTATTTAAATTTCACTCCTGGGTTGGGTTGTTTTACCTCTGAGCGGCACTTTTTTGCACACCATGGGCTAAATGGCCAGGTCACATGGACCCCGAAGGCTCAGAGAAGGTTGGGGGAGGGGACCCACTGGAACAGATGTTGGGAGACAGATGGTGCCTCCCGTCAAGGCCATCCAGCGTGTTCTTTAAAGTGCACAGGGTATGGCTCTTCCGCACACGGGGCCACGGCTTAACGTCCCATCCGACGGACGGTGGCCTTTCCAAGCCCATCGGTGTCCCCTACTGACCGTGGGAAGGGCGGGGAATTTTGCGGAGATAAATCTCAACGCTGACCCAGCTGGGACTCGAACCTGGGAACTACAGATTACGAGCCTGGCGCGCTACCGACTGAGCCACCCCCGCCCCAAATTTCACTCCTGGATAGAAATCTGCTGAAGGAACTTGAGATAAACCCAATATAGTGTCGAAGTAATTAAACATCTCTGAATCCTCATCAGTTTGTTGTAAATAGTTTGCTTGGCCGTTGTGAAAATATGTAGGACAGATTGTGTCTTAACGTTGGCCAACGTTTCGACTGCAGTAACTTGGTTGCCGTCATCAGGACTGATGGTCCAGAAGACGACAGCACCGGAAATGAGGAAAAGCTGTCGGCTTTGCTCTGCTGCAATCCCGAGTCGTAATTCTGTCATTGCATAATCCTTTTGCTGAGAAAATCCGAGGGAATGGGATATTGCTCGTCCGCACAAACCCGTAAGAGATCAGACCGATAAGTAACCGCTGAGAGAGAAAGAATTTCTACAAGTGGAATTTATATCCGAAACTGCTCTTTTTTTATGGGGGGGGGATCTTTAATTTCTGGTTATCCGGTTGGTTAAACAGAATTTCAATCTATTTTGCTGCTGGTGCAAGAGCATGCAGTTTAAGATCCACATTGTGGAGAGATGTTTGATTTTTTGTCCCACACAGCCTGTTGCATTGCCTAATGAATAGAGTATTAAATATTCAAATGCAGATTCGATACTCATTGACGGAAACATACAATTCCTTAAGTGAGTTGGGTTGCTTTTCCTCTATGCGGCATTTTTTTTATCACAATGAGCTAAATGGTCAGGTCACAAGGACCCCAAGATCTCAGAAAAAGTTGTGGGAAGAGGAACCACTGGATAGCTGTTTAAAGACAGATTGCAGCCTACCATCCAGAGTGTTCTTTAAAGTGCACAGCTTATGACTCTCCCCTGCACACGGAGTAACTGCACACGGAGTAACTGGCTTATGACTCACCCCTGCACACGGGGTAACATCTCATCCGAAGGATGGAATTTGTGTCCTCTCTCTGACCGAAATCATGGTGGGAATTGAGTGGGGATAAATCTCAACGCTGTAACAGATTACGAGCCTGAAGCATTATCGACTGAGCTATCCCCCCCCGCCCTTAACTATTAGTGAACTAATCAATTGTACTCTAGTTATCTTCTTACGAGTTTTAACGGGTTGGGTTGTTTTACCTCTAAGCGGCACTTTTTTGCACATCATGGGCTAAAATGGCCAGGTCACAAGGACCCCGAAGGCTCAGAGAAGGTTGGGGGAGGGGACCCACTGGAACAGCTGTTGGGAGACAGATGGTAGCCCCCGTCAAGACCATCCAGCGTGTTCTTTAACGTGCACAGGGTATGTCTCTCCCGCACACGGGCCACGGCTTAACGTCCCATCCGACGGACGGCAGCATTTCCAAGCCCATCGGTGTTCCCTACTGACCGTGGGCAGGGCGGGGAATTTTGCGGAGATAAATCTCAACGCTGACCCAGCTGGGACTCGAACCTGGGAACTGCAGATTACGAGCCTGGCGCGCTACCGACTGAGCCATCCCCGCCCCATGAGTTTTAACGAATGTACTAATTCTTATGTATGCATTCGAGGGCTGGCTTTCGGAGCAATCCTAGATGGCAGATTGGATTAGTTAGTTTTTGAATATAAAGAGTCTTTGGTTCAACTTATTCACTGGATAAAGGGAGATCCGAAGTTTTGTTTAATGATTGAATTAAGAGAGGTTTGCAATTTTACTTATTCACCTAATATATATATATGGAGAGTTTCTGCTTGTTGATCTAATAAATGAAGGTTTCTGATTCTACTACTGGTCGAATAGAAGCTTTCTGATTTCACTTATTCGCCGCATAAAAGGAGGTCTTTGATTGTACTTAAAAACAAATAAAAGAATATTCCTAACTCTGCTCATTGAATGAATAAAAGTTCTCAGTCCTATTTATTGTCAAAATAAAGGGGAATCTCTGATTATCTTATTTACTGAATAAAGGTATTTCTGATTGTACTTATAGTTCGAATGAAAGGAAGTCTCTGATTTTGCGATTGGCCAAATAAATAGAGCTCTCAGATTCTGTTTACTAAGGAAATATTTCTTATTCTTCTTATTCACTTAATAAAGGAAGGTTTCTGACTTTATTTCCTGAATAAAGGGACTCTGACTTTATTATTGACCAAATAAATGGGTATCTCTGATTCTATTTATTGACCCAATAAAGAGAGGTATCTGAGGAGAGGTCCTCCTCCAAAATCCATTGTGCCATTTGTCTTCCACTACTAAAAAAACTCCGTCATTTATTTTCTGTTTTTCCTCTTGTACGAAATTCATAATTTTACTTCCAAAATCTGTTATTTTATGCTACTAAAGAAAGTAGTGAGAATTTACTTTTTTTTCTCCAGGGTCACATAATCAAGATCCGTAATGTTTTCTTTTTTCAATGAAACCAAAAAAATGCTAATCCGAATATTCCACCACCTCGGCTTTACCCCTTTGGTCAAAATATGTGTCTTTATTTTATCCGTAATTCAAAATCTGTTGTTTATTTGGTTCCCCATGTCAAAATCCGTTATTTTAATACCCATATTCAAAAAAATATAATTTTATTTCTCTTTTGCACTTACTAGGCGACATCAACTTTTTTTTATCTTGTTCAAAATTCTGCAAACACCTAACAACCTCCATTTTTTCGTAGTGAATCGAAGAGTTTGGGTCAGACAGCTCAATCAAATAGTAAGAAAGTGCGAATAACTAATTGTTTGCCAACAGATTTGAATCTTCTGTCATAATATTTGTGTTCTGAAAACTGTTGTTTTCCTTGGCCTCTGGCAGAAATGAAATTGGAAGTGGGCATTAAAATAATTATAACCCAACAGTGGTCATTAATTTCCTAGACGATATATTAAGCAGGATAGTCATCATATGCTTCACGCAAAATAGCTCAGGACTTAGTTAATTAAAATGATTAACGTCTGCTGTAATTAAACTAATGATCTATGGCATGGTGCAAAGCGATTAATGACTGTTTTCATTAAAAATGATTAGTCATCACCTCAGACAAATTAATCGAGTCCATCAGAAAGTAACCCTCGTTTACGTTGTATGAAAAAAAAATAGAACTTGTAACAGATAAAACTGAGGGATATGTAGATCGAAAGCATATTTGATTTATCCCTTATTTATAAGAAATAGAACGTCTAGATCTGGAGTTCTTGGGCATATGGAACTCTTATATCACCCACAAAAAATTGTCTTCCCTAAATTAGTACAGAAAGTTAGCAAGACTCAACAATTCTTCCTTATCACACACGTTAAGAACACATTCAATGTATTTTTTTTCTTTTTCTTTTTTTTTGGGGGGGGGGGGGAAGAGCGTTTAGTCGGTATCACTTCAGGCTCGTAATCTTCAGTTCCCAGGTTCGAATCCTAACTGGGTCAGGTTTGAGAATTATCTTTGCTAATCCCCATCCTCCCCGAAAGTCATACCGTGTGCACGTTAAAGAACACGCTGGATGGCCTAAGCTTCCCGTATTCTGTGCACATTAAAGAACAAGCTGGATGGCCTAAGCTTACCATACCTTGTGCATTTTAAAGAACACACTAGATAACCTAAGCTTCCATCTATCTCCTAACAGCTGTCCAGTGGATCCTCTTCCCAACTTTCTCTGGGTCCTTGGGGTCTTCATAACCTAGCCATTTAGCCCACTATGTGCCAAAAAAGAACCACCCTAAAGGTAAAACAACCCAACACAATTTTTGTTTTGTTTTTCCTCGCTAATAGTGGCGTTCCCAGAATATTGTAAAATTACCTGTAAAATTCCTTCTTAAAAAAAAACTCGGATACTTCAGCTGCCTCAACAGTAAGGAAATATCTGTGATTAAATCAGTTACGAACGGACTCTCGCCCGATAACGCAAATCTTAACAACAACATCATTTAAAAAAAATGTTCAAACCAGAGACCGATTATTCAGCCTTTCACGAAAACAGATTATTAGAAAATGTGCATCAAGATCATCAAGAGCTCCCGCGAGAAGATTTTGGGTAATGCCACTTAATACGAACTTTCTTTAAAAGGCGTTTAATTCTGATTGATTTTGAAAAAGGGAAAGCATTACGGATCTTGCTTATGTGACTCTGGAGAAAAAAATCAAAGCTTCACTACTTTCTTTTTCCGTTATCGTCATCGTCTATCGTAATGACCTTATAACAAAAGAATACAATAGATAGCTTGTTGCCTGTTCTTCCATCACTTTCTTTTTCTGTGCAGCAACACATCATCAGTGATTACTTTCCACTGTCATGGTCATGATAACAACGAAAGCTCAAGGGTCCAGCAGGCTTGGAAAGGAGACACAGAGGACGAGGCTCATCAAATCAAAGTAGCAAACAAGAAGACAGATAGACAGCCCACAACAGTACTCATTCTTAACAAAACGTCAGAACGTTACAAACTCGAAAAAACACACCAGAAAAATCCTTATTCGAAATAACATCCACTCATAATCCGGAATCAGGGATAAGAAAGATCACCTCCCCCTCCTCCCCGCTAAACAATACTCAAACAACGCGAAACAACACCGTCTTCAGAAGACACCAGAAAGATCACATACCCGATCCCTACCCTGCCTCCAACCCCCAAAAACCTCTCTTGATCAGACACCAGGATGATCACAATCCGAAAAAACACCCATCCTTAACAGACACCAAAAAGTTGACAACTTAAAACATTATTCGTTTAAATCAGACACCTGAAATATCACAACACGAAATATCGTCCTCTCTAATCAAACACCAGAAAGATCACGGAGGGGGGGGGGGGGGGGGAGCTCTCATTCAATATGATATCAGAAAAACTGCAATCCGAAAATAAGCACCAACTCTTATCAAACACCAGAAATACTTCCCCAAAGAAAACTCTGTTAAGCATACTCCAAAAAAATCACAACCCGAAGAAACATCGTCCACTTTTAATCGGACACCAGAAAGATGACCAAACATAGCGTATATCCTTAATCAGACACCAAAAACGTATCCTGAAATGAAACATATTCTTAATTATACAACAGGAATATCGTACTCTGAAACAGCCGACATTTTAATCAGACACAAGAAGAATAAAACATTTTTCGTCATCAGTAATCATTAACGACTTTGTAGTTAGAATCCTGATAATATCTATTCCTTTTAAGTTAATGATTCTCCTACTAGAATGTGAATATAGGTTACAGTTGTAGGGTTACAACTCAGTTTCTATTTAATAGTGATTCATTTTAATTAGAAGAATGAAATACGAAATGATCCAAACATCAACTTCATTTTTTTTCTGTTTAAAAAAAAAGTATTTAATTGCAACGTTAAAGGTAACGAAATAAGTAAATTTAAGTTTTACTGTGGCTAAAAACGATCATAAATTTTTGACTGTAACTTATACTAGTTCTTACTTATTGACATATAGCCACTCCACATAAAGCACTGATATATACAGCCAATCAGGTTTACACAATCTTTAAAAATGCGTCTTGAATAAGGAATGATATAGTTATTATGTTATTAATAATAAACAATACTGTATAATAGAGACGTTAATATATATACGTTAAGCCGTGGCCCCGTGTGCGGGAGAGCCATACCCTGTGCACGTTAAAGAACACGCTGGATGGCCTTGACGGGAGGCTACCATCTGTCTCCCAACAGCTGTTCCAGTGGGTCCCCTCCCCCAACCTTCTCTGAGCCTTCGGGGTCCATGTGACCTGGCCATTTAGCCCATGGTGTGCAAAAAAGTGCCGCTCAGAGGTAAAACAACCCAACCCAACCTGGAAATGTATTCAGCCAATTTTTGCACGACACCTGGTTCATTACCCACGCTGCTCTTGGTCAGTAGAGGACATCAATGGGCTTGGATAGGCCGCCATCCGTAGCTCCTTATGCGGGAGAGTCATACCCTGTGCACGTTAAAGAACACGCTGGATGATATTGAGGGAAAGCTACCATCTGCTTCCTAACAGCTGTCTAGTGGATCCTCCTTAGCGCAACTTTCTTTGAGCCCTTAGAGTCCTTGTGACCAGGACATTTAGCCCATTGTATACAAAGTTAAGAGGTAAAACAACGTAACCCAGTGATAAAGGAGACACTGCAGTCTGTCGGATGGGATGTTAAGCCATGGCTCTTTGCACGAGACAGTTACATCTTGTTCGCACTGAAAAACAAACTGGATAGCTTTGATGGGAATCTATCACTTGTCTCTTAACATCTGTCCAGTGGATCTCCTCTCCACTTACATCACTTGACTCTTAACATGTCCAGTGGATCTCTCCAATTACATCACTTGTCTCTTAATATCTGCCCAGTGGATCCCCTCGCCACCTACATCGCTTGTCTCATAACATCTGTCCAGTGGATACCCTCCCCACCTACATCACTTCTCTTAACATCTGCTCAGTGGATCCTCTCCCCACCTACATCATTTGTCTCTTAACATCTGCCCAGTGAATCCCCTCCCCACCTATATCACTTCTCTTAACATCTGTCCAGTGGATCCCCCTCCCCACCTACATCACTTGTCTCTTAACATCTGTCCAGTGGACCCCCTCCCCACCTACATCACTTGTCTCTTAACATCTGCCCAGTGAATCCCCTCCCTACCTATATCACTTGTCTCTTAACATTTATCCAGTGGATCCCCCTCCCCACCTACATCACTTGTCTCTTAACATCTGTTCAGTGGATCCCCTCCCCAAAAAACATTCTCGGGATAAACTGCCAAATTTTATTTTTCTATAAACAATTACATTCATAAATATACAGTGAAAAGCTCACAAGAGTAATCTCGTGCGTGACTTTGAAAGAATTCTGAAAAACACTTACTGAAAGAATTCCATCCTTCACACCTCTTACTCGAAATAGGGAAAGAATTATGTTGGAATCAAAGATCAGAAAGATTCTTTAGATATTTAATTTATTTTTAAATTATCACTAAGTTTGTAGAGGTTCGAGGAATATCACGTATTCTGGGCAATCAACAACTGAAAAGTGGAATCTTCACAAGGCCGGATGTTACGGGAAAACAAACATTAAGAAACTGGTGAAAACTTTGTTACTCGTAAATGCTCCACCATTCTCTCTTTCTCTTCTAGAGTCGAAATAAGCATAATTACTCAAATGAGGTGAAAGCATTAATACTTTTCCACAAATTAAATTTTTAAAAATTTTTTATTAAAGGGATTAAGACCCTCTTGGTTCCTTCCGTAAATCAAGTTCTAGTCATCACTCCTAAACTGAATCTTTAGTAGTTGTGAATCATTTTTTAATCAACTAAGGGTTGGGTTGTTCTACCTCTGAGCGGCACTTTTTTGCACACAATGGGCTGACTGGTGTCCAGGTCACAGGGACCACAACAACAGATGCTGTCAAGGACATCCAGAGTATTCTTTGACGTGCATAGAGTATGGCTCTCCTGCACACTGTGCCATGGCTCAACTTCTCATCTGACGGATGAACGGCGGCCTTTCCAAGCCCATAGGTGTCCCCTTTCTGACCAAGAGTAAGGTGGGTGCTCAGTGGAGATAAATCTCAACGTTGGCCCAGGCGGGACTCGAACCTGGTAGCTGCAGATTACGAGCCTGGCGCGCTGTCGGCTGAGCCAACTCCCAACTCCATGAAACAAGGCACGCATTGCGTACTTTGCATTCATGAATGATACATCTCTGCCATCGGCAATGACGACTAACTAGATAACAATCAGAAATTGATTGCAGCATTCCGTCAAGACCAGCTAAAATGCTCTTCAAGTATTTCACCTCATCCACATTGTAGATAGCATCCCCAGACGACTAAACCTAGTTACTGCAAACAACAAACGAATCGATATAAAGATCCACCACTTTCGACACTACTAATCACAGCCACAAACTACAAAAATAGACTCGAGTGGACTGTTTATCCGAAAATGCTAAACTTGCCTTCTTCTTTCTCTCCCCCCCTCTTCTAGCAAATTACTTTAAAGTAAAGACAGGCACATCCAAAGCCACCATCTCACACAGCTCAAAGCCCCAAACATGAAGCCAAAGAAGAGCTACATCTTCCTTCTCTGCATCAATACTTCCCAAAATAGCCTCACCCGCCGTCGATTCAATCAGTTTGGCAGTGCAAAAGATTTGAGAGGTTTTTCCTTCCTCTCCTTGAGAATATCCCATCGTCGATAAACAACTCCACACCCTCCACACGAAACTGCAGAAATTCCGAGATTCTTCCGTCGCATATCGCCACAGGTACTCGATATCGAGAGAAGATGCTCTTGCTCTCGCCATCCTAATGCTTTTCCTGCGGCTGCCTAGGAAACGCATCCCCACTCCTTGCTCATCGACAATAAACGTCAGAAGTTAAGTCGCATTTGAAGCGACAGAAAATAAATTATTTTCGATCTCTCTCTTCAACTCTCTACCTCCTCCTGGGCCGCTATCATCCTCTACGAATCCGTCCGATTTCTAGAAGTCATCACGTATCTTGGAAGTCATCTGAGGAAAATAAATATTGATGCAGATGCTCATGAAATGAACTTAAAATCGTAAAAATTGTCTCTGTCAAAACGAGGATTCAACATAACACAAAAGGCATTAATTCGAGTCTGATTTCTGACGTACTTAATGACTTCGAATTATTTCAACTGAAGCTTTAATTTCTGATGCGCCGTGGACTCAAGAAGGAGGATTCTGGGATCACAAGTAAGTCCTCTATGACGTCAATGATTAATGAAGTGTGTTCTAGTATAATTAAAGTTATTCTCGTTTCTGGAATCGCATTCTTTGCACGCCCTCTCCTTTTCATTAGTATTTTTCTGCATTCTTACGAACCGATGTCAAACTCGTTCAGTTTCCAGACGTTTAAATCAAACTTCACAGTCATCCATTTTTAACTATAATTCCGAATTCTCCCGGTAGATCTTAATTCAATATGTTTTCATTTCAAGACACGTAGAAAGACAAATAATTGGAGGTGTCTATGACATTTAAATTATACCTTTACGATGCAAAGGTAAAGTTTTCTTTATTTTTCCTGGTTGAAGATTTAAGAGAGAATCTCCAACTAGTCTAATGGTGTAATGCGCAATGAAAATTTAGATTTAAATAAAAAACACTGAGATCATAACACACAAATCAACACATTTAAAAATGTCTTAAAAAGTGAAGTTTCATAACCAGGAATTATCCAACAGAATATTAGATTCAATTTCAATTAGCGGTGACCGTGATATTAACATGTTTGACTACTGCTCAAAGTGATCTGGGTTCGACCCCGGACAAGGCATTGATGTTTGTGTTGTCTTTCTGGTGAGGTCTCGCCTTCCTCACATATCTTCGCTATAACGTGTTACACTTATAAGCTCTTGTCAATATAATACGCTTACAACACAAGGTACAGATAGGTTGACCACAGACATATATCATCCCTCATTGCCAAACAGTACGAAAAGTTCTCTCTGAATAAGTTCTCTTTGAATAAAAGTTCTCACACACGATACAGACATATCACTTATCGTTTATTTTTAAATTATTCGACGATTGGACACACAAACTTTTAGTGTCTTTCATTCTTATTCTATAGTTTGTGGTATATTTATTGTTTTTTACGCAATTTTGGTTGGGTTGGTTTGTTTTACCTCTGAGCGGCACTTTTTTTGCACACCTTGGGCTAAATGGCCAGATCACAAGGACCCCGAAGGTTCAGAGAAGGATGGGGGAGGGGACCCAATGGAGCAGCTGATGGCAGACAGATGGTAGCCTCCCGTCAAGGCCATCCAGCGTGTTCTTTAACGTGCACAGGTTGTGGCTCTCCCGCACACGGAGCCACGGCTTAACGTCCCATCCGACGGACGGTGGTCTTTCCAAGCCCATCGATGTACCCAATTTCGGAGAATTACGTTTCAACAAGAATAAAACGACAGAACTCAAACCTTGACCCCAAAGGCTGCAGCAATCACCGCAAACCTGCATTATATCACTGACCACAAAAGCAATTCTTGTGCAATTGCCTCCAGAGATCCCTTAACACTCTCCCAACCATCGTCTGCGCCGGGCTGCACAAGTCTATGCAAATGAACGTGTAATATCCACCC
Source organism: Ryuthela nishihirai (assembly GCA_038380435.1). NCBI lineage: Eukaryota > Metazoa > Arthropoda > Arachnida > Araneae > Heptathelidae > Ryuthela > Ryuthela nishihirai. The sequence goes on from JAWZYU010000021.1 coordinate 50,243,793, forward strand.
GTTGCCCGTGGTTACCTATCCGCACAACACGACCGCAAGTCTTCACTAACTGCGAAATATTCCTAGGCAATTTTGAGCGATGTGCATATCTTCACAAGTAATAAGACATCAGTTTGAAGAACATGCTGCATATGAAACAGAAAAAAAATGATATTTTAATGCAGAGACAAGAATTAAAGTACCAGTTTTGAAATTAAAATCATAATTTAGTCATTGCTGGTTATACAGCACTCATTTGTTATCTTCGAAGAAGTGATAAAGGACTAAAGTGCAGTTGGATTGTTTCACCTCTGAGTAGAAATTTTTTGCATACAATGGGTTAAATGGCCAGGTCACAAAGACCCCGAAAGGCGTAGAGTTAGGTTGTGTTGGGTTGTTTAACCTCTGAGCGCCACTTTTTTGTACAACAAGAGCTAAATGGCAAGGTCACAAGGACCGCGAAGGCGCAGAGAAGGTTGAAGGAGGAGACCCACTGGAAAAGCTGTTGGGAGACAGATGGTAGCCTTCCGTCAAGGCCATCCAGCGTGTTCTTTAACGTGCACAGGGTATGGCTTTTCCGCACACGAAGCCACGGCTTAACGTCCCATCGACGGACGGCGGATTTTCCAAGCACTTCTGTGTCCCTACTGACCGTGGGCATAGTGGGTCCCCGTCTCTGGGATCAGGTCGCATTGACTTTTTTAAAATGCTAAAATTTACCATTTGATAAGAATATTTTATTCTCTCACTAATGTCTAAAAATAATAAACACTCCCTCAAGCAGCTGCTTGCCACAGAGGTCTGACAAGAGCATGTCAGTATATACGTCATAGTAGAAAGTCTAGACCTCAACAGAGAGACAACACAAACATCCATGCCTCAACCGGGCTCGAACCCAAGTCCCTTTCATCAACAGCCAAGCACGCTCACCACTAACCATATTTTAGCTTTGCTAGTTTCTTTTCGTTAGAGTACCGAATTTAAACCATCGATGGGCTTGGAAAGGCGCTGTCCGTCGATGGGACGTTAAGCCGTGGCGCCGTGTGTGGGAGAGCCACACCCTGGGCACGTTAAAGAACCCGCTGAATGGCCTTGACGGGAGGCTACCATCTGTCTCACAACAGCTGTTCCGGTGGGTCTCCTCCCCCAACCTTCTCTCAGCCTTCGGGGTCCTTGTGATCTGGCCATATAGCCCATGGTGTGCAAAAAAGTGCCGCTCAGAGGTAAAACAACCTAACCAACAGAATTTAAACACAAATTGTTCACATGCGTATTTTCCCCCAAAAGAATTTCCATAAGGAGTATTCAGCCTTGTTATATTAGTTTTAATGACATATACGATTAGTTAATTAACGATTCACGTAAATTCATGTAAGTTACATCATTTCTATAATATTAAAACATTTTACATTCAAAGATTTTAAGAATGAAAAAAAACGCTTTTGCACTGCTAGTGTTTCACTTAAACACGTTCGCAAATCACTTACCAACACATAGATCAACCACTCCATAACCTAAAAACATTAATTACTTAACTTTATAAAGTTGGATAACCACTTTGCGATATGTTCCTTCATACACACGATGCATCATCAGCTTTTTCGTTTCCCTTTATCCTCATTTTATCATAGTGTCAGTAAAAAAAAAGCCAAATATTAGAGTTGATGCCTTAGGTAGGAATGCGCGAACACAATTTTCCTTTTCGAAATAATATTCTAGCAAGTGGCTTATTATCCCGGTCCATCAGCAAAGATATTTTCCGGAATGGTCTGGCATCCAATTACCTCGGACATCCTCCGCAATTTACGTCACTGTGACGCATGAAACATGGCGATAATTTAAGCCGCTCTACATCAGAAGCTGCAGAGCAAGAGCAAAGGCATTCCCATTGAGGATTCTAGAGAGCCATCCTTCTTCGAAGGCGCCTCGTTTTTCTCCACGCCGACCTCATCTAACTGTTGGCCCAACGAAACCCTTTCTCTGCTCTCTTAAACGAATAAAATGCAACTCCAAATAATGTCCTTCAAAGAAGCTCCACTCCACAAATTTACATTCACGAACAAGTCGAACGTTGCAAAAAGACTGGTGTTTTGAAATTTATGAATTTTATCGGTCGTCTGATTCCTTACAAAATCACCTCTTTCCGTGTGTGGCAGATGGAATGTGGAAAAGTAGATCTCTAACTCCAGAAAATATGTTTTGTGTTGGGTGACATTGTGTTGTTGCTACCAATTGTTGCTTGAGAGAACACAGTCTTGCATCTGTTTTGAAAATAAGATAAATTACTTCTCAAGAAGCAGCCTGCAACAGAGGTCTTACAGGAATCTGTTAGTGTAATAGAATATCTGTGAGGAAGGCGAGATCTGAAAAGAAAGACAACGCAGGAAAGAAACGAACGTGCCTCATACAGGAATCCAACCTTTCATCAAGTAGACAAGTGCGTTAACTACTCGGTTGCATTCTATGATTGTATGTCTCGTCCAATACGCCCCAAAAGTTTTGGGTTTTATCTTTGAGCAGCACTTTTTTTAGCGTTCTTGTGACTTATAGAAAAAATCTATAAGTCACAAGAACCCCCAATGATTTGGGTTGGGTTGTTTTACCTATAAACGGCACTATTTTGCACACCATGGGCTAAATGGCCATTCACAAGGCCCCCGAAGGCTCAGAGAAGCTTGGAGGAGGGGACCCACTGGAACAGCTGTTGGGAGACAGATGGTAGCCTCCCGTCAAGTCCATCCAGCCTGTTGTTTAACGTGCACAGGGTATGGCTCTCCCGCAGACGGGGCCACGGCTTAACGCCCCATACGACGGACGGTGGCTTTTACAAGCCCATCGGTGTCCCCTACTGACCGTGGGCAGGGCGGGGAGTTTTGAGGAGATGTCTCATCGCTGACCCACCTGAGACTCGAACCTGGGAACTGCAGATTACGAGCCTGGCACGCTACCGACTAAGCCACCACCGTCCCAACTGAGTCAGTGGCTAGCTGTGACTTCGTTCTTAGTAGGGCATGTCTTTATATGAGAAGATCTGTACACTAGAACCCTTCTCTGTCCTATACGTTGCAAATCAAAGTAAAATAAATAAATATGCAGTTCCCAGTTTCGAGTTCCAATTCTGTAAGAGTATAGATTATTTACTTCCATAAGAAAGGCGACACCGATTGACTTGGGAAGGCAGCCGTCCATCGGATGGGACGTTAAGCCGCGGCTCCCTCAGCGGAAGAGTCATAACTTTGTGCACGTTAAAGAACACAACGGATGACCTTGACAGAAGGCTTCCATATTTATATCTATATTTCCTAGCTGTCCAGTGGATCCCCTCCCTTAGCCTTTTTTGAGCCCTTTGGGTCCTTACATGCCCGGATCTAGAAAAAATCGGTGGGAGGGGGGGGGGGGGCAAGAAATGCAATTGAGCTGAAAAATGTAAAAGGGGGAAACCAAGAGACTGGATTTCCAATATAGCATAACATTCTTCTCCATTCCCATCCTCCATTTTACAGGTCTATAAAATGTTTCTTAAAAATGCAAGAAATATAAATAAGTTTAATTTTTTTTGCCTCTGTTACCCTTCCTAGCATTCTAAAGGGGATGGGCATAGCCCCTTGCCTCCCCCCAAAAAAATCTGGCCCTGATCCTTGTGACCCGACCATTTAGTCCATCGCGTAAAAAAAAACTGCCTCTCAGAAGTAAAATAACACAAAAGATGAAATTGTTGACAAATAAAGGCCAAAACTAAAATAAAGAACATTTAAAATGTCATGACTACATATCAAACTGATCAGGATTCGAACCCCGGATAAGTTATCGATGTTTCCTTTCTCTTTTCTCTTTCTGCTGAGGTCTCGCTCTCATCACAGACCTTCTCTATTGCAGTAATTACATTGAAAGACCTCTGTGACAAGAAATTGTTCAATGGATAATATTTTTTTTTATTCTCACGCCACCATAAATTTTCGCAAAGTTAGAAAATTGGGATTAATCTTAGACGACCGTCACATATTTCATTTCTTCCACTCTTGAGCGCTCGGTTGCAGTAGAAATGTAATAAAGTCAATTATTGAGATCATTACATCTGTTTAATAGCTATTAAGCATTTCAAGATGGACTATAATAATTATTAACTCAAGTCATAATTTTTGTTTCTTCGTTCGAGTTTTGTTCCTTTTCAGATGCGTTTTGAAGTTGTGATAGAATATTCATCGAGTCCTACTTCGCTGAGTGACCTTGATCACGTTTGTGCGTACCAACCTTTAAACAACATACACTGCCTGGATAAAATATTATGAGGACTATCGTGATTAAAGTAACCATGGAACATGACAATGCATGCAACTTTTCTTACTAACGTAAGCATTCCACGTCACTACGGAATCCTATAAAATGGTGGAAAGCAAAGTCTAGGGCGACATGGATAAAATGGTTGAGCTGACTTTGAAAGCGGATTCATCGTTGGAGATCGTTGGGTTGTTTTTACCTTTGAGTACACTTTTTGCACACAATGGACTAAACGGCCAGGTCACAAGGACCTTGAAACCTCAGAGAAGGTTGGGGGAAGATGCTCACTAGACAGCTATTAGGAGACAGGTGGTAGCTTCCGGTCAAGGTCATCTAGCATATTCTTTAACGTGCACAGTGTATGGCTCTCCCACACACTTAATGTCCAATCCGACAGACGGCGACATTTCCAAGCCCATAGGTGTTCCCAACTGACCGGGGACAAGGAGGGGAGTTTTGCGAAGATAAATATCAACGCTGGCCAAGGTGGGACTCGAACCTGGGAACTGCATATTACAAGCCTGGTGCGTTACCGACTGAGCCACCCCAACTCAACGCTGGCCAAGGGTGGACTCATCAACGCTGGCCAAGGTGGGACTCGAACCTGGGAACTGCATATTACAAGCCTGGTGCGTTACCGACTGAGCCACCCCAACTCAGCATTGGTGAGAGATGGGAAGGAGCATTCGTAACGGAGGTGATGGAGCTCAGTGGAAAATCACGGGGCACAATATCTCAGGTGTAAAAGGTTGGGTTGTTTTACCTCTGAGCGGCACTTTTTTGCACACAATGGGCTAAATGGCCAGGTCACAAGGACCCCGAAGGCTCAAAGAAGGTTGGGGGAGGGGACCCACTGGAACAGCTGTTGGGGGACAGATGGTAGCCTCCCGTCAAGGTCATCCAGCGTGTTCTTTAACGTGCACAGGGTATGGCTCTCCCACACACGGAACCACGGCTTAACATCCCATCCAACGGACGGAACCATTTTCAAGCCCATCGGTGTCCCCTTCTGACAGTGGGCAGGGCGGGGAATTTTGCGGAGATAAATCTCAATGCTGGCCCAGCTGGGACTCGAACCTGGGAACTGCAGATTACGAGCCTGACGCTCTACCGACTGAGCCACCCCCGCCCTACAGGTGTAAAGAGAAAGGCAAAGGTCTCAAAGAGAACAAATAAGAATCATAAGCTCTGATCTGAAAATCGTGCCTTTGTTCCCACCTCCAATCACCCGGCAAAATTTTTATTTGTTAACTTTGTTTCCCTTCCCCCCTTTTCATCAGCCACCTGATGTTCTGATCCCCCCTGATGTTCACCAAAGAAAGAGTGGCAACTGGGAAGACTGGGTAGTTGACTCTTCGGCAGTTCTCACACCTCATTGGCTGATTGACGAGTGATAAATAGCCCGTTGAAGAAATGAAAAATGTCGAAGCGCCAACTGCGCAGTCTCATAATCTCCACATTGCATCCATGGTCACTTCTTACACTAAATAATAACCTACCTTTAGCTCTTGCATTGGTACTAAAACTGCCTTACCTACCTTTAGCTCTTGCATTGGTACTAAAAACAGAACATATCTTCACTATAATGTCCAGAACAGTTATCTAAATGCGTGATAATCTGAATTACGACTGAAGTGTAATTTATTCACTATTTAATAATTATCTGCTTCTTTCCTCAGGGACCAGTGACCCCTATGTCAAGGTCAGTCTCTTACCGGACAAAAAACGAAAACTCGAAACCAAAGTTAAACATCGAACGTTAAATCCCAGATGGAACGAAACTTTCTATTTCGAAGGTAAAGTATGGATTCTCCTTTATTTTTAATATCATTTGTTCCAGTGGTTCTCCGTAAGATATGCTAGAAAATTCCTATTGAACATAACAGCATAACTAGTGCAGGAAATACTAGAAAATGGCTTCGACTCGGCAACTAACCAGAGACAATTAATCTTTGCAAGCAGAGGCAAAGAGTTATAAGCTCATTGATGAATTAATACAAGGCAATGGTACAAACTTTCTATAATGGTTTTCTCACAGCTGAACAAAGATTTCCCATCCCTCACCTTCGGTATAATTACGTTCAGTCACCACAAATGAGGGGTGGGGGTTGATTGCGACCCTGACAGGCTACCGGCTTAGGCAATCACCGCTCCAGTTTTAGAGTGTTTGAAATTGTAAGCTACTTTTCAGTTTTTCCATATATCAATTTTTTGAATAGAAATGTATCTAAATTTCTCGACGAAAAATTATGTACTGAAATGAATGTAATGAAAATAATTAATGAAATAATTAATTGTTTGATAAGCGTACAGATTTGTTATGTCACTGCACTATATATATTTTCAAAAAAAATATTTCTTTAAATAAAAACAATAACAAAAATATAACTATGTACTTCACTATTCGACGAAAATATTGCTGTAAATAGAATCCTCTCTGTTCAGACTTAATCCATTTTTGTTGCCCTCCTTTCCTTCTTTCCTTCCTCTCTTCCTATAAATCTTTTCCCTATCCTTCTTTTCTTCCTCTCTTCCTATAAATCTTTTCCCTATCCTTCTTGTTTCCTTCCTCTCTTTCTACAACTCTTTTCCTTCTCCTTCTTTCCTTCCTCTCTATAAATCTTTTCCCTCTCCTCCTTCTTCCTTCCTCTCTATTAATATTTTCACTCTCCTCCTTCTTTCCTTTATCTCTTTCTATAAATTTTTCCCTCTCCTTCTTTCTTTTCTTCTTCTCTATGAATCTTTTCCTTCTCCTCCTTTTTTTCATTCCTCTCCATAAATCTTTTCCCTTTCCTCCTTTTCCTTCCTCTCTAAAAAACTTTTCCCTCTCCTTCTTTCCTTACTCTCTATAAATCTTTTCCCTCTCCTCCTTCGTTCCTTCCTCTCCATAAATCTTTTCCCTCTCCTTCTTTTCCTTCCTATCTTTCTATAAATCTTTTCCCTCTCATTCTTCTTTCCTTCCTCTCTATAAATCTTTTCCCTCTCCTCCTTTTTTCCTTGCTCTCTATAAATCTTTTCTCTCTCCTCCTTCTTTCCTTCCTCTTTATAAATCTTTTCCCTCTCCTCCTTCTTTCCTTCCTCTCTATAAATCTTTTCCCTCTCCTCCTTCTTTCCTTCCTCTCTATAAATCTTTTCCCTCTCCTCCTTCTTTCCTTCCTCTCTATAAATCTTTGCCCTCTCCTCCTACAAATCTTTTCCAGATATGTTCTGCTGATAAGCTACTATTAACTTAGCTGATTTACTGTTTACTACAAAACTGTGAATTTAATAGATTTGTGAAGAATATTATTATTATTACCAAAAAAATATTTTCTTTGGGAATTTCCTAGCTCATCTTTTATTTTCCTGTAAAGACGTAAAAGAAAAACATGTTTTCGAACCACTGATTCAGATTGAATTTGCAGAACTTAGCCAAAATTGTTGATATCTCACAGAATGAGCCAAATGTGAACCTCGTTAAATTCTCCTTCTTTCTTTCCCTCAAAGGCTTCCCCCTGCACAAAATCCAGAAATCCATTCTTCACCTACACGTCTACGATTGGGATAGATTCAGTCGCGATGACCCTATCGGTGAAGTTTACCTTCCCCTTAATCAAGTCGACTTGACCCAAAAGCCAGCCTTTTGGAAAGCGCTCAAACCAACAGAGACCACAAAAGTAAGTCCAACTTTTGAATTCCACGTCTTTGTTGATAATAGTAATGTTTAATAAAACTTCAACCATTAATAGATTTCGAAATTTTCTTAATGTTAATGTTGTTATTGTTTAATTTCATTAAAAATTCGAAACATATTCTTAAAATTTACACTAGATTCTTGATTTACTCCAGGGTTAGGTTCTTGGAAATACCGTCGTATATCGAATTGGCGTAAATAAAACTCGAATTATAATGTATTACGATGAGATGCATTCCAGATGTACGAAAATTGAGACTCTCTTTCCTACAATAATACAAAAATCACATTTATTTTGTAATACGTACCTGTATAATATAAATAGGTAGGAATTACGAGAGGAAGGTCCTGTACTGGATCATCAGGATCAACGTTGGATCATCTTCTCCCATCAGGATCGATTTAATTGTCTTCTCCCGTCAGGATTAACTGAATCATCTTCTCCCGTAAGGATCGATTGCATTGTCTTCCCCCATCAGGTTTAACTGGATCATTTTCTCCTCTCAGGATCCATTGCATTGTCTTCTCCCATCAGGTTTAACTGGATCATCTTCTCCTGTCAGGATCGATTGCATTATCTTTCTCCCATCATTATCGATTGCATTGTCCTCTCCCTTCAGGATTAACTGGATCATCTTCTCCCGTCAGGATCCATTGCATTGTCTTCTCCCATCAGGTTTAACTGGATCATCTTCTCCTGTCAGGATCCATTGCATTGTCTTCTCCCGTCAGGTTTAACTGGATCATCTTCTCCTGTCAGGATCGATTGCATTATCTTTCTCCCATCAGGATCGATTGCATTGTCTTCTCCCTTCAGGATTAACTGGATCATCTTCTCCCGTCAGGATCCATTGCATTGTCTTCTCCCATCAGGTTTAACTGGATCATCTTCTCCTGTCAGGATCCATTGCATTGTCTTCTCCCGTCAGGTTTAACTGGATCATCTTCTCTCGTCAGGATCCATTGCATTGTCATCTCCCATCAGGTTTAACTGGATCATCTTCTCCTGTCAGGATCGATTGCAATATCTTCTCCCGTCAGGTTTAACTGAATCATCTTCTCCCGTCAGAATCGATTGCATTGTCTTCTTCCTTCAGAATTAACTGGATAATCTTCTCCCGTCAGGTTTAATTGGATCATCTTCTCCCGTCAGGATTAACTGTATCATCTTCTCCTGTCAGGTTTAACTGGATCATTTTCTCCCTTCAAGATTAACTGGATCATTTTCTCCCGTCAAGATTAACTGGATCATCTTCTCACGTCAGGTTTAACTGGATCATCTTCTCACGTCAGGTTTAACTGGATTATCTCCTCACGTCAGGATTAACTGGATCATCTTCTCCCGTCAGGATCGATTATATTATCTTCTCCCGTCAGGATTAACTGGATCATCTTCTCCCGTCAGGATTAACTGGATCATCTTCTCCCGTCAGGTTTAACCTAATCATCTTCTCCCGTCAGGATCGATTGCATTGTCTTCTCCCGTCAAGTTTAACTGGATCATCTTCTTCCGTCAGGCTTAACTGGATCATCTTCTCCCGTCAGGCTTAACTGGATCATCTTCTCCCGTCAGGTTTAAATGGATCATCTTCTCCCGTCAGGCTTAACTGGATCATCTTCTCCCGTCAGGTTTAACTGGATCATCTTCTCCCGTCAGGATCGATTGCATTGTCTTCTTCCGTCAAGTTTAACTGATCATCTTCCGTCAAGTTTAACTGGATCATCTCCCGTCAGGCTTAACTGGATCATCTTCTCCCGTCAAGTTTAACTGGATCATCCTCTCCGGTCAGGATCGATTGCATTATTCGATTATAAGATCGACTGGATCATCTGTCTTTGGAACAGTTAAAGGCTTTTTATTTCTTTTTAAAATAAGAAAGAGAGGAGAGTTCTTTGCATTGCTTGATGCCTCCTTTCCTGCAAAACGTGTTTGAAACAAAACTGCATTGATCCTTAATAAATACACAGATTACCTGTAGAAGTAGACTTCAACAATTATTACCAACATCTGGAAAAAAAAATTATCGCCGATTTTTCCGCTGCGTCAGCGATAATTTTTTTCAGATGTTTGTAATAACTGCGTTGATTCCTCTTCTAGTAGAGCAGCTTTGTTCCCAGTCAGGATCGATTTCGCCTGGCATTAACTGTTTCGTTTTTTCAATCTGAGTATCTAAGAGTTGTAGCAGTTTTCTTTCTTACAGTTTCCATTTTTTTTTTAATTTTATCAGCGTTTTTCCTGATTGTTGTTACAATGTGGGGGAATAATAATAAGTTATGAATCACTAATGATTGAAGTTTATATATTTATGATTATTATTCCATTACTGATTGCTCCGATGAGCATTAACGATTAAACTGTTCATCTTATTACTTATTCTCGAAATCTGGACGTGTATAATGTGAGTCTAGGTTCTCGACATTGCAATTTAAAAATATTTTTTATCATTGCTATTATTATTTTACACAACTAGATTTGTTTCCTAAAATGCCACGTGTAATTATTACATAATATGATTTTAAAAGTACAAATAAGATGACTGATTGCTTGAACTTTTATGTTTTCATAAATTATTTACAATTATTGACGTGAACCAATTTTAACACTGCCAAGTGCAGAAGTTTGTTTCGAATTGTTAGCTTTATTTTTATATCACTACAATTTCAGTGAGTTATTTTTTCCTTTAGGACTCTCAATCGGAAAATATCAGGGCTCTTTAGGAACAGTTTGCATTTTTCTTAGCAATTTAAAGTCTTTTGGTAAGGTTTGGTGGCTTTTTCTACCACTTTAAAAAGCTATTTGAAAATAAATGTAAGAAAAGTTGTTTTCAAAGTCAAAAATATAATACTTTAAGGGCTGCAAGAGACGTACCATTCAACCCTGCGTGAAAGAGTGCATTACAGTCCATCTGTAGAGATGACTCTAAGCTATAAGTTATGTCGAAATGCTACGAATTGTGGGAGCTCAAAAGATTTCTCTCGAGTTGAACCGAATTCTGAAAAGGATAACTTGCTTTGAGTCAGCTTTGAAGAATCGATCAAAGTTTATTTAAATTTCAAAAAATTGTCGTGCCAAGCACCGGCTTTTCCAAGGAATACATTACAATGTGTTAAGTTACATTAATTCTAAAAGAGTAATTTTGTGCTTTATGCCCTTGATATTCGGTCCCATTCTCTGAAAGAATGTTAAAATGGCGGATAGATAGCTCCGAATTTCTAATTTTTTTAGTTATATTGAAGTTTTGAAAACAATGAATATAGGGTTGGGTTGGGTTGTTTTACCTCTGAGCGGCATTTTTTTGCACACCATGGGCTAAATGGCCAGGTCACATTGACCCCGAAGGCTCAGAGAAGGTTGGGGGAGGGGACCCACTGGAACAGCTGTTGGGAGACAGATGGTAGCCTCCCGTCAAGGCCATCCATCGTGTTCTTTAACGTGCACAGGGTATGACTCTCCCACACACGGGGCCACGGCTTAACGTTCCATCCGACGGACGGCGGCCTTTCCAAGCCCATCGGTGTCCCCTACTGACCGTGGGCAGGGGGGGGGGATTTTGCGGAGATAAATCTCAACGCTGACCCAGCTGGGACTCGAACCTGTTTATTGATGATTGTACTAGTGATCATTGATGATATAACTACAGATCACTGATAATTAAGAACTGAATAATTAAAGATATGCGTTAAAAACATATCGTTGATTATTTAATGCTCATCACTGATGATTCGTTTTGCTGATAATAAGGTTTTAACAACTGATCGTTAATGATTTAACACTCATTACTTGATGATTCGTTTTGCTGATCATTCATAATTCAACTACTTGGAATCGGTAACTGAATGCCGATTGTTGACTAACATATTACTGATTAATAAGATTGAACTACTGATCGTTAATAAATGGTCTATTGATTACTGAAGTTCCTAATTCTGATCGCTGATGGCTAACTACTGATCATTGAATGATGAATTCCGGCCACGACTATTACTAATCGGAAAGTGAACACTGATCATTGACGGTTTAATTTGATCACTAACGATGACACTATTAAAAATCAGTAACTAAACTATGATCATTCACGATCACTATTAATAATCATAAACTAAACATTGATCATTGACGGTCTAATTTGATCATTGACGATCACGACTATTAATAATCGATAACTGAACTATGATCATTAATGATCACGACTATTAATAATCTGTAACTGAACTCTGATCATTGATGATCATTAATGATCACGACTATTAATAATCTGTAACTGAACTCTGATCATTGATGATCATTAATGATCACGACTATTAATAATCTGTAACTGAACTCTGATCATTGATGATCGTTAATGATCACGACTATTAATAATCTGTAACTGAACTCTGATCATTGATGATCATTAATGATTACGACTATTAATAATCTGTAACTGAACTCTGATAATTGATGATCATTAATGATCACGACTATTAATAATCTGTAACTGAACTCTGATCATTGATGATCATTAATGATTACGACTATTAATAATCTGTAACTGAACTCTGATCATTGATGATCATGACTATTAATAATTGGTAACTGAATACTGTTCATTGACGATCACGACTATTAATAACTCTAACTGAACACTAATCATTGATGATCTGTAACTGAACACGGATCCTTCACTCTTGAACTACAGATTATTAATGAGTCAATTACTGATCATTGATTAAATACTGATAATTTAATATTTAACTCTTAATCATTGACCGACCAATGAATCACTTGCAAACGAAATTTATAATTTATGAACTACTTATAAATAATAAACATTTACTCATTAACTACTGAAGAGTAAGAACTGAACTACTGATAATTAAAAATTCAGTGATTGATCACTGACGAACATTCCATCCTAAGTGTAGAAATAGATTTCGTGGTATTAAGGGCTGTGTAATCGGAATTAAAAATAATTTCATATGCTGTTTTATATATTTACAAAACATGGTTGGGTTGGGTTGTTTTACCTCTGAGCGGCACTTTTTTACACACCATGGGCTAAATGGCCAGGTCACATGGACCCCGAAGGCTCAGAGAAGGTTGGGGGAGGGGACCCACTGGAACAGCTGTTGGGAGACAGATGGTAGCCTCCCGTCAAGGCCATCCAGCGTGTTCTTTAACGTGCACAGGATATGGCTCTCCCGCACACGGGGCTTAACGTCCTATCCGACGGACGGTGGCCTTTCCAAGCCCATCGGTGTCCCCTACGGCGGGGAAGTTTTGCGGAGATAAATCTCAACGCTGACCCAGCTGGGACTCGAACCTGGGAACTACAGATTACGAGCCTGGCGCGCTACCGACTGAGCCACCCCAGCCCCTACAAAACAGGGTAATGCTTGATTTAGGCTTTGATATTTAGGCTAAATTTTAGGCTAATATTCCTGTGGCGACACTCAAAACTGATAATTTAACTATGAATCATTAAGGTTTAAATACGAATGATTAGAAAATTAACTCTCGATCGTTGATATATTTAATATTGATAATTGACAATTTCGTTACTGATTCGTTTCTCATCATTTATTTCCTAAGTATTAACAATTAATTACTGATCATGGATTATTGAAGTACCGATCAATGAGATTTGAACATCTCATTACTGATGCCTCTGCTGTCGATCAGAGTCAGATAACTGGTCAGCACCATCGAAAATCTCTTCCGTCTTCCAGCATGAGCATAGATAGCGATTCCCCTTCCAATGCTCCGACTTCTGAAAGAGATATGTGAGCATAACGTCATCGGGAATCGAATTCCCGGACCTTCATGATTCCAATAAGTCATCCAACGCCTGACACTTTCGTCTCTGCACAAACTGATATCGAAGAGCAAGTTACGGATCGAACATTGCCTCTTGAAAGAGGAATCCAACCGTTCTCCTGTAGGATTACTCCGAATTTGCGGAAAATGCATTGTAGATTGTTTACCTTCTAATTACAAGATAAATACCGTCGTAGATATTGAAATAAACCTATTTCTCTTTAATCAGTATACTTGCGCAGTTGGGCTTGTTTTACCTCTGAATAACACTTTCTTTGCACAGAATGGGTTAAATGACCAGAAGTACTCTAAGGGCCCAGAGAACATTTGGAGGAAGAAGACCTACTGGCAGCTTCCTGTCAAGGCCATCCAGCGTGTTATTTAGTTTTCACAATCAATCTTATGGCTTAACGTCCCATCCGACGGACGCTTTCGAACCGTCCATTGGATGGGACAGCTCCAAGTTCATCTGTATCCTTTTTGCTCACCGATAACTTTGCGGGGAGAGGGAGGTTAGCGGAGATAGTTAGGACTCGAACCTTGGAACTGCAACTAATTCCGCTCCCCATATAACATGACTCTGAATACTAAAAGAATATTTTTAATGAAGATTTATAAACATTTAACTGACAATATCTTTAATCTAGTTTTTCATTTTAAAAAAGTTTGGACATTTTTCTATAAAGTTTTTTATTATTTTCTTCAAAGATACGGAAAGACAATTTTTTTTCCTCTGACTTAACATATAGGTGGTGCATAACTCTTTAAAATGTATTAGCGAAAAAAAGATGCGAAATATTAAATTTTCAGCAACATTTATTCGTGTTTCAAGTAGCTTTAAGATGATTTATCTCGACCGAAAATACAGATAATGGACAGTTGTTTTGGGTTGTTTTACCTCTAAGCGGCACTTTTTTGCACACCATGGGCTAAATGGCCAGGTCACATGGACCCCAAAGGCTCAGAGAAGGTTGGGGGAGGGACCCATTGCAACAGCTGTTGGGAGACCGATGGTAGCCTCCCGTCAAGGTCATCCAGCGTGTTCTTTAACGTGCACAGGGTATGGCTCTCCCGCACACGGGACCACGGCTTAACGTCCCATCCGACGGACGGCGGCCTTTCCAAGCCCATCGTGTCTCCTACTGACCGTGCGCTTGGGTTGAGTTGTTTTACCTCTGAGCGGCACTTTTTTGCACACCATGGGCTAAATGGCCAGGTCACATGGACCCCGAAGGCTCAGAGAAGGTTGGGGGAGGGGACCCACTGGAACAGCTGTTGGGAGACAGATGGTAGCCTCCCGTCAAGGCCATCCAGCGTGTTCTTTAACGTGCACAGGGTATGGCTCTACCACACACGGGGCCACGGCTTAACGTCCCATCCGACGGACGGCAGCCTTTCCAAGCCCATCGGTGTCCCCTACTGACCGTGGGCAGGGCGGGGAATTTTTTGCGGAGATATATCTCAACGCTGACCCAGCTGGGACTCGAACCTGGGAACTACAGATTACGAGCCTGGCGCGCTACCGACTGAGTCACCCCCGCCCCACTGACCGTGGGCAGGGCGGGGAATTTTTGCGGAGATAAATCTCAACGCTGACCCAGCTGGGACTCGAACCTGGGAACTACAGATTACGAGCCTGGCGCGCTACCGACTGAGCCACCCCCGCCCCAGATAATGGACAGAAAAATAGAAACCTTCCCATGTTAAGTCAATGGAGAGTCAAATTCGAAGATCCGTAATTTCTACGATAAGCTTTTTATAAGAAAATAGGACTAAGTAAATTCAAATCTCATTCAAATCTATCTAAATCTCGATTTTCAATAATTTTTGTTGAGTATTTAAAGAATTACAGAAGCTCGAGTACGTAACAGCAACAAAGTCAAGCATAAGAAACTTGCGTGAAACTGGCAATTATTGAAAGAATTATTTAACAAAATTCTAAAACACTCACTTATTTTATTAAATGGTTTGAAATAATACTTATTTTGAGTTTTAATTAACTTCTGAGGAGAATTATTGTGATTGACAGCTCTGTTATTCAATTTTCAAATTTCTATGACTCTTTAACTAATAAACGGATATTGTTCAAAATCTAAATTTAGAGAATTTAATTGACATCTTATATTTATTTTCAGTCAGATCCGCTAACACCAGATGAGGATGTTGCCATTTTTCTGTCTATTGCTCGTATTTCACAAAGTTTAAAATAATCTTGATCGCTGCACCTTGGAAATCATTCCCTCTACGTCATGAAACGAAATATGTAATATCCAATGGTCAACAAAAACGACAGAAAATTTTGTTTAACGTTTGTTGAACGTCGGTTCAACAGAGAGAGACATTCCATCCACATCTTTAAGCAATGCTTGAAAGACAATTTGATTACCACTCTCATCCAAAACAGATCACAATTGCGCTGCGAACATAAAGGTCAACGTCTTCGTGGTCGGTAATGACAAAGGAAATGTTATTTGCTGCAGAGAACAATCAAATTTGCTGACTTTTATTTCTGAGAAGAACGTAAAAATGATTCCTCTGCAATGATCACTCCACAGTTCCAATATCAAGAGGTATTCCATCAGAGACAAATTCGGTTACAAGTTTAGGATCTTCTAGGAACGAGACCTCACACATGGAGAAGTCTATTACGCTCCTCTACAAGAAACGTGATCAGCAGCAGAGGTCAAATTGGGTTAACGGTTTAGTGCGAATGAAAGATTGAAATCAAGGAAAGGATCTCTTCACAATGACCGACTCAGAACGTGCTGAGAAGAGCGGCAACAGATCAAAGCGATAAAATCACCATGAGATTCCACTGGGTAGAAGAAATGGCTTCTTTAAAGTAGTGGACGAGTATTTTTAGCTATTAAATGGAATAAATATCACTGGGCAACACACAAAAAGGCTTTGAAATGAAAATAGCCAATGTTTACTAATTTCGAGATGCTGAACACGAAAATGACAATAAAATTTGTCGATTGGCTCTTGTTTAGGAGAGACAGATGGTCATGTATAAACGACTCAGTCCGCATTGATAGCCATTTCGCAACGCTGTATTTTAAACTCCATATTGCGTTGTATTGCATCATCCCGCCATACACACAACCCCCGGAGGTATTGCATCATCCCGCCATACACACAACCCCCGGAGGTATTGCATCATTGTCTGATACAATGTAGTTGAGTCATGACCGCGGCTTTACAATCGCGGACAAAAGATGATGCAATTGTTAGTTGTAATCGACGTTTTGTTGGGTGAGCAACTCTTTTGAGCGATTCCCATTTACTTCAGAGTCATAAATACAACATAAGTGATCCTTGCAGTTTTCATCCAGCAGTAGTGATGCCTCATAACTGTGTTAAGAGTGCAGATAATTTTGTTACGTTTGCGGGGAAGTGACGTTTGCAAGCCAGAAAAGAGCCATCACTCCAATAGTGCAAGTGGCGTATGTTTTATTTTGGATGCAAGATTGGGGACCAGGACAAGGCCTGGCTCCGATACAAATGCTGCAGTACGTGTGCAAGAAATCTTCCGAAGTGGCTGAAAGGTGAAAAAGTGGCGATGCCGTTTGCTGTTCCTATGGTTTGGAGAGAGCCAAGCAATCATGCAAATGCTGCTTCTGCATGGTTCCACCTGTTTCTGGAGGCATCACAAGGAAAAAGAAGTGGACAGTAGCGTACCCGAATATACAACCTACTCTCCGACCAGTTCAGCACGGCGAAGACCTTCTCGTTTCCGAACCTCCAAAAGAATTTTCCATCGATTCAGATGATGAGGAGTGACGCGAACAGATGTCAGGTTCTCCGCAGCCTTCGGTGTCTAATGATGATCCATACGTCTGCCACTGTGTGTCATCTGCACCACACATTCTCACCGCAGAAGAAATAAACGATCTTGTTCGCGATCTGGAGCTGTCCAAGGCCAAAGCAGAGTTACTTGGATCAAGACTTAATGGAATCTTCTCAAGGAAAATGTCCGAGTAACTCCGTTTCGAACTCGTCATAAGCAGTTTGCATCTTACTTCAGAAAGGAAAATGACCTTGTGTTCTGCTCCGATGTAGATGGCCTGATGAATGCCCTCGGAATCAAACATGACCCTGAAGAATGGCGACTATTCATAGACTCCTAGAAATTGAGTCTCAAGGCAGTGTTGCTGCATAATGGAAATAGACTTCCATCCATTCCGGTCGGACACGCTGTCTGCAATGAAAGAAACCTATGACAACCTAAAACAGCTGTTGAACTGTCTTCAATACAGCAAGTATGGCTGGCATCTCTGTTGTGACTTGAAGATAGTGGCTCTGTTGATGGGTCTGCCGCTGGGATATACGAAATACTGCTGTTTCTTATGTGAATGGGACAGCCGAGCAAAGACTTTGCACTACGTGAAGAGAAATTGGCATCAGAAGAAATCTCTGAAGGTTGAAGAGAAGAATGCTGAACACCCAGCACTGGCAGAAACACAGAATCCTGCTACCGTCCCTACACATCAAACTCGGTGTGATGAAAAACTTCGTAAAAGCCATGGACCGGACTGCATCAGCTTTCAAATACTTGGCTGACAAACTTCCTTGACTCAGCAAAGCGAAAATTAAAGAGGGAATTTTTGTAGGTCCTCAAATCCGCGAACTGCTCAGAGACCAGATGTTCGACAACCTGCTTCAGGGTGACGAGAAAAAGGCTTAGGACGCATTTCGTCTGGTGTCAATTAAATTCCTCGGGAATGTCAGGGCAGACAACTACAAGAAACTGGTTAAGGACATGTTGTCTCTGTATCACAAACTTGGCTGTAATATGTCCTTAAAGATCCACTTTCTCCATTCTCACTTAAATTTCTTCCCCGACAATTGCGGCTTTGTTAGTGATGAGCACGGTGAACGTTTTCATCAGGACATTGCAACGATGGAGAAATGATACCAGGGAAACTGGTCCACTTCAATGTTGGCTGACTACTGTTGAACGCTCGCTAAAGATGATCCTGAGAACCTGATACACAACGGGCAAAGCATCGGAAGTAGAAACGGAGTTTAACAGATAGAGTAATACGTACATATGACATGTATTATATAAGGAACTATTGCGGATTTCTCAGAAATCGCAGCCAATTTTGCATTTTCATTGTCATATTCGTGTTCAGCACCTTGAAATCTTTAAGAAATGGCTACTTTTATCTCAGAGGCATGACGTTTATGAACATTTGTCGCTCATTTGCGAGGGGGAAGTATTTTTATCCCACTCTCTCTTTTTTGGAAATTTAGAAAAAGCTGATTTTGTCTTTTCTAGGCATGTTTGTGCTGATGTGTTGGGCTAGTGTATATGTGCATGTTTGTGAAGATGTGCGTATTGGTGCTGTCATGTATGGGCTCGTTTGATGAGCGTATGTGCATGTTTGTACTAATGTGTAGTTTGTGCTTATATACAGGGTTCCCTAAATTCATGGTCCAAACGTGAGGGGATGGTAGTACACACTGAACCCATCAATATTCGTCATAGAATATGCGGCTGCAAACGCAGTGAGGAGTTGGAAATGAAGGACAAACACAGAGGTTTCCAGAGTGACATTTATTGCAGATCATTACAACAAATGCTCAAACATCCGCCCACCAACGTTGATACAGGCGGCACAACAGCGAAGTAGTGATCGGCGTACCTGCTCGTAAACACCGGGCTTGTCGCGCACATCGGCGGCTGCGATGGACAGTCGGGGTACCAGATCCTCTGTGGACTACATGGGCATCTCGTACACAACACTCTTCAAATGTCCCCACATAAAGAAATCGATGCAAGAAAGATCGCAGGATCTGGGGGGCCACAGGATGGGACCACCGTACCCAATCCATTGGTTCCCAAATGTGGTATGAAGATGCTGACGCACGTCCATGCTGAAATGGGCGGGTGCCCCATCGTGCTGGAACCATCCTGAGCAATTACGACTGGAACATCCTGAAGCAATTCCGGCAAAACCTGTTGCAGAAAAATACGGTACATTCGTCTATCAAGGCGGTCCGGCAGTAGGTAGGGTCCAATTAAGTAGTCAAGCACGATCCCCGCCCAGACATTGACTGCGAACCGTTGCTGATTCGAATTTCGAAGTGTACCATGGGGGTTCTGTGCCGCGGACAAATGCGCATTATGGATATTCACTACGCCTTCACGTGAGAATGTTGATTCATTCGTAAAGAGCACATGCGCGGGGAAATCGGGATGTGCGGCACTTTGCTGCACGAACCACTGGGCGAAATCCATGCGCAGGGGATAATCAACAGCTGTCTGGAGAGTACTGCATGAAGAAGGGCTACACCCCTATCACTGCCTGCACTCGCTGCAAGTGATAGGGGTGTAGCCCTTCTTCATGCAGTACTCGCCAGACACTGTTTCGATGCACACCCAGGCTCCGGGCGGTGGATCGCGTGCTTGTATTGGGTTATCTGTCACCATACGCAAGATGTCCTCGCTCATAGCCTGCGTTCTGACCGTCCGTGCTCGTCCAACATCATGTCGACTGATGTGGAAGGTGTCTGCCTCAGACAGCTGGTGGTGCAGTCGCGCAAACATTTTATGATCGGGCACACGGCGCATAGGATATCGCTCACAGTAGTCTTTGGGCCTCTCTACCATTGCCGTCGGCTCTACGCCGTACATCAGGTGCATATCGGCTTTCTCTGAGTTCGTAAACTGCTCCATCTCGTGTCCGGTCGACGCTGAGAATGCTGGGGTTTGGCCGATCCAGTGCTTTTAAGCCGTGCTACCTCGTCTGCGCCCCCTACCGGCACCGGAATGCGTTTGCGGCCGCATATTCTATGACGAATATTGGTGGATTCAGTGTGCAACTACCATCCCCTCACGTTTGGGCCATGAATTCAGGGCCATCCTGTATATGACGTGCATGTTTGTGCTGGTGGGTATCCAATCCAATCCAAATCAAATCCACAAATGAAAATTCCTACATCTAATAACTTGATAGATGTAGACTCGTTCAGACAAAATTTTAGTGAAAAGAAAATTTCTCTTTTTTATATATATTTTCTATTTTTTTTTGTATTTTTTCCATTTTTTTATCTATTTTTTTATCGTTTTTTTCTCTATATAATTATTTTTCATTTATATAGGTAGATTTTTATTTTTTTACAATTTATCTAAAATATTAATATTTCTAAGAAATTGAATTAATAGTTTATATAGGATAGGTTTAAGATTCTTACTGGTAGGTTCTAAGATATTTTTAAAGTTATATATATATTAATATTGTATGCTCTTAGTTTATTAAAATAAGATTTTGCTGGTGTGTATGAGCGTGTTTGCGATATGCGTGTTTCTACTGATGTATATGTTTGTGCTGGTGTGTAAGTGCGTGTTTATTTGATGGTGTATAAGTGCATTTTGTTTGCTGTTGTATTAGCGTATATGAGTGTGTTTGTACTATTGTGTATGCGCGTGTTTGTATTGGTGTATGAACGTGTTTGTGCTGGTGTATATGAGCGTGTTTGTACAGTCGCTCAAAAAAATATCCGAAAACTATGGTTGATTACAGAATTCAGAAAAAATATCTGCAACGATTTTTTAGAAATTAGTAATCTGGCAACCTTCGTGTCACGTGTTCGTGCATATTTGTGCTGGTGCATGATGTTTATATTTGTGCTCTTGCATATGTTCGTGTTTGTGCGAATGACAATGAAATGAGCAAAATTCTCCTTTAAGGCAACTCTAAAAATACGCATATACAAGAAATATACAAGAAACAATAAATTAGAAAACAAAATAAATTAGAAGGACACGACAATATCGTTATGGTTATTAATAGTAGAAAAATTATCAACAGTAATGGATAGTTCTTGATGCCTAATCAGTTAGGAAGCAATCGTGAAAAATTATCCCTATCAGTCCTCCGAATTCGAATACTGGATTGGTTTACAATTTCTCTGACAGTTGAACTAAGACGATATAAATTCACATTTCCTTACATAAAGTTATAAGATCTTTATTTGAGACGCTTCCGTGAACCATTTAAACCAACTGAGCAATGCAGTGCGCTAGACAGAATATCTATGATGCAGTGTCATTCATAACTATAACACAAGACATAGTTGACAGCTGAATTAAATCAGAGAATATTATTCTCATTTACAACCATTCAGTGTCATATTTCACATATTCGATGAGCAGGAAATTTGCATTATCTATCATATAATTATTACGGGATATCAGTTAACGCCAATTAATAATCATTCAGCATCGTATTGTCATTGGATAGGTATTAACAACACCTGTAATAACCATCATTGTATTAAAGCCTGTTGTTCCACTTTTCAATTTACTTAGCCATCATCATATTCTTACAGGGATGGGGCGCGTATGGTTCAGTCGATAGCACGAAAGGCTCGTAATCTCTGGTTCCCAGGTTCGAATCCTGCCTGAGCCAGCGTTGAGATAGATATATCTCCACAAAACTCCCCGCTCTGCTCTCGGTCAGTGGCGAACACGGCGATGGGCTTAGAAAAGCCGCCGTCCGTCGGAAGAGACGTTAAGCCGTGGCTACTTGTGCGGAAGAGCCATACCCTGTGCAAGTTAAAGAACATACTGGATGGTCTTGACAGGAGGCTACCCTCTGTCTCCTAATAGCTGTCCAGTGGGATTCTCTTACCCCAACCTTCTCTGAGCCTGCGGAGTTCTTGTGAACAGGCCATTTAGCCCATTGTGTGAAAAAAGTGCCACTCAGAAGTAAATATGTGATGTATGAAATGAACTATATGAACATTTCATTTCATATATTATATATTTTATAAATTATATATTTTAAACTTTGTCTCTCTGTCTGTCTGTCTGTTCGATAATTCCTCCTAAACGATAAGACCTAGGACCATCAAATTTCGTCTATAGCTTCATCTCATCATAATTTAGTGCATTCTAAGATATTCGACTCCATAATATTAGGCCCACCCCTAAACGTTGGCCGTGAAACCTTTGCCCATTATAAGCTCTCCCCATCAGTAATGTACCATTAAATTCATAACGCTCAACTCTTCATTTGTAATGTAAGCGACTGCAGCGACCCCAGAGATTTCTGACAATTGCTATGGATTTATTCCTGATCTAGTGCAGCTAGAAACTCGATCTCTAAACGCTATACAGAAAGACATAAGTGGGACCATCATGCCAAATTTGGGGCCGAGCGATCAAGTACCTGCGGATTTGCAGGGATCCAAAAACTTCTTCCACCAGTGACCACGCACGTGTTCCAAATACGCCTGGAAGCTTGCTACTCTGAGTCATTTATGATATGTTAAGACTCGAGCAACGTGGGACAATTCTGCTAGTTATATACGTTGGGTTGTTTTACCTCTGAGCGGAACTTTTTTGCACACCATGGGCTAAATGGCCAGGTCACATGGACCCCGAAGGCTCAGAGAAGGTTGGGGGAGGGGACCCACTGGAACAGCTGTTGGGAGACAGATGGTAGCCTCCCGTCAAGGACATCCAGCGTGTTCTTTAACGTGCACAGGGTATGGCTCTCCCGCACACGGGGCCACGGCTTAACGTCCCATCCGACGGACGGCGGCCTTTCCAAGCCCATCGGCGTCCCCTACTGACCGTGGGCAGGGCGGGGAATTTTTGCGGAGATAAATCTCAACGCTGACCCAGCTGGGACTCGAACCTGGGAACTACAGATTACGAGCCTGGCGCGCTACCGACTGAGCAACCACCGCCCCCCACTAGTTATATATATTTATCATTTATTATAATTAGAATTAATTTGAACGAGGTATCTATAATGATGAGTGAATGAAGTCTACGAAATAAAAATAATATGGATATCAACATTCTAAAACAAAATTGTTTCTTTTCAATTTTCATTAAATAGAGTTATTTAATTATTCATTTATTATTATTGACTTATGGCACGAATGTGTTTCAAAGCATCAATTTTTATTCTTTCACTTGCATTATGAAAATTCAGACTTAATGTTTCATGTGCGGAGACGATATCCAAAATCTTCCTGGCGCATACTTTGTAAAACCCTACCTAGTGTGTTCTTTAAAGTGCAGGACTCTTCTGCACACAGGGCAACGACTTAAGGTCCCATACGACAGATTAAGAAAATAATGAATTACAATCTAATATATAATAATAATTAATTACAATCTAATCTATGATAAGATAATAATTCTTTTAATGTATAATAGGATAATAATTCATTAAAATCTAATCTGTAATAAGATAATAATTCATTAAAATTTAATCTATAATATAATAATTCATTACAATTGTAATAAGATAATAATCCATTAGAATCTATAATAATAATAATAATAATAATAATAATAATAATAATAATAATAATAATAATAATTCATTATAATTTAAAAATAATAATTCATTACATTATTATCTATAATAAGTTAATAATTCATTTACAATCTATAATAAGATAATAATTCATTTACAATCTATAATAAGATAATAATTCATTTACAATCTATAATAAGATAATAATTCATTAAAATCTAATCTATAATAAGAAAATAATTCATTATAAATTATGTTGAATTATAAACATGAATTGAAAACATAATAATTCATAACAATCTATATTAAGATAATAATTCATTACAATTTAATCTATAATAATAATTTATTACAAACGAATCTATAAAAAAACGATTACAATCTAATCTGTAATAAGACAACGATTAATTTCAATCTAATCTTTAATAAGAAAACCGTTAATTACAATCTGATATATAGTAAGAAAATAATAATCGTTTAAAAGCATCAGTGTCTTCTTCCATCAGTTCTTCACCGAGGGCAAAATGGGGGTTAATTGGGGATTTTTCAACGTGGGCAGTGCGCATGAGAACTTCGCTTTTAGACCGTACCTTGTGTACACTAAGACCATAACTTTTGTACTTGTGTACTTTAGATCGTACCCTGTGTACAGTAAAGCAGAGGTTCTCAGCCTCGGGTCTACACATAGCATATGGGTCGTATTCAATTCATAGATCATATATAATACGCCTCAGTTTTATTCATGTTTACTTAGTAGAGCAAACATTTTATTTTAAAAAATCGTATACAAATCCTAGTTCCCACGCAGCAGCAAATAAAACCAGAATTCAATGCCAGTTACTTGTAGGTTATCGGCAGTTGAAAACACCCAAAAGGGAAATGTTGCGCTGTAATAGATGTGTCGACGAAATGTTCTCTTTCGAATACAAGTTTATTTTTTTTTCCTTTTTTCCAAGAAGAAGAATTAATGAGCTGCCAAAGAATAAACAATTTCTTTCCTCTGGAACTTATTCTCATCTGCTACTTTTTAGAAGTCGAACTTGAGCACTTGTTTGTTTCTTCCCTTTGTTCCCTTTCAAAATCACTAAACAGACGGCCAGCATTCACTCGCCTGTGATGAATGCTTTCTCTACCAGAAGAAAATAACCGCCAAAAAGAATTTGCGGTGAAGTATGACTTTCTTACAAATTGGAAATCCAGATAAAAGAAACACGTCTCTTGCTTTCTGAAAAGTATTTGATGAGCTCGTTGCGGCATATTTCCTGCGTTTTCCGAACTGGTAAAATAAAAATAATCCTTTTCCTTGCATATTTTATGAGTAATTAGATGGGTGTGTAGAAAAAGGTAGATATTCCGCTTTTCGGCATTTTCTGTATTTTTGGTTAGCTTCAAATATGATAGGAGAGGGGTTTCGCTCAGTCTGTAGCTCCGCAAGCTCGTAATCTGCAGTTCCTAGGTTCGAGTCTGAACTGTGCCAGCGTTGAGATTTATCGCCGCAAAAAATCTCACCTAGCCCTCGGTCAGAAAGTGGACACCGATGGGCTTATAAAAGCCTCCGTCCGTTGGGTGGGACGTTAAGCCGTGTTTCCGTATGAAAAGAGTCATACTCTGTGCACGTTAAAGAACACGCTGGATAACCTTGACGAGAAAATACCATCTGTATTCTACCAGCTGTCAAGTGGGTTCCCTTCCCTCAACATTCTCTGAGCCCTTAGGGGTCTTTTTGACCTGGCCATTCAATTCATTCTCTGCAAAAATGCAAAGCTGGTAAGATGTAAAACATTCCAACTCTGTTGTACAGTTGCTCAAAAAAGTATCCAAACACTATAGTTGATTACAGAATTCAGAAAAAATATCTGTCAACGATTTTTATAGAAATTAGTGATCTGGCAACCTTCATGTCACGTGACACGAAGATTGCCAGATCTTTTTGAGCGACTGTACCAATAAGCGAAATAGACAATTGTAAATTTCCTAATTTACAACCAATCGAAAGACACAATTTGTACTACTAAAGCTAATTATCCTATTCTGCAACCAAACAAAAGACACAATTTGTACCACTAAGCCTAAATGTCCTATTGTACACAATTTGACAATTCCATATTGTACACAATTTGACAATTCCATATTGTACACAATTTAGATACAATTTGTACCATTAAAGCTAATTGTCTTATTCTACAAACCAAAAGACACAATTTCTAGCACTAAAGCAAAATGTCTTATTATACAACTAAACAAAAGGCGCAATTTGTGCCACTAAAGTTAAATGCCTTGTATAATTGAGACAAAAAGGTAATTTTTACCACCAAGATTAAAAATGACCAGTTTCTAAATCACTCAGTCGATTCAAAGGGAGATCATTTCACAAATGCCCTTGCACTGATCCATGCAAATTAAACCGCATCGCTAATTAACCTATTTAAATGATCTTCAAGGCAAAGAAAAATTAGTAATTTAATCCCTTATCTCTTACCTCGAACATAAAGTGAATAAAAAACTTTGATCGACAAAAACCATTCACCTAGTCAAGGTCAATTATACTTTAACGACAAAAAACATCACTTCTGAATCTGTTGATTGTTCCTTCCCTTAATGTTTACCGTCGCCAGACATATGCAAAATCAAAAGTCGTCGATGCTTATTGTATCCATCCCCGGGACATCGCCATCGCTTCTGATGTACGGCAAGGTACCTGATCAGCGACGTCCATTATTCATGATGCTGAAGCACGGGCCGCATCACTAGCGGCGTTCGGCGCCCGCACATCCCTACTTGGACATTATGCTTTATTGATTGAGGCTAGCAAGGCTCCCCACATTGGCGTCGAAAAGAAGAGAGCGCATGACTGTGTGTAGTCGACAACGCACACAAAATAAAGACTGCGCGGCATGGCTTATGTCAGTGAGAGAATGCAGTTTTCCTTTTCTTTTTTCCGTGTGTATTTATTTTAGCAGAGAGCAGGTGGCTGCAGCGTCAGGGTGGGTCGGCGATGGTAACGCGATTAGTTTCAGAAACCAGAATAGTTGTTCAATGTTTGCTTGAGTATTTACAGCGAATGCTGCTCCTGCATTGCTAGCCAGTTGGATCGTTGCAGATCTGGAGATTGTGTCTGCAGCAGTCCGAAAAGGAGACACCAAGGTTATTTGTGTGTCGTTTTGGCTGTCATAAAATTTTTCTGTACGACATCTGCAAACAGACACTGGTTGGGTAAAGATGAAAAACATGGCGTCGATGCAAAAATGTCAGTGTCAGAAGAGAAATTGGATACGAGACCTATATATTGGATGTGAGAGACGTACGAGGAGCTAGATAATTGGTCACAGGAGGCGTGTGTTGTATTTTTGCCAGAGATAGAACAGGAACATTTAGAATATTCGAAGCAAAAATTTAGAAGAAGAATATTTGAATTAAAAAAATTTGGTTGCGATTCAAAATTGAGAGGGACACAATTTTTTAAAAACATTGAAAAGTGTGCTATCATTAGAAGTTGTCTCTCACATACAAATTTTTTTAAAACAAAAACAAATTTAGAAGAATAATGTTCGAAACAAAACAAATTTAGAAAAAGAATACTCGAAACAAAACAATTTTAGAAGAATATTCGAAACAAAACAAATCTAGAAGAATAATATTCGAAAGAAAATAAATCCAGAAAAATAATATTCGAAACAAAAACAATTTTAGAAGAAGAATATTCGAAACAAAACAAATCTAGAAGAATAATATTCGAAAGAAAATAAATCCAGAAGAGTAATATTCGAAACAAAACAAATCTAGAAGAAGAATATCCGAAAAAAAATATATCCAGAAAAATAATATTCGAAACAAAAATAATTTTAGAAGAAGAATATTCGAAACAAAACAAATCTAGAAGAATAATATTCGAAAGAAAATAAATCCAGAAAAATAATATTCGAAACAAAAACAATTTTAGAAGAAAAATATTCGAAACAAAACAAATCTAGAAGAATAATATTCGAAAGAAAATAAATCCAGAAAAATAATATTCGAAAAAAAAAACAAATTTGGTTGCGATTCAAAATTGAAAATTGAAAGAATTTTAATATAAAAGTTTCAATTATGCTATATTTATTTATATATTAAAATATACAAAATTTTTAAAAAATGAAAAATAATAAAAAGTTTTAATGTCCAATAAAAGGTAAGAAAAAGATACATTTATCAGCTGCTAGCATTCCTTGGGTCTTACACTCTCTAAAATATACAGTCGATAACATATTACACATTGAAAAATATTTAATTTGACATAAAACTCGCTACAATCGACTCCCATGAGATTACCTTAACCTTGTTTCTATGGGGGGAGGGGGCAGAAAGAAAAAGGCATAATTTGAAGTAGCCCGTGATACAGCAGTAGCTTTCATTTGGGATATAAAGAGTTAGCTCTCTAGTAGTAGTTTACGTATTCAGCTGTTTGGGAGAGAAGGAAAAAAAGTGGCCAAACCTTTACATTACCCTAGGTTGCTACGAAAAGAAGCTGAATACCAAATTTGGTGGTTCTAGAATTATTGGTGGTTACTCTTTAGCAACAGAGAAAATTTATCCGATCCACACTGTTTTTTAGCCGCTAAAGTCTATGAGGAGGATTTTCACCCTGTCCACATTAGTTTCGGCTGATCTCAGTTAGTTCGCATATAGTTATAATCTTCCCCTAAATGAAAGGAAAGTTCGTGTAACGCTTGGCGCTCTACCTCTTTAGGGTCATATACACTACGTTGAAAGAAGTTTCCGGACACTTACATGTTATGTGACTGAAAAGCCACTTTCAAAGCTCCCTAACATTGAAAATAAACCTTTTACGCAAAAACTGTTATTGGCGATAATTTGTATATGTCACTCAAATCTCTCTAAATATATTTCCCGCAATATTCGTTTAATATTTAAAGAATTAATGGAAGCTGAAGCATTTATCTTCAACTTTTTATACTTGTGAAAAAATACTTCAATAGATAAAACACAACTCTTGTAACAATTTGTTCACTAACATAAATTAAATATCTGAAGTTTGCATGACGATTTTTTAAGATTTCATGAATTTGGAGGCAATGAGAAAATGCCGTCTGCTGTTAAATGGTCCCGCTTTAATTATTCTTTAAATGTTGATCGATGATTTTTGAAAATTGACACTGTCACATTGCCTCCAAATTGATGAAATCTTAAAAAATCGTCATGCAAACTTCAGATATTTAATTTATGTTAGTGAACAAATTGTTACAAGAGTTGTGTTTTATCTATTGAAGTATTTGTTCACAAGTGTAAAAAGTTGAAGATAAATGCTTCAGCTTCCATTCATTCTTTAAATATTAAACGAATATTGCGGGAAATATATTTAGAGAGATTTGAGTGACATCTACAAATTATCGCCAATAACAGTTTTTGCGTAAAAGGTTTATTTTCAATGTTAGGGAGCTTTGAAAGTGGCTTTCCATTCACATAACATGGAAGTGTCCGGACACTTTTTTTCAATGTAGTGTATATAAAAGCATACTCTCCTGCACGTGAAGCCATTCGACGTCCCCTACGGAGCTACGGCTTTACGTCCCACCCGAGAAACTGCACCCTTTCCAAGCCCATTGGTGTCCCCTTTTTCACCCACGACAGTGTGAGGGTTTTGCGAAGGTAAATCTCAACGCTCTCAGAGATGGGACTCGCACCTGGGAAATACAGATTACGTGCCTCGAATGCTATAGATCAGCGCTGTCCAACTAGGGGCCCGCGGGCCGCATATGACCCGCACAAAGATTTTTGTGGCCTGCGAACAAAATCAAGTTTTTACTTGAAATTTTAAATAAATATCTGTAATCCACCTTATAATTTTTGTCAACTTATATTACTTTACTTGATATGCAATCTTCAACTCACTCATTCTCTAAAGTTTACAAAATATTCTTAAGCCGATCGGCCGACTTCTGAAACCTTTAAGAGCGGTGCGGCGTCATCAAACAAATGTTTTTATGAAGCTGCAGTAATAAGAAGCATCTAACGACAGCACGAATCGCTCTCACTGGGAATGCATATGGCATTGCATTGTCGAATGTTGCACTGCATTGTGCACCAGGAGACATTGTGGGGCATTTCGCTGAGACAAAATGACGTAATCGAAAAGGTTGTCAAAATTATCAATTTAATTCGTGGCGGAAATCGTTCTCTTACACACAGAAAATTTAAAGCTTTTTTGGACGAACTGCATGCTGAGTATGGTGATCTGCTTTTACATAGCAGTATTCGCTTGTTAAGTGCTGGAAAATGCCTCAATAGATTTTTTTACACTTCGAAAAGAAATTCATCTTTTTTCACAGAAGTGGGCAGCGATGAAGATTTAATAGCAAGTTTTATTGATGAAAATTTTCTATGTTCACTTGCTTTCCTAACAGACATTACAAATTATTTAAATGTCTTGAATAAATCCTTACAAAGAAAAGATTAAAACGCGTGCTGTCTTTATAATCATGTTTATAATCATGTTATGTATGTTTGGGTTTAGAAACAAACTACAATTGTTGAAGTCAAATTTGCCGGAAAACAAATTAATTCATTTTGAAACTTGTAAAGAGTTCTACGAAGAAATGAAGCAACTTAGTAAAACAATTAATTTTGAAAAATTTGTTCCTAAATTAGATATTCTAATTGAAGATTTCAATAGAAGTTTTTCTCAATTTGATAACCTTAAGCAAAGTTTAAATTTATTCAGTAATCCATTAAATATTGATATTAGGACCGTATATCCTAAATATCAAATGGAATTATTCGACCTTCAGGTCGACCCAATTATTGCATCTAATAGAGTAACTGGAATAGAATTGTTAAAACTTTTGCCTAAAGAAAAATATCCAAAAATGAAAGATTTTGGACTCCAAATAATTTCTGTGTTCGGAGGTACATATATATCTGCGAGCGCGCATTTTCTGATTTGAAATATATAAAATCAAGGTACAGAAACTGTTTGAAAGACTCTGCACTTGAACATATATTCGGCTCGCAACAACAAAAATCGATATGGACGTAAAAGAAATTATTGCCCAACAACTATGGCCACAATGCTCCTAATAAATTTATTAAATATTTGATAAGGTTCAGAAAATTTATATTGGTTTATCATTACTTAGTATTTTTTGTATAAATAAAATACTTTTTTGAGGTTTTTGAGGTTTATTATTACTTATTTTTCATATAAATAAAATAATTTTTTGAGGGTTATTATTACTTATTTTTCGTATAAATAAAATAATTTTTTGAGCTTTTTGAGGTTTGTTATTACTTATTATTTTTTGTATAAATAAAATATTTTTTGGGGGTTTTTGAGGTTTATTATTACTTAGTATTTTTCTTATAAATAAAATAATTTTTTGAGGTTTTTGAGGTTTATTATTATTTATTTTTCGTATAAATAAAATAATTTTTTGAGGTTTATTATTACTTATTTTTCGTATAAATAAAATAATTTTTTGAAGTTTTTGAGGTTTGTTATTACTTATTATTTTTCGTATAAATAAAATATTTTTGGGGTTTTTTAGGTTTATTATTACTGAGTATTTTTCGTATAAATAATTTTTTGGGGTTTTTGAGGTTTATTATTACTTAGTATTTTTCGTATAAATAAAATAATTTTTGGGGGGGTTTTGAGATTTATTATTACTTAGTATTTTTCTTATAAATAATTTTTTTTTTAGGTTTTTGAGGTTTATTATTACTTATTAATTTTCTTATAAATAAAATAATTTTTTGAGGTGACATGAACTGACTTTTCAATTGCTTATCCTATCCTATTCTTTTTTTTTTGGCCCGCGAAATATTGGCAAGGAAAAAATGGCCCGCGGTCTTAGAGAAGTTGGTCAGCACTGCTATAGATTAAGTCAGCCCCAGCCCCTTTGTAGGGAAGGGAATTCCTTTCCCTACAAAGGATTTCCCTTCCAGTCCCCACCTCTACCCCCAAAAAATTCAATTTTGATATTACCAAAAATTTCAGCTTATACAAAAATTAAGGAGCACCGTTAAAAATATTTTTTTTAAATAAATGAAAATAGATATTTCCCTACACAGAGGTATCCTAAAAGCTTTATCTAGCTTGTCCTAATTTTCATACAAAAAATCTACCCAAGGTCACACCTAATGGCTTAGTAGTCAAATACACTAACCACTATACCGGGTAGAGCCAGATCCATAGTATACCAGTAGGACACATCTGGTATTATCCTATTTATGCGTCTGTTGATGATAATTTGTTCATAAAACGTACCTTAGCTAGTATTAATATTTGCTTTGATTAGAGTTTATCGCTGATCAATTTAATTTAACAAAACAATTTACTGGTAGAAATAATTCTACTGGCTTTAAAAACACAAGAACTTGCATATGCAAAAAACAACTCATTTACAAATATCAAAACACATCATCGTAAATTTCAAAAAAACTCATTTTAAATTTCAAAACAATTCGTTGCAAACACCAAAACAACTCATTTTAAATTGCAAAACAAATCATTTCAAATATCAAATTAATTCTTTGCAAATGGCAAAATAACTCATTACAAATGCCAGAAATGTAATATTCATGGTTTTAAATAAGTATATCAGTTTCGTCTGGTTCCGTGAAATTTATGTAAAAGATGTTATGGATTTCAGAAAAATTTCGCAAGCCTTTTTTCACATGTTTTAAACATTTCAAGAGCAAAAATCCGTTCTCACATTGTATTTACTACTGCTTTTTGTTAAAGAAAGCGAATTAAAGAGAAAAAGGCATCGTTATTTAGATTGCAGAATATCTGGGTTCTCTCTATTCTTATTTACACTCCTGAATTTTTTACAACCACATTAACTTAAAAGTTAACGTGATTTACCCGAGAACAAAGTCTTTAAAAATACTTGCTGAATTTTCTCTTTTCGAACTACGGTTTGTGTTGCTTATGTGTAAATTATCTCAGATTAGTAAATAAAGAACTGAGAACTTTTGGACAGCTTGTTACCAACAAACAACAGTCTTTCCAACAGCATAAACTTCAATTCAAATCCACTTTCACTGCAAGATATCTGCGATCAGAAACAAAAACAACTTCAGATCCCTCTGCTGCCTGGCAACATTTGCTTCGGCCGAATTGCCACGAGCAACAATCTCTCAAAGGAATGTAAATACATGTTTGTAGCGCATTTTTCGAAGCAATTTATCTGCACTTTTTTTCTTCTTGCTTTACTCAGCCTCAAATGTTTCCATGCGTCCGCTATCTCTTTATTTCCCTCGCAAAGATGTGCTTTGATTCTGAGATGCAACAAGAGCGTCGGGTGGATGCGGGAAGGCTCGGGATGTCACCTTCATAGCATCCATTAAGCCCACTTCGCGGAGAGAAAGATACACTATCTGTCAACGTAGCAAAGCAGTTAGCATTTTTCATCAGAGAGTAGAGCAAATCCCTGTGGGTGTTTCTTATTCACAACTTGAATATCTTCCGTCTCTCAGCTATTAGCAATTTAGAGTTAATCAGATCTCCTTTCTTTAATGCACTGCCTTGTCTAAACAATGCCTCATCGAAGTTCCCAAGTAAACAAGTCAAAGCACGACCTCGTCCATTTTATTTATCCTCCTTTTCCTACTTAACTTTTTATCTACTCAGAGAATTTTCTACTTTCATTAGTTTGGATTTCTCATTCAACTTAGTGTTGTTGATCTTTAAATTTGTTTCCTATTTCTCATGTAATTTAATAAAATTTTCTGAACTGACTATATTACCTTATAATTTAGTGACATTACTTAATGGACGAAATAGCTGATTCTTCCTTCAAGGTCAGATTCGTAGCCAGAATATTTTGTTTGATAGTAAAAGGATCTACGGGTGAAGCCAAACGCATATTATGAATGTCGCAGACACCAGAGTTAGGTTGGGTTGTTTAACCTCTGAGCGACACGTTTTTGCATACAATGGCCTAAATGGATAGGTTACAAAGACCACAGAGGCTCAGAGTTAGGGAGAGGAAGAGGAACCACTGACAAGCTGTTAGGGAACACATGGAAGCTCCCCTAAAGGCCATCCAGCTTCCAGCTTCTAATGTGCACACGGCATGGCTCTCTCTCTCTTGTACACAGAGTGAGCTTTACGCCCCATCCGAAGGACTGCTGCCTTTCCAAGCCAAGTTAATACTCGAACCTGAGAACCGAAGATTGCCAGCCTGGTGCGCTATCGACTGAGCCAACTCCGGTCCCCACACACTATAGACTAAGGTGTTATATTTACCCCCTGCCCTCCCTCTTGCCACTTCAAACCGACCTAATGTTCTACTGCAAATGCTAATTGGCATTTAGGTGATGAGCAAAAAAAAACCAATCGCTGGCATGCTGCCTTAGCTCGGCCCACTGCTTACAAAGGGAAGAATATATAGCTACAAAGTACATTTATCAATCTCCGCTAAAGGAATAATGATTAAAGAACATTTATAATTTTTTCCTCATTAATTTATTTGTAGTAATCTAAAATTTAGTTGTTTGATTTTGATAATAAAATTACAGAAAGCTCTTGAAGTTGGTCTGAGCTCCACCTTCGTGAACACATAATGGACTACATGGCCAGGTCACAAGAACCCCGAGGGGTCGTAGAAGGTTGGGAGAAGGGTACTCAATGGACAGCTTTTATGAAACAGATGGTAGCCTCCCGTCAAGGCCATCCATCTGTTCTTTAACGTAACAGGGTATGGCTCTCCCTCTCACGTGGCCACGGCTTAACGTCCCACCTGAAGGACGGCGGTCTTTCCATGCCCGGCGGTGTCCCCTACTGACAGAAGGCAGAGCAGGGAGTTTTGCGGAAATAAATCTCAATCTGACCCAGGTGGGACTCAAACGTGGGAACTGCAGATTACGAGCATGGCGCGAGCCAACTGAGCCACCGTCAGGTCACAAAAACCCCAAGGACTCAGATAAGCTTAGGGGAAGGGGGCCCGCTGCACTTTTGTT
The DNA here is from genome assembly GCA_038380435.1 of Ryuthela nishihirai. Classification (NCBI taxonomy): domain Eukaryota; kingdom Metazoa; phylum Arthropoda; class Arachnida; order Araneae; family Heptathelidae; genus Ryuthela; species Ryuthela nishihirai. Next base: position 50,278,768 of record JAWZYU010000021.1, read on the forward strand.
AGGAAACAGATGATAGCCTCCTTAGAAAGCCATCCAGAGTACTCTTTACCGTACACAGGCTATGGCTCTCTTGCGCACGGAACCACGGCTTTACCTTGCATCCGACGGCCTTTACAATCCCATTTGTGTCCCTTTCTCACCGAAGCAGGATGGACGTTAGTTGAATTAAGACGACGAAATAAGGAAAAATGTACTTAGTTATGGAAGGTTAGGATCACTTTAGATTGTGCTCTACCCTTATTTATACCATGCTTTACATCGTCATTTCCTGAGTACTTAATCACCTTGAATCTTTTTCTTCACATCACTGAACTGCTTTCCTTCCAGAAACAATCCAATATCTTTCTTGCCTCACTTCCACTCGCTAGTGTAATTGGCAGACAACCAACAACCTTTGAAATTGGCGTCTTAACACGACTGTTATCTCCGCTTCGGCCATTTCGTGCTTCCTTATAACTTTCTAAACGAGCCCTCCCAGCTTCCGTAAATGTCATCTGTTTTTGCTGCTTGACAGCTGTTGTGAATACTAATTACCGCTTAAGTTGAAACAGCGGAAAAAAGAGAGCAACTTGGCATACAACAAGAACGAAAATCGCTTACCAAATGATAGAAGGTAAACAAGTAATTTGGAGCACAGAAAACCTCCAAATGTGTTAGAGTGAAACGTTGTTAACTAAGCAAATCCTTCTCATTGCTCCAAATTACTTGTTTACTTTCTGTCATTCGGTAAGCGATCTTCGGTCTTGTGTGCCGAGAAGGATTTGCTTAGTTAACGTTTCACTCTAACACATTTGGAGTTTTTCTTTCACATTAGCAGGTTGTGGAACGACAGAAGCTGCTGTAATTTGAGTTTCGTAAATCATGTAATTGAGGTAGTCCACTAGCAGTATTTGGTGGAGTTCCTTGTTTTAGCTCTGTGCGGCACTTTTTTCACAATGGGTTAAATGGTCAGGTAACAAAAACCCTGAATGTTCTGTGAAAGTTGAGGGAAATGCAATCACTGGACAGCTGTTAGGAGACAGATGGATGCCTTCCGTCAAGGCCATTTAACGTTGGTTGGATTGTTTTACATTAAAGCGGCACTTTTTTGCACACAATGGGCTAAATGGCCGGGTCACATGGACCACGAAGGCTCAGAGAAGGTTGGGGGGAAGGAACACACTGGATAGCTGTAGGAGATACATGGTAGACTCCCGTCAAGGCCATCTAACGTTGGTTGGATTGTTTTACATTAGAGCGGCGGGGCGGGGGTGGCTCAGTCGGTAGTGCGCCAGGCTCGTAAACTGTAGTTCCCAGGTTCGAGTCCCAGCTGGGTCAGCGTTGAGATTTATCTCCGCAAAATTCCCCGCCCTGCCCACGGTCAGTAGGGGACACCGATGGGCTTGGAAAGGCCGCCGTCCGTCGGATGGGACGTTAAGCCGTGGCCCCGTGTGCGGGAGAGACATACCCTGTGCACGTTAAAGAACACGCTGGATGGCCTTGACGGGAGGCTACCATCTGTCTCCCAACAGCTGTTCCAGTGGGTCCCCTCCCCCAACCTTCTCTGAGCCTTCGGGGTCCATGTGACCTGGCCATTTAGCCCATGGTGTGCAAAAAAGTGCCGCTCAGAGGTAAAACAACCCAACCCATTAGAGCGGCACTTTTTTTGCACACAATGGGCTAAATGGCCGGGTCACATGGACCAGAGAAGGCTCAGAGAAAGGCTCTGAGAAAGGCTCTGAGACCAGACAAGGCTCAGAGAAGGTTGGGGGAAGGAACACACTGGATAGCTGTAGGAGATACATGGTAGCCTCCCATCAAGGCCATCTAACGTTGGTTGAATTGTTTTACATTCGAGCGGCACTTTTTTGCACACAATGGGCTAAATGGCCGGGTCACATGGACCACGAAGGCTCAGAGAAGGTTGGGGAGAGAACCCACTGGATAACTGTTAGGAGATACATGGTAGCCTCCCCTCAAGGCCAGCCAACATGTTCTTAAAGTACAGAGGGTATTATTACTCTTCTGTACATGGGGCCACGGCTTAATGTCTCATCAAATGGACGGCGGTCTTTCCAAGCCCATCGCTGTCCGCTACTTACCGATACCAGATGGGGGGTTTTGAGGAGATAAATCTCAACGCTGGCTCAGCTGGGACTCGAATCTGAGAACTGCAGATTACGAGCCAGGCGCGCTACCAACTGAGCCACCCCCCACCTGTTCCTGTAACAAAAGGCCGTACTACTAAGTTATGAAGTCCTCATAGGTAGTCTTAAACTCTAGACATTTCTCATATATTTATTTCTATTATTATTTCTGATAAATTTCAATACTTATATTTCAACTAATGTTTATTTATAAATGTATATTATTTACAACTGAAATTATTCGTATATCTTAGCGTTATTAATTTTCCTTCTGAAAAAGATATATTTGTAGATAAATATAAGTATAAAGATTAGTATTAAAATACACCAGTAATAATAATAATTAATATATGAGAAATGTCTAGATTTTTTAAGACTATCTTATCCTGACGTCATAGTTGTAATGCCATTTTTTTAGGAGGTGTTGGCCTGTCGCGCGACGGACTGAGCCAACTCTAAAATTAATAGCTGAACGAAAAAAATGTAGGAGACAAATGCAAAACAATATTTTAAAACTATAGTTAACAAATTTTCTTTAATTAATTATTGACCTATTGTTTCTTATTGCTCGCATGATGGTTGTTATCTTTACATTCTAATAATGAGCAGAAACATTTCCGTGACAAAATGGATGGCAAACGCCATTTTGCAATACCCAATAGAGGGGGGGGGGGATAGTCGTGAAATGCCATATTAGGACTTTCTGGAGTTAAATTGTGAAATGTCATTTTTACTTACTTCCATGTCAATGCCATTATATTTACTTCCATGTCCATGAAATTTTATTTACTTCCATGCAATTTTATTTACTTCTACATGAATGCCATTTTATTTACTTCTACATGAATGCCACTTTATTTACTTCCATGCCCATGCCATTTTATTTACTTCTACATGATGCCATTATTTACTTCCATATCTTGGGGCGGGGGTGACTCAGTCGGTAGCGCGCCAGGCTCGTAATCTGTAGTTCCCAGGTTCGAGTCCCAGCTGGGTCAGCGTTGAGATTTATCTCCGCAAAATTCCCCGCCCTGCCCACGGTCAGTAGGGGACACCGATGGGCTTGGAAAGGCCGCCGTCCGTCGGATGGGACGTTAAGCCATGACCCCGTGTGCGGGAGAGCCATACCCTGTACACGTTAAAGAACACGTTGGATGGCCTTGACGGGAGGCTACCATCTGTCTCCCAACAGCTGTTCCAGTGGGTCCCCTCCCCCAACCTTCTCTGAGCCTTCGGGGTCCATGTGGCCTGGCCATTTAGCCCATGGTGTGCAAAAAAGTGCCGCTCAGAGGTAAAACAACCTAACCCAACTTCCATATCCATGCCATTTTATTTACTTCTACATGAATGCCATTTTATTCACTTCCATGTCCATGCCATTTTATTTACTTTTACGAATGCCATTTTATCTACTTCCATGTCCATACCTTTTATCTACTTCAATGTCCATGCCATTTTATTTACTTCTACATTAATGCCATTTTACTTATATCCTTGTGAGTGGTTACTTTTAATGAGACATCGAACCTTTAAAGGAGTGTGAAATGTTTCCTCCTCTCCAGCACCCATGATTTAGACTCGAAGTCCTGTATAGTGGCACATTACATGTATCAGTTTTTTAGCCTTAGTAAGTTTCACAATGGACCAGAACGCCGTACCGATAGCCAATAAGATTTTTCAGACTATATTTAAATGTTTGTTGAATTATCCAAACTATAAGACAAACACTATTTCCTTTGAAACCTCTGATTGCTTCCTTTATTTCTTTGAACGCTTCGCCATTGGTCTTACACTTAACAGATTTTGATGTGAGCTAATTAATGAATCGCCTAATTAGTGATAAAAAGCATCTTAGAGATGATAAATTTTATTTCATGCGTCAAATTTACACAATATTTTTATAATCAAATAAATTAAACATTCGAAGCGAGAATATGACATCTGTATTGATCTAGAAGAGATGGTAGGCATTTGTATTCACCATGCACAACGATAAAAATTATTCTCTCCCTTTTCTTTGATTCTAATCTGCATTTTCCAGTGACACTTCACACGATAAAAATATGACTTCTGTTCGTTCAGGGGCGGGGGTGGTTCAGTCGGTAGCGCGTCAGGCTCGTAATCTGTAGTTCCCAGGTTCGAGTCCCAGCTGGGTCAGCGTTGAGATTTATCTCCGCAAAATTCCCCGCCCTGCCCACGGTCAGTAGGGGACACCGATGGGCTTGGAAAGGCCGCCGTCCGTCGGATGGGAACGTTAAGCCGTGGCCCCGTGTGCGGGAGAGCCATACCCTGTGCACGTTAAAGAACACGCTGGATGGCCTTGACGGGAGGCTACCATCTGTTTCCCAACAGCTGACCAGTGGGTCTCCTCCCCCAACCTTCTCTGAGCCTTCGGGGTCCTTGTGACCTGGCCATTTAGCCCATGGTGTGCAAAAAAGTGCCGCTCAGAGGTAAAGCAACCCAACCCTGTTCGTTCAGAAATGGGGGAGTGAATTCCTCCCCCCTACCGACATCAGTGACATGCCAGAACCCTCGAAACATCACTAAAGGGGATCTGTTTTACTTCAAACGATTCCATCCGCAGTTTTACTTCTAAACTAAAAGACTCGACTCCCTTAACCGAACTCCTCTACAACCTCACCCCGACTACATGCAATTTCTACGCGCAAACAAAATACGTCCAAATTTTAAATTTTTAATCAAACGCGAACGATTCAAAGGGAATAAAGATATGTGCATCGGGAATGGCAGATAACAACAATCAGCCAAGTTTCGTACGCTGAAACCTTCCCTCTGCTTTGAGTCGAACTGTTTCTGTGAAAGTTTCTGAAAGGGAGAAAGATCGGATTACACTGCATCACAAGTGCTGCAGGAGACATGAATTATGCAACGTCGTTTGAAGTTGTTGTCTAGTGCCACTACGCACAGCAAGTGGAAAACGTCAATAACCTGCAGCTGACATCCATAGCGACGTTCTCATATTTGGCGTTTACCTAGCAAAGCATGAAGTATTTCGTACACCGAGTTGTTATGATCTTCAGAAGGCGACGCGAACCGACGAAGATCAGATTACAGGAAGTCTGCAGCAGTTGCAGAGAGAGATTCAGGAAATTCAACACCTTTAAGCTTTAGGAAACCTTTTAATTAACCTTTTAATTTCAGGAAAATACAACACCTTTAAAAGTTAGGAAATACAACAGCTGTTAATTTATTATAGAGTTAGAATATTAGCCTCAGCTTCAGTAATGTTGATGGGTAAATGCTAACTCCATTAAGCTAATATTGAGAAAACGATTAAAAAATATTTTGTTTACAAATCTTATAGAAACGACAACAGTTCATGTATCAACATCGATAACATTTGCACATGATATCGCTTAGAAAAGTTCTTCATATTACGCCTTAGCTGATTTTAAGAATTTTTTCGTTTTACTATTGAGGAGCGGAATGGCTTGGACGCATTGGAACAAACATCAGGTGTTCAGAATACCTTCATATTGGTGTGACACATTGTATTTGACACACTGAGCATTTCGTACACCACTGAACGTACACCACGTAAATACTAATCTTTATACTTTTATTTACCTACAAATATATCTTTTTCAGAACAACTTAGGAAAGTTTTCCGTTCGTTTTCCACTGAACAACTGTTAGGAGACAACTTAGGAAAGTTTTCCGTTCGTTTTCCACTGAACAACTGTTAGGAGACAGATGGTAGCCTTCCATCAAGGCATACCTACTTAGGGCAGGGCGGTGAGTTTTGCGGAGATAAATCTCAACGCTGGCCCAGATGGGACTCGAACCTGGAAACTGCAGATTACGATCCTTCCTTTCTGCAGATACCGACTGAACCACCCCCAGGTCACAAGGACTCCGAGGACTCAGAGGTTGGGGGAAGGGGACCGACCCACTGAACAACTGTTAGGAGACAGATGGTAGCCTTCCATCAAGGCCATCCAGCGTGTTCATTAACGTACATATAGTATGGCTGTCCTGCAGACAATGTCACGGCTTAAAGTTCCATCCGATAGACGGCAGCCTCTCCACGACCATCGGTGTTCCCTTCTGACCAATGGCAGATCTGATAGCTTTGCTATCAGATCTGCCATTGCTATCAGATCTGCCATTTTTTCGTTAAAGAATTAATGACAGGTTGGCGTTAGCATTGAGATAAATCTCAATGCTAACGCCAACCTGTCGTTAATTCTTTAACGAAATTTGCCCCGAAAGCGCATTTTTTTTTAAGAAAGTACTTTCCAAACTCTTCTGATTGTTAAACTGGTATGTTTTTACTTCATTGACATTTCTTTTTTGTTGAACAAAATGGCGTAAATGACGAAGTCACCAAACCACCAATTTACTGTATTTATTCTTATTTAACGCATCTAAAAATATGGAGCAATATCAAGGATAGTTAGAGAAAGAGAACAGTTATTTACAAATCTAAATCAAAAAGCCTCTTAGTAGTCCCATATGTTAAGAAGTTAATTTGGTTTAAATCAACAGAAAAATAAAAAAAAATCGCAATTTTGGCAGATTAATTGCATTTCATGTGAAACGTATGATGGAATGCTACCATCTGTCTCCTAACAGTTGTTCACTGGAAAACGAACGGAAAACTTTCTTAAGTTGTTCTGAAAAAGATATATTTGTAAGTCACAATATGGGTATAGTTCTAGCAGTGTAACAAATATTTACACTATTCCTGTACTGTATGAATACGAATATAAATTAGATCACTAACTTCCAGACAGGGAGAATTTTAAAATTAGTGTTCATAAATTGTATAATTCAGGAATTAAATGAGTTCCGAGAATACTTGTGGATGGTATTTAGCATAAAGAGAACAGAAAATTCTTCTTGTCAAGAAGGGACTGTTGATACGACATCCCTTTTCAAAGTGCTCTACATGCACCCTCCAAGTATAAAATATCTGGAAGCTGCAAATAAGAAAATTCGGAATAATTAATCTTAAGTTAAATACCGATCTGTGACATTCTAAACTGACTAGATGCATGCAAGTTTAGCTATTGGCAACAGTCCAAGTACTGTTGACACGGTAACCCGTTGAGAACACGAATAAACACTGTTCACTGCCTACTTCAGACGTCGACCTAAATTTATTCTAATTCCAAACTCATACATTTAAATAAAATATGTTTTACAATGCAATAAAAATTATTCATCCAGCACAACCTACATTATTCAAAACTAATAAGAGTAAACTTCAAGATATAACATTGTTTACAAAATAAATATAACTGAAAAAGACTTTTCCACATATCTCATAACAATTTGGTCGCCAAACACCACACTGAATAAAATCGCACAACAAAGCCATCCAGAGCGATATTTAATGCGTTTAGGTTGTGATTTCTCCTCCACACGATTAACCTCACATCCGACGAAAGTAACCTTTTCGATTCGATTGTTTGATTTCTGAGAGGCACTTTTTTTGCATAAAATTGGTTAAATGGTCAAGTCACAAGGAACCCGAAGCTCAGAGAAGGTTGGTGGGAAGAGGACCCACTGGAACAGCTGTTGGGAGACAGAATGTAGCCTCCCGTCAAGGCCATCCAGGGCGATCTTCAACGTGCACCGGTATGGCTCTCTCGCACACGGAGCCACGGCTTAACGTCCTATTCGACGGAAGGAGGCTTTTCCAAACCCATCGGTTCCCCTACTGACCATGAGCAAGGTGGAGAGCTTTGCGGAGATAAATCTCAACGTTGGTCCACCTGGGACTCGAATCTGGGAACTGCTGATTACAAGATGGCACGCTACCGACTGAGCCACCCCCACCCCTAAAAAGTGACCTTTATAAGGTCACTTTTTAGGGGTGGGATCCATGTCCAAATTCTTCACCGAGTTAAAGGCACAAATCAAGTTTAAACAGATCGTCTCTAATACCATCTCTCGAACATTTAATCGTCCTGTTTAAGATTTTCAATAAACACAGTTTTAGCTTTAGAAAAAAAAACTGCTATTATTTTCACTTTTTTCTTATGTCCATCCATGGACATTCGACCTTTTTTGTTTCAACAAATAAATAAAAACATTTTTTATTGGATAAGTACTAAAACAAATTAGCTATTGCATTTTCCTGCTGTTCCATTTTAATGCCGCCTATGTGGCGCAGTAGTATCACTTGGTTGTGTTTGTTTGGGAAACCATGACAAGCCTATACTTGCAACAACAGATGTAATTACAAGCAGAACAAGTTGTCTTTCGCCCCATCGCCAAGACTGGAAAAAATTGTGAGACAAAAAGACAGATTAACTACTTCATCACAAGACAAAAAAAAAGAGAAAAGAATCCCAAACGAAAAAAAAAACACTGTAAAAAATGTACAACACAGTTTCGTGATTATTTATCTCATAAAAATAGAGAAAAAAGGTTCCGTAATTAAAATCTAATCAATAAAGTCTACCTCTCCAGAGACAGAAAGGTTTCTGTTATTTATTATCTTTGTTATTTACATGAAAATGAAAACAGAAAGCTTTGACACCTTTCCATTTTTCAACACGCTAATAAAAATATAGGTTTCTAATAACAATTTCCTATTCCATCACTGACAACGAGAACAAAAAAACTTAATAAGCATTTTTTTTATCACCTTTCCTTTTTTTTTCTAAGGGAAGCAGAAAACGTATTCGCAATTATTTAAAATAAGTCTCAAAAAATATAAGTTTAGTATACGACTATACTTACGAAATAGCTGTGCTTGAATTATGATGAGCCTCTGAGAGGCATTTTTACGCACACCATGGATTAAATGGTAAGGTCATAAGGACCCCAAGGGCTCAGAGAATATTATGGAAGAGGATTCATGTTCTTTAACACGAATAGTATACGGCTCTCATGTACACGAGGTCACGGTTTAATGTTTCATCTGACATAGGCATATGAAAGGGGATACTCACGGCAGTCTTATCAAGACCGTCAGTATCCCCTTTCTGATCTAGGAGGGGGGATAGTGCAGATAAATCTCAATGCTGGTCCAGGCGGGTTTGGGTTGGGTTGTTTTACCTCTGAGCGGCACTTTTTTGCACACCATTGGCTAAATGACCAGGTCACACGGTCCCCGAAGGCTCAGAGAAGGTTGGGGGAGGGGACCCACTGGAACAGCTGTTGGGAGACATATGGTAGCCCCCGTCAAGGCCATCCAGCGTGTTCTTTAACGTGCACAGGGTATGGCTCTCCCGCACACGGAGTCACGGCTTAACGTCCCATCCGACGGACAGCGGCCTTTCCAAGCCCATCGGTGTCCCCTACTGACCGTGGGCAGGGCGGCGAGTTTTGCGGAGATAAATCTCAACGCTGACCCAGCTGGGACTCGAATCTGAGAACTACAGATTACGAGCCTGGCGCGCTACCGACTGAGTCATCCCTGCTCCTCCCAGGCGTGACTCGAACCTGTGAATTGCAGATTACGAGCCTGGAGCGCTACCGACTGAACCACCCCCGCCCCACCCAGGCGTGACTCGAACCTGGGAACTGCAATTACGAGCCTGGAGCGCTACCGACTGAGACAACTCAGTCGGTGGCACCCCAGTCAAGGCGACTAAAATGGTGATTAATAATGCTAAAATGTTTATTACTATGTATTTAACCAAAACGGATGTACACCTTCAAACCGGTCTACAGTTCTAATAATAAGAAATAGCTAACTTGTATGCATCTTACGAAAAAGCTATTTATGAGGGGTTTTGTTTAAACATTAGAATGAAATTTTTCGTTTCACGATTTTTTGTACCTTTAAATGTAAAAATTCGAATTATGGATAATTCAAGAAATGTAAATAGTAATATTTTAGTACTACGAATCCAGCCCAAAAAGAATTTTTTTTTATTTTTTCATTCATCTCTTAAACCAAAAAGAGTACATTTTACCACTCACCCATCCTGGGGTGGAAGGGTGGCACATCGTTACCATCAATGGAAATAATTCCACCACAATCACTAGATCGTTTGCAATCGTCGTTTAAAGCTCTGGCAGTTTCCAGCATTTTTCCACCGTTAGAGAGCGATATTAAAACTATTGTAAGATTCCGAAAATGCAAATCTTAATTTTTTTATTCAAATTTTACTTCGCTTAGTACCTATGCGACACAAGACTTTTTTTTTACATTTATCGCTCTAAAAACAAAAAAAACTTGAATGTGTGCAGAAGAACGGCAAAGTATAAAATCAATAATTCGATATTTTTAAAAGGGGCTAATGAAAAGAGAAAACATTTAAGTGACCTAAATCCATAATCAACTCGACATTTATACGAACGAAACAACTGAATATTTGTGGGGGCGGGGGTGGCTCAGTCTGTAGCGCGCCAGGCTCCCAGGTTCGAGTCCCAGCTGGGTCAGCGTTGAGATTTATCTCCGTAAAATTCCCCGCCCTGCCAGATTTATCTCCGCAAAATTTCCCGCCCTGTCCACGGTCAGTAGGGGACACCGATAGCCTTGTAAAGGCCACCGTCCGTCGGATGGGACGTTAAGCCGTGGTTCCATGTGCGGGAGAGCCTATACCCTGTGCACGTTAAAGAAGACGCTGAATGGCCTACAGGAGGCTACCATCTGTCTCCCAACAGCTGTTCCAGTGGTTATATTACCTTCTCCGAGCCTTCGGGGTCCATGTGACCTGGCCATTTGGCCCATGGTGTGCAAAAAAGTGCCGCTCAGAGATAAAACAACACAAAACAAACAACTGAATATTTGTGATTTTCATTTTAATTTCATTTAGATTTCACTCGTCAATTCTTACAACAACAATAATTTGTCACAACTTCAGGAGCAGCTGTCTCCATGTGCTCAAAAAAATGACATGATCTGTCAGTTCTTCTTGTTATATATATAGTGTGGGTGACTTGATATAAACTGTCTGGCATAAACAAGGCCACAATTTGATTAAAATGTCACATTTCAATGCATAAAAAAAACTCGCTTATGTCGACCAATGAAAGAAATCATTTATATTTATCCTCTTTACGTATATATATATATGACTCATCTCTGAAAAAACACAGCAAACATTTAAATGATTTTCAGCATGATTTAAGTAGAATGAAGTTTGACATTTGAAAACCGCAAATCAACAACAGTCAGACAAGTTGGATTCACGCCAACTTGTCTGACATTTTTCTTTCTTTTAAAGTTCAAATGGTTGTAGTAAAAGAATTCTTTTCGGTGTCTTAAATGCGATTGAAAAAACATTTTTCTACACTTTGGGTAACATGATCAGTTTGCAATGGCTCCAAATTTTCAGGAAAATGTAATGAAAGATGTGCATAGATACTTTTCGTCTTACTCTAACACAGTGTTAGTCAATCTTATTTTTTTATACACCCCAATTTAGATTCTTTTGCGTAGGGCTGGATCTAATGGGGGGAGGGGGCAAAGGACGCAATCGAACCGGAAAAAGAGTAAAAAGAAGCTCTAAGAGACTGGATTTCCATTACAGGATAACATTTTCCCCTTGATTTTAGACATCTTTAAAACCCTCTTTGAAAAACGCATGACATATGTAGAGATTTAATGATTAGTGTTCTTAAGGGTAGGGGCGTGGTCCCTTTGCTTCCATTCCCCTTAGATCTGGCCCTGGTTTTGTATTACTTACCCCAGGGCAGGGGCGGACTCGAACTTTTTTTAGGAGCGCAGTTGTAGTAGGGGGGCTTGGGCTTCAATGAAAAAGTTTCTTTTTCCCAATTTCAATATTTATTCTCTTGAGAGTTTGTACATGAAGCTTAAAATAGGTTTCACCTAATTCTGTGGAACTTCTTCAGAATAACAATTATTATTATTAAAAGTATCTGCTCCTTTGAGGTCACAAGGGCCTGCGACACTAAGGGTCCGGGACTCTACAGCGCTCAGCGCTCCTTACCAATCTACGCCTGCCCCAGGGCCTTATTATTCAATAGGCACAGTAGGCACTATATATAGGGCTTTCGAAAAACATTTTTAGTGTTTTTTATTTTGTATGATAAAATCTGCAACCTTTTTGAATATTTAGTGATCAATTCATCTGTTAAGGCTTGTTATATACCGTTTTCTGATCCGAGAAAAATTCAAGATAATTTTGATCACTTATCGATACACTCCTAAAAATGCATCCGCCAAAGAGGGGCGGTGGGGGGGGAGTTGGCTCAGTCGGTAGCACGCCTCGCTCGTATCTGCAATTTCCAGGTTCGAGTTCCAGCTGGGGCAGCGTTGAGATTTATCTCTGAAAATTCTCTACCCTACCTACCCTAGGCAGTAAGGGACACCGATGGGCTTGGAAAGGCTCAGTCGGATGGGACATAAACTTGTGATCCCGTATGAAGACAACCATACCCTGTGCACATTAAAGAACAAGTTGGGTCCATCTGTCTCCTAACATCTGTCCAGTGGGTCCCCTACCCCCAACTTTCTCTAAGCCCTCAAGGGTCCTCATGACCTGTCCATTATGAGCAAAAAAAAAATTGCTCAGAGGTATTACTGAGGTTTTGAACTTCTAATGAAAGTCCCTGACTTACCATAGCCATCTACTGTATCTTCGTGCCACAGAGGAAGCAAAAGTCCGTGACTTACTCTAGCCATCTATCTTCATGCCACAAAGAAAGCGAAGTGTCTGATTTACCCTAGCCATCCATCTACTGTATCTTCGTGCCACAGAGGAAGCAAAAGCCCGTGACTTACCTAGCCATCTATCTTAATGCCACAGATATCACGAAAGTCCATGCTTTACCATAGTCATCTATCTTCATGCCACAAAGGAAGTGAAAGTCCGTGACTTACCATAGCCATCTATCTTCATGACGCTAGGGAAGCAGAAGTCCCATGACGGTGAGGAAGCAGAAGTTTATGATTTACCCTAGCTATCTATCTTCATGACGCTAAGGAAGCAGAAGTCCTTGACTTCATATGACACACACATCATTGTGTACTGCAAGCGTCCCGGTTCATAACATTAAGTGAGAAAATCTTGACCTGTAGCAAGTTTCTCATTGGTCAGAGCACCTGATCAGAATTTCGTGGGTTCATGTCCCACCAATCCTCAGGCTGGTGTGGGCTGTTTTACCTCTGAGCGGCACTTTTTTGCACACCATGGGCTAAATGGCCAGGTCACATGGACCCCGAAGGCTCAGAGAAGGTTGGGGGAGGGGACCCACTGGAACAGCTGTTGGGGGACAGATGGTAACCTCCCTTCAAGTGTGTTCTTTAACGTGCACAGGGAATAGCTCTCCCGCACACGGGGCTACGGCTTAACGTCCCATCCGACGGACGGCGGCCTTTCCAAGCCCATCGGTGTCCCCTACTGACCATGGGCAGGGCGGGGAGTTCGGAGATAAATCTCAACGCTGACCCAGCTGGGACTCGAACCTGGGAACTGCAGATTACGCGTCTGGCGCGCTACCGAATGACCCCCCCCCCCCCAAAAAAAAAGCTTAAGGCTATTTGTTATCTTACTTTGAATTTGATGTTGAAGACTGTTTTGATCGAATTTCGATTAAATCAGCATCCTATCTTTACTTACAATCCATCCCATTGAATTATATCTGGAAATCCGTCATTTCGTTTCTAACAAGTCTTCTCTTTTATTTTCAGTTGGGAGAACTTCTCATCAGTCTTATGTACGTTCCAAGGACCAGTGAATTGTCGATTGGAATCATCAGAGCTAGGAACTTGAAAGCCAAAGATATCACAGGATCTTCTGGTAAGTTCTCTTATCACTTGCTTTTCTCACGTTACCTTTCTTAAATAAAACTTCTGCAGAATTCTGCATTATTTCTAAGCCTAGGTTTACGATAGACTCTGTGTTTACGTGAAATGTGCAAAAGCGTGAGACGTTTTTAAGCTTTACGTATCCCAAAGTTGAGATTTTCATAATTCATCGATAACCAATTTGCTAAACTACACCATGCCCGTTCAACCTGTGAGGAACCACTAAGGTTGGGTTATTTTACCTCTGAGCGGCACTTTTTTGCACACCATGGGCGAAATGGACAGATCACAAGAACCGGAAGGCTCAGAGAAGATTGGGGGAGTGGACCAAATGGAACAGCTGTTGGGATACAGATGGTAGCCTCCCGTCAAAGCCATCCAGCGTGTTCTTTAACATGCACAGGATATAGATCTCCCGCATACGGAGCCACGACTTAACGTCCCATCTGACGGACGGCGGTCTTTCCAAGCCCATCGGTGTCCCTTAATGACCATGAGCAGGGAATTTTGCGGAGGTAAATCTCAACGCTGACCCAGCTGGGACTCAAACCTGGGAACTACAGATTACGAGCCTGGCGCGCTACCGACTAAATCTGAACCTGGGAACTACTGTTTACGAACCACCCCCGCACCTGATGTAAATAGAAAAGAAATGTATTAAGAAGCATACGTTCATACGTCATCAACTTCTACTCAGCATACTTACTTCCATTTCCGCTGGCAGACACCGACTTATCAGGGGGCGGGGGTGGCTGTCGGTAGCGCGCCAGGCTCGTAATCTGCAGTTCCCAGGTTCGAGTCCCAGCTGAGTCAGCGTTGAGATTTATCTACGCAACAATTCCCCGCCCTGCCCACGGTCAGTGCCCACTTGACACCGATGGTCTTGGAAAGGCCGCCGTCCCTCGGAACGTTAAGTTGCAGTTCCGTGTATGGGAGACTGGACTTGACAGGATGCTACCATATGTCTCCCAACAGCTATTCCAGTGGGTCCCCTCCCTCAACCTTCTCTGAGCCTTCGGTGTCCTTGTGATCTGGCCATTTAGACCATGGTGTGCAAAAAATGCTGCTCAGAGGTAAAACAACACAACCCAACCGACATGTCAGACATTCCACGTATTTTGGATGTTCCACGTATAACAGACAATCAGATCAATAGGCTAACTACATCCAACTATTACCGTGACGTTCTGACCAATCGAGCTACACATTTATTGATGATCGTCCTCGAGTGTAAGATAATTGAAGTCGCCGAAAGCAATAACTTATTAAATTAATTCATCTTGCTGAGAGCTAAGCCGCACTCCGTGGGCTGAATTCAAAATTGAACGAAAACAATTTCGTCTGTTATTTTTAACTTACACGAATGCTTTTGAAAATTAAAGCGTGTTCTTTGATCAATTAAATTGTTCTGAAATTAACACTGGGGCGATATGGATTAAAAAAATATATTTTCTGTGGGAAATGGTCACAAAAAAACGTTGTTTCGTACGTTTCACGCTTCCTGCTCGATCGATAATAACCGGGGAGATCTGTGATGTCACATCCCGGCGGAAAGAGGAACTCGTGACGTCATAAACATGTGATCTCAACGTCAACGATGACGCTGTAATCGCGTGCGTAAAACTGATTGGTTCTTTTATTTGTTTGCTTTTTGAGGTTCGTAATCAAAAATATAAACTCTGGTTTCACAGGCACTGCATATATTTCCATAAAAGTACATATTCCCTGAGAAATCTACAAACATACATGTAGAATATATCTCCTTTTTCATCCACTGAACATTGATTTTTTAACATTGTAATTGAATCGGGTAGGTGGGGAACTCTTTTGGGATATAAAGCAATTTTTTTAAGAAATAAACTCATAAATAAAGACTTGTTTCTTTTATACCAGATGTTTTTACCAACAATACGCCATCCTCACTGACCTTCTACTATAGCATATACTAATAACCTCCTGCCAGACCTCTGTGACAAGCAGCTGCTTGAGGGGGTATTTTTTATTTATTCAATAAAATCTCTGTTAAGAGTATACAAAAGTTTTGTTGGAATACAAACAGAATGTGATATTTTTAGCTCATGAAGAATTATTTTCTGATTTTAAATGTTTGTTGTTTTTTTATTCGATAACAGGGTTGGTTCTTTGGATTAATACTTTGCCTTTTCACGTACTGCTTCAGTAAACTAAAAGAAATTAATTTGTCATACGGTGACCAATGATATTTGGAAGCACTGGGACGGAAGTTGGCTCAGTTGGTAATGTATCAGTCTCGTAATCTGTAGTCCCAGGTTCGAGTCGCAACTTTTCCTGCTTTCAGAATTTTCGCCGCTTTCCCTTGGTGAGAAAGGGGCCAAACTCGGTGGGAAAGGATCCACCGTCTGTCATATGCGATGTTAAGCAGTTGCTCCGTGAACAGGAGTACTATCCTCTATGCGCGTTAAAGAACAAGCTGGATAGCCTTAACAGGAGACTTCTACCTGTTTCCTTGCAGCGGTCGGTGGTTGACCCTCTTCTCTGTGCCTTTGGAGTCCTTGTGACCTGGCATTCGTAGTCATTGTGTGTACAAAAGTGCACTCAGAGTTAGGATTGTTTTTACCTCTGAACAGAACCATTTTTCGACACAATGGTCTAAATGACCAGATCACATGGACTCCGAAGGCTCAGAGAAGGTTGGGGGAAGGGGATCCACTGGACAACAGTTAGAAGACAGATGGAAGCCTCCCGTTAAGGTCATCCGTCGTGTTCTTTAACGTGTACAAGGTATGGCTCTCCCGCACACGAGGTCACGGCTTAACGTTCCCATCCGATGCACAGCGGCCTTTCCAAGCCCATCGGTGTTCCCTTTCTGTTCGAGATAGGGTGGGGATTTCGAGAATATCAACATTGTGACAGGTGGGACTTTAACCTGGAAACTAGAGATTACGAGCCTGGAGATTACTGCTCTGGACTCAGAATTTTAATTCTTAGCCCAGTCATGTCTTATCTGTGATACAAAATTGCAATCAGTTATGACGACCGCTGACCCTGATACTATGTTTAATAGGCTATCGATCTCATATGCCTGCTATCTGCTAATTTTACGAATTGGGCTTCTGCATTATAGCTGCCCGGTGGTCGAGTGGTTAGCACACTTGGCTAGTGATCTACATGATCTGGATTGGAGCCCCGGGTTAAGGCATGGATGTATATGTTGTTTTTCTCCTGAGGTCTTGCCATCCCCTCAGACCTTCTACTGTGCATATAAACTGACAGGCTCCTTTCAAACCTCTGTGGCAAGCAGCTGCTTGAGGGGGTATTTATTTTATTTTTTCATTTCTTTTTGTTTCAAATAAAGATAAGAAAACGAGGCATCGTTTCAATAATTTTAGCGTGCGAGATCATTTGCAGATGCAACGGCTACATAACCTTGAGAACAGCCTCTGTGAAAGATGCTAGCTTACGAAGCTCTCTTATTTATTATTTATAGGTATTGTTCAGGTATTGTTCATATTGTGGTTGTTTATAATATTTAGTTTTGTTTTTATCATTTATTTTTGTTGCTACACTTAATGATGATATTTGTGTTGTTGACGATGCTATTATTATTGATGATGATGTCGATGTTGATGATGCTTTCATTATTGTTAATGTGATAATTTTATTATTGTTGGGTTGGGTTGTTTTACCTCTGAGCGGCACTTTTTTGCACACCATGGGCTAAATGGCCAGGTCACATGGACCCCGAAGGCTCAGAGAAGGTTGGGGGAGGGGACCCACTGGAACAGCTGTTGGGAGACAGATGGTAGCCTCCCGTCAAGGCCATCCAGCGTGTTCTTTAACGTGCACAGGGTATGGCTCTCCCGCACACGGGGCCACGGCTTAACGTCCCATCCGACGGACGGCGCCCTTTCCAAGCCCATCGGTGTCCCCTACTGACCGTGGGCAGGACGGGGAATTTTGCGGAGATAAATCTCAACGCTGACCCAGCTGGGACTCGAACCTGGGAACTACAGATTACGAGCCTGGCGCGCTACCGACTGAGCCACCCCGCCCCATTATTATTGTTGCTGATGTCGATTTTATTATTGTTGTTAATGATGATGCATTTATTATTATTGTTCGTGATAACGATGATGGTGCATTTCACACACACACACACACCCTACATTGTCACTTTGGGTGGTATTCAGCTCTAACGGGTCATTTTTCAAACCAGAGGAGAGGATTCTTTTTCCCCAAAATTGGAAATTTTGACCCTTTAAAGTCTCACTGAGATTCCGTTTCCTTCCCCTACATTGTCACTTTGGGTGGTATTCAGCTCTAACGGGTCATTTTTCAAACCAGAGGAGAGGATTCTTTTTCCCCAAAATTGGAAATTTTGACCCTTTAAAGTCTCACTGAGATTACGTTTCCTTCCCCTACATTGTCACTTTGGGTGGTATTCAGCTCTAACGGGTCATTTTTCAAACCAGAGGAGAGGATTCTTTTTCCCCAAAATTGGAAATTTTGACCCTTTAAAGTCTCACTGAGATTCCGTTTCCTTCCCCTACATTGTCACTTTGGGTGGTATTCAGCTCTAACGGGTCATTTTTCAAACCAGAGGAGAGGATTCTTTTTCCCCAAAATTGGAAATTTTGACCCTTTAAAGTCTCACTGAGATTACGTTTCCTTCCCCTACATTGTCACTTTGGGTGGTATTCAGCTCTAACGGGTCATTTTTCAAACCAGAGGAGAGGATTCTTTTTCCCCAAAATTGGAAATTCTGACCCTTTAAAGTCTCACTGAGATTACGTTTCCTTCCAATCTTCTTTACAGAACACTCAAAATATTAGGCCACATCACAATCGAGTCTATTGATTTACATAAACTCAACGAATTGTTTTTCGCATCCAGCGACTGCTTTCTAAAGCAAATCATATAATCATTTTTTATGCCTCGGATGAATTCTAACTCATTTTTTAATTTACTTCTTTGTTTACGCTTTCAACACTTTCATTAATCCTCTGGAGATTCTTTTTATTTTATTCTTCCTCTCTGTCTCAATAATCTACTTTCCTAGTATTCTTTTTATAATTGGAAGTTTCCAATAAAGCTTTTTTCTTTCTTCTTCTTTTAACCTCTTTTGCAATCTCGATGCAAAAAAGGAGAGCGTCGTTTGTTTTCGTTTTATTCTTCAGCATCTAAGCTCTGCTTTCAGAAAATTGATCGGGAAATTTTCTTTTCGAATTTCGTTTACTATCTTCATTATTAATTTTCGTGTCATGACCAAACAGTCCTTTATTTTCTTATATCATGTTTCTTCGTTTGAAGATTACCTATTGACGCCGATCTGTAAAAAAAAATCAAACTTTTTAGTCCTCGTGGTTTTCTTACAGAATCTTCTTCGAATATATCTTTATGGTGTTTTCTAATTCTTTCATTTTTGCTTTCTAACTTGTGCATTTTCAAAACAAAATTTTCTCTTTTCCCTGCGTGACGGTTGCATTGAACATTGGGTTTAAACTTTTTTCTTCATTTTTCAATTATATTATGGCTATATTGGGTTGTTTTAGCTCTGAGAGGCACTTCTTTGCACACATTGGGCTAAACGGCCAGGTCACAAAGACCCCAAGGGCTCAGAGAAGGTTGTGGGAAGGTAACCCACTGGAGAGCTGCTAGAAGACAGATGGAAGCCTACCATCAAGTTCAGTTTTTTAAGAGTGCACAGAGAATAGCTCACCTATATAAAGAGCCACGGCTTAACATCCCATCAGACGGACGGCGACCTTTCCAAGCCCATCGTTGTCTCTCTCACCGAGGGCAGAATGAGAGTTAGCAGGAATAAATCTCAACGCAGGCACAGTTGGAAATCGAACCTGGTAACTGTAGATAACGAGTATGGAGCGCTGCCGGCCCTTGTTTCCTTCGCGAATATCCAACTAAAAACTCCATATTTACAAAGTTCATACCATTATAAAATGTATTAATTCCTTATTTATCTCTGCTATGGAAATAAGGAGCTCTATCACCTCTTTTTGGCATCAGATTTACACCAACATTTCCTTTCGTACACCAAATCCCCAAAGTAGCTATTCTTCCCTCGGTGAGAAAGGAGACACTGATGGGCTTGGAAAGGCCGAAGTTATCTGGTCCGTCGGAGGGGACGTTAAGCCGTGGCCCCGTATGCATGAGAGCCATACTCTGTGCACGTTAAAGAACACACCTGATGACGTTGACGAGAGGACTAACATCTGTCTCCTAATAGCTGTCCATTGAAAACACTCTGGATGGTGCTAAGAAAGACTTCTGTCTCCTAACACCAATCCAGTGTCTCCCGTTCCTTGAACTTTCTCTGAGCCCTTGGGGTCCTTGTGACTTGGTCATTTAGCCCATCGTATGCACAAAAGTTGCTCTCAGAGGTACAATAACTCAACTCAGAGGACCCTGAAATCTCTTAGTTCTTATTATCAAAGTTTTAACGAATCCCAGATAAAAATTACACTATCTCCTTCCATCATATCAAAAGTTTCATTTTGCCTTCCTCTTTCTCTTTTTGACAGATCCCTACGTGAAAGTGTGGCTGATGAAAGGCGACAAGAGGCTAGAGAAAAAGAAAACTAAAGTGTTCAAAGTCACACTGCATCCTGTGTTCAACGAAGTGTTCCAGTTCATAGTGCCATGGGAACACTTCCGTGAAACGTCGCTGGCTATCACTGTCATGGACTTCGACAACATCGGCCGCAACGAGGCAATCGGCGGCCTGGTGCTGTCCTCACGCAGTGGCCCTGCGGAGGCAAAGCAGTGGGGGGACATGCTCACGAAACCTCGGACTCCCATCACCGTGTGGCATAAGTTGAAGCCCCTCTGAAGAGATGGATCAGGGGAACAACTAAAGATGAATCGCAGCACGATGATCCGCGAACTGTTCCCGATCGTTCCTCCGAGCTCGGTCCTTTTTCAGATTCACTAACATTCCATCGATGATCCGGCGAACAACGAAGTCTCTTACCGGTCGCTAACAGACTTGTGATTTGTAAATTGAAATCCGTGCTGCTGCTGCTGTTGTTGTTCATATTGTTGATGTTCTTGTTGCTGTTGTAACTAATAGAGTTTAGGCACTGAGTAGCACAAACAAATGTGTGTTAATTAACTCATAGATTAAAAACACAAATTGCTTCTTCTTTAACTTTTTACGCTATAATTTAGCTTGTGAACGTAGACAACAGTATCAGACCTGAGGGCTTAAATTTTTGGATTAAGTTTTAGGAATAGATGTCAGTGAATTTGGTGTTTGTGTGCGTGAAACTTCCAAACAGTGGGAACTCTGTGATTTAAAGAGGATGAGAGAAAGAAATTCCAATAATTCCTTTTTTTATATCATTTAAAAAATATAGTCATAGCTATAATGTTTTAGATGAAAATTACTTTTTAACCAAGTCTAGTCTATATTTATTTTGGCCACTTCCTTATCCGATGCGTTTTGTATTCTAGGTTTACGAACTACTGCAATGAAAATAAAAGTAGCCATTGGAAGTTATCTGGTTCTAGCCACGTTTCTTGCAGCATGGAATAATAACTAAGAATCAGTTGAGACTTAAACTCACAGCTACAACGATTCCACGCTGAATTTGCAAAGATACCTAATTTTGGCCACGCCTGCTCTAGGCATTTCTGAAAAGGCTAGCCAGTGGCCGAGTGGTTAGAGCGAAAGACTGCGAAACTAAAGGTACAGAATATCAATCCTGGATAAGGTATAGATGGTTGGGTTAGTTTTCTCTTCATGTATCGCTTTCCTTGGAGTTTTCTGGTAATACTGGCATACTGTATGTTTATCACATCTCTGTGATAAGTGGGCTTTCTGTCAGGAGTAAAGCATTTTTATTTCTGACAAACTTTGGTTAAAAGATGCGAAATACGTGTTTGCAAGAGCTTTAAATCCAGAAGTCTTTCCCAAGGTTTTTTTTTATAGTATTTCATTTCAATGTGTGATAACTTCGAATGATGACGTGCTCCTCGATAAAAATATTTCCTTTTTCTCTTTGCATATGATGCGCGTATTACACGAGATCAAGTTCGATTCCTGAACTTGCTAGTGATGATTTTTTTTCGCCATGTGTGCCCTATCATCCTTTAAAAAGGAGACTGAAACGAGATAAAGTTGCGATCCGTGAAACAGAATGCTCCTCCGTGCTTCTTTAAAACTGGAGAGTGGTGTACACTTTGAAGAACCCGCCGTTCAGCGAGAGCTTCCACCTCCAGCTCGCAATTCGTCATGCAGATCGAAGGGCAATGTGCCACACTCGCAAACAAGATAAAGTTGCGATCCGTGAAAAAAAAATGCTCTGTCGTGCTTCTTTAAAACTGGAGAGTGGTGTGTGCACTTTGAAGAGCCCGCCGTTCAGCGAGATCTTCCACCTCCAGCTCGCAATTCTTTTTGCACATCGAAGGGCAATGTGCCACACTCGCAAACAAGATAAAGTTGCGATCCGTGAAACAAAATGCTCTGCCGTGCTTCTTTAAAACTGGAGAGTGGTGTGCACTTTGAAGAGTCCACCATTCACCGAGAGCTTCACCTCCAGCTCGCAATTCTTCTTGCAGATCGAAAGGCAATGCGCCACCTCGCAAACAGTTCGAGAATCATCATACCAAACACGAGGGAAAAAGTATTGGTGACGTTCGAAAAGATTTTCGACATTCAGATGGGACCTTAGAACATTCAGTGCCTGGTGAAACTGTACCAAAGTGACAATTCCCGACTTTAGCCGACAGCCTTTGGTTTTTCGGGAAATCAACTTTCTGATTTCGCCCGCAAGCTTTGCTTATTATCACAGATCAAAATTTTCTATTTCAGGGTTGAATATGTTAGGACGTGGAACCTTTTATTGAACAATCTGGACGACTGGTGGGCTTCTTCATCACAAGCTGTTCTTAGCCTTGGGGTCCTTGTGATCTTCATATTTAATACATTGTGAGAGTAAAAGTGGGATTCAGGATTAAAGGTAACTCGAATCTCTCTATACATAAAATACGACACAGAGATAGTGAATCTTTGAAGACTTTACGAACAACAAAAAGGGTGCAATTGTAGCTGAAGAGAAACTGAAATATGGTAAATCTCCTTGGCTTTAGACAGAAACTCTATAGTCTTATAACTGCATTGATTAAATCCGTAGCTTCAGTAACTGGATCAGAAATTAAGAAACTAATGTTTTTTCACTTGGCTATATAAAGTAATTGTAACAACTTTGCACTTCAGTTATACATAAAGATAGAAACTTTGATTTTATAGTGTTAATGGAACGAAGTTTGAAATATTGATTACCAGGCTTTAACAAAATAAAGAACTACAATTACCAGAGTAGGTAATAAACCCAAATCAACCTAAAATCTAAATTTAGAAAATAACAAAACATAACCAAGAAATAACAAAAAAAAAAGATTTACCAGATAATGGCGTCCACTTTTTACCCTTTATCTAAAACGATATTTGTCAGGGAAAAAAAATAACAAATAGAACAGCGATCGTCTGAATTAATTTGGAATAAGTGTAAGTCGGAAAATCAAAAATGGTGACGTCACGTTTACAGAAAGAAGAATATGCTTTAACACTTCTAAGGAAAGTCCAAAATTAAAAAGCAAAATCTCGTTACTCTAAACTGGAAATCAAAACAATTTTACTCAGTGACGTATCTACTTCCTTGTGTCCCGATTCCCCAAAAAAAATTATGTTTCGGGCCCAATCCCATTTTGAGATCACCGCTTTGAGACATTTTGAAATCACGGGTGTCACATGCGGGTCCCTAATCATGGCTGACCCTCATTTCTTAATATTGCAGTTCCCCTGTTCGGCACTTAACTCTGCCTACCTCCTAGCAGTTACGCCACTGAGTATAGTAATCTGTGTTGATCTACAGACTAAATTTCAATTAGATACTGTAAGGAGCACTGGACAAGATATAGACAAGTTCCATTTATCTTCTGATCTTTGGGTAGATTCAGACACCCTCAATCAGATTGTAGTAGTGATCACTAGCAAAGTACATAAAAGTTCCTTTATATGTACCATTTGATCATTGGCAATGTTCAGACGAGTCACATTAGATATACCTTCTTATTTTTGTGGCAGGGTACAGACAAGTTGCATTAGATACGATAGTGACTATTAACAATTGCAGATAAGTTCTAGTATGGTAATCGTTCGAAAGGTAGCGATAAGTCATTATATATAGCAGGAATCATTATCAAGGTAAATAAGTCCCATTAAATGCAGCGATAATAGTTGGTGAAGTATAGCCAAATTCCATTAGTTGTAGTTATGATCATTGGAAAGGTATATACAAATTCTTTTTGGTGTACCTCCTGATTACGGAAAAACAGAAACTTTATTAATGGTAATTATTACATTAAAACCTGAATAACATTATCTTCATTTAGGAAATTCTCTGATGAAATCAGACTTTAAGTTCAAGTATAACTCGCAAAATTCCCCGCCCTGCCCACGGTCAGTAGGGGACACCGATGGGCTTGGAAAGGCCGTCGTCCGTCGGATGGGACGTTAAGCCGTGGCCCCGTGTGCGGGAGAGCCATACCCTGTGCACGTTAAAGAACACACTGGATAGCCTTGACGGGAGGCTACCATCTGTCTCCCAACAGCTGTTCCAGTGGGTCCCCTCCTCCAACCTTCTCTGAGCCTTCGGGGTCCATGGGACCTGCCCATTTAGCCCATGATGTGCAAAAAAGTTCCGCTCAGAGGCAAAACAACCCAACCCAACTCAAGTATAACTTCTGTAAGTTTTAACCACTGAGAAAAGAAATCTTCCTCCTGTATTTTAGTTTCCTTTCGCATCCAATATATCGATCCAGTTAGAAAGCAGCTAATCACGTAGTCTAAGGTTGGACTAATCTCGATTCTTTATACTTTGTAACCATTACGAACTTTTTTATGTAGTATAAGTAAACAACTCAGGAGTAAAATAACAGAACAAGTCCTGAAAGCAAATATTTCAAACTTCTAATGTCAAACCGCGAGTTCTTTCTCTCGCACTCTCTGATCACCTACACGCGTCCCTTAACCAATTCATACTCGCACAACGTCTGAACCCGCTATTAAAAAATATCCATCGTGCTTTTGTTATCAATGTTGTTGTTGTTGTTGTTGTGCGTTCATGCTTCAGCATCGCACGCACTGCCTGCATTTTGCACAAAAGTTAAACTTCCTCCTTGTTCTCAAGTTTCTTTATGCAGCGAGTTTATGCAGTCTTTAGGGAATCTTTTGTCACTGCTAGAGATTCCTTTCACGCACAAAGGGAAATCCTGTAAAACGTGATACGAGATGAAAAGACAAAACGTGTCTTGTGGAAAACGTGATACAAAATGAAAATGAAAACGTGTCTTCTGATCGCCACGTGTAGAATATTCATACTTCAACATAATTTAGTTGGGATAAGTTTCAGCGGCGTACGTGGGATTAGAATAACCCTTAAGATTTCTCTTAATAGAGAGATATCGGGAGTTCTCTATTTTGTTCTTAGAGAAATGGAATATTAGTCGATATCAGGATAACTGCTGAGAAACAATTTCACGTTAGAACGCTCCTGATAATCTGACATCAATAGAGAAATGTTAAACACTATCTCCTTCCTTTCGTAGAAGTAGAATATATATAATCGATATCAGGATAGGTAATGATAAGAATAAGTAAGAAAGGATTGGAATAAGTTTACGACTTCTGCATTAGCTGAACTATACTGAATGTTTTCCAATTCACTTTACACAACTATAATGTCATAATGATTACTAGTGGTAAAATTTACGTGACACACAATCCTAACATATTTACCAATATAAATGGTAATCAGTTATATTGGTAAAAATCAGTTATATTTTACCAATCAGTTATATTGGTAAACTGTAAGTGAGTAGCGATTCCAACAGTCTTTCTACATCAATGTAATCGAAACACACCGTTCTGGTTCGCTTACAGACTTGGAAAGTTGATCCATATTAAGGCAAGTTACAAATTAACGGAAATGACAAGGTATTGAATAATCTGAAGTTTTCTACATAAACCAAAACTTATATACAAATCCCTATTCAAATAACCACAGAAATGTTAAACTGATTAAATAGGATTTCCGCATTAATATAAATATACTGAACACATCATACTTATCATCAAAGAACAGGGAAAATGATTAAATCCTACTCGAAATTTGCATTCATATACCCATATGAGTCGGCTGGGGTATATTTGATAGTGTCTCTTGAGATAATTATTTTTAATTTTAAAAACTTTTCAAAAATGTGCAGTGTGATAACCATTTAAGCATGCTGTAATATATTCGCTACACATAATTTACACTGTTTTCACAATAAATTTCGTATGTTTTTTTTTTCTAGTGATACAGATAATATCCAAATGCTCTATTTCAATATTGGGGAAAATACAACTATGGAAGTTTCAGCATGCTGCACTATTATTAGCTGTCAAACTATACATTGCATGTCTCTTTATATGTTAACTGGAAATACGCACCTACGAAGTGTGTTTAGAAACATTTTATTGGTAGTTTTCCCTTTAGATATATATATAGGCAACCAATAAACAGTGGCGTAACTATGAAGGAAGCAGGACTCACATGCCGTGACTGGGGGCCCCGCATGCGATACCCGTGATTCTAAGAGTCTCAAATCGAAGATTTTAAATATGGGAGGAGTCCGTAGCATTTTTAGTGAGAAGTCCTGTGAAGAAATAGTTACGCCACTGCCAACACTTTATCTTCGTGTTTTCTAGTCAAGATTTTGCATCAATTTCGGATTATAAATATATAAATTGTTTCTGTAGCAAAACTATAGCTTAGGAGAATTTTTCAGCTGTTTTATGTCAGATTTGTGCCTCACGTCGAAATTGTGCAGCTGCAGTATTTATAACTGAAAAGTTTTGGGGTGACAGAATTTTCTAATTCGTGTTTTAAAACATTTAATTCTTTGACTAAAGCAATTCATTCACTAGCAGATATTCATAATAGTTGTGGTTGCAGTTTCGACTACGCTAAATCAAAACGTTTAAAAATAAACTAAGTGCAATCATTTTAATCGTGTTTAGTAGAAAATGTTTAGACACAAAAAAATTGTTACAGTTTAGGAGAGTAACAGGTTTAATACGAATTTAGATCTATAATGAAAACTTTTATTAGGTAAACAATTCATCCAAGAGAATTTTATGACTTTAACAACTCCTCTATGAAAACTTTCAGAGATTGCATGCAAAATATTATTGTCAATGAAGTTATCAAATGTTCCAGTGATGGATTTCGGCAATGGAAAACTTTATTTAACTACAATAATTCAGTGTCATAAAGTTTTCTTGTGTGTAAGTTCACACCTATATCTGATTACATATATGGCAGCTGTAAATTCAGCAAAAAAACTTACCGGCGATTTTGCATATTTTTGGCCGTTCAAGATAGCTATCAAGCTGCATTAATTGTTTGCAAAGCTAAAGGACAATATTGCAATGATGATTTTGCATCAATTTCACGCAGCAAAACTTCAAACTAATTATAGTAATTCGTTAGAACACTATATAGCTTCAGAAACTTATAGCTATCTTAGAAAGGAACTAGACTACTGAGAGTAATTCTCAACATGTAACATGTTTCCGAAATGAATTATTGCCATCCTAGATCTAATGTAAACTGAACTCTTTACAAATATGATAGTCTATTTATGTGTTGTCAACAGTTATGCAATGTATGTGTCTATGTGTGAGTTGACAACACCTGTTGTAAAAGTTTACGAGTTCATAAGAAAAAGTTGCTTCTACTATTTGGCTCCAAACAGATCTAGAAAGTTTGATGTTAGTAGTTGTAAATGTCCCTCGCAGTCCTGTACTTATGTAAACAAAAACATTTAATGTTATCTGGTGATTTGTGTTTGTACAAAATATTTGTATGGATCTAACAGAAATATATATTTATGTATAATAAGTCAGATGATAATATCGAGCAAAAAGATATTTCAAATAAATTATAATAGGAGGTTAAAAATGATTTTATCTCTTACCTGGTCTGTGTATAACACACGCACACAACGGGCTAAGCCTAAAATTTCATGAAATGCCAGATTAGTAAAATAGGAAAATAAAATGTTTCATTCGTTGCCAGGTGTGACCACAGATATAATAAAGTGGAATTGATAATGCACGACCATTATTTTCCTGGTGGCAACTTAGGATGATACGTTTTGAACCATGAGGCCAATTTCACACCCAAATGGAGGTTCTTTAATTAATAGTAACGTTCATATTAATATTAGATTTTGCATATTTCGTATTAATATCGTTGATAAAGTGCGGTTTCTCATCAAATGTCACCAAGATATTACAGTTACGATGAAATCTTGTACTTCTGTAAATTTCATCAATAGAGCTATGAATCGAAGAAGAAATCTTTTTTTCAATATTTAACCAATATTAAGCTGTTTAGTAAAGAGTTAATTAAGCTGCTTTAAGTAAAGTTAAGATGGGTGTAGAGAAAAAATTGTCTTGAGTCAGGTGGGATCTGAACCCATCATCCTGTTATTTAAAACAGCTTAATAGTGACTAAAAAGTCAGTAACTCAATAATGAGTTGTGATTTCATTTGTCTAAAAAGAATAAATCTTTTTACAATCAAGTACTCATTATATTTTGTAATGCAAAATTTCACTTTTCATGATTGATAGCCGATTTTTATTTTAGTTGCACATTAGTAGTATAAAACATTGTACGGTATAGGAAAACGATAAATACGGATAGATACATAGCGATTGCAATTTTCCTAAGTTACTTCATCCTGAGCTTTCGTTCTGAGAGCATTTCTAAAACAAACGGATATGTTGTGAAACTACGCAACAACTGTGGCCAATTGCTTTATTTTCTAGTTATCACTGTAATCAGATAACTTTTCGTGTCTCATAAGGAGAAAAAATTTACCTTTTAGTTGAAAACAAATAGGAAATGATTAAAAATGAGAAGCACTTCTTTTGTTCCAATGTTATCTAGATTTTTATGCCATCAAACATATTTCCTTTAAATGACAATTTAATGATGTTTACACTAGTTAAATAAGCAGGAATCACTTGCGAGAGTGAGTATAAATTCTAATATTCTTACCATTACACTGACGATCGTTAGAAAAGTAGGTTGGGGTCACGATTTTTTTGCATATCTAGTTCTCCGTTAATATATCTATTGCAATGATAATGAATGAAGAAATGAAATTTACGACTGTGGCCAGATTCAGGAGCAAAAAGCAGCTCCATTTGTACTTACCTATTCTATTATTTCTTGGCTGTTAACTGGTAAAATTGCTTATAACGAGAGCCTAAAAGCGAAAAATATTTAATTCGTTTTTGGTCGGGACGAATATTTCGGTTTCATTAAAACATCAAATATTTCGTTCCGTGAACCGAAGAAAATAAAGAGTTAAAATCTGTTTTTATTTTCCAATGAATAATCTTTGAATTACATACCTCAAATTTATTAACTGAACACTACATAAATGAATACGTTTCTAAACATAAGTATTGTGTTGTAGTATACAAACTTGTATTTAGGTAAAAATACAAGAATAAAAAAATTTTCTATAAGTACTTGTTTAATTTGATTAATAAAACATCTTCCCATAGTTTTTCATCAATGTTTGCTCTCTGCGAATTTAAGATAAATTTTAGTGCATAAAATATTCGTTCAACTTACACTTGGTTTATTAGAAGCGAAATGTTTCTTGCAACGTTGCAAAGCTCCTTCAATAGAGCGGGGTGGCTCAGTCGGTAGCGCGCCAGGCACGTAATCTTAGTTACCAGGTTCGAGTCCCAGCTGGGTCAGCGTTGAGATTTATTTCCGCAAAATTTCCCACCCTGCCCACGGTCAGTAGGGGACACTGATGGGCTTGGAATAGGCCGCCGTCCGTCGGATAGGACATTAAGCCATGACTCCGTATGCTGGAGAGCCATACCCTGTGCACGTTAAAGAACACGCTGGATGGCCTTGACGGGAGACAACCATCTGTCTCCTTAACAGCTGTTCCAATGGGTCCCCAACCTTCTCTGAGCCTCCGGGGTCCATGACCTGGCCATTTAGTCCACGGTGTGCAAAAAAGTGCCACTCAGAGGTAACCCAACCCTTCAATAGAACGTCCTTTTGTCGCCCAATATTTTAAAATGTAAAAATCTCGTTTTCAATGAGGTTCTTCACAATAAGCATTCGGTAATACCAGAATGCTAATTTTATAAATTATCTTTGTCTCTTCTCTCTTCGTCTTTTAAATGCAATAACTAAATAACGGTTAAAACTGGCAACAAACATTATTTATTTCGTTTTCAGTCTTGAACGACATAAAAATCGCATCGTTTCTCAAATATTTCGGTTAATATCGTTATTTCGCTTTCAGTTTCTCAAACACTGTTTAGAAATCATTCGACCGATTAATTCCACTTATTAGAACGAATTTTTCAGATCGATTACATTCTGAATTCGTTTTCAATCGGGATAAAATGCAAACAACGCAATGAAGAAATTTTCATTTTTTCATTTCGCAAAGTCCGACTCCTTTGACAGGTGTACATGAGAGAAACTATGTTTCTTATATTTTTCAGCAGATGTGGGAAAACATAGGACTGGATATTTTATAGCCAAGCGCGGATCTATAAAAAAAATAAAGAGGGAGGAGAGGCAAGAGTCTGGATTTTCATTTCGGTGTAATATTTTTCCTTTTGTTTTAAAGGTTTCTAAAACGTTCATGAGAAATGCGTGAAATATGCACAAGTTTAATAACTTTTGGACTTACTAACATTCTTAAGGGAGGTGAAGATGGCCACCTTGTTCCTCCCCCTTAGATCTGGTCCTGTTTATGGCCAATTTAGCAACTTAGATATTATTTTAACAAGTGGGCTTATGCTTTTAGTTTACTAAGTAATGTCAAAAATGTTTCTGGAAGTTCAGACTATTTACCAACGTTCTACAGTCGAAGTTGCACGATGATTGATTTCAGTGTGCTTTAAAGGGAACAATATACAAAATGCTTTTAGTTATATTAAAATGGTAAAAAAATCCGTCTTGATATCCCACATCGGAACGTTGTTCCAAACTGATTAGGAAACTTTCAAGCGGTAACTTAAATGACATAAATTCGGGACTTCTACTTAGTAAGATGTGCATGTATCTTAAATGATGAATATTTGAGATTACATTGGAATATGTAGAGAAAATTTCAAACGTTTTCTTTAAGGGTAAAAATATACATTTAACACTTTTATATCCTAGTAAACTTTCGTCGTTTCGAAACAATATTTTAAAAAAGAAAATGTTCCAGCTATTCTATTTTAAAAATCTATAGGTGTCTTAACTTCTATATATATTCTTGGCAGTCCAATCTGTTTCATCATCATCATCATCATCATCCTCAAGCAGCCATGGGCTACGGAGGTCCAACCAGACCATGCAATTTAGTTCTCCAAGCAAGTCTATCCTGAGCTACATCTACTGCATCTGGCCACTGCACACCAATTCTAACAAGGTCCTGTTTGACATTGTCTGCCCACCGCATCCTAGGTCTCCCCTTCTTTCTGAGGCCTTTAGGCACACTGTTCATAACCCTATTCGCCAATCTATAATTATTCATACGGGCAACATGGCCAAACCAACGGAGTCTCTCTCTGCACAATATGCTGCTTAAAGGAGGTTGCAAACTCCTTTTCCTAATCTCATCATTAGTTACAAAGTTGAACCACCTAATGCCCAAGATACTGCGTAAGCATCTGGAATCAAAAGCATCTAGTTTCCTGTTATCATGTTTACAAAGTGTCCAAGTTTCACTACCATAACTAACCCTAGAAAGAACCAAACTATTATACAGTCTAATTTTAGTCTTTAGGTGTATACGCCTATTTCTCCACACTCTCCATAGATTCTTAAAAGTCCCAGCAGCAATCCCTATTCGTCTGTTAATCTCATGCCGCACATCACCATTATCTGTTACATAGCTCCCAAGATAATTAAACTGTGACACCTGCTCAAGACTGCAACCATTCAGATTAACTGCATCACAGCCTGCCTGACCAATTTTCATCACTTTAGTTTTCTCTCTGTTTATAACCAAACCTACTCTACTACCAGTCTCATCAACGGCTCGAATGAAAGAGTTCATCTCATCAACATCATTTGCCAGAAGGGCTAAATCATCAGCATAATCTAAATCAGAAATTTTCCTATCTCCAGCCCATTTAAGGCCAAAATCTTTCCCTTGAAGTGAATTTCGCATAACATAATCAATAACCAAGCTAAAGAGAAAAGGAGACAAAATGCACCCTTGTCGAACACCAGAAGTAATGCTAAACCAATTGCTACAAGCCTTACCAACTCTCACACACGACTCAGTGTTATTATAGAGAGCTTTCATAATGTTAACTAACTTGTCTGGTATACCATATGATCTCACAATCAACCACAAATTATGACGATCAACAGAGTCGAAAGCCTTTTTGAAATCAACAAAGCTAGCAACCAAAGGTTTCTGAAACTCTAAACATTTCTCAAGAATCTGCCTAAGTGAAAATATCTGATCTACACATCCCCTACCACTTCTGAATCCACATTGCTCATCACGCAATTGCCTGTCAACCAGATTCTTAATTCTATTAAGCACAATCATGGAAAGAACTTTACCTGGAACAGAGAGTAGGCTGATACCCCTATAGTTATCACAAGAACTGCGATCACCTTTTTTGAAAATAGGGATAACAATAGCTCTGGTAAAATCCTTAGGAACCATGCCTTTATCATAAAAGAGATTCAGAATTTCAGTCATCCAAGTGGTAACCGAAACATTCCCAGCTCTAAGCATTTCCGTAGTAATTTCATCTACCCCTGGGGATTTATGAAGTTTAAATTTAGAAACAGCCAAACTAACTTCAGATTGTGTTATAGGGCCAACATTAAAGCCACCAATGCATCTATCATCATTACAAACAATGGGAGTAGAACTAACTACATTGTTTAGAACATCACTGAAATGCTCAGCCCACCTAGCCATGACAGAATCCTCCCCTTCTATAACCTTACCTTGTTTATCCTTCAATCCTTGTATGCCTGTCCGTTTTCTACCACACAAAACATTAACTATCTGGTACAGCTCTCTGCTGTTGTGCTGTCTAACTGCTTCCTCGGCTTTGTCAGCCAAACCATCAAGCCAAAAATTTTTATCAGCAGCTAACTGATCCTTTACAAGTTTATTAAGGTCTCTGTAATGCTTTCTATTAGGACTAGTAGGGTATTGATTAAGGGCATTCCTGCAGTTCTTTCTTTCCGAAATAAGCTCAAGTGCCTTATCACTCAGATAATTTTGCCTCTTCTGCTCCTTTTTTCCTAAAAGAGTACTGTTAGTGTCCAAAAAAGCCTGTTTAAAATGATCCCATTCTTCCTCAACTTCAGTAGTAAGCAAACCATGACTGTCATAATGACTAAGTAACCTATCATGGTAAGCTTTGGCTATAACTGGATCTTTCAGAGCTTCAGTATTAAAAGTAAATTTTTTAACCCTAGCACAACACTTTTTAAGTTTAAGTTGCAACACACTTTTAACAAGGTAATGGTCAGATCCAATTTCAGCTCCCCTATATGCCCTGGTATTCCTAACAGAACTAGTCCATTTGCTGTTAATTAATATGTAATCAATCATATTCTTATGCAGCCCATCAGGTGAAACCCATGTGTACTTATGTATGTCGCGGTGTTTGTAATAAGTGTTAGTTATTCTGAATCCATTGAGTTTACTTACCTGTAGGAGACGTTGCCCATTGCTATTGCAGCTACCAATACCAAAAGGGCCTATTACTCCTCCCCAAAGGTCAAAGTCAGTACCAACTTTGGAATTGAAGTCACCAAGAACAAGGGTAATATCTCCTTTCTTGATAGAATTCAAAATATCCTGAAGTTGTTCATAAAACCTATCCTTCTCATCCTCATCGGCATCCTCAGTGGGGGCATAACAGCAGATAACATTCAAGTCTTTAACGCTTGTCTGAAATTTTGCTGTAAGAAACCTTTCATTAATGCACTCATATCCTAGAAGAGCATCACTAGCGTGTCTGCTGAGAAGCAGACCCACGCCTTGGTGATGCTTTTTGTCGTCCCTCCCTGAAAAGAGAAATTTAAGATTATTTTTAAGAATCTGACCTTTATCTGTCCATCTGGTCTCTTGCAAGCCGAGAATATCTAAATTATAACGGTGGAATTCTTGTGTGAGGACATCAAGAGAAAAAGCTCTGTGCAGAGTCCTCACATTCCAACTACCTATGGAGAGAAAATGGTTAGTGGGATGTTTAAAGAAACTATGTTTATTGAGAGAGGGAATGCCGACAATATCAAACAGCCCCCTAATCGCAGACATGGGGCAAAGACCCGTTCCCCCACTACTAAAGGCTGAAGCCATCTACACTGGAAGACTTCCTCCAATGTAGAATTTGACGATGCCAATAGAAGCAAAGAGTTCAGGTGCCTGCGATGACCTCTGCTCAGGATTATCCACCAGCTGATAAACATATCCTGTGGATCTATTCACTTGGGGCTGTCAACCCACAAACAAAAAGAAAACACAGCGGAAGATTTTCCCTCCACAGAAGCCCACCAGTGCAGCAAAATCAGGATCCATAATCAAGCTCAGAGCCATATATCTGTCCAGTCCAGTAGGTTTATATGGTCAGCACCAGGACCCTGTGTGGTTGACCACTCCTCAGCAGGGTAGAAAAAAAAGAAAAGTAGCCATAGTTGTCCAGATCAGTAGGCCACACTAATCTGGCAGCCCTCCCCTTCCGTTCACTTCCACAAGAGAGTATCTCTTTTGAAAGTTACTAACGGTCCGCACCACGAGAAGGCGGGGTTGGACATTAGGTGCTAGGCCTGGCCGGTTCTATGCATCATCACAGGGGATTGGTGCATAGCTCTCCTTCCAGTGACTACCTAGCTACCATTTACAGACTACCAATCTGTTTACGGAATAAAAATAATAGGTGTCCGATACAAATAAAAAATATTAGTCCGTCGTTGACTAGATTTTAAGAACCGCTCCATAAACATCTTCCCTACATTTTAAACCATCTTCTAATTTAAAAGAAACCATACCTCAGAGACGAAAGCATAACAATGTAATGACAAATCAAAATTTCATTCGCATCATTATCAGAACTTGAATAAAACTGAAAGGCCACAGAACAAAAGGTTTGTTATGAGAGCGCGAAAATCTTGAATCCAAGCTAGAGTGCAAAGTAGTTGAATAGTGTTGTCGATTGTTTGTTTTGGATGAAATCTCAAGAGAACAAAATGTACAATTTTTGTATCACTCTCAGAACGTTGGAAAGCCAATTGCTCTTCAAATTCGAGCATCACTTCTTTGAATCTAACAAATTCTTTGTTTTTGAATTTTGGGTTTTTAATCCACTTATTCCCGTGGCCGAGTGGTTAGCACGCTTGGCTACTGATCTAAGGGACCTGGGTTCGAGCCCCGGATTAGGCATGGATGTGTGTGTCGTTTTTCTGTTGAGGTCCTGCCATCCTCTCAGATCTTCTACTTTGGCATATAAACTGACAGGCTCCTGTCAGACCTCTGTGGCAAGCAGCTGCTTGAGGGGGTATTTATTTATTATTTATTATTAACTTTGAGGAGGGGGGGATATTTGTTTCAACATTTACTCGATTTGACGAAATGAACAATAAATTTAAGCATCATTTAAACACTCAGGGCATAAAATTGCGATAAAAATTACTTTAAAATTTGTACAATTTTTAGAAAAATATTGTTAAACCTTTCAGTCCCGAATTATTTAATCTAATAAGGTTTCAAGCACGAAGAAAAGCTAAAATACAAAATAAAAAATTTCTTTATTAATTTTAAAATTATTACATGCTCACATATGGGAAACAATTTCGAAAAGGAGCATTAGTTAGCAATTTTATATTAATCAAAAATAGTTTTGCGATTAAAGTTCCCATTGGGCAAATGAGAATTGAAGGAGTTAATAGGTGAGTGATCCAAACATAAAAAAAAATAATTTAAGGATATTTATAATCATATCTTTAATTTTCCATTATACTTCATAAAGTTACTTAGAGTGCAGCAGTTTCGACTGTAGAGAATGCAAAATATAATTTTTAGAATCAAAACCGTTTTGGAAAGCAACAAACTTTTAAACAAATACGAACCACAAAAGTGTTTGGAAAAAAAATTTCTCCTAGCTGAAAATCAATGCTTTATTTGTGGGATGAGTTAAGAAAAGCGGCACTTACTTGGCAAAAAACCCTTTTCTGTTTCTTGTAAATAGGTGCTACTGAGTTGGGTTGTTTTCCCTCTGGCTGGCACTTTTTTGCACACAATGGGCTAAATGACCACGTCAGAAGGACCTCAAGGGCTCAGAGAAAGTTACAGGTTGGGTTGTTTTACTTCTGAGCTGCACTTTTTTCCACATCATGGGCTAAATGGCCAGGTCGCAAGGACCCCGAAGGCTCAGAGAAGGTTGGGGAATGGGACCCACTGTAACAGCTGTTGGGAGACAGAGAGTAACCTCCTGTCAAGGCCATCCAGCGTGTTCTTTAACGTGCACAGGGTATGTCTCTCCCCCACACGGGGCCAGGACTTAACGTCCCATCCGACGGACGGCGGCCTTTCCAAGCCGATCGGTGTCCCCTACTGGCCGTGAGCAGGGCGGGGAGTTTTGTGGAGATAAGTTTCAACGCTGACCCAGCTGGGACTCAAACCTGGTAACTGCAGATTACGAGCCTGGCAAATAGGTGCTACTGAGTTGGGTTGTTTATTTTGCCTCTGAGCGGCATTTCTTTTGCCGACACAATGAGCTAAATGGCCTAGTCAGATGGACCTCAAGGACTCAGAGAAAGTTACAGAAAGATATTCACTGGACGGCGGTTAGGAGACAGACAGAAGCCTCCCGTCTAAGCCATCCAGTGTGTTCTTCAACACGAAAACCCGAGGACTCAGAGAAGACTGGGGGAAGGGAACCCACTGGACAACTGTTAGCCTCCTGTCAAAACCATCCAACATGTTCTTTAACGTGTAAAGGGTATGGCTCTCCCGCACACTGGACCACGGCTTAACGACCCATCCAATGGACTGTGGTCTTTTCGAGCCCATCGGTGTCCCCTAGTGACCGAGGACAGGGAGTTTTTCAGCAATAAATCTCAACGCTGGCCTAGCTGGGACTCGAACCTGGGAGCTGCAGATTGCCAGCCTGACTCTCTACCGATTGAACCACCCCGCCCCTCCCTTGTGGAGTGTGATTAATAATTTATACTTTTGGGGAAAAAAATACTGCGTAAATTATATTCCGAAATCGAATGGCAATTTAAAACTGGCATTAAATTTGTTTAGATATTATTTTGAAAAAAAAAATTACGAAGAAAATTTTCATTTTCCAACATATTTCCGATCGGTTTTTCCACTTCTTTTTTTACAAACCTTAAAGATAGGAACGACTACAATGCGAATGTTAAAAACACTTTCTAGATGTTACAAAGTACTCAAGATTTCTCTTCCCATGTTCTCATGCAGTGCTCAGATAAGGCCGAAGCAAAATTACAGGCTTTCTTCAAAGTTCGATTCCAAGATACAATTTAAAATTATCCTTTCCCCCCCCCCCTCCCCACTCCAGAAAAAAAAATATTTCATTCCAAATCTGAAAACGAAAGTAATGGAATTCAAATTTCAGTGTAAACGTAGCAGACCGAACAGCAATTATCCATTATTTTCAGTGACAGTGTACGTTAGCGTTAATTCAAAATCGATCCATCGTTGAAGTTCCCTTAGGTGGGCAAAAACAAGGAAGAAAAAAAGCTCTTTTGAAAGGCTGCACGAACTGCGTGCACAATTTGTTCTCAAAGGCTTTTACGCCACAAAAGGTCAAGCGAATATTTTCACGAAGTTTTTCTAACTTCTACTTTCCGTATGTTGAAGATTCTTCTATCCTTTTCTTATTCGAGTTTTTAATTTACAAAGATAGCAAAGATCTTTCTTGTAGATAGGTGCTACTGAGTTGGGATGTTTTGCCTCTGGCTGGCACTTTATTGCACACAGTGGGCTAAATCCACGCCAGAAAGACCTCAATGGCCAGGTCACATGGTCCCCGAAGGCTCAGAGAAGGTTGGGGGAGGGGACCCACTGGAACAGCTGTTAGGAAACAGATGGTAGCCTCCCGTCAAGGCTATCCAGTGTGTTCTTTAACGTGCACAGGGTATGTCTCTCCCCAACACGGGGCCAGGGCTTAACGTCCCATCCTACGGACGGTGGCCTTTCCAAGCCCATCGGTGTTCCCTACTGACCGTGGGCAGGGCGGGGAGTTAGGCGGAGAAAAATCTCAACGCTGACCCAACTGGGACTCGAACCTGGTAACTACAGATTACGAGCCTGGCGCACTACCGACTGAGCCACCCTCGCCCCTAAGAGAAAGTTACAGAACGATATCCACTGGACGACAGTTAGGAGCCAGATGGAAGCTTCCCGTGAAGGCCAGCCAGTGTGTTCCTTAACCTTAACACAAGGATTCGGCGTTCACCTTTGAGCCGCATTTTTTACACGCAATGGGCTAAATAGTTAAGTAGCAACAAAACCTAGGGCTGAGAGAAATTTGAGGCAAAAAAGATCCACTGGACAGCTGTTAGGAAATCGATGGAAGCCTCTCGTCAAATTCATCCAGCGTGTTCTTTAACCTGCATAGAATATGACTCTCCTGCACGCTAGTTGGGTGTTCACTTCTAGGGGACATTTTTTGCGTACAATGAGCTAAATAGTTAGGAAACAAAAACCCAAGCTCAGAGAAGGTTGGGGGAAAAGGATCCATTTGACAGCTGTTAGGAAACAGATGGAAGCATCTCGTCTAGGTCATCCAGCGTGTTCTCTAGCGTGCACAAGGGTACCGCTCTCCTGCATACGTGTCTGAGGCGTCTCGCACGATGGCCTTTCCAGCCCCTTTGGGGTCTACTTTCTCTCTATCGGCAGGGGGCGGGGGTGGCTCAGTCGGTAGCGCGCCAGGCTCGTAATCTGTAGTT
The DNA here is from genome assembly GCA_038380435.1 of Ryuthela nishihirai. Lineage (NCBI taxonomy): Eukaryota > Metazoa > Arthropoda > Arachnida > Araneae > Heptathelidae > Ryuthela > Ryuthela nishihirai. The sequence continues at coordinate 50,317,639 of JAWZYU010000021.1, forward strand.
CCCAGGTTCAAGTCCCAGCTGGGTCAGCGTTGAGATTTGTCTCCGCAAAATTACCCGCCTTGCCCACGGTCAGTAGGGGACACCGATGGGCTTGGAAAGGCCGCCGCCCGTCGGATGTGACGTTAAGCCGTGGTCCGTGTGCGGGAGAGCCATACCCTGTGCACGTTAAAGAACACGCTGGATGGCCTTGACGGGAGACTCAACTCCTTGACGGGAGACTCCCAACAGCTGTTCCAGTGGGTCCCCTCCCCCAACATTCTCTGAGCCTTCGGGGTCCTTGTGGCTTGGCCATTTAGCCCATGGTGTGCAAAAAAGTGCCGCTCAGAGGTAAAACAACCCAACCCAACTCTATCGGCAGGGTGGGGTTAGTGGAGATAAATTTCAACACATGCAAAGTTACGATTCGAACCTGGGAACTTCAGATTACGAGCCAGGCGTGCTACAGGCTCTGTGAATTGCCACTCATTTGCCCACGAAAGGCTAAATAGCTAGGAAGCAAAAACCCCAGGGCTCAGAGAAGTTTGGGGGAAAAGGGGCAAAGTTTTGGAAGTAAAATAGAAGGGCGGGTTCAGTTCCCGCCTCTATATGCTAATGGACCGGCTTACTTAACCGACATGGAACACTTTTCACGATACACAACAGATTAGATAATTGGACGACAAAAACTGCAGGTTGGGTTGTTTTACCTCTGAGCGGGTTGGGTTGTTTTACCTCTGAGCAGCACTTTTTTTGCACACAATGGGCTAAATGGCCAGGTCACATGGACCCCGAAGGCTCAGAGAAGGTTGGGGGAGGAACCCCATTGGAGCAGCCGTTGGGAAACAGATGGTAGCCTCCCGTCAAAGCCATCCAGCGTGTTCTTTAACATGCACAGGGTATGGCTCTCCCGCACACGGGCCACGGCTTAACGTCCCATCCGACAGACGGCGGTCTTTCCAAGTCCATCGGTCTCCCCTACTGACCGAGGGCAGGACGGGGAGTTTGCGGAGAGGATGGAGTACCCCATAGTACATTTTAGCCCCATAGTACATGCCCGATGCCAGAAGTAGGTTTAAAAAACAATTGTAAAATTTTATTCCGTATGGAATGTAGAATATATAGAATATCATTTTAACCATTTTATTTTAATTTTTCCTTCCTTTCGGCCCGGTGGAATATTTTAGTCATTGGTTGGGTTGGGTTACCTCTGAGAGGCACTTTTTGCACACCATGGGCTAAATGGCCAGGTCACAAGGAACCCAAAGGCTCAGAGATGGTTGGGGGAGGGGACCCACTGGAACGGCTGTTTTTTGGAAACAGATGGTAGCCTCCCGTCAAGGCCATCCAGCGTGTTCTTTAACGTGCACAGGGTATGGCTCTCCCGCAAACTCAACGCTGACCCAGCTGGGACTGGAACCTGGGAACTGCAGATTAAGAGCCTGGCACGCTACCGACTGAGCCCCCCCGCCCCCCTTAGTAATTGGTAAATCCTACTGAAGTCTTATCCCCCCCCCCCACAAAAAAGAATAAATAAATAAATAAATAAAAATCGTGGGTCCGTCTTTGTTGAGAGAAAATATATTTCTTTACTCTTGGCTGAAAAATCTTTTTTCTGCTATTTCATGATTCCCATGTCTACAGGAATTTGATTTTATTTTGATTATTATTTTGATATTTATTCCTGTGATACTTTACTGTATATGTAATATTTACTGTATATGTCTTTATATTTTAACTTATTTGTCCCCCTACATAATTTGTATTTAAGACCCCCTGTAAAACAAAGTAAAACTTTCAAAACATCAAGCAGCAAATTGTGGCTTATATTGAACGCACTTGGACTCGAAAAGGCTAAAAGAAACCATACAGAGGAGAATTGTTGGAGGATTCAAGATTTATCATTGAAAGAAGAACTTGTCAGAGGAATTAATGTCGTTTGTTCTATGGTTTCTTGTCTTTGAAGACAACTCCGCAGAAAAAAATATAGTACATCTAACAAAAATCCCGCTAAGACTATGAAAAATTATTGACAGACATAAAAGGATTATGTATAGTCACATTAGTAGCAGAATGAAACATTAATTGCATGTCGATACACTTGGCAACTGCGTAAAGCTAATGTTTCTGATTCTTCTAAAAACTCTGCGTTTCTAATCTGATTGTGGGAATATTCTAATCTGTTTGGGGGAGAGTTTCTGATCTGTTCGTGGGAGATGTTCTAATCTGTTCGTGGGAGATATTCTAATCTGTTTGTGGGAGATTTAGTAACCTGTTTGTGAGAAATTTTACAATGTGTTTGTGGGAGGTTTTCTAATCTGTTTTTGGAGATTTCTAATCTATTTGTGGGAGATTTTCCAATCTGTCTGTGGGATATTTTCTAACCTGTTCGTGGGAGATTTTTTTAATCTGTTTTTGGAGGATTTCTAAATCTATTTGTGGGAGATGTTCTAATCTGTTCGTGGGAGATATTCTAATCTGTTTGTGGGAGATTTAGTAACCTGTTTGTGAGAAATTTTACAATGTGTTTGTGGGAGGTTTTCTAATCTGTTTTTGGAGATTTCTAATCTATTTGTGGGAGATTTTCCAATCTGTCTGTGGGATATTTTCTAACCTGTTCGTGGGAGATTTTTTTAATCTGTTTTTGGAGGATTTCTAAATCTATTTGTGGGAGATTTTCTAACCTGTTTGTGGGAAATTTTCTAATCTGTTTGTGGGGAATTTTCTAATCTGTTTGTGGGGAATTTTCTAATCTGTTTGTGGGAGATTTTCTAATTTGTTTACAGCAGAATTTCTAATCTGTTTGTGGGAGATTTTCTAATTTGTTTACAGCAGAATTTCTAATCTGTTTGTGGGAGATTTTCTAACCTGTTTGTGGGAGATTTTTTTTATCTGTTCGTCGAGATATTCTAATTTATTTGTGGGAGATTTTCTATTCTGTTTGCTCCATAACTATTATTTATTATTATTAATTTATTCCATGGTTGGGATAAATTTACAATAAAGCCCGGTATATGTAATTTCAGACGTTAACTTAAATGTTCAATTTATGCCCCACTAAATTTCGAAAATTAAAAGAAATCATCAATGATAACACAAAAATACAAACATGTATAGAGAAATTGCGTAACTATTTGATAAATAAATAAAATGAGAAGATGCAGAGACGAAGACAAACATTTAACACGAAGTATGATAATAACTCTCTGTCTTCTCCATCCTTTCAATTTTCTTGGTACTTAGAGTCTTTATGTATAAGTAGGTCTAGAGTTCGGAACTGAACTTTATTCGCGAATTTGGAGAGAAAATATCAGTGATCATCGACCTATTTGTATACACATAAAATGAAACAGAAGGTGCTCTATTAAGTCGTGATCCCGCTGTAAAAACTCTAACGTACAGGCAAATTTATAGTACAACAAAAACGTTACTATAACGACCGTTGCATTTCCGATAGGATTAATCACTATAAAATTTAAAAAATAGCAAAAACGAGATCGATGTTTGAAAAATATCAGAAACTTCCTTTAATATTATTATGTAATTACGCCGTGCAAAACCGTACCCGTAACAAACTACCACAAACCAATAATTGAGCAAACCGTCGTACCCATTAAGTCTAAAACAGCGGTTCCCAAATCGAGGGCGTGTTGGGTTGGGTTGTTTCACCTCTGAGCGGCACTTTTTTGCACACTATGGGCTAAATGGCCAGGTCACATGGACCCCGAAGGCTCAGAGAAGGTTGGGGGAGGGAACCACTGGAATAGCTGTTAGGAGACAGATGGTAGCCTCCCGTCAAGGCCATCCAGCGTGTTCTTTAACGTGCACAGGGTATGGCTCTCCCGCACACGGAGCCACGGCTTAACGTCCCATCCGACGGACGGCGGCCTTTCTAAGCCCATCGGTGTCCCCTACTGACCGTGGGCAGGGCGGGGAATTTTGCGGAGATCGAGGGCGTGCAAACATCGCATGGAAAGGGGATGAAGATGTGAAATGTTTGCTGTTTGTTCTGAATTATGAATTAAATATGTTGTTAACAGGGGAGTTGGCTGATGGGAAATGAAAGGTGGGAAGGTGTGAGAGTTTATCAAAGGTCAAAAGTTGGGGATGGAGAAAAGTGATGCCGCAAAGTTTAGCAATCCCCTAAAGCAGCGGTTACCAATCTTTTGGACCTCACGGACCACTAAATTCACAATTTTGAATCCCGCGGACCACTAAACTCACAATTTTGAATCCCGCGGATCACTAACATGAATTTTTTTAAAAAGGTACAAACATGTATAAAATAATGATCATAAAAGTTTCATTTTATTAATATACACTTGTTTAATTCTAATAAAATTATTAATGTGATATATGTTGCTCCTTGTTTGAAATACGTTTATGCATTCTTGGCTCGAATGACGTCACTGCAACACGGGGAGCCATTTCTATTTCAAGCCGACAGCGGTACTTGTTTTTAATTGCCATAACAGATGAGAATGTCTTTTCACACAAATAGGTTATTGCAAATGCCCCTAGACCAGGGGTGGGCAATTGTTTTCGTATCTACACTGCGCATGCGTATTGACGTGGCCGTCCTAGTGGAAAATACGAGACGAATCTTCGGTCGCGCACGGGAAGGAATTCTCGGTTGAAGGCGGATTTTTCTGACTGTCTTAGCGGGCCACAAAAAACTCTTAGCGGGCCGAATGTGGCCCGCGGGCCGCTATTTGTCCACCCGTGCCCTAGACGAAAAACGGTGCCCAAATTTCTCCACGGACCAAAATTTTCCCGCGGACCATAGATTGGCGACCTCTGCCCTAAAGCAACATCTCAAAGTTGACTACAGTTAGTGATGCAGAAGGGTCCGGGTCCAAAATATAGATAAAGTGGATGGGAGTGATTCAATGGAGCCGGGAAACACTAAAGAAATGGGGCAGGAGAGAACAAAACATTAGAGTCGCATTGCAGTGTAACATTTCTCACTCGGTTTTAGAGGTCTTAAGATATTTCTTGAAAAAAATGCATAAAATACGCATAAAGGATTATAGATAGAAACCTAAGTGGCAATTGTGGAGACTATGCGACTGCGCAGTGATGCTTCAATAGTTCTCATACTCTAGATAAGGGGTTCTCAACGTGGGGTACGCGGTAAAAGTTTTTGGGGTACACCGTGAAAGCTCAAAAGTCGCTAGATCTAGTAACAAAGTCTCTAAGTCGGCAACACTGATGTGCTAAAATGTCATTTTTGGGGGATTATTTTATCGATAGATGTAATTTATGAATACAAAATTTAATGTGTGTATATATATGTTTTATTTTATTTCCATTGTTATACTATAACTATAGTTTTATCTATCTATACAAGGGGTACGCCAGTTACATACACATTTCCAGGGGGTACGTGAAGCATAAAAGGTTGAGAACCACTGATATATACGTTTTATTTTATTCCCATTGTTATACTATAACTATAGTTTTATCTATCTATACAAGGGGTACGCCAGTTACATACACATTTCCAGGGGGTACGTGAAGCATAAAAGGTTGAGAACCACTGATATATACGTTTTATTTTATTCCCATTGTTATACTATAACTATAGTTTTATCTATCTATACAAGGGGTACGCCAGTTACATACACATTTCCAGGGGGTACGTGAAGCATAAAAGGTTGAGAACCACTGATATATATGTTTTATTTTATTCCCATTGTTATACTATAACTATAGTTTTATCTATCTATACAAGGGGTACGCCAGTTACATACACATTTCCAGGGGGTACGTGAAGCATAAAAGGTTGAGAACCACTGATATATATGTTTTATTTTATTTCCATTGTTATACTATAACTATAGTTTTATCTATCTATACAAGGGGTACGCCAGTTACATACACATTTCCAGGGGGTACGTGAAGCATAAAAGGTTTAGAACCACTGATATATATGTTTTATTTTATTCCCATTGTTATACTATAACTATAGTTTTATCTATCTATACAAGGGGTAAGCCAGTTACATACACATTTCCAGGGGGTACGTGAAGCATAAAAGGTTGAGAACCACTGATATATATGTTTTATTTTATTTCCATTGTTATACTATAACTATAGTTTTATCTATCTATACAAGGGGTACGCCAGTTACATACACATTTCCAGGGGGTACGTGAAGCATAAAAGGTTGAGAACCACTGATATATATGTTTTATTTTATTCCCATTGTTATACTATAACTATAGTTTTATCTATCTATACAAGGGGTACGCCAGTTACATACACATTTCCAGGGGGTACGTGAAGCATAAAAGGTTGAGAACCACTGATATATATGTTTTATTTTATTCCCATTGCTATACTATAACTATAGCTTTATCTATCTATACAAAGGGTACGCCAATTACATACACATTTCCAGAGGGTACGTGAAGCATAAAAGGTTGAGAACCACTGATATATATGTTTTATTTTATTCCCATTGTTATACTATAACTATAGTTTTATCTATCTATACAAGGGGTACGCCAGTTACATACACATTTCCAGGGGGTACGTGAAGCATAAAAGGTTGAGAACCACTGATATATATGTTTTATTTTATTTCCATTGTTATACTATAACTATAGTTTTATCTATCTATACAAGGGGTACGCCAGTTACATACACATTTCCAGGAGGTACGTGAAGCATAAAAGGTTGAGAACCACTGATATATATGTTTTATTTTATTTCCATTGTTATACTATAACTATAGTTTTATCTATCTATACAAGGGGTACGCCAGTTACATACACATTTCCAGGGGGTACGTGAAGCATAAAAGGTTGAGAACCACTGATATATATGTTTTATTTTATTCCCATTGTTATACTATAACTATAGTTTTATCTATCTATACAAGGGGTACGCCAGTTACATACACATTTCCAGGGGGTACGTGAAGCATAAAAGGTTGAGAACCACTGATATATATGTTTTATTTTATTCCCATTGCTATACTATAACTACAGCTTTATCTATCTATACAAAGGGTACGCCAATTACATACACATTTCCAGAGGGTACGTGAAGCATAAAAGGTTGAGAACCACTGATATATATGTTTTATTTTATTCCCATTGTTATACTATAACTATAGTTTTATCTATCTATACAAGGGGTACGCCAGTTACATACACATTTCCAGGGGGTACGTGAAGCATAAAAGGTTGAGAACCACTGATATATATGTTTTATTTCCATTGTTATACTATAACTATAGTTTTATCTATCTATACAAGGGGTACGCCAGTTACATACACATTTCCAGGAGGTGCGTGAAGTATAAAAGGTTGAGAACCACTGATATATACGTTTTATTTTATTCCCATTGTTATACTATAACTATAGTTTTATCTATCTATACAAGGGGTACGCCAGTTACATACACATCTCCAGAGGGTACGTGAAGCATAAAAGGTTGAGAACCACTGATATATATGTTTTATTTTATTCCCATTGTTATACTATAACTATAGTTTTATCTATCTATACAAGGGGTACGCCAGTTACATACACATTTCCAGGGGGTACGTGAAGCAAAAAATGTTGAGAACCACTGATATATATGTTTTATTTTATTCCCATTGTTATACTATAACTATAGTTTTATCTATCTATACAAGGGGTACGCCAGTTACATACACATTTCCAGGGGGTACGTGAAGCATAAAAGGTTGAGAACCACTGATATATACGTTTTATTTTATTCCCATTGCTATACTATAACTATAGCTTTATCTATCTATACAAAGGGTACGCCAATTACATACACATTTCCAGAGGGTACGTGAAGCATAAAAGGTTGAGAACCACTGATATATATGTTTTATTTTATTCCCATTGTTATACTATAACTATAGTTTTATCTATCTATACAAGGGGTACGCCAGTTACATACACATTTCCAGGGGGTACGTGAAGCATAAAAGGTTGAGAACCACTGATATATATGTTTTATTTTATTCCCATTGTTATACTATAACTATAGTTTTATCTATCTATACAAAGGGTACGCCAATTACATACACATTTCCAGAGGGTGCGTGAAGCATAAAAGGTTGAGAACCACTGATATATACGTTTTATTTTATTCCCATTGTTATACTATAACTATAGTTTTATCTATCTACACAAGGGGTACACCAGTTACATACACATTTCCAGGGGGTACGTGAAGCATAAAAGGTTGAGAACCACTGATATATATGTTTTATTTTATTCCCATTGTTATACTATAACTATAGTTTTATCTATCTATACAAAGGGTACGCCAATTACATACACATTTCCAGAGGGTACGTGAAGCATAAAAGGTTGAGAACCACTGATATATACGTTTTATTTTATTCCCATTGCTATACTATAACTATAGCTTTATCTATCTATACAAAGGGTACGCCAATTACATACACATTTCCAGAGGGTACGTGAAGCATAAAAGGTTGAGAACCACTGATATATATGTTTTATTTTATTCCCATTGTTATACTATAACTATAGTTTTATCTATCTATACAAGGGGTACGCCAGTTACATACACATTTCCAGGGGGTACGTGAAGCATAAAAGGTTGAGAACCACTGATATATATGTTTTATTTCCATTGTTATACTATAACTATAGTTTTATCTATCTATACAAGGGGTACGCCAGTTACATACACATTTCCAGGAGGTACGTGAAGTATAAAAGGTTGAGAACCACTGATATATATGTTTTATTTTATTCCCATTGTTATACTATAACTATAGTTTTATCTATCTATACAAAGGGTACGCCAAGTTACATACACATTTCCAGGGGGTACATGAAGCATAAAAGGTTGAGAACCACTGATATATATGTTTTATTTTATTCCCATTGTTATATATTTTAACATATATATTTTTTATATATGTTAAATATAATAATATATTTATATATTTTTTGTCTATAGTTTTATCTATATATACAAGGGGTACGCCAGTTACATACACATTTCCAGGGTACGTAAAGCATAAAAGGTTGAGAACCACTGATATATATATTTTATTTTATTCCCATTGTTATATATTTTAACATATATATTTTTTATATATGTTAAATATAATAATATATTTATATATTTTTTGTCTATAGTTTTATCTATCTATACAAGGGGGTCGTAAGTTACAGTTACATACACATTTCCAAGGGGGTACGTAAAGCATAAAAGGTTGAGAACCACTGATATATATATATTTTATTTTATTCCCATTGTTATATATTTTAACATATATATTTTTAAATATGTTAAATATAATAATATATTTATATATTTTTTGTCTATAGTTTTATCTATCTATACAAGGGGTACGCCAATTACATACACATTTCCAAGGGGATACGTGAAGCATAAAAGGTTGAGAACCACTGCTCTAGATCATGGGTGTCCATTACGAGCCGGCTGGCAACCGCTTACCCTTTAGTAAGGTAGAAGTTGCCCATGGCATGGTAAGGAACAAACTTAATTCTTAAGAGATACTTTTTTTTATTACTAAAAAATTTTTAGACTTATTTACCTCAAAAATAGAAATGTGCGTTTAACATGTTAAGCGCCAGTTATTTTTTTTTTTCAATTGTTTACCACTGATGATCCTTAGTAGCCCTTCAAAGAAATCTTAAATTAAAAGTAGCCCTTGGTGTGAAAAAGTTTGCCTACACCAACTCTTGATTATAGGTTGCTTCGCAGGATATTGATGATGTGACTTCAGAAGTGATAAGGAAAATTTAAAGGGAATACGAAATCGAAAGTTGTTTGTAGATCATGTCATAATTCCAAAGATACAAAATTAAATTTAGGAATAAGAAAAAAAAACAATAAAATGTAAAAAAATCAAAGTGTAATTATTTTTTAATTGTTAAGTGTATAATTTTTATTTCTCTTAAGATCCGCTCTTGCTATTGATCACGTGTAAAAAAGATTTTTTATTCATCCTTAAATTTAATTTTGAAATTCTATACATGTACACTCAACGACCACTTTATTAGGTACAGTTCCATGTTGTCAAAAGTAACTCGGATACAGAACTCAGTGACTTATTAAATAAACTATTTAAGAAAACATGTGACTGAAGGTAATTTGAAGATCTCAATTAAATCTCTTTCAATATCGATTTTCAACAATATTCTTTCAGTATTTAGGGAGTTACGGAAATTAGAATATTTAACAGCAATAATGCCAGTTTAAATTGTTGCTCTGAAAAGCTAATAAAAGCAAGTTGGGATTGTTTTACCTCTGAGAGGCACTTTTTTTGCACATAATGGTCTAAATGACCAGGTCACAAGGACCCCGAGGGATCAAAGAAGATTGGGGATATTGGACCCAGTAGACCTCTGCTGGGAGATAGATGGTAGCCTCCCGTCAAGGCCATCCAGCGTGTTCTTTAACGTGCACAGAGTATAGCTCTCCCTCACACTGAACCACGGCTTAACGTCCCATTCGACGGACGGCGGCCTTTACAAGACCATCACTGTCCCCCTACTGACCGAGGACAAAGCAGGAGGTTTTCGGATAAAAATCTCTACACCAAACTGCAACCTAGGAATCGCAGATTACGATCCTGGTGCGCTATCTTCTCAGCCACCCCCGCCCTAAATAAGTTTAAGAAATATTGACTTAGAATTAGTGAAAATGCAATAATAACATCGATAAAAATTGAAGCTTCATCGTTTCGATTCTAAAGAGGAAAATGTTTATGCCTTATATTCGCTAATATTAAATTTTAGAACTCTACGAAAGCGTCAAGAATAAATATAACGATAGCCGATCAATTAGAATTACTTCCAATACTAAAAGTCATTACTCGATCATTTGTTCATCTTCAGGAGAACCTCCCTTTTTTCTACGAATAGTGGATAATCATTATACTCACCGTCTCTACAAACAAAACTGGCTATATCTTTCCTAAAGCACCTTTCATTTACCCCCTTCTGTTGCCTGTCATCAACTGCATTGCTTCCATTTATCTGACTCGCTAGTAACAGAGACTTGATCGGATCATTACACTTCCTGAGAAAAGGGGCAAAAAATGCCTTTCTTGATCATCGGAGTATAATCATTATTAACTGTCTGCGGCATCGATTTTTACCATCATTCCGAACAAGAAAGCATTATGGCACCCCCCCCACCACCACCCCCACCACCACCTAACAGGAAGAACATCTCTTCGTTTCCTTCTAGCAGATGCTTTTGCCAAAGAAAACTTATTACAGGTTCATAATTGCGGCGGGTCGCATGAAGACGAAAAATTTCCGGAGTTGGAATTAAATATTTCGCGGGCATATATTTTTCGTCGCATTTATTATGAATTGGATTGGAAGAGGAGCAATCAGAGCAAACGAGCTTTCTTTTGCAAACGAACGTCGCAGAGCTGACACACGCAAAAAACACTTTTAAACTGAATAAGTTGATCTAGCAATTATTCTAATTACAGGAAGACGTTAATGGTTATTTTGATTCAGAAAGGCCAATTTCCGGAAGAGAAGAGTTTTTTTTTTAATAATTTCCTTTCTAAATTTTGTGTTTTATAATCGATGTAAAGACATAAAAATAAATACCCCCTCAAGCAGCTGCTTGCCACAGAGATCTGACAGGAGCCTGTCGGGGGGGAAATTGTAACAAAAAAATCTGTAACTTTTACAAAATGGAAAAACATTCGCAGCGCTATTGAAAACAATTCCAGCAACATTTTTTACTTATCTTTCTATTGCTTTTCGCTCATTTGTGGTTTGTTTGCATTTGTCAAAACGATTGACCACCACGTCTTCCCAACACGTTCACCAATCGCAACGACTTATATATCAAATGAAAGCGTGTGACATAACGAGTGTCATAAGATATAAAAATTTAAATCCCATGCTTTATTCCCCTTTATAAAAGGAAAATGTGAAAACTGTTTTTCCACTCTGTCTCCGCAAAACTCCCCGCCCTGCCCATGGTCAGTAGGGGACACCGTAGGGCTTGGAAAGGCCGCCGTCCGTCGAATGGGATGTTAAGTCGTGGCCCCGTGTGCGGGAGAGCTATACCCTGTGCACGTTAAAGAACACACTGGGTGGCCTTGACGGGAGGCTACCATCTGTCTCCCAACAGCTGTTCCAGTGGGTCCCCACACCCCGTGTGCGGGAGAGCCATACCCTGTGCACGTTAAAGAACACAATGGATGGCCTTGACGGGAGTCTACCATCTGTCTCCCAACAGCTGTTCCAGTGGGTCCCCAGCCCCCGTGTGCGGGAGAGCCATACCCTGTGCACGTTAAAGAACACACTGGATGGCCTTGACGGGAGGCTACCATCTGTCTCCCAACAGCTGTTCCAGTGGGTCCCCTCCCCCAACCTTCTCTGAACCTTCGGGGTCCTTGTGACCTGGCCATTTAGCCCATTGTGTGCAAAAAAGTACCGCTCAGAGTTAAAACAACCCAACCCATTCTATCATCCGAAGGACCTACAGTTATGAGTTAAGTAACCTTCTTCTCTTAGAAAAATGAAAAGACAGTTTCACCGGGAAATATCTTAAAGTTTGCGAAAGATGCAATATTATGAGCTGCTTCAAATAACGTCCCCCCCTTCCTCCCCCCTCCTCCCACACAAAAAAGGGAGGGGGGGAATCGACTTTACGAGTCGAAACGAAAGTGCATACGCAGTAGTAGTGTTGAAGTCCCGAATATTGGTGTTTTTAATGACAAATTAAAAAGTATACTGCTCGATGTTGAAACTGCGTACTCAAGATACAACAAAATCTTTTGAAATTCATAACAAGCAGAAATGATCAGATGGGCATAGCATAATTTTATCTACAGTTCAATTATATAATAATTCAAATTAAACGAACGGCATACATTGGAATGTACAGTCGCTCAAAAATATATCCGAACACTATGGTTTATTACAGAATTCAGAAAAAATATTTGGCAAACGATTTTTTTTAGAAATTATTGATCTGGCAACCTTCGTGTCACGTGACACGAAGGTTACCAATTCACTGATTTCTAAAAAAAATCGTTTGAGACGGCATTTATAATATATTCCGTTCCAGTATGCGTTAATAAGAAATGGTTCCAAACTTGTGGACATTTGTTACAAACCCACCATCAATATTTCATAACCGCAGCCCAATTATAAGTGGTGATATTTATATTTGTGAAAAAACTGTAAATAATGTATGAGTAACTACAGCATTCAACAAAATTTTATGGATGAATACTGGTCAACTCAGGGTATGAGAATAATGTGAACATAGCAAACTAAGGAAGGAGTCTGAATACTGAGAGAGGGGCGGGGTGGCTCAGTCGGTAGCGCGCCAGGCTCGTAATCTGTAGTTCCGAGGTTCGAGTGCCAGCTGGGTTAGCGTTGAGATTTATCTCCGCAAAATTCCCCGCCCTGCCCACGGTCAGTAGGGGACACCGATGGGCTTGTAAATGCCGCCGTCCGTCGGATGGGATGTTAAGCCCGTGGCCCCGTGTGCGAGAGAGCCATACCCTGTGCACGTTAAAGAACACTTTGGATGGCCTTGACGGGAGACTACCATCTGTCTCCCAACAGCTGTCCCAGTGGGTTCCCTCCCCCAACCTTCTCTGAACCTTTGGGGTCCATGTGACCTGGCCATTTAGCCCATGGTGTGCAAAAAAGTGCCGCTCAGAGGTAAAACAACCCAACCCAACCCTGAATATTGAGAAAACAGGCTGGTTGAATTTTGTGAATACTGGCAACCTCGACAACTAGGATTGCTTGAATACTGACACATTCAGAGATCTTGGATTTCTTGTATTCTTCAGTATTGAAGCTATAGATATCGCTTCAATACTGAAAAACTTCAGGATATGAGTGTAGTGTGAACATTGGCGCATTCAGTTAAAAAACACGAAGCCATTTGCCACAGAGGTAGGACTTAATGATGATAATTTCCCATGAGATGACTTTATGCAGATGGCAATCATGACAATAATAAGACAACAAACGTAAACCTTCGTGTATCTTTTCGATTGCAAGATGCCTCAAAACGAAACGATTGTAAACCTTTCTGCCATTTATCTTTTTGATTGCAACTTCAAACGAGCATCGATATGGTTATGACTCACAGGCCATAAAGATAACAACTCTCACCATAACAAATCCCATCATTAATATTTGCGATCTCCTTCAATCAGACTCGCTCATTTCATTTTTTTTTCTCTCTTTTCGATGACCAAAAAATCATCCACTTCCTCCTCCTCCTCCTCCTCCCCGCCTCTCTACTCCTTCACTCCTCAAAAAGAAGGACAAAGTTCGGTTCAGCCTCTTCGGCCGAAATAGGAATGTCAAGTCTTTATCGTTTGACAGACCGAACATTGATCTAGTCGCCAACTCGGCTCGCCAAGACATTCGCTTACAAGTGAGAAACGGGAACTGGAAATCGATTCCATCGATTCTACTCGGGTTGCATTTCCCGCCGACATAGCTATTCGGGATTGCTGAATTATCGGCGAAGATTTAATGAAATCATTCTTCTCCAAAATATATCGCGCGATTGGCAGAAAACCATCAGGTAAAAGAGAGGCTGAGACTCTCCTCTCCAGCGCAAGAGAGCTCTTCGATGTCAACGTAATTTCTCTTCTACATCATCTCTTTCGCATGTAAATGGACCTTCGGCTTCAAATTGTGTTTTTGTTGGATCCACTTTTGCAAAGAGAAGAAAAAGTTTATGTCATTGATTGTACTTAATGTCACTCAAAGCTCGCCGAGTTTTCTTTCTATTACGTAGTGAATATCGATTAAACGTATGCGTTCTCGATATCGTTGTTAGTTTGTGAGCAGTTGTTATATCGATAGCGAACTTTGATGTTTGAGGATGGTTAATGGCATAATTCGGTAAAATTCGCCATCTGCAGTGGCTTCAGTTTTATGCAATACCCAATATGTAGTTTAAGCAATATGAAGTTGCAATTGGCGAGGGATTTTTCCCAATACCTTCTATGACATGAACTATTATCAATTTCCTAATTTTCCATTCTAATTTCGTTCCCTTAGCAATTGCATTTCCTAAAATCTATTTATATTAATATTTATTTTATTACCAGCTGAACTGCAGTCTGCCTATGAATTATGTTTCTGTAGTATATTCTATGTAATTATATGCCGTAGACAGACACCTCGTGGGGTAGAGTCTATTTGACAACAATCAAACCATTACACTATGTGCAGAATCATATAATTAGATGGGACGTTAAGCCGTGGCCCCGTGTGCGGGAGAGCCATACCTTGTGCACGTTAAAGAACACGCTGGATGGCCTTGACGGGAGGCTACCATCTGTCTCCCAACAGCTGTTCCAGTGGGTCCCCTCCTCCAACCTTTTCTGAGCTTCGGGGTCCTTGTGACCTGGCTGTTTAGCCCATGGTGTGCAAAACAGTGCCGTTCAGTTGGTTGGTTGGTTGTTTGGGTTTTAATGGCGCATTAGCAACTAAGGCTATAATGCGCCATACGAATGTCCAGAAGAAAAAATGATAAAAGTCGTGTAACCCTTAACCGAATTTTAAAAGAAATCACAAACATATACTAAGAATGTAAAGCAATAAAAGAAACATAATTGATAACAAGAAACAAATGTATAAATAAGTTATAAATATAAATGTAACCCAGGTGTAAGCAACCTGGGTTAAATATTGGAATAAAACTATATTCGAGTAAAATATCCTGTAAAAAGTAAAAATTCAAATACAGCGTTAAAACAACAATGATCTGCTAACAAATGTCCGAGTGTAAGAGGCTCGGACGTAAAATCATGAAAATTAAAAAACAAACGCCTTTCAAAGTTAAAACATGGACACGATATTAAAATGTGTTTGATGGTTAAAATGGTGTCACAAAACTCACACTTAGGTACGTCGTCCGCCCGTAAGAGAAACGAATGTGTAATAAACGAATGACCTAAGCGGAGCCGAGCAAGTACAACTTCCTCCTTGCGATTCCTGCGGTAACAAGACTGCCATGGTTTGATGATAGGTTTGATCTCAAAGAGCTTGTTCGTAAGCTGTTCCGACCAAGATCTCTGCCACCGTGCCCGGAGCTCGATGGTAAAACGCTGCCGGAAATCCAGATATGGAACCGGCAACGGAGAGTCGGACAGGGGCGTGGCTGACTTGGCAGCAGCATCTGCCAAGTCATTGCCCCTGATACCGACGTGACCGGGCACCCAACAGAAATGGATGGTGGTGGTGGCTGCCAGACGATGTAGCTGCTGGCGGATCTTAGTAAGAACAGGGTGAGGCCGATGCCTCACCGAGATCAAAGCCTGTAGCGAGCTAAGCGAGTCGGTGTAAAGCACACACCGACGATGATGCTTAGTCGCCACGTGGTCCAAGGCGAGGCTGATAGCGTGCAACTCTGCAGTGAAGATGGAACACTGCAGTGGGATCTGGTCTGCAATGATTACATCACAGCAGACCATGGCTGATCCCACCGAAGTGCCGGACTTCGAGCCATCTGTAAAGACAGGCAAGAAGTCCGGGTGCTCAGCACGATGGCTGGCAAAGAGTTGCCGGTACACACAGTCGGGTGTAAAGGCCTTCCCCGTCCTGCACAGGGAAGTGCCGTTCAGAGGTAAAACAACCCAACACACTCTCTAAAGAAAAAAAAATGCAAAAAAAAAACTGTCCATTCCTTGAATGATTTGAAATATTTATATTCGATCGTAAAAGACCTTATCTTTGTTTTCTTCCAATGACCTCAATGACAAATAGATATCAATAGGAAGAGAGCGTTTGGAGAAACAGGAGAGGTCCTAAGAACACTGTGGAGAAAAAAACTCGTTTTTATAGAGAGAGAAGATGGTTAAAAAATATATTTACTCAGACCACTAAGCGGCATTACATGCTGAATGTATTCGTTCGCTACTAGAATTATTCAGGTGACTTTGAAAACTGCATGAAAGCGGTTTTGCGAAAGGAGGTAAAATTTTTTTATCTTTAAGGAGAGCAGATATTAAAGATTTACAGGCATAGATAGCAAAAGTGGAGGCGCTGTAAACAAAGTTGCTTCTGATGTAGGATACGTCCCAAGTAGTTTAATCAGGGCGCGTTTGTAACTTGCTTTATACAAAAAGAAGTTTTCTTTAAATCTGGTTACGTTTGATGTTTTACTAAGAGTAACATTATTGCTGAAAATATATAACTTTTAGCAGTTTTTTTATCGCTAGGAATATGGTTTCATGAAATATGAACGTCAGTAGTGTAGCGTTAAGATGCAACGGGGGAGAAGTATGAGACTGCGCAGTTGATGCTTCGAAAGTTATCCTTCATCAGAGTTTGATTGATAAGTGGATAATAACCAGAGTCCTTCACATGGGAGGGTATGAGATAAAGGATATTTTTCTGGGTTGTTTTACCTCTGAGAGACACTTTTTTTTGCACACAATGAGTCAATATGATCCCGAAGGCTCAGAGAAGGTTGGGGGAGGAGACTCACTGGAACAGCTGTTGGGAGACAGATGGTAGCCTCCCGTTGAGACCGGGGCGGGGGTGGCTCAGTCGGTAGCGCTCCAGGCTCGTAATCTGTAGTTCGCAGGTTCGAGTCCCAGCTGGGTCAGCGTTGAGATTTATTTCCGCAAAATTCCACGCCCTGCCCACGGTCAGTAGGGGACACTGATGGGCTTGGAAAGGCCGCCGTCCTTCGGATGGGACGTTAAGCCGCGACTCCGTGTGTGAGAGAGCCATACCTGTGCACGTTAAAGAACACGCTGGATGGCCTTGACGGGAGGCTACCATCTGTCTCCCAACAGCTGTTCCAGTGGGTCCCCTCCCCCAACCTTCTCTGAGCCTTCGGGGTCCATGTGACCTGGTCATTTAGCCCATGGTGTGCAAAAAAGTGCCGCTCAGAGGTAAAACAACCCAACCCGTTGAGGCCATCCAGCGTGTTCTTTGACGTGTACAGGATATAGCTCTCCCGCACAAGGAGCCACGGCTTAACGTCCCATCCGACGGACGGCGGCCTTTCCAAGTCCATCGGTGTCCTCTACTGACCGTAGACAGGGCGCGAAGTTTTGCGGAGATAAGTCTCAACGCTGACCCAGCTGGGACTCGAACCTGGGAACTTCAGAGGAAGGCGAGACCTCAGCAGAAAGACTACACAAATAACCATGTGTTACCCAGGCTCGAAGGGGGACACAAATTTAGATACTTCTTAATTTTTTTGGCATTAAATACAACAGAAGGTGTGATAAGGTGAAAGATGCGATTCTTAATTTGCGAGCCTCAATTAATGATGGATATTTCTTTTCGGTGTTGTCCTTCTGCTGAGTTTTCACCTTACTCATAATTCTTTTATGGAGTATTTACACTAACACGAGGAGGCGGGTATGGCTCAGTCGGTAGCGCGCCACGCTCGTAATCTACAGTTACCAGGTTCGAATCCCAGCTGGGTCAGCGTTCAGATTTATCTCCGCAAAACTTCCCGCCCTGCCCACGGTCAGTAGGGGACACCGATGGGCTTGGAAAGGCCATCGGACGTTAAGCCGTGGCCCCGTGTATGGAGAGCCATACCCTGTGCATGTTAAGGAACATACTGGATGGCCTTGATGGGTTGGGTTGTTTTACCTCTGAGCGGCACTTTTTTGCACACCATGGGCTAAATGGCCAGGTCACATGGACCCCGAAGGCTCAGAGAAGGTTGGGGGAGGGGACCCACTGGAACAGCTGTTGGGAGACAGATAGTAGCCTCCCGTCTAGGCCATCCAGCGTGTTCTTTAACGTGCACAGGGTATGGCTCTCCCACACACGGGCCACAGCTTAACGTCCCATCCGACGGACGGCGGCCTTTCCAAACCTTGATGGGAGGCTACCATCTGTATCCCAATAGCTGTTCCAGTGGGTCCCCTCCCCCAACCTTCTCTGAGCCTTCAGGGTCCTTGTGACCTAGCCAACCCACTAACAAGTTCTTGTCGGAGCTGTATGACAAGTAGTTGCTACAGGGAGGAATTTTTTATAAAGATTTTGGAAAACAGAATTAAAAAGTTCGAAAATAATAATAACAATTAATTTTTATTTTGGTTAAGCGGCTCTGTAGTTGGAAGCGGCCGATGCCACTCTGGATCTGTGAGAAGTCCTCATAATAGGTCATTGCAATTGCTAGTTATGTAGCGCCTAAGAAAATCATTAAGCTGAAGCTACATGTACAGTCGCTGCAAAAAATATCCGAACACCATGGTCGATTACAGAATTCAGAAAAAATATCTGGCAACAATTTTTTTTAGAAATTAGTGATCTGGCAACCTTCGTGTCACGTGATTACAGAATTCAGGAAAAATATCTGGAGCGTGTACAGCAACTGTAGCGTTGGAGCGTGTGCACACACTGGAGCGTGTGCAGTAACTGCGCACGCTCCAGTTTGCTGTGAACGGTAACTGCACACGCTCAATATTTCCCTGAGTAAGCCCACACGATCTAGTATCAAAATAAAATGACCACCTACAGTCGCTCAAAAAAGTATCCGAACACTATGGTTGATTACAGAATTCAGAAAAAAATCTGGCAACGATTTTTTTTTTTAAATTAGTGATCTGGCAACCTTCGTGTCACGTGTCACGAAGGTTGCCAGATCACTAATTTCTAAAAAAATCGTTGCCACATATTTTTTCTGAATTCTGTAATCGACCATGGTGTTCGGATATTTTTTTCAGCGACTTTACAGAGTTATTACAAAAGAATATCCATATTTCAAGTTTTATATTTTATTAATAATTAAGCAACGAAAATAATTTTGGGTCCTGAATATCAAGAAACATTATTTAGTTCATTGTGTGCATAAAATTGTCGCTCAGAGATATAATCAGGAAACTTCATCGGCGAAGGACATGAATTCGAATTATGCGATGATCATCAGAGGGAGGAATTT
The DNA here is from genome assembly GCA_038380435.1 of Ryuthela nishihirai. Lineage (NCBI taxonomy): Eukaryota > Metazoa > Arthropoda > Arachnida > Araneae > Heptathelidae > Ryuthela > Ryuthela nishihirai. Next base: position 50,337,521 of record JAWZYU010000021.1, read on the forward strand.
CTTTGAAAGGGATTTTAAATTTTGTTTTAAAACTTTGGTAATTTTCTGCATCACAACACATCCCAAAGTTTACAAGAAAATGTCATTAAGCTCATTTCTGTGACGTATATGCGCGAGGTCAGTTTAATCAAGTCCAGAAGTATTGCCTTAATTTCACGCATACTTTCAGCTAAAGGCATCTCCACTTCCCACAGTGATGTAAATGGTTCACACATTTTTTTAAATTAGCCACTTCCTTAATTCTTTTCAGCCTGACTTTTTTTTCTTAAATCTTACTTTTCGATTCCTTCAGGATTATTGATTGCAGTTATGGAAGGCATTTTGTTTTCATTGAAGTTGTCTCTTTCTTTTTCACGAGAATTACAAATGGACAAATTACTGTAAGGGAAATTGTTAGGAATTTTTTTATCTTAAATTGTGATAATGTTAATGATATTACGGGAAAAATATTTAGATTGTCTCACCAATGGGAATGTGTTTATTAATTTAAATTAATTATTATTATGTCCGACAAACTCGTCAAATTTTCGTGGCAAGCAGCTGCTTGAGGTTATTTTGAGACTTATCTCCGCAAAACTCCCCGCCCTGCCCACAGTCAGTAGGGGACACCGATGGGCTTGGAAAGGCCGCCGTCCGTCGGATGGGACGTTAAGCCGTGGCCCCGTGTGCGGGAGAGCCATACTCTGTGCTCGTTAAAGAACACGCTGGATGGCCTTGACGGGAGGCTACCATCTGTCTCCCAACAGCTGTTCCAGTGGGTCCCCTCCCCAAACCTTCTCTGAGCCTTCTTGGTCCTTGTGACCTGGCCATTTAGCCCATGGTGTGCAAAAAAGTGTCACTCAAAGGTAAAAAAAAACCCAACCCAACCCTCAAAGCCAAATCTAGGCGGGAGTACCAAGTGACCACATCTTTTTAAAAATGCTACTAAGGGTTATAGAGATAAAAAAAAACAATTAAATGTATGTATATTTCTCGCATTTTAATACATTTTTCAAAGACCTATAGAATGGACGGGAAAATGCTATACTGCACTGGAATTCCAGTCTCTTCCTACCCACCCCATTCCCTTTACAATTTTACTGCTCGATCATGTCACTTCACACACATACACCCTCCTCCTTTTTTTTTAAGATGTCAAAATATCCACGATTTTAAAACAATTTCCTCAGTTCACTTTGTTGTAACTTCTGTGTCTATTTTTACCATCTGCTTATTCAAGTGTGTCTGGAATTGATATTGTAAAAACATTACTGAGAAGCAAGTTGTTGGATATAACCAGAACTAAATAGTTTAGGGCGGAATATGTAATTGAATATAATTAGTACTAAACAGTTTAGGGTTGGGTTGTTTTACCTCTGAGCGGCACTTTTTTGCACACCATGGGCTAAATGGCCAGGTCACATGGACCCCAAAGGCTCAGAGAAGGTTGGGGGAGGGGACCCACTGGAACAGCTGTTGAGAGACAGATGATAGCCTCCCGTCAAGGCCATCCAGCGTGTTCTTTAACGTGCACAGGGTATGGCTCTCCCGCACACGGGGCCAAGGCTTAAAGTCCCATCCGACGGACGGCGGCCTTTCCAAGCACATCGGTGTCCCCTACTGACCGTGGGCAGGGCGGGGAAATTTTGCGGAGATAAATCTCAACGCTGAAACAGCTGGGACTCGAACCTCGGAATTACAGATTACGAGCCTGGCGCGCTACCGACTGAACCACCCCGTCCCACTAAACAGTTTAGGGGGAATATGTAGTTGGATATAATTAGAACTAAACAGTAAGCCATTCTGGTATTTATTTATTTATTTATTATTTTGATTTCAGAAATCATTCATGTAAACAGGATTTTTACTCTATGTCTTAGTAGTTTTTTCTTTTTAAATTGGAAAATATATTTATTATATAAATCCGTTCAATACTTTTTTACCTTTCCTACGATTGCTAAAATCATCGAATCCCGCCTCGTACGGAGAGACGAAATGTAATTAAACTAGAAGAATAAGATATCTCTTCTGACAAGGGGCGGGGGTGGCTCGGTCGGTAGCGCGCCAGGCTCGTAATCTGTAGTTCCCAGGTTAGAGTCCCAGCTGGGTCAGCGTTGAGATTTATCTCCGCAAAATTCCCCGCCCTGCCCACGGTCAGTAGGGGACACCGATGGGCTTGGAAAGGCCGCCGTCCGTCGGATGGGACGTTAAGCCGTGGCCCCGTGTGTGGGAGAGCCATACCCTGTGCACGTTAAAGAACACGCTGGATGGCCTTGACGGGAGGCTACCATCTGTCTCCCAACAGCTGTTCCAGTGGGTCCCCTCCCCCAACCTTCTCTGAGCCTTCGGGGTCCATGTGACCTGGCCATTTAGCCCATGGTGTGCAAAAAAGTGCCGCTCAGAGATAAAACAACCCAACTCTCTTCTGACGAATATGAGATGCTCGTTCTCAAGGCAAATAAGTGTTTGATTTTCCACCTTTTAATGCCTCTTAATACTCGAGATTCGAACTAACGGATGATTATGAAAATGTAAACGGTAACATTTCAATGGTGCCTGTACAACACAAAAATAAAATTTCCCTTATCTCGTGAAAGGAGGGGGCGGGGTGGCTCAGTCGGTAGCGCGCCAGGCTCGTAATCTGTAGTTCCCAGGTTCGAGTCCCAGCTGGGTCAGCGTTGAGATTTATCTCCACAAAACACCCGACCCTGCCCTCTGTCTGTAGGGGACACCGATGGGCTTGGAAAAGTCGCCGTCCGTCGGATTAGACGTTAAGCCGTGGCCACGTGTGGGGAAGAGCCATACCCTGTGCACGTTAAAGAACATTCTGGGTGGCCTTGACGGGAGGCTACCATCTGTCTCCCAACAGCTGTTCCAGTGGGTCCCCTCCTCCAACCTTCTCTGAGCCTTCGGGGTCCATATGACCTGGCCATTTAGCCCATGGTGTGCAAAAAAGTATTTTTAGCTCATGGTGTGTAAAACAACCCATGGTGTGTAAAACAACCCATTTTTAGCTCATGGTGTGTAAACCACCCAATTTAGCCCATGGTCCCCTCTCCCAACCTTCTCTGAGCCTTCAGGGTCCATGTGACCTGGCCATTTAGCCCTTTGTATGCAAAAACGTGCCGCTCAGAGGTAAAACAAGCAAACTCGTGAAAGGAAAAACCACTTCCTTTTCCCGCCTTCTTGGTCATCATTGCCGCCAAATACAAACCTCTTGGCTTTTATACTCCATCACTAAAATTTCAAATTTCTACCATAAATAGATCGTTGGCAATATATGTTTGAAACTTTACCATTTTCCCAAACTTTTCCGCCGTCAGGGGGCGCTATTAAACCAATTGGCAGATTCGAAAAATGCAAATCGTAATATTTTATCGATACCTATCCAAATCAAAAATACTGTCAAATTATCCGGAAAAACAAAAAAAAAGTCGCCTGCTTACAGACAGATAACAACATGAAAACATCTTCTCTTCTTTTTTTCGGAAACGAGCTAAAAATACGATCCCGACGAACAGAAAACATTCCCAAAATAAAGTTAGAACCCGACAAATCGTTCCCAAACGCGGATTTGTTCTTGTCCTCTTCTCAAGTGAGTTTCTCTCCCTAAATGCCAGCAAACCTTTTTCATGTTTCTCAATGCCATTCGAGTCTTGGGTTTTGATTCTGTCTGAAGCGTTTGCGCCAACTCCTCCATTCTTCCTCTGCCTCTCTGTCTCTTCCCCCCCCCCTTCCCCATCATGCAACACGATTTTCCATTTCTCTCTCTCCACCTGCCACAGCCTACTCCCATTTTTCTCCCTCCAAAATGGCATCTCTCTCTCTCTACAACTCTACCAGTTTTTTTCGCAACTTCCAGTCTCCAACGTGCACTGCTCATGCTGCAGCTTCCGCCTCCCAAGCATTTATGCTGCATCTTCCGCCTCCCAAGCATTTGTCCTTTTAAGTGTCAACGACTAACATTCCCTTTTTACTGTCCGGTTTGTTCTTCACGACCGAACGCCTCGAAATTCGTGTTCCCTTTCCCTTTCAGCTGCGAAGACGCACCGGACAGCAAAAGTAACTGCAAAGAAAAATACAAAAGAGGAAATAGGAAAAAAAAATAAAGGCAAACCAGAGGAGAATCAGCCTTTAGCCAGGATTGGCTTTCATGGGAGCGTGACGTATACGTTACACTGGCAGAGTGGATCGAATCGATTGGCTGCTGCTCCTGGGTGTGCCAAGTGATTTGTCCGTCGACATGGTGGGGCCTTCGCAGGAGCGTGCGCGATTTTCTCTTGCACCACGTGCGCATCGTCACTATTGATTACGAGGGCAAATGAAGCGAAACCGAGGCTAGGTCCCCGGCCTTGGTCCGTTAAGGAGCACATGACTCGCAGCCGCATGAATCCAATGCGATCAGATTTCTCCTAATTAATGGCTAATGTAAAATCGTGCTTTTTATACTTTTTCTTAAGTTGTCTGCGAAATGTTTCTTTTTGTTAAAAAAAATTTGAAGACTCGTGGCGACTATCGTTTGAATTATTGAGTCGGCTGCTTCAGAGTGGATCTAGGGGACGACGGGTGGAAGAAGATGAACACCCATTTCCCACTTGGAGGGGGGCGGGGATGGCTCAGTCGGTAGCGCGCCAGGCTCGTAATCTGTAGTTCCCAGGTTCTAGTCCCAGATGGGCCAGCGTTGAGATTTATCTCCTCAAAACACCCCACCCTGCCCTCTGTCTGTAGGGGACACCAATGGGCTTAGAAAGGCCGCCGTCCGTCGGATGAGACATTAAGCCGTGGTCGACGCGTTGCGGGGATTGTTGTTGTTTTTACCTCTGAGCGGCACTTTTTTTGCACACCATGGGCTAAATGGCCAGGTCACATGGACCCCGAAGGCTCAGAGAAGGTTGGGGGAAGGGACCCACTGGAACAGCTGTTGGGAGACAGATGGTAGCCTCCCGTCAAGGTCATCCAGCGTGTTCTTTAACGTGCACAGGGTATGACTCTCCCGCACACGGAGCCACAACTTAACGTCCCATCCGACGGACGGCGGCCTTTCCAAGCCCATCGGTGTCCCCTACTGACCGAGCTTGGCGCGCTACCGACTGAGCCACCCCCACCCCCATTCTGTAGGGGACACCAATGGGCTTAGAAAGGCCGCCGTCCGTCGGATGAGACGTTAATCCGTGTCGACGCGCTGCGGGGAAAGCCATACCCTGGGCACATTAAAGAACACGCTGGATGGCCTTGACAGGAGGCTACAATCTGTCTCCAAACAGCTGTTCCAGTAGGTCCCCCAACCTTCTCTGAGCCTTCGGAGTCCTTGTGACCTAGACATTTAGCCCATGGTGTACAAACAAGCCCGGATTTAGAATAAAATCTAGAGGGGGAGGCAAGAAATACAACCAAGCTGGAAAAATGCATAAGGGAGGTCCAAGAGACTGAATTTTCGAAACAGTATAACGTTTTCCCCTCCGTTTCACAGGTTTTAAAAAAATCTTGAAGAATGCATGAAATATCAATAATAAGTTTCATCATTTTGTTTCGCCTTTTTTACCATGACCTCCCCCTCCCCCTCCCCCATTCCTAGATCTGATTCCATGTTTAAAAAAAGTGCCGCTTAGAAGTAAAACAACACAAACCACTTAGAGAATTTTAACAATCTGAATTTAAGGAGAAAAAAGTATCGATTATTTCACTTCTTTGTTGCAACCTTTTGCACACAAAGGGCCAAGTGATCAGTTGGGTTGGGTTGTTTTACCTCTGAGCGGCACTTTTTTGCACACCATGGGCTAAATGGCCAGGTCACATGGACCCCGAAGGCTCAGAGAAGGTTGGGGGAGGGGACCCACTGGAACAGCTGTTGGGAGACAGATGGTAGTCTCCCATCAAGGCCATCCAACGTGTTCTTTAACGTTGGGTTGTTTTACCTCTGAGCGGCACTTTTTTGCACACCATGGGCTAAATGGCCAGGTCACATGGACCCCGAAGGCTCAGAGAAGGTTGGGGGAGGGGACCCACTGGAACAGCTGTTGGGAGACAGATGGTAGTCTCCCGTCAAGGCCATCCAGCGTGTTCTTTTACGTGCACAGGTTATAGCTCTCCCGCACACGGGGCCACGGCTTAACGTTCCATCCGACGAATGGCGGCCTTTCCAAGCCCATCGGTGTCCCCTACTGTCCTGACAGAGAGCAGGGTGTTTAGGGGAGATTAATCGACTGGGACTCGAACCTAGGAATTGCAGATTAGGAGCTGAGAGCGCTACCGGCTGAGCAACTTCCGACAGTTGGGACTCGAACCTGGAAGATGCCGATTACGGGCCTGGCGCGATACCGACAGAGCCTACCACAGCCCAAACACAACTTCGGTTAACTCTCCTTACTTACTTTTCCTTCCTTTTTTCCCCAGTTCTGCGACTGAATATTTAGGTACAGTCGCTCAAAAAGTATCCGAACGCTATGGTTGATTACAAAATTCAGAAAAAATATCTGGCAACGATTTTTTTAGAAATCAGTGATCTGGCAACCTTCGTGTCACGTGATCACTAATTTCTAAAAAAAGTTGCCAGATATTTTTTCTGAATTCTCTAATCAACCATAGTGTTCGGATATTTTTAATATATATATAATGCGTATGAATACATAATGCAATGAATATGGAGCGTGTGCTGGTTGGTTGTTTGGAGTTTTATGGCGCATGAGCTACTAAGGCTATAATGCGCCAAACAAGGTAAAAATATGCTAAAAAACAAATACTCCTCAACCAAAATTAAAAAACAAATGCTGGAAAAGGTAAAAAATAAACCCAACAAGATATATATATAACAGAAATAAAAAGTAAAGTGTAAAACAACAAATGTGTAGATATATAAATAGAGTAGAGACAAAGGTTAAAACTAGCCCAGGTGTAAATGACCTAGGTCAGACGGTGAATAAATTACAAGTGAATAAAATTATAATCTGGTAAAATATCCTGTATATTGTAAAAAGGCAAAAATTGGAGATAAAATGGTATTATCAGATAAAAGATGTCCGAGTGTAAGTGGCTCGGACGTAAAATTGTGAAAATTAAAATACAAACGACGTTCTTGGTTAAAACATGGACATTCAATTAAAATATGTTTGATTGTTAAAATGGTGTCACAAAACTCACACTTAGGTACGTCGTCCGCCCGAAGAAGAAACGAATGAGTAATATACGAGTGACCTAAGCGGAGCCGAGCAAGTACAACTCCTCCTTGCGATTCCTAGGAGCGTGTGCAGTTACCGTTCACAGCAAACTGGAACGTTTGCGGTTAATGTTCACAGCACATTGGATAGTGTGAGCTCACAAAGACCTGGATCGTGTGGGCTCACTCACGGAAATATTGAGCGTGTGCAGTTACCGTTCACAGCAAACTGGAGCGTGTACAGTTGCTGTACACGCTCCAGATATTTTTCCTGAATTCTGTAATCACGTGACACGAAGATTGCCAGGTCACTAATTTCCAAAACAATCGTTCCCAGATATTTTTTCTGAATTCTGTAATCAGCCATAGTGTTCGGATACTTTTTTTTGCGGCTGTACCAGACGAATGACAGCCATACAATATGGGAGGGGGTGGCTCAGTCGGTAGCGTGCCAGGCTCGTAATCTGAAGTTCCTAAGTTCGAGTTCCACCTGGAGCAGCGTTGAGATTTATCTCCTGCAAACCCCCTTCCTGCCCTCGGTGAGAAAGGAGACACCGAAGGCTCGTAAGACTGCTCTCCGTCGAATGTCACTTTAAGCCGTGACTCCGTGTGCATGATTTTTTTTGTTGCTGTTTTTACCTCTGAGCGGCACTTTTTTGCGCACCATGAGCTAAATGGCCAGGTCACATGGACCCCGAAGGCTCAGAGAAGGTTGGGGGAGGGGACTCACTAGAACAGCTGTTGGGAGACAAGCCATCCAGGCCATCCCGTCAAGGCCATCCAGTGTGTTCTTTAACGTGCACAGGGTATGGCTTTCCGGATGAGAGCCATGTTCTGTGTACCTTAAAGAACACGCTGGATGGCCTTGACGGGAGGTTGCCATCTGTCTCCCAACAGCTGTCCAGTGGGGCCCCTTCCTCCAACCTTCTCTGAGACTTTAGGGTCTTTGTGACCTGGCCATTTAGCCCATTGTGTGCAAAAAAGTGCTGCTCTAAGTCGTCCATCTGAAAATTCTCCCATTTCCATCTTCCGCGGTGCGCCGAATTTTCCCTCTTTTGCTCCCTCTGCGAGCGAAACTCGAAAGAAACTTCAGCAGCGAATGACGTCAGTCCGAAATTCCAGCCCATTTCACGCAGAGCATACCGCGGGATCTCGCCACTTCCGTGATCTCTGTGTGTAGCCGCAGCTGCCGATAGAGAATTCCTCCTCCTCCTCTTTCTCTTCTCCTCCATCTCACTCTCAGGCATCCTCCCCGCCCACCCCCCATCCACACCCGCATGTGGAGATGGTGAGTTTATCAGACCGTGTTGCGCCTGGCAACCGCCCGTATTTGCTGGAGGATCGATGGTGACCCCGGGGTGAGCGGCCGCCAGACAGTCGGAGTTACTCGGCCCGACAGTCTTCCTAGGGGACTTGTTCCCAGGCAGTGTGCGGTTGGCAGCGGGGAGGAAAACTGACATCGCTCTAGACGAGACTGCAGCTACCTGTTTCCACATCACTTCCGCTTACAAATGGTTCGCTGCCAATGGGCGAGATGCGTTCACGTGACCCTTCAACATCGCGCACCCAAATGACATAAGGGATGTGACGTTACCGTTAACTTACTTTTGTTTTTGTTGAGAAAAACAGTTCCTCTTCGGACGAAAATGAACTGGAGACGTGAAGGAGATCAGATGGAAGTTTCTTTCTTTCTTCTTATCTCACTTGAGAGCTTTCGCAAAACATGACGATGGGGAAATTAGTGATCTGGCAACCTTCGTGTCACGTGATTACAGAATTCAGGAAAAATATCTGGAGCGTGTGCAGCAACTGTACACGCTCCAGTTACCGTTTACAGCAAACTGGAGCGTGTGCAGTTACTGCACACGCTCCAGTTTTCTGTGAACGGTAACTGCACACGCTCAATATTTCCCTGAGTGAGCTCACACGATCCAATGTGCTGTGAACATTAACCGCAACCGCTCCAGTTTGCTGTGAACGGTAACTGCACACGCTCAATATTTCCGTGAGTGAGCCCACACCATCCAGGTCTTTGTGAGCTCACACGATCCAATGTGCTGTGAACATTAACCGCAACCGCTCCAGTTTGCTGTGAACGGTAACTGCACACGCTCAATATTTCCGTGAGTGAGCCCACACGATCCAGGTCTTCGTGAGCTCACACGATCCAATGTGCTGTGAACATTAACCGCAACCGCTCAAGTTTGCTGTGAACGGTAACTGCACACGCTCAATATTTCCGTGAGTGAGCCCACACGATCCAGGTCTTTGTGAGCTCACACGATCCAATGTGCTGTGAACATTAACCGAAACCGCTCAAGTTTGCTGTGAACGGTAACTGCACACGCTGAATATTTCCGAGAGTGAGCCACACGATCCAGGTCTTCGTGAGCTCACACTATCCAATGTGCTGTGAACATTAACCGCAACCGCTCCAGTTTGCTGTGAACGGTAACTGCACACGCTGAATATTTCCGTGAGTGAGCCACACGATCCAGGTCTTTGTGAGCTCACACGATCCAATGTGCTGTGAACATTAACCGCAACCGCTCAAGTTTGCTGTGAACGGTAACTACACACGCTCAATATTTCCGTGAGTGAGCCCACACGATCCAGGTCTTTGTGAGCTCACACGATCCAATGTGCTGTGAACATTAACCGAAACCGCTCCAGTTTGCTGTGAACGGTAACTGCACACGCTCCATATTCATTGCATTATATATTCATACGCATTATATATATTAAAAAATATCCGAACACTATGGTCGATTACAGAATTCAGAAAAAATATCTGCCAACGATTTATTTTTAGAAATTAGTGATCTGGCAACCTTCGTATCACGTGACACGAAGGTTGCCAGATCACTAATTTCTAAAAAAAATCGTTGCCAGATATTTTTTCTGAATTCTGTAATCGACCATGGTGTTCGGATATTTTTTTGAGCGACTGTACTTTATAAACGATATATAAATTACTTGTAGTAGTATGAATTACTTGACGAAATCTCATATCTTTCAGAAGATTTCTAAGTAATAAAAAATTTCTTCCACCATAAAAAATGTCGTTATGGCATCCACCCAGATTGCGGTATGGCATCCCTCCAGCATTGCTCCAGCGGTGGGGGGGGGGGGGGGGGACCTGTTAGAGTTCCACCAGTTGAACGCTGTACAAAATCTCTCATTTCAATAAAATGAAGTGTCATCTGATAGAAATGTGCGAATATAATAACTCAGTTTATGAAACTTGTCTTAGTCTTTACATCTTCAGTTTATAAAAATGTAGTAGCGATGCTGCCAAAAAATTTTCATTCGTTCCTTGCACATTTCTGCACTCAATGTAAGTGGACTGCTCAAAAGAATCCGAAGTTTTAGAATCGGCATTGGAAAGAAAATAGGTTGGGTTGGATTGTTTTACCTCTGAGCGGCACTTTTTTTGCACACCATGGGCTAAATGGCCAGGTCACATGGACCCCGAAGGCTCAGAGAAGGTTGGGAGAGGGGATCCACTGGAACAGCTGTTGGGAGACAGATGGTAGCCTCCCGTCAAGGCCATCCAGCGTTGTCTTTAACGTGCACAGGTAATGGCTCTCCCGTACACGGGGCCACGGCTTATCGTCCCATACGACGGACGGCGGCCTTTCCAAGCCCATCGGTGTCCCCTACTGACCGCGGGCAGGGCGAGGAGTTTTGCGGAGATAAATCTCAACGCTGACCAAGCTGGGACTTCAACCTAGAAAGTGCAGATTACGAGCCTGGCGCGCTACCGACTGAGCCACCGGAAAGAAAATAGAATAGGTGTTAAGACACGGGCATAGCAAAGAGAAAAAGCATGTCGGGCCTCAGCCCTCGCCACCGCTGTGTAATTGGTTCTGTAATTGCACAAACTGTTCTAGTTTAATTCCCCTATAATTAAATGAAGAATCTGGGACATTATGAAAGATAATTGAAAAAAAGAAAATAGTATACTTTGCCATTGTTATCAATAAAAACACTCATACAACAGGGAAACATATTTTTGGATATTTAATCGTATGGTCTACTCTTGAAAGAACTTGAAAGCTCCTGTGTTAGAAAATTGAAAGCTCTAATCAAGGCCTTTCAACATGTTTTATATGTCTAAATAATCTCTGTATTCTACAATGGGCTTGGAAAGGCCGCCGTCCGTCGGATGGGACGTTAACCCGTGGTCCTCGTGTGCGGGAGAGCCATACCCTATGCACGTTAAAGAACACGCTGGATGAACTTGACGGGAGCCTAGCATCTATCTCCTAACAGCTGTCCATTGGGTCTCGCCCCCGAGGGCTCACAAAAGCCTTGGGGTCCTTGTGACCTTGGGGGACTTTGGGGTCCTTGTGACCTTGGGGGACTTTGGGGTCCTTGTGACCTTGGTGGGACTTTGGGGTCCTTGTGATCTTGGGGGACTTTGGGGTCCTTGTGATCTTGGGGGACTTTGGGGTCCTTGTGACCTTGGGGGACTTTGGGGTCCTTGTGATCTTGGTGAGAGTTTGTGGTCCTTGTGATCTTGGAGAACTTTGGGGTCCTTGTGATCTTGGGGAACTTTGGGGTCCTTGTGATCTTGGGGTGGGACTTTGGGGTCCTTGTGACCTTGGGGAACTTTGGGGTCCTTGTGACCTTGGGGGACTTTAGGGTCCTTGTGACCTTGGGGGACTTTGGGGTCCTTGTGACCTGGATATTTAGCCCACTGTGTGCAAAAAGATGCCGCTTAGAGGTAAAACAATCCAACCCAGTCAATCCCCAAAACCATTTCACCCACTGCACTTCACCTATATCTGCAAGAAGGAGACCTTTTTTAACTCTGCGATGTGGAAATAAGGTTTAGGGTTAAATGATTACTTTCATTCAAAACAGTAAAGCGAGAAATGATCGTGAAAACTACTACTTGCTTGCACAGGAATTCTCGTATAAAGTCAAGCTCCACCAAAACCGAAATCAGGTTTGCCAACCACTGGCCTCTTCAGAGCTAACACAAAATACAGTGTTCTTGTTGGAATATGATGCTGGAATTCTGATGTCGTAGGCTCTCTTGAGCTCCACAGCACATCTCTCTCTCATCCCTCCCAGATAGGGGGGGCGGGGGGGCTCAGTTGGTAGCGGGCCAGGCTCGTAATCTGTAGTTCCCAGGTTCGAGTCCCAGCTGGGTCAGCGTTGAGATTTATCTCCGTAAAATTCCCTGCCCGCGGTCAGTAAGGGGCACCGATGGGATTGGAAAGGCCGTCGTCCGTTGGATGGTACGTTAAGCCGTGACTACGTGTGCTTAAAAGCCATACCTTGTGCACGTTAAAGAACACGCTGGATGGTCTTGACGGGAGGCTACCATCTGTCTCCCAACAGCTGTTCCAGTGAGTCTCCTCCCCCAACCTTCTCTGAGCCTTCGGAATCATATTGACTCATTGTGTGCAAAAAAAGAGTCTCTCAGAGGTAAAACAACCCAGAAAAATATCCTTTATCTCATACCCTCCCATGTTTAGGACTCCGGTTATTATCCACTTATCAATCAAACTCTGATGAAGGATAACTTTCGAAGCATCAACTGCGCAGTCTCATACTTCTCCCCAGTTGCATCTTAACGCTGCACTACTGACGTTCATATTTCATGAAACCATATCCCTAGCGATAAAAAAACTGCTAAAAGTTATATATTTTCAGCAATAATGTTACTCTTAGTAAAACATCAAACGTAACCAGATTTAAAGAAAGCTTCTTTTTGTATAAAGCAAGTTACAAACGCGCCCTGATTAAACTACTTGGGACGTGTCCTACATCAGAAGCAACTTTGTTTACAGCGACTCCACTTTTGCTATCTATGCCTGTAAATCTTTAATATCTGCTCTCCTTAAAGATAAAAAAATTTTATTTCCTTTCGCAGAACCGCTTTCATGCAGTTTTCAAAGTCACCTGAATAATTCTAGTAGCGAACGAATACATTCAGCATATAATGCCGCTTAGTGGTCTGAGTAAATATATTTTTTAACCATCTTCTCTCTCTATAAAAACGAGTTTTTTTCTCCACAGTGTTCTTAGGACCTCTCCTGTTTCTCCAAACGCTCTCTTCCTATTGATATCTATTTGTCATTGAGGTCATTGGAAGAAAACAAAGATAAGGTCTTTTACGATCGAATATAAATATTTCAAATCATTCAAGGAATGGACAGTTTTTTTTTTGCATTTTTTTTTTCTTTAGAGAGTGTGTTGGGTTGTTTTACCTCTGAACGGCACTGTTTTGCACACCATGGACTGAATGGGCAGGCCACAAGGACCCCGAAGCTCAGAAAAGGTTGGGGGAGGGGACCCACTGGAACAGCCGTTGGGAGACAGATGGTAGCCTCATGTCAAGGCCATCCAGCGTGTTCTTTAACGTGCACAGGGCTCTCCGGCATGCGGGGCAACGGCTTAACGTCCCATCCGACGGACGGCGGCCTTTACAAGCCCATCGGTGTCCCCTACTGACCGTGGGCAGGGCGGGGAATTTTGTGGAGATAAATTTCAAGCTGACCCAACTGGGACTCGAACCTGGGAACTGCAGATTACAAGCCTGGCGCGCTACCGACTGAGCCACCCTCGCCTCGATGCGAATACGAATTCAGCGAATGGTTTCACTATCAATACGCTTTATAAAGAGAGACGTTTGAATTTCATTTTTATTTTTACTTTTTAGGGCTTGAAAGATAAGTATTTTTTTAATCGACTTTTTCTCACACTTGCTTAATCATTGAAACTTCTCTGTGGACCCTTAAGTGACCACACCGACATCAACCCAAATGAATTTGAAACCCCTAAACAGTTTAAAATAATAACATGGATGGAAGGATGTCTACACAAGATGGATGAATTGGCGCCATTATCGATTGAATGATTTCGTACATTTCGTGAAGTGAGAAATGGGGAAATTTCCTTTCGGAAGTTTCTGTGTTTGGTAGAGGACGTTCCCAAAGTCACTCTTCAGCATTTATTATCTTTGAAAGATAAAGAAAAATAGCATCAAGGCTGACAACAACGGATTGTCCCGATTGAAGCTTTCAACCTATCCAAGGGACCAAAGCATTTCCCAGCAGATCGATTCAATCTTTCGATCGTTAAAGAAACACTCAAAAGGGAATTATCAATAATCTTTAGAAAGAAGTTCAGTCAAAAAATATATGTCTAGCTATTTGTAAAAAGCAACTTCTTCAACTGCTTATCGATGATTTTTTTTTATATTATTTTTGTGTAACTTCGTTTTAACAGGAGTACGAGGATCACTCAGAAAGTAATGCCTCGAAGTTTTTTGGAGATAAGTGTTTCTTCTACACCACTGTTATTTCTAGAGTACATCGTCGGCTCACATGTGGCGCTGCTGTAGCATTAATCAAACATGGCAGCATTCGTGGGCATCGGTCGAAGCAATGTGATGCTGACGCATTCTTGGTGTGCGAGGAAATTGTTAGAAATATTCCCAAGCGACAGAAGAATTTGTCTGGGGTCGATTCTGTTAACCACAGCACAGTTGGTCTGTGAGCCAAGCAGACATTTGCAAAAGACGAATACGACGGCCGTTGGATTGGGTTGTTTTACCTCTAGAGCGATCACATGGACCCCGAAGGCTCAGAGAAGGTTGGGAGAGGGACCCACTGGAACAGCTGTTGGAAGACAGATGGTAGCCACCCGTCAAGGCCATCCAGCGTTGTCTTTAACGTGTACAGGGTATGGCTCTCCCGCAACGGGGGCCACGGATTAACGTCCCATCCGACGGACGGTGGCCTTTTCAAGCCCATCGGTGTCCCCGATGGGACTGACCGCGGGCAGGGCGAGGAGTTTTGCGGAGATAAATCTCAACGCTGACCCAGCTGGGACTCGAACCTGGGAAGTGCAGTTACGAGCCTGGCGCGCTACCGACTGAGCCACCCCCACCCCACGATGACCGTTGCAACTACCCTCACATTGAAGGCATACAGTTTTTTGTTCTAAGGTGGTGCGAAACAGTTAAAGGTGATGGTGATCATAAAGCAAAATAGGGTTGCGTTGTTTTTACCTCTGAGAGGCACTTTTTTGCACACAATGGGCTAAATGGCCAGGTCACAAGGATACCGAAAGCTCAGAGAAGGTTGGGGGAGAGGAACCCCACTTGGCAGCTGTTAGACGGCAAATGGCGGCCTTCCGTCAAGGTCATCCAATGTGTTCTTTAACATGCGCAGGTATGTGCTCATGGGATATAATCAAAACTATTATTTATTGAAGAAATTGCATCATAATTTATGGAGAATAATTGATTTGGCTCACTTTATGATTTGAATTTCAATTTCGTTCTCGGTAACTTCTAAAACAAATAGAAAAACATGACTGAAAAAAAAAAACGAAAGATGTGAAAGATAGTTAAAATCACAATCAAGCTATTCAAAGCTTGCATTTTAACAATATTCATTCGTTACTTAAAGTTTACGGAAGCAGGATTATTTAAAATCAGCAATGCCACTTCTAAGACACTAATTTTAAATTCAACAAATATTGAAAGAAGTATTGACTCATACTTCTGAAATATACACTTTATTAAACGCTTTAAAAAATACCGTAAGGTTTTAATTAACGTCTGAGTTTAATTCCTGACCCTCAGGGGCGGGGGTGGCTCAGTCGGTAGCGCGACAGGCTCGCAATCTGTAGTTCCCAGGTTCGAGTCCCAGCTGGGTCAGCGTTGAGATTTATCTCCTCAAAATTCCCCGCCTTGCCCACGGACAGTAGGGGACACCGATGGGCTTGGAAAGGCCGCCGTCCGTCGGATGGGACGTTAAGCCGTGGCCCCGTGTGCGGGAGAGCCATATCCTGTGCACGTTAAAGAACACGCTGGATGGTCTTGACGGGAGGCTACCATCTGTCACCCAACAGCTGTTCCAGTGGATCCCCTCCCCCAACCTTCTCTGAGCCTTCGGGGTCCATGTGACCTGGCCATTATCCCATGGTGTGCAAAAAAGTGCCGCTCAGAGGTAAAACAACCCAACCCAACCTGACCCTTAGTGCTGTTGTTAAATATTCAAACATGCATAACTGATTAAATACTAAAAAAAACGAGATTTAAATAGATTTGGTGCAGATCTTTATTTCATTTTCAGTCGTATTTTTGCCTAAAATGTTTTAGAAATTATAGAGTTCGAAGTTAACTCTCCATCAATATAACTCGAAATCGCAACTGATGATTTGGTCACCAGAATATTTTTAGAATGAAAGAACACCTCAGCTCTTGATCCAGTCAAGGAGTGTCTAAGGGAGAAGAGAGCTAGCTTCCATAGACGTAATGTAAACTTTTCGATTGCAGCGCCCTCTAAACATGGCAAATTCGTGTATTGCAGTGAAGCCACCTAGCCAGGAGAGGAGCCAGTTCCTTGCGTTATTTTTCCACTGCCCAGCAAGGTTTTCAATAGCTTACACCACGTGAATAATTTTACATACACTTTGACTTTGTTCAAAGTGTCCATTTCTTAAATTTTAGCATCATGATTTTCTTTTCACAAGGATTAGTTAAAATTATTTTCCTTAATAAAATCTCGTTTTGTAAAACAAGAGGTAGCTATGCTCAACATTAAAATTTTAATATTTTGAACATTCTACTATATTTAATATATTATAATAAAGTGAAATTTATGGCTTAATGCGAGACAACATGTTTTGTTTAATTATATTTTACAGAATTTAGGATATTTTCAAAAAAAAGTCACATCGAGTTTCTTACTTGTATAAACTGTCAATAGATGGCAGCAGGCACTTCTCGTATCAACCATAAAAAAAATTACTATTAGAACAAACTGCAGACACCTATATATGTCGATATGCTCCAGGGAACACCAAACTGCAACATACATTGACTTACATGTTCGCAAGATGATTAAATGTATTAATTTACATATTAATTTTAAAAATTCTGCAAAATTACTCAAAATAAACATACAACGGCTTTTCCAGGTATCGTAATACATACTCCTGAACGGGATAAAATACTCACTGAATAACTTTAGGGTCAGCTATCACTATGCCAAACAGCCATGGGTGTTAGACAGGTTGAAACACTGATTAAATCGCAAAAAATATACCAAGAGTAAGACAAACCACAGCTGCAGTGGACTAAAAATGATTGCACTGCGCATGCGCAGATCGCCCCTTACAGTTGTTTTTGTGCATGCACATCAATTTGCCACGTTCAGCTTCGGTAAAATTCCGCAGAACGGCGCCACTTACGCTTGTGCGAAGCTAGCCTTCTTCTCCTTAGACCTTCTTTGATCCAGTGGCTGTTGCCTTGAGATGTAAGACGCACATCACGCAAAAGAATCTATGCCATGCAGTAGTTAGGAGAGCTGTGGGCTCATGGGAGACATACGTGGTCCAAGGGGTGATTGCTTGACGGCTATTGATTGCAAGACCCTGGAATGACCTCAGCGATTTTGTGTTAGACGCGATTAGGAGATCCCAAGGCACGAACAAAAGCATCGATTATTTCAGGAGCAGGAGGGGGGGGGCTGTTAAAGATTTTTCCTTTCAAGCTTTTGTTTTTCACCAGTGGAGGTCTTAAATCTCCATAATTAGGAAAATTAATGTATCTAGTACACTATCGTTGTGGGGAAAATTAAAAAAAGCCTTTTTTTTAGAAATAGTATATTGCTGCCTTATTAGACGTTTTTCTTTCCAAAATGGGGACAGTAAACTTTTTAAGGAGCATTATGATCTAAAGCAGTGTTTCTCAACCTCTTATGCTTCACGTACGCCCTGGAAATGTATATGTAACTGGCGTACCCCTTGTATAGATAGATAAACCTATAGTTATAGTATAACAATGGGAATAAAATAAAACATATATATAAGTGGTTCTCAACCTTTTATGCTTCACGTACCCCCTGGAAATGTGTATGTAACTGGCGTACCCCTTGTATAGATAGATAAAGCTATAGTTATAGTATAACAATGGGAATAAAATAAAACATATATATCAGTGGTTCTCAACCTTTTATGCTTCACGTACCCCCTGGAAATGTGTATGTAACTGGCGTACCCCTTGTATAGATAGATAAAACTATAGTTATAGTATAACAATGGGAATAAAATAAAACATATATATCAGTGGTTCTCAAACTTTTATGCTTCACGTACCCCCTGGAAATGTGTATGTAACTGGCGTACCCCTTGTATAGATAGATAAAACTATAGTTATAGTATAACAATGGGAATAAAACAAAACATATATATCAGTGGTTCTCAACCTTTTATGCTTCACGTACCCCCTGGAAATGTGTATGTAACTGGCGTACCCCTTGTATAGATAGATAAAACTATAGTTATAGTATAACAATGGGAATAAAATAAAACATATATATCAGTGGTTCTCAACCTTTTATGCTTCACGTACCCCCTGGAAATGTGTAGGTAACTGGCGTATCCCTTGTATAGATAGATAAAACTATAGTTATAATATAACAATAGGAATAAAATAAAACATATATATATCAGTGGTTCTCAACCTTTTATGCTTCACGTACCCCCTGGAAATGTGTATGTAACTGGCGTACCCCTTGTATAGATAGATAAAACTATAGTTATAGTATAACAATGGGAATAAAATAAAACATATATATCAGTGGTTCTCAACCTTTTATGCTTCACGTACCCCCTGGAAATGTGTATGTAACTGGCGTACCCCTTGTATAGATAGATAAAACTATAGTTATAGTATAACAATGGGAATAAAATAAAACATATACATCAGTGGTTCTCAACCTTTTATGCTTCACGTATCCCCTGGAAATGTGTATGTAACTGGCGTACCCCTTGTATAGATAGATAAAACTATAGTTATAGTATAACAATGGGAATAAAACAAAACATATATATCAGTGGATCTCAACCTTTTATGCTCAACGTACCCCCTGGAAATGTGTATGTAACTGGCGTACCCCTTGTATAGATAGATAACACTATAGTTATAGTATAACAATGGGAATAAAATAAAACATACATATCAGTGGTTCTCATCCTTTTATGCTTCACGTACCCCCTGGAAATGTGTATGTAACTGGCGTACCCCTTGTATAGATAGATAAAACTATAGTTATAGTATAACAATGGGAATAAAATAAAACATATATATCAGTGGTTCTCAACCTTTTATGCTTCACGCACCGCCTGGAAATGTGTATGTAACTGGCGTACCCCTTGTATAGATAGATAAAACTATAGTTATAGTATAACAATGGGAATAAAATAAAACATATATATCAGTGGTTCTCAACCTTTTATGCTTCACGTACCCCCTGGAAATGTGTATGTAACTGGCGTAACCCTTGTATAGATTAGATAAAACTATAGTTATAGTATAACAATGGGAATAAAATAAAACATATATATCAGTGGTTCTCAACCTTTTATGCTTCACGTACCCCCTGGAAATGTGTATGTAACTGGCGTACCCCTTGATAGATAGATAAAACTATAGTTATAGTATAACAATGGGAATAAAATAAAACATATATATCAGTGGTCCCATCCGACGGACTTAACGTCCCATCCGACGGACGGCGGCCTTTCCAAGCCCATCGGTGTCCCCTACTGACCGTGGGCAGGGCGGGGAATTTTGCGGAGATAAATCTCAACGCTGACCCAGCTGGGACTCGAACCTGGGAACTACAGATTACGAGCCTGGCGCGCTACCGACTGAGCCAATCCCGCCCCCATAGTTATAGTATAACAATGGGAATAAAATAAAACATATATATCAGTGTTTCTCAACCTTTTATGCTTCACGTACCCCCTGGAAATGTGTATTTAACTGGCGTAACCCTTGTATAGATAGATAAAACTATAGTTATAGTATAACAATGGAAATGAAATAAAACATATATATCAGTGGTTCTCAACCTTTTATGTTTCACGTACCCCCTGGAAATGTGTATGTAACTGGCGTACCCCTTGTATAGATAGATAAAACTATAGTTATAGTATAACAATGGGAATAAAATAAAACATATATATCAGTGGTTCTCAACCTTTTATGTTTCACGTACCCCCTGGAAATGTGTATGTAACTGGCGTACCCCTTGTATAGATAGATAAAACTATAGTTATAGTATAACAATGGAAATAAAATAAAACATATATATCAGTGGTTCTCAACCTTTTATGCTTCACGTACCCCCTGGAAATGTGTATGTAACTGGCGTACCCCTTGTATAGATAGATAAAACTATAGTTATAGTATAACAATGGAAATAAAATAAAACATATATATCAGTGGTTCTCAACCTTTTATGTTTCACGTACCCCCTGGAAATGTGTATGTAACTGGCGTACCCCTTGTATAGATAGATAAAACTATAGGTATAGTATAACAATGGGAATAATATAAAGCATATATATCAGTGGTTCTCAAACTTTTATGCTCAACGTACCCCCTGGAAATGTGTATGTAACTGGCGTATCCCTTGTATAGATAGATAAAACTATAGTTATAGTATAACAATGGGAATAAAATAAAACATATACATCAGTGGTTCTCAACCTTTTATGCTTCACGTACCCTTTGGAAATGTGTATGTAACTGGCGTACCCCTTGTATAGATAGATAAAACTATAGTTATAGCATAGCAATGGGAATAAAATAAAACATATATATCAGTGGTTCTCAACCTTTTATGCTTCACGTACCCCCTGGAAATGTGTATGTAACTGGCGTACCCCTTGATAGATAGATAAAACTATAGTTATAGTATAACAATGGGAATAAAATAAAACATATATATCAGTGGTTCTCAACCTTTTATGCTCAACGTACCCCCTGGAAATGTGTATGTAACTGGCGTACCCCTTGTATAGATAGATAAAACTATAGTTATAGTATAACAATGGGAATAAAATAAAACATATACATCAGTGGTTCTCAACCTTTTATGCTTCACGTATCCCCTGGAAATGTGTATGTAACTGGCGTACCCCTTGTATATATAGATAAAACTATAGTTATAGTATAACAATGGGAATAAAATAAAACATATACATCAGTGGTTCTCAACCTTTTATGCTTCACGTATCCCCTGGAAATGTGTATGTAACTGGCGTACCCCTTGTATAGATAGATAAAACTATAGTTATAGTATAACAATGGAAATAAAATAAAACATATATATCAGTGGTTCTCAACCTTTTATGCTCAACGTACCCCCTGGAAATGTGTATGTAACTGGCGTACCCCTTGTATAGATAGATAAAACTATAGTTATAGTATAACAATGGGAATAAAATAAAACATATACATCAGTGGTTCTCAACCTTTTATGCTTCACGTATCCCCTGGAAATGTGTATGTAACTGGCGTACCCCTTGTATAGATAGATAAAACTATAGTTATAGTATAACAATGGAAATAAAATAAAACATATATATCAGTGGTTCTCAACCTTTTATGCTCAACGTACCGCCTGGAAATGTGTATGTAACTGGCGTACCCCTTGTATAGATAGATAACACTATAGTTATAGTATAACAATGGGAATAAAATAAAACATACATATCAGTGGTTCTCAACCTTTTATGCTTCACGTACCCTTTGGAAATGTGTATGTAACTGGCGTACCCCTTGTATAGATAGATAAAACTATAGTTATAGTATAACAATGGGAATAAAATAAAACATATATATCAGTGGTTCTCAACCTTTTATGCTTCACGTAGCCCCTGGAAATGTGTATGTAACTGGCGTACCCCTTGTATAGATAGATAAAACTATAGTTATAGTATAACAATGGGAATAAAATAAAACATATATATCAGTGGTTCTCAACCTTTTATGCTTCACGTACCCTTTGGAAATGTGTATGTAACTGGCGTACCCCTTGTATAGATAGATAAAACTATAGTTATAGTATAACAATGGGAGTAAAATAAAACATATATATCAGTGGTTCTCAACCTTTTATGCTTCACGTACCCTTTGGAAATGTGTATGTAACTGGCGTACCCCTTGCATAGATAGATAAAACTATAGTTATAGCATAGCAATGGGAATAAAATAAAACATATACATCAGTGGTTCTCAACCTTTTATGCTCAACGTACCGCCTGGAAATGTGTATGTAACTGGCGTACCCCTTGTATAGATAGATAACACTATAGTTATAGTATAACAATGGGAATAAAATAAAACATACATATCAGTGGTTCTCAACCTTTTATGCTTCACGTAGCCCCTGGAAATGTGTATGTAACTGGCGTACCCCTTGTATAGATAGATAAAACTATAGTTATAGTATAACAATGGGAATAAAATAAAACATATATATCAGTGGTTCTCAACCTTTTATGCTTCACGTACCCTTTGGAAATGTGTATGTAACTGGCGTACCCCTTGTATAGATAGATAAAACTATAGTTATAGTATAACAATGGGAGTAAAATAAAACATATATATCAGTGGTTCTCAACCTTTTATGCTTCACGTACCCTTTGGAAATGTGTATGTAACTGGCGTACCCCTTGCATAGATAGATAAAACTATAGTTATAGCATAGCAATGGGAATAAAATAAAACATATACATCAGTGGTTCTCAACCTTTTATGCTCAACGTACCGCCTGGAAATGTGTATGTAACTGGCGTACCCCTTGTATAGATAGATAACACTATAGTTATAGTATAACAATGGGAATAAAATAAAACATACATATCAGTGGTTCTCAACCTTTTATGCTTCACGTAGCCCCTGGAAATGTGTATGTAACTGGCGTACCCCTTGTATAGATAGATAAAACTATAGTTATAGTATAACAATGGGAATAAAATAAAACATATATATCAGTGGTTCTCAACCTTTTATGCTTCACGTACCCTTTGGAAATGTGTATGTAACTGGCGTACCCCTTGTATAGATAGATAAAACTATAGTTATAGTATAACAATGGGAGTAAAATAAAACATATATATCAGTGGTTCTCAACCTTTTATGCTTCACGTACCCTTTGGAAATGTGTATGTAACTGGCGTACCCCTTGCATAGATAGATAAAACTATAGTTATAGCATAGCAATGGGAATAAAATAAAACATATATATCAGTGGTTCTCAACCTTTTATGCTCAACGTACCGCCTGGAAATGTGTATGTAACTGGCGTACCCCTTGTATAGATAGATAAAACTATAGTTATAGTATAACAATGGGAATAAAATAAAACATATATATCAGTGGTTCTCAACCTTTTATGCTTCACGTACCCTTTGGAAATGTGTATGTAACTGGCGTACCCCTTGTATAGATAGATAAAACTATAGTTATAGTATAACAATGGGAGTAAAATAAAACATATATATCATTGGTTCTCAACCTTTTATGCTTCACGTACCCTTTGGAAATGTGTATGTAACTGGCGTACCCCTTGCATAGATAGATAAAACTATAGTTATAGCATAGCAATGGGAATAAAATAAAACATATAGTGAATACATTCATATAACATATATCAGCAATATAGTTAGAAATGCACACGATATGTTATATTATATATGTTATATGAATGTATATCAGTATATACATTCCTATAACATATATCTAGCGACTTTTGAGCTCTCACGGCGTACCCCAAAATCTTTTACCGCGTTTCTCACGTTTGAGAACCCTTAATCTAAAGTATTCACGGACATTGTGCTACCAAGGGATGTGCATGAAATGAACGCTTTGCTTCTTTTGGAAAAGAAAGTTGTTCTTTTCTTAGAAATGCTTAAAATTATCGCCATTCTTCTCTTCTGGATGCATAAAATGGAATTGTGCTTCAGTTGGAAATGGCTAAAATGTCATTGTGCTTCAATTGGAAATGCATCAAATGTCATTGTGTTTCAATTGAAAATGCATAAAATGGCACTGTGCTTCAGTTGAAAATGGCTAAAATGACATTGTTTTTCAGTTGGAAATGCATTAAAATGTCATTGTGCTTCAGTTGGAAATGCATTAAAATGTCATTGTGCTTCAATTGGAAATGCATCAAATGTCATAGTGTTTCAATTGAAAATGCATAAAATGGCACTGTGCTTCAGTCGGAAATGCATAAAATGGCATTGTGTTTCAGTTGGAAATTCATAAAATGACATCGTGTTTCAATTGGAAATGGCTGAAATGGCATTGTGCTTCAGTTGGAAATGAGTGAAATAGCATTGTGCTTCAGTTGGAAATACGTAAAATGGCATTGTGCTTCGTTTGGAAATGCATAAAACGACATTCTGCTTCAGTTGGAAATGCGTAAAATGGCATTGTACTTCAGTTAGAAATGCATAAAATGTCTGTGTTTCAGTTGGAAATACCTAAAATGCAGTTGTGCTTCATTTGGAAATGCATAAAACGGCATTGTGCTTCAGTTGGAAATGCATAAAATGTCATTGTGCTTCAATTGAAAATGCATAAAATGACATGGTGCTTCGTTTCGAAATGCATAAAATGACATTGTGCTTCATTTGGAAATGCATAAAACGGCATTGTGCTTCAGTTGGAAATGCATTAAAATGTCATTGTGCTTCAATTGGAAATGCATTAAACGGCATTGTGCTTCAATTGGAAATGCATGAAACGGCATTGTGCTTCAATTGGAAATGCATGAAACGGTATTGTGCTTCAGTTGGAAATGCATAAAATGGCATTGTGCTTCATTTGGAAATGCATAAAATGGCATTGTGCTTCATTTGGAAATGCATAAAATGGCATTGTGCTTCATTTGGAAATGCATAAAATAGCATTGTGCTTCATTTGGAAATGCATAAAATGGCATTGTGCTTCAGTTGGAAATTCATAAAATGACATCGTGTTTCAATTGGAAATGGCTGAAATGGCATTGTGCTTCAGTTGGAAATGAATGAAATAGCATTGTGCTTCAGCTGGAAATGCGTGAAATGGCATTGTGTTTCAGTTGGAAATGCGCAAAATGGCATTGTACTTCAATTGGAAATGCGTGAAATGGCATTGTGCTTCAATTTGAAATGCATGAAATGGCATTGTGCTTCAATTGGAAATGCATGAAACGACATTGTGCTTCAATTGGAAATGCATGAAACGACATTGTGCTTCAATTGAAAAGGCATGAAATGGCATTATGCTTTAGTTGGAAATGTATAACATGACACTGTGCTTCACTTGGAAAATGCATGAAATGGACATTGTGCTTTATCAACGAATGCATAGGTTTGCTATTGTGGTTCCATTGGAAATACATGAAATGAATATTTTGCTTCCACTGGAAATGCATAAAATGCTTCTTCTTCTGCTTCTATTGAAAAACGATAAAATGGAAATTGTGTCAATTGGAATACAGAATATAGACAATATGTTTTCCCAGGTAATGCATAAAATCAACATTTCACTTTCTCTGGCATTTCATAGAATGGGCATTGTGCTTCCATTTAAAATTCATGAAAGAGGAATAATGCTCATCTTTCAAATTTAAAATATTGTAATATCTTTAATTAATTAAGATTATTATATTAATTAACAAATACAAAATGCCGATTGTTCACTAAGCAGGTTAGTTTTCTATTGTGTGTCGGCAGCATAAGTCGAAACTAACGTTCCTAATTCTTTGGGCAACATTGCTCAAGTGATTATCGCGATTAATTAATTAATTAATTAAATATTTTTTTAATATTTAATTAAGATTATTATATTAATTCGATAATTTAATATCTTACGAGTGGCATTGCTGTTTTTAAATAATCCTGCTTCCGTAAACTTTAAGTAACGAACGAATATTGTTAAAATGCAAACTTTGAATAGCTTGATTGTGATTTTAATTATATTCTGCGGATCACATAACCTAAGAAAACAGAAATAGAAAAACTAATCATTTATAACCACAAAAGTTTTAAATTATTAATATGCTGAAATAGATCAATAAATTTGCATTCGAAAATTAAATAATGAATTGCTTAATAAACTATCTCCTCAAGAGATGTTTCAGGCATTTAGTTATTTAATATTCGCATTCCTGCATAGCAATGGGGCAGAATTTGAATCCGTTTTTATAAACTGAATACATTTAACGTCTGTTCCCCGCCCTGCCCACGGTCAGTAGGGGACACCGATGGGCTTGGAAAGGCCGCCGTCCGTCGGATGGGACGTTAAGCCGTGGCCCCGTGTGCGGGAGAGTCATACCCTGTGCACGTTAAAGAACACGTTGGATGGCCTTGACGGGAGACTACCATCTGTCTCCCAACAGCTGTTCCAGTGGGTCCCCTCCCCCAGCCTTCTCTGAGCCTTCGGGGTCCATGTGACCTGGCCATTTAGCCCATGGTGTGCAAAAAAGTGCCGCTCAGAGGTAAAACAACCCAACCCATTTAACGTCAGAGCATCAGACGAATCGAAACTGAAATCTCTTTCAAATGAATTCCATTTTCCATCCAAAACATTGCATCATTTGTGTCACATTGCGTCAAAATTTCCCCCACGACCCAAAAATAAGAAAATCACATTTCTTTCTCTTCTCGAAAGCACCGTATAAAAATATTATATTCGATCTAAAACCTCAGAAACCAAACTTTAAAATGCATGCTAAATAAATTTCAAAATTTTGATCAGAGATAAATCCTACATTTTCTTCCAGGGCTTATTCGTCATTTCAGAGTGTTGAATGGAAACAGAAGAGGCTTCAAAGACAGACTCAGCAGAAGATAAAACTCCTCTCCAGTGAGAACAGATAAAATTGAGATCGATCTCCAGAAACAGAATCGCGGTGGCGCTAACTAAATGGCGGCAGAATAAACCCAAGGCGTGACGGATACCCGGGGGGATTAGGGGTGCTTGGAGAGAGTCGGAGTTGGCGACACTTCCCTTCCTGACAGAATTTGTATGGATGAAGAGTGCGTGTCGACTCGCTTTGTATGGGAAGAGCGGATCACTGGCCTGCTAACTGCTGAGCTGGATGGAAAAAAAAAAGTCTTCGCAGTTGTCAAAAGAGGAAATGAATCTTTTCTTTTCCAGCGACAATCACTTGAGCAATGTTGCCCAAAGAATTAGGAACGTTAGTTTCGACTTACGCTGTCGACACACAAAAGAAAACTAACCTGCTTAGTGAACAATCGGCATTTGACCCCATTATGAACTCCGCCGTGATGAGGAATAACGATGGAAGCAAACGATCGCAGGCTTCCTTTTCATCCGATGGGAAGGTTGATTTTGGGTGGCACTTTTTTTTTTGGACAGTGGGAAACCAATCATTAGGACCCCAAGGGCCAGAGAAGGTTGGATTAGTTAACCTCCGAACCGCGCTTTTTTCCACAGAATGTTCTAAATGGCCAGGTTACAAAGACTCCAAAGGCTCAGAGAAGGTTAGGTGAGGAGGATCCAGTGGATAGCTGTTAGGAGACACATGGTAGTCTCTCGTCAAGAACATCCAGGGCGTTAACATGCACAGGGTATGGCACTCCAACATACGGAGCCACAGCCGCACTTCCCATCCGATGGACAGCGGTTGGGTTGGGTTGTTTTACCTATGAGCGGCACTTTTTGCACACCATGGGCTAAATGGCCAGGTCACATGGACCCCGAAGGCTCAGAGAAGGTTGGGGGAGGAGACCAACTGGAACAGCTGTTGGGAGACAGATAGTAGCCTCCCGTCAAAGCCATCCAGCGTGTTCTTTAACGTGCACAGGGTATGGCTCTCCCGCACACAAGGGCCACGGCTTAACGTCCCATCCGACGGACGGCGGCCTTTCCAAGCCCATCGGTGTCCCCTACTGACCGTGGGCAGGGCGGGGAATTTTGCGGAGATAAATCTCAACGCTGACCCAGCTGGAGCAGTTTAGATAAATCTAAACGCTCCAGCTGGGACTCGAACCTGGGAACTACAGATTACGAGCCTGGAGGATGGACAGCGGCCTTCTCAAGAGCATCAATATCCGCTACTGACCGTGGGCAGAATGAGGGTTAGCGGTCATCCGAGGGCTCATTTGCATTAAGGAAATGAAAAGCGTTTCTTCGTCATTTAGGGAAATGAAGACACAAACTTTGAAGTTCTGACAATTTCTAAACAGATCAACATGGGACAATGTCTGTGAAGAATTGTTACCGCCGAAAATAACTCCAGAACGAATGTGATGCAACCTGAAATTTCAAGATTCTGATTTTCTCACTGTTGCTGCTTCAAGACTTTCTGCTCTAACTGCCTCTCTGCTCTCGATGAGGAAAAATGAAACGATCGATTTAGAAAGACCGTCGTCACCTGAATGGTACAGTCGCTCAAAAAAGTATCCGAACACTATGGTCGATTACAGAATTCAGAAAAAATATCTGGCAACGATTTTTTTTTAGAAATTAGTGATCTGGCAACCTTCGTGTCACGTGATTACAGAATTCAGGAAAAATATCTGTAGCGTGTACAGCAACTGTACACGCTCCAGTTACCGTTCACAGCAAACTGGAGCGTGTACAGTTATTGCACACGCTCCAGTTTGCTGTGAACGGTAACTGCACACGCTCAATATTTCCGTGAGTGAGCCCGACGATCTAGTTTCAAAATAATATGACCACCTACAGTCGCTCAAAAAAGTATCCGAACACTATGGTCGATTACAGAATTCAGAAAAATATCTGGCAACTTTTTTTTTAGAAATTAGTGATCTGGCAACCTTCGTGTCAAGTGATTACAGAATTCAGGAAAAATATCTGGAGCGTGTACAGCAACTGTACACGCTCCAGTTACCGTTCACAGCAAACTGGAGCGTGTACAGTTATTGCACACGCTCCAGTTTGCTGTGAACGGTAACTGCACACGCTCAATATTTCCGTGAGTGAGCCCGACGATCTAGTTTCAAAATAATATGACCACCTACAGTCGCTCAAAAAAGTATCCGAACACTATGGTCGATTACAGAATTCAGAAAAATATCTGGCAACTTTTTTTTTAGAAATTAGTGATCTGGCAACCTTCGTGTCAAGTGATTACAGAATTCAAGAAAAATATCTGGAGCGTGTACAGCAACTGTACACGCTCCAGTTACCGTTCAGAGCAAACTGGAGCGTGTACAGTTACTGCACACGCTCCAGTTTGCTGTGAACGGTAACTGCACACGCTCAATATTTCCGTGAGTGAGCCCACACGATCCAGGTCTTTGTGAGCTCACACGATCCAATGTGCTGTGAACATTAACCGCTCCAATTTGCTGTGAACGGTAACCGCACACGCTCCATATTCATTGCATTATATATTCATACGCATTATATATATTAAAAAATATCCGAACACTATGGTTGATTACAGAATTCAGAAAAAATATCTGGTAACGATTGTTTTTTAGAAATTAGTGATCTGGCAACCTTCGTGTCACGTGACACGAAGGTTGCCAGATCACTAATTTCTAAAAAAATCGTTGACCTTCGGTCAGTAGGGAAAACGATTGGCCTGGAAAGGCTGCCGTCCATTGGATGAGATGTTAAGCAGTGTTACCGTATGCGGAAGACCTATATCCTGTGCACGTTAAAGAACACGCTGGATGACCTTGACGCGAGGCTACCATCTGTCTCCCAACAGTTGCCCAATGGGTCCCCTGCCCCTAACATTGTCTGAGCCCTCGCAGTCCCCTTGTGACCTGGCCATTTAGCCCATTGTGTGCAAAAAAAGTGTTCAGAGGTAAAATAACTCAAACAAATCTTCAACACACGGTGCCAAGGTTTAACGTTCCATCCGACCGATGGCTACCTTTTCAAGCCCATCGGTGTTCCCTATTAACCGAGGGGAGGACAGGATGTTTTGCGGAGAAATCTCAACGCTGGCCCGTCAGATAGAGTCGGGTTGTTTTACCTCTGAGCGGCATTTTTTTGCACACCATGGGCTAAATGGCCAAGTCACATGGACCCCGAAGGCTCAGAGAACGTTGGGGGAAGGGACCCACTGGAAGAGCTGTTGGGAGACAGATGGTAGCCTCCCGTCAAGGCCATCCAGCGTGTTCTTTAACGTGACAGGGTATGACTCTCCCGCACACGGGACCACGGCTTAACGTCCCATCCGACTTCCAAGCCCATCGGTGTCCCCTACTGACCGTGGGCAGGGCGGGGAATTTTGCGGAGATAAATCTCAACGCTGACCCAGCTGGGACTCGAACCTGGGAACTACAGATTACGAGCCTGGCGCGCTACCGACTGAGCCACCCCCGTCAGATAGGACTCGAGCCTGGCGCGCTACCGACTGAGCCAACTCCACCTCAAAATCCTTCACGTTTTATTTTCGATTTGTCCAAATTTCATTTCAACAACCCTTATAAGAAAAGGTTTTTCTTTCTCTCTCTTTAATAAATAATAATACCCCCTCAAGCAGCTGCTTGCCACAGAGATCTGACAGGAGCCTGTCAGTTTAATATGCCATAGTAGAAGGTCTGTGAGGATGGCAGGACCTCAGCAGAAAAACGACATATACATCCATGCCTTACCCGGGGCTCGAACCCAGGTCCCTTAGATCAGTAGCCAAGCGCGCTAACCACTCGGCCACGGAACGGCTTATCTCTCTTTATCATGGCAAAAAAAAAGAAATAAAACTTTAAAATTTTCGCCTTAAGTGACAATACTTAATCCTCCTTTTCAATGGGACGGGGGTGGCTCAGCCGGTAGCGCGCCAGGCTCGTAATCTGTAGTTCCCAGGTTCGAATCCCAGCTGGGTCAGCGTTGAGATTTATCTCCGCAAAATTCCCCGCCTTGCCCACGGTCAGTAGGGGACACCGATGGGCTAGGAAAGGCCACCGTCCGTCGGATGGGACGTTAAGCCGTTGCCCCGTGTGCGGGAGAGCCATACCCTGTGCACATTAAAGAACACGCTGGATGGCCTTGACGGGAGGCTACCATCTGTCTCTCAACAGCTGTTCCAGTGGGTCCCCTCCCCCAACCTTCTCTGAGCCTTCGGGGTCCATGTGACCTGGCCATTTAGCCCATGGTGTGCAAAAAAGTGCCGCTCAGAGGTAAAACAACCCAACCCAACCTCCTTTTCGAAATTGGGCCTTCTATATAAAAAAAGAACCAAATTAATCCAGATAATTGAAGCAAAGAAAGAGAATTTTGTTGTGTCTACTGAAAAAGACTAAGAAATCTGCAATGTCCGGTACTTGTGAAAACTTTTCTCCTCTTTCTCTCTTTCATTAGCAACCATTTCAAAAAGGACTTTTCTTCAGTTCGCAAAATAACACGGGATTTGTCTGAATTCCCCAATTTCTTTTCCGAATGTTAAGACAGGCGACCATCTTCAAAGCTTTCCCAACTCGAAAGGAAAATGGAAGCGATCGTTTCAACTTCCGGGAAACTGGCTCTTTCGAGCATCGCAGAACTCCCAAGCTGTCATTAACGGAAAAACAAACACGAACAGTTTTTTTTTTTAAATCGAAACTAAAAGTTGAGTTGCTATTACAAGATAACATTGTCAGAGGCTATTTCGTAGAGAGAAAAACAAGCAGATTACCAATGACTTTGGGGCGGTGGTGGCTTAGTCGGTAGCGCGCCAGGCTCGTAATCTGTAGTTCCCAGGTTCGAGTCCCAGCTGGGTCAGCGTTGAGATTTATCTCCGCAAAATTCCCCGCCCTGCCCACGGTCAGTAGGGGAAACCGATGTTTTTGAAAAGGCCGCCGTCCGTCGGATGGGACGTTAAGCCGTGGCCACGTGTGCGGGAGAGCCATACCCTGTGCACGTTAAAGAACACGCTGGATGGCCTTGACGGGAGGCTACCATCTGTCTCCCAACAGCTGTTCCAGTGGGTCCCCTCCCCCAACCTTCTCCGAGCTTTCGGGGTCCTTGTGGCCTGGCCATTTAGCCCATGGTGTGCAAAAAAGTGCCGCTCAGAGGTAAAACAATCCAATCCAACCAATGACTTATCTCTGCAATATGATTGATGCTACTGCAATTGAATGCTTTTGTAATTTGAACGTTTCTTAATCTATTGCATTATGATAGAAGTAAAGACAAAGAGATATTTCATTCTTGTTGTCATTTTTCCACAGACTGAGTTAAAAAAAAGAATTAACCGGCACAAAAAAACGATTACCAGGAAATGAATCAATCTTAGAATGAACAAGGATGAAGCTCAACATGTGACTGAGAAGTTGGTACAGCCGCTCAAAAAAATATCCGAACACTATGGTTGATTGCAGAATTCAAAAAAATATCTGGCAACGATTTTTTTTAGCAATTAGTGATCTGGCAACCTTCGTGTCACGTGATTACAGAATTCAGGAAAAATATCTGGAGCGTGTACAGCAACTGTACACGCTCCAGTTACCGTTCACAGCAAACTGGAGCGTGTGCAGTTACTGCACACGCTCCAGTTTGCTGTGAACGGTAACTGCACACGCTCAATATTTCCGTGAGTGAGCCCACAGGATCTAGTATCAAAATAATATGACCACCTACAGTCGCTCAAAAAAATATCCGAACACTATGGTTGATTACAGAATTCAGAAAAAAACTGTGGCAACGATTTTTTTAGAAATTAGCGATCTGGCAACCTTAGTGTCACGTGACACGAAGGTTGCCAGATCGCTAATTTCTATAAAAATCGTTGCCAGATATTTTTTTCTGAATTCTGTAATCAACCATAGTGTTCGGATATTTTTTTGAGCGACTGTACGTACAATATATAACTATATTTAAAGAAATTCTTTTCTTGTTGATATTGATTCACGTGTTGTAAGAACAGTATAATTAATTGTGAAGTAAGAAGTGTCTGTTAAATGTTTAAGAGAACATGTCCTTCCGTATTAAATTACCTCCGTTTGCAAATATCGGATTGAGTTTTTGTAATAAACCACGTTTAACAAAGCTCAGACTCTCAATTTAATCTTCATCTTTTGCTAAGAGAACTGGTAGATCGAAAAGTGGGAATCGACTACTTTATGTTTTTTTGAATCAGTTATGTTCCGTTGATTCAGTTTCTGGTGTGTTTCCAGGCAACCTCAGGTGTCCTTATAAAATGAGATATATAACATAACTCTTCGTTTAAATTTTGTCCCGGTTTTCGCACTCACTTAGTGCTCACTGTAAATAACTGCATGAATAGGGGCGGGGGTAGCTCAGTCGGTAGCGCGCCAGGCTCGTAATCTGTAGTTCCCAGGTTCGAGTCCCAGCTGGGTCAGCGTTGAGATTTATCTCTGCAAAAATTCCCCGCCCTGCCCACGGTCAGTAGGGGACACCTATGGACTTAGAAAGGCCGCCGTTCGTCGAACGGGACATTAAGCCGTGGCCCGTGTGTGGGAGAGCCATACTCTGTGCACGTTAAAGAACACGCTGGATGGCCTTGACGGGAGACTACCATCTGTCTTCCCATCAGCCGTTCCAGTTGTTCCCCTCCCCCAACCTTCTCTGAGCCTTCGGGGTCCTTGTGACCTGGCTATTTAGTCCATTGTGTGCAAAAAAGTGCCGTTCAGAGGTAAAACAACCAACCAACCATTAACAAAACGTAGCATATAATTTTTTTAATATACAATATAATTATACGGACGTTTGCCTAGAAATGTATTTTGGTATAACGAGGATATGCTTAAAAAACGAGAATCCTCAGACCCGAGATGAAAAGTATTACGATGACGTCATTAAAATAAGAAAATATTGTGCTTCGCAGAAGTTGACTTCAGATGCTCCAAAACAGGATCAGACTGAGAAAAAAAGGTTGGGAGAGGGGACCAACTAGACAGCTGTTGGGAGACAGATGGCAGCTTCCCGTCAATGCCAGGGGCGGGGGTGGCTCAGTCGATAGCGCGCCAGGCTCGTAATCTGTAGTTCCCAGGTTCGAGTCCCAGCTGGGTCAGCATTGAGATTTATCTCCGCAAAATTCCCCGCCCTGCCACGGTCAGTAGGGGAAGCTTGGTATGGGCTTGGAAAGGCCGCCGTCCGTCGGATGGGACGTTAATCCGTGGCCCCGTGTGCGGGAGAGCCATACCCTGTGCACGTTAAAGAACACGCTGGATGGCCTTGACGGGAGGCTACCATCTGTCTCCCAACAGCTGTTCCAGTGGGTCCCCTCCCCCAACCTTCTCTGAGCCTTCGGGGTCCTTGTGGCCTGGCCATTTAACCCATGGTGTGCAAAAAAGTGCCGCTCAGAGGTAAAACAACCCAACTCAACTGCATGAATAATTTCCTGGAAGAGTAGAAGAGTTTAAATAAATGCTACCATAATAAAAAAAAAGCACCTTTTTAAGAGGAAATTTAAACTTTTTTTTTTAGGTTTGAAAAGCTATCAATAAAAGACTCTTTTTTAATTATATTTCACTTTTTTTTTTATTAGCTCGAATTTTAGCTGCGATTTGAAAACTTCTACGTTATTATTGTTTAATGTTGTTATAATTTCAAACTTCAATAAAATGAGCTTTTCATATTCACCAAAAAAATTAAACTTTCTAATTAGCTATGAAACTTAAATATTTAAACAAGATGGATGATCATGAATAATTATTTTAGTAATAATTAGTTAAGTCATTCATAAATGATTATTTTAATAATAATCAGTTAAGTCAATCAGAAATGATTATTTTAGTAATAATTAGTTAGGTTGATAATGAATGATTATTTTTATTATTAATCAGTTAAGTCGTTCATGAATCATTATTTTTATTATTATCAGTTAAGTCGATCATGAATGATTATTTTAATAATAATCAGTTAAGTCGATCGCAAATGATCATTTTAGTAATAATTGGTTAGATTGATCATGAATGATTATTTTAATAATAATCGGTTAAGTCGATCATGAATGATCATTTTAGTAATTATTGGTTAGGTTGATCATGAATGATTATTTTAATAATAATCAGTTAAGTCGATCATGAATGATCATTTTAGTAATTATTGGTTAGATTGATCATGAATAATTATTTTAATAATAATCAGTTAAGTCGATCAAAAATGATTATTTTAGTAATAATTAGTTAGGTTGATAATTAATGATTATTTTTATTAATAATC
Organism: Ryuthela nishihirai; assembly: GCA_038380435.1. Taxonomy (NCBI): domain Eukaryota; kingdom Metazoa; phylum Arthropoda; class Arachnida; order Araneae; family Heptathelidae; genus Ryuthela; species Ryuthela nishihirai. The sequence continues at coordinate 50,372,578 of JAWZYU010000021.1, forward strand.
AGTTAAGTCGTTAATGAATCATTATTTTTATTGTTAATCAGTTAAGTCGATCATGAATCATTATTTTAATAATAATCAGTTAAGTCGATCGTAAATGATCATTTTTGTAATAATTGGTTAGATTGATCATGAATGATTATTTTAGTAAAAATTAGTTAAATTTATCATGATTATTTTAGTAATAATTTGTTGTCCATCATGAACGATTATTTTAGAAATAATTATTAAAATCGATCATGAATGATTATTTTATTAATAATTAGTTGTCCATCATGAAAGATTATTTTAGCAATAATTAGTTAAGTCAATGATGAACGATTATTTTAGTAATAATCAGTTACGTCGATCATGAATGATTATTTTAGTAATAATTGGTTAATTCGATCATGAATAATTATTTAATAATTATTAGTTAAGTCGATCGTGAATGATTATTTAGTGCTGATTAGTTAAGTCGATCATAAAGATTTTTAGTAATAATTAGTTAAATCCATCATGAATGATTACTTAATAATTATTTGTCGATCATGAATGATTATTTTAGTAAAAATCAGTTGTCCTCATGAACGATTATTTTAGCAATAATTAGTTAAAACGACCATGGATGATTGTTTTAGTAATAATTATTTAAGTCAATCATGAACGATTATTTTAGTAATAATTAGTTACTTCGATCATGAATGATTATTTTAGTAATAATTGGTTAATTCGATCATGAATATTTATTTTAGTAATAATTAGTTAAGTCGATTATGAAGGATTATTTAGTACTGATTAGTTAAGTCTATCATGAAGAATTTTTAGTAATAATTAGTTAGATCAATCGTGTATGATCATTTAATGTAGCATATGATTACTGTGTATATCTAATATACAGGGTGGTTATAATTAAACTGACAGTACTCAGAGCGATGTAGAGAAGGATCTACGCGACGAATCACAGCGAAAAGTGGTGAATACCTTAATAAGAACATGGGGTAGAGATTTGGCGAATAAAAAAAAACATTAGTTGTTAAAATTAGCCACCAGTTGGCGTGGGTGCGCTAAAAACGTGATAGAACATGCTAATTTATCGTGATATTACAGCCAATCACACATGAGAGCGTCATGAGGCACACTATAAAATGTGATGTCTTCCCTGTAATCGCTAGAAGGAACCATGGGTACTGCAAGAAGGACCGAGCTTTGCTATTGAAACTCTTTTACAAAACGGCAGTAATACCGCTGCTGCATTACGCGAATATCATCGCCTGAAAAATATCAGGAAAGAACCTTTGTCGCTAAATGGACTGAAGAATATGATACCGAAATTCGAAGAAACAGGCGAGTTGGGTGTGACTCTGGGTAGAGGGCCAGCGGCACGTTGCAGCTGGGTTGGGTTGCTTTACCTCTGAGCGGCACTTTTTGCACACCATGGGCTAAATGGCCAGGTCACATGGACCCCGAAAGTTCAGAGAAGGTTGGGGGAGGGGACCACTGGAACAGCTGTTGGGAGACAGATGGTAGCCTCCCGTCAAGGCCATCCAGTGTGTTCTTTAACGTGCACAGGGTATGGCTCTCCCGCACACGGGGCCACGGCTTAACGTCCCATCCGACGGACGGCGGCCTTTCCAAGCCCATCGGTGTCCCCTACTGACCGTGGGCAGGGCGGGGAATTTTGCGGAGATAAATCTCAACGCTGACCCAGCTGGGACTCGAACCTGGGAACTACAGATTACGAGCCTGGCGCGCTACCGACTGAGCCACCCCCGCCCCGCACGTTGCAGAAAGCAATGTGGAAGACGTCGCACTTACCGTTGCAGAAATCCAGTCGCAATCGGAGCTACCCGTAGTTAATATGAGACAGGTATCCCAGCAACTGCAAATTCCGTGGTCAACTGTCCGTAAAATTATACGGTCCATCCTGAAATGGTATCCTTATAAAATTCATAAAATGCAGCAGCTGCAACCACGTGACCCTGAACAGCGCACCGACTTCGTTTTGCGATTTCTGACGAGGATGCAGCTAGACGACATGTGGCTTTCGAAAGTCTTATGAACCGATGAGACGCATTTTTCCCTACATGGAGCAGTGAATATGCACAACTGTCGAATATGGGGACCTACACATCTGCATGCTGTGCATGATGTGCCCCTACACTCCGACTATGTAACTCTATGGTACGTGTTTACCGCAAACTTTATAATTGAACCATTTTTCGTTGAGGAGATTATGCCTCAAGGCCACGTGCATCGATCGGTGAATAGACCACGTTACACAAATCTTCACCACAAGATTATTCCGGCCTTGCAAGGGTTGGGTTGGGTTGTTTTACCTCTGAGCGGCACTTTTTTGCACACCATGGGCTAAATGACCAGGTCACATGGACCCCGAAGACTCAGAGAAGGTTGGGGGAGGGGACCCACTGGAACAGCTGTTGGGAGACAGATGGTAGCCTCCCGTCAAGGCCATCCAGCGTGTTCTTTAACGTGCACAGGGTATGGCTCTCCCGCACACGGGGCCACGGCTTAACGTCCCATCCGACGGACGGCGGCCTTTCCAAGCCCATCGGTGTCCCCTACTGACCGTGGGCAGGGCGGGGAATTTTGCGGAGATAAATCTCAACGTTGACCCAGCTGGGACTCGAACCTGGGAACTACAGATTACGAGCCTGGCGCGCTACCGACTGAGCCACCCCCGCCCCGGCTTTGCAAGAAAGAAATTGCTTAGACTCCATAACCTTTATGCAGGATGGGGGCGCCACCCCATATTGCACGTACGGCAACGCAATTGTTGCGTACCACATTTGGTGAGGACAGAATAATTTCTCAAACGTTTTCCAATGTTTGGACACCACGTTCCCCCGACCTAAACCCATGCGATTTTTGGTTATGGGGCTATTTGAAAAGGAGAGGCAACGTTGAATTGCTTGCTGAACTAAAGGCAAGAATAACACAGCATGTTACAACCATTCCCTGAGACATGTTTCAAGCAACTGTGGACCATTCTGTATGGGGCGGGGGTGGCTCAGTCAGTAGCGCGCCAGGCTCGTAATCTGTAGTTCCCAGGTTCGAGTCCCAGCTGGGTCAGCGTTGAGATTTATCTCCGCAAAATTCCCCACCCTGCCCACGGTCAGTAGGGGACACCGATGGGCTTGGAAAGGCTGCCGTCCGTCGGATGGGACGTTAAGCCGTGGCCCCGTGCGCGGGAGAGCCATTCCCTGTGCACATTAAAGAACACGCTGGATGGCCTTGACGGGGGGCTACCATCTGTCTCCCAACAGCTGTTCCAGTGGGTCCCCTCCCCCAACCTTCTCTGAGTTTTCGGGGTCCATGTGACCTGGCCATTTAGCCCATGGTGTGCAAAAAAGTGCCGCTCAGAGGTAAAACAACCCAACCCAACCATTCTGTATTACGTTTCCAGCATGTTTTGCATACGAATGGTTCACATATTGAGAGTTGTTGTTTTGGGTTGTTTTACCTCTGAGCGGCACTTTTTTGCACACCATGGGCTAAATGGCCAGGTCACATGGACCCCGAAGGCTCAGAGAAGGTTGGGGGAGGGGACCCACTGGAACAGCTGTTGGGAGACAGATGGTAGCCTCCCGTCAAGGCCATCCAGCGTGTTCTTTAACGTGCACAAGGTATGACTCTCCCGCACACGGGGCCACGGCTTAACGTCCCATCCGACGGACGGCGGCCTTTCCAAGCCCATCGGTGACCCCTACTGACCATGGGCAGGGCGGGGAATTTTGCGGAGATAAATCTCAACGCTGACCCAGCTGTGACTCGAACCTGGAAACTACAGATTACGAGCCTGGCTCACATATTAAGAATCTTAATTTGTAAAATAAAGGCTATGTTTGTTCAACTTGGTATTTTCAAGGTTCAAGGTTCAAAGTGTTATAAATATGGTGAAATTAGCCTCCAGAGAAGGGGCTCCCCTACAACAGTCACAACGGAATAGTGAGATAGCGGATGCAGAAGAATCTGCCTCTCAGCTATCCCTCAAAAAAAAAGGCTCTATTCAGGACAATGTAAAATGTAGGGCATTAGACCTTACAGAGGAGGCCAATGTTCTGAAAGAAGTCACTGGCCATACAGAAGCACTCTCGTTGCAGCTTCGCATTGTCGTTGTTGCCAAGAAGAGTGGTAATGGTGTGGTCAGTGGTTCCGATAGCATGAAGCTCCCGAACAAAACTTCTCGTTCGGCACTGTAGCGGCAGCAGTTGAGCAGAATGTGTGTGATACAGTCTCAGGTGTGCTGCAAGTAGCACAGTCTGGGCTGTAAACTCTGCCAAGAGTGTGAAGTGTAGAGTTGCTGTAGATGACACCAACTCGGAGACGATGAAGGAGGGTCTCTTCAGATCTGCGGAGATTACCGAGGTTAGGAGCAGTGAGAGAAGATTCAACCAGATACCTGAATGAGGAACAGTTGCTGTCCTTCTGCCACTGAGCAAGACGAAACTGGCTCACCAGATGTGAGACAGAGCTCTTGCAGTCGCTGAGAGAGAGAGGGTAATTAGTTGCACACCTCTGACTCTCCAGCGCTTCCTTCACGGTGTGATCAGCGAGCTCATTGTCAGGTATTCCAACATGGGAAGGGATCCACTGGAAATGGACCGTGATTCCAGCAGAAGTGACCATGGTGCAAGTCTCCATGATCTTCTGGATGAGGAAGGGGTTGCAGCTCTTGCTGTCTCGTTTCTGGAGAGCTTCCAAGGCTGACTTACTGTCTTAGAGGATGACAAAGTTGCCACTCTCGAGGCTGAAGATGAAAAGTACAGCCTCAAAAATAGCATGAAGCTCTGCACAGGTGGAGGAGGTTAGATGCGGGAGACGGAAACCTCTGGCGATGCCAGTATCGGGGATGGCAAAGGCAGCACGTTGCCTCTCCCAGTCCACAGATCCATCAGTGTAGACCTCAGTACATCTCTCATATTGTTCAGTGACATGGGAGGTCGAGAGAAGTCTGATGGCCAATGGATCAGAGTCGCTCTTCCGACCAAGTGAAGGGATAGTGACATTGATCATAAGATCACTGTTCCTCCAGGGTGGGAGGTTGGGGAAGAGAGTATTGCCAGCACCCAGCATCAGTCCCTGCCGGTTCGTGCATCTGGAGTTGGCAGGAAGTCCTCGGTCATAGAAGTCCTTGGCGGACAGGACGATGGCAGAGTGAGGCCTGTCATGCAACTTTCTGAGAAGCTCATGGTTAGTGTGCAGGGAATGGAGCCTCGAGAGATGACACAGTATATCTCTCTTCCAGTGCAGGTGGAAAGGCATGTCATCAGCCTCTGCAATGACAGATGCATTAGGTGTGTTAGGGCAAAGTCCGAGGCAGATTCGCAGAGATATAGTGTGGACAGTTGCCAACTTGCTGAGCAGTGTATCAGAGGCATTGCACAGAAGGTGACCACTGTAGTTGATGCGGGAGAGGATCAAGTGCTGGTACAAGACCAGGAGGGTCTTGCAGGAACTTCCCCAGTCGGTACCAGCAAGAAAAGACAGTATATTTCTCTGTGCAGTGGCAATTCTCTTAAGATGCTGGATGTGAGGCCCCCAGCTCAGCCTGCTGTCCAGAACCACACAAAGGAACTTATGCTGATGGACGGCTTTGATGTGATCTGGCCCAAGCAAGAAGTCAGGGAAGGTGGGTGGAAGGCCTCTCCTCGTGAGAACCATGGCCATAGTCTTATCAGTAGAAAGAGTGAGGCTTAGGTTTTCTAAGAACTTGACGACCGTGTCTACAGCTCATTTCAGCACGAATTCCCCTTCTTCTGAAGCAGGCAAAGTGTGGAAGCTCAGGACAACGTTCCCAGGTAAGGGGAATTCATTGAAGGTAAGGACTACCTTCCTATGGGGAATCTTGTTGACCTCAGAATCCGAGGGAAGATAGCAGTACATACAACGGGCCGTTGTCACTCTCTGATCCGAGAGGGCATCAAGGATCGCCTCATCAGTACGGGAGGTGTCAATACCTTCAATGAGGCCCTGTGGCAGGCAGTAAGAGACTGGGTAATCCACAGTTACGGGGATACCCAGAATGGAAGTGGTGCACAGAAGCTTCTCGGCAAGTTCGGGAGAGGTGACCTTGACGAGAAGGCTTCCCGTCTCCAAGTAATAAGCGTCCACAATCCGTGCCCCAATAATCTTCACAATCTCTGTGGAGATGGGGTTCAGGTTGTAGTAGCTCATGAGACGAGAGGAGGCCAAGATCACAATAAGAGGAATAGGCTTGGTGCCCTTCTTATGGTTGACCACGACGAAGCCGTCATCAGAGTCAACAGGTAGCTTCTGATCAACGTCCATCATATTGGAAATGTCGATGAGCGGCTGCTCAACCTCAGAAGTATCTGCTGAGGGTGGGCTGGCAGAGGAAGGGTCTGCAAAAACACTGTAATTGACACTTGACGGTGCAATGGCAGCACCAGCCACAGGGGCCCCAACAGATAAAACCGTGGCCGTGGACGCAGAGGTGACGGAAGAAGAGGTAGCTGGGGCACAGCCACTGGTGGAGGAGGTCTCTCCACTCACAGAAGCGGAAATGGCCCGGCTCTTCAGAAGAAACACTTGAGGGGCCTGAAGGAGGGCTGGCCGAAGGAGGGTCAGCTATAACATTGTAATTTTCAGTTGACGGTGCAATAGCAGCACCAACCGCGGGGGCCCCCCATGAGAAAAACCTCATGCCGTGGACACCGTGTTGACGTGAGAGGAAGTAGCTGGGGAAGGGCTTGTGGAGGAAGAGGTCTCTCCACTCACAGAAGCGGAATGGCCCAGCCCTTCAGAAGAAACGTCTGAGGGGCCAGCAGCAGGAACACAGGGAGACCGCAAGAGAGTCCTACCCCTGGGCACTGAGAGAGCGCGCGAGGGGTAACACAACTTATCAGGAGAACCAACGGAGGTTCTCCTCACCCTGGAGTAGGTCTGCAGGGCCTCTGAGTCAAGGCACAAAAGGCCTTTGCTGCAGTGGACCGCGACAATCTAGGGACAGTACCCTTAGCAGGAGGGTCTGAGGGCACAGAGTCAGGCGAGCTGACAGACCCTCCTTTCTTACGCTTAAATCCTGGGGGTGTACGAATCATACCCAGAGTCGAAGCAAGAGCACGAAAAAAAAATTAAAACTACAGTAGAGTAGAAAAAATCACTTACCAAAGTCAGCTGGAGAAACCCTTGAACAGCAACAGACAGGTGAAGACTCAGCCTAAGTGTCACCAAAGAAAGTAGTTGGGTTGTTTTACCTCTGAGCAGCACTTTTTTGCACACCATGGGCTAAATGGCCAGGTCACAAGGACCCCGAAGGCTCAGAGAAGGTTGGGGGAGGGGACCCACTGGAACAGCTGTTGGGAGACAGATGGTAGCCTCCCGTCAAGGCCATCCAGCGTGTTCTTTAACGCGCACAGGGTATGGCTGTCCCGCACAAGGGGCCACGGCTTAACGTCCCATGCGACGGACGGCGGCCTTTCCAAGCCCATCGGTGTCCCCTACTGACCCGTGGGCAGGGCGGGGAATTTTTTCGGAGATAAATCTCAACGCTGACTCAGCTGGGACTCGAACCTGGGAACTACAGATTACGAGCCTGGCGCGCTACCGACTGAGCCACCCCCGCCCCTCAAAGAAAGTAGTGTGTCAACTAAAGACCACTACAGACTCTGCTAAACAATACTGAACCAAAGAGTCGGCGAAAAAAAAATTACTCTAAGGTAAAGTCGGGAGCTCGAAAACGCACGTCTGTAGCTCTCAGTGGTCGCAGAGCAAAGGGCTTATTTATTTTCTTTTTTTTTAGCGCACCCTCGCCATCTGGTGGCACTAACACTAACTATTTTTTTGTTATTCGCAAATTCTCTACCCCATGTTCTTATTAAGGTATCCACTTACTTTTCGCCGTGATCCGTCAAGTAGATCCTTCTCTACATCGCTCTGAATAATGTCAGTTTAATTATAACCACCCTGTATATTAGATATTTGTCATTGATTATACTACACAACATGTGAACATCTTCATCGTAAAAAAAGTATATATTAACTATTATTTATCATTGGATACTAAGTTTATTTTAGTACTGATTAGTTATGTCACGTGATGTGAAGGTTGCCAGATCACTAATTTCTAAAAAAATCGTTGCCAGATATCTTTTCTGAATTCTGTAATTGACCATGGTGTTCGGATACTTTTTTGTGCGACTGTAGGTGGTCATATTATTTTGATACTAGATCGTGTGGGCTCACTCACGGAAATATTGAGCGTGTGCAGTTACCGTTCACAGCAAACTGGAACGGGTGCAGTAACTGCACACGCTCCAGTTTGCTGTGAACGGTAACTGAAGCGTGTACAGTTGCTGTACACGCTCCAGATATTTCTCCTGAATTCTGTAATCACGTGACATGAAGGTTGCCAGATCACTCATTTCTAAAAAAATCGTTGCCAGATATTCTTTCTGAATTCAGTTATCAACCATAGTGTTCGGATACTTTTTTGAGCGACTGTAGGTGGTCATATTATTTTGATACTAGATCGTGTGGGCTCACTCACGGAAATATTGAGCGTGTGCAGTTACCGTTCACAGCAAACTGGAGCGTGTGCAGTAACTGCACTCGCTCCAGTTTGCTGTGAACGGTAACTGGAGCATGTACAGTTGCTGCACACGCTCCAGATATTTTTCCTGGATTCTGTAATCACGTGACACGAAGGTTGCCAGATCACTAATTTCTAAAAAAAACGTTGCCAGATATTTTTTCTGAATTCTGTAACCAACCATAGTGTTCGGATATTTTTTTTGAGCGACTGTACTAATGAAATATTACTATTTGCGAATTAGTGTTTCGAACTTCGACAATTAAATGTACCAAAGTAGGAAAACAAAAAACTTAATTTTAAAATTTCAACTTGTCTTTGAAAACGAATACCCATGTTCTCCAGAGGCGACGTGTTATTATTCTTCATGTTCTTATTCCAAACTCTTGGTTAAAAATAACAAGCCGATCCATATATTATCCACATTGCAAATATCATCACGGATATAAGTTTGACATCACTGATATAACAGCTTGTGGCTCGAGATAAGCGCATACAACAGAAGAAAAACAAGTAGCAGACTGGGCTTCGATTTTTTTCCGCCAGATCATCTCGGATGATCCCAAGGATCAGTCGGACGGATGGAAGAAGAAGGCAGAGCCTCGTGAAGGTGAGAAACGAGTCGAGCTGGCGGTAGTTCCGGCGTGACATCCTGTAACACACCCTTTCCATCATCTGCTTAGTTATGGCCGGGAAGCCCGATCAGCAGGGGAAGATGACGTTCTCGTCCATCGCTTCCAGAGTCTTGGAGAATAAAGAAAGCATCGCTGCTCTAAGTGTCTCAGGGAGACCTCCGATCGGTGATAAATGTGGTTGCTATGGCGTTCTCTCTTCCTCTCTCTCCCGGAGAGCAAATATGGAAGAGGAAGATTTGTTGAAAATAAGGACGAGATGATGTCGACTGTTTTTAAAAATTGAGGAAAGGGTAACGCTTGTCATTTGGTAAGTTTGAGAATGTGATATATTATTTTCTTATCGTCTTTCGAGTGGATATTCGTTCTTGGGTTATTATATGCGGGTATAAACGATATCAGCTTCTTGAAGGTCAGAGTTGGGATTCTGGGTTGAGTTGTTTTAATCTCTTTTTTTTTTTCTTTTTTCCCGCACAATAGATTATATAGCCAGATCACAAGACTCCAAGGACTCAGAGAATGTTGGGAGAAGATGAGCCACTGGACAGCTGTTAGGACACAGATGGCAGCCTCCCATCGAGGCTATTCAGTGTGTTCTTTAGTGTGCACAGCTATGGCTCTTCTGCACACGGCTTAACGTCCTATCCTACGGATGCGGTCTTTCGAAGGCCATGAATCTCCTCTTTCTGACCCAGGATAGGGTGGGATTTTTGTGGAGATAAATCTCAAGGAATTGCCAATCTCTGTTCACCCTAAAAAACACACTGGATAACGCTGACGAAAGGTTTCCATCTGTCTCCTAAGAGCTGGCCAGCGTATCACCTTCCCTCCTCCTTCTCCGAGTTCTTGAGGTCTTTGTTACTTTGCCATTTAGTCCATTGTGTGGGGGCGGGGGTGGCTCAGTCGGTAGCGCGCCAGGCTCGTAATCTGTAGTTCCCAGGTTCGAGTCCCAGCTGGATCAGCGTTGAGATTTATCTGCGCAAAATTCCCTGCCCTGCCCACGGTCAGTAAGGGACACCGATGGGCTTGGAAAGGCCGCCGTCCGTCGGATGGGACGTTAAGCCGTGGCCCCGTGTGCGGGAGAGCCATACCCTGTGCACGTTAAATAACACGCTGGATGGCCTTGACGGGAGGCTACCATCTGTCTCCCAACAGCTGTTCCAGTGAGTCCCCTCCCCCAACCTTCTCTGAGCCTTCGGGGTCCATGTGACCTGGCCATTTAGCCCATGGTGTGCAAAAAAGTGCAGCTCAGAGGTAAAACAACCCAAACAACCCAGCCCATTGTGTGCAAAAAAAAAAACCGTTCAGAGGTAAAACAATCTAACCTTTTTTCCAAAAGCATATTTTAGAAGTTATGGCATCTATTTGTTTCTGTTTGCTAGCATAATTCGAGAACATCAAGATGTCCCAGAATCTGATAAACGCAATGGATAAAATCTTGTTGACGTCCCTGTGCCGAAGATTTTGCTTTTCTTTTCCTTTTTCTGCTGAGAATGCGTCACCACCAACATCCTCTTAAGTTTACAAGATGACACATATATTTCTCTCTTTCTAAAAAGTTTGCTTTTTCTAAAACATCTCTCAAGTTAAAGATTAAACCTGCTTTATCAATGTCTACACTGATGTGATTTAGCTGAAGTCAACTCCCGTACTGAACAGCTGGAACGGTATTTTATTTGTGGAATTTTTATAGTGATTACACTTTTCCACCTTTGATGTTTTCAGTAGAAGCAAAACATTAGTTTTTTTTTTTTTGTCGCAACGTCATTTCACCTGACCGTGTTTTATGTTTGCTGGCTGTAGCGAAAGCAAAGAACTCATGGAAGACATCTTGTCAACAACGGCAAAGCAAAAGTTTCGTAAGGACATTCGTTCGCTCCTTCCAAATAAAAAGCTACTTTCGGAAAATAAATATTTTACGACGTGTAGATTTATGGTACTAGAAAAATTACTTTTTCGATATTTTCTAAGTGATATGCTTTCCTCGGGTATAACCTTTTTGAATAACTAGTGATCTCTATGTGGATGTTCCCAACTGTGATTGTTTTCAACATATGAATAATAATAGAAATGAGACTTTCTCGATTTCTTCAACATAAAATTCTTTTATAATAGAATGTCAATGTAAAATTCGTTCAGTTTTATTTGTATTGAGAGGGGGGAATTGCCCCCAGGAGGGCACAGCATTCCACAATGATGGTTTCACGACAAATTTGCTATTATGGAATACATTTTATAATCACGGCCTTGGGTTTCACTTTAAATAACTGCTTATGCTATGAGTTGGGTTGTTTTATCTCTGAACGGTACAGTCGCTCAAAAAAATATCCGAAAACTATGGTCGATTACGGAATTCAGAAAAAATATCTGGCAACGATTTTTTTTAGAAATTAATGATCTGGCAACCTTCGTGTCACGTGACACGAAGGTTGCCAGATCACTAATTTTTTGAGCGACTGTAGGTGGTCATATTATTTTGATATTAGATCGTGTGGGCTCACTCACGGAAATATTGAGCGTGTGCAGTTACCGTTCACAGCAAACTGGAGCGTGTGCAGTAACTGCACACGCTCCAGTTTGCTGTGAACGGTAACTGGAGGGTGTACAGTTGCTGTACACGCTCCAGATATTTTTTCTGAATTCTGTAATCACGTAACACGGAGTTGCCAGATCACTAATTTCTAAAAAAAATCGTTGCCAGATATTTTTTTCTGAATTCTGTAATCAATTACAGTGTTCGGATATTTTTTTGAGCGACTGTACATGACTTCTTCATTTATGTTATACCAAAATATTTCAGTCCCATTGTTCTACTAAATTTTCCTTTATTTATTTAATAATATTATATTATTTAATATTAATAATATTAATTTATTTTTTACCTACACTATGACTCCCTTTCAAGTTTGTACAGTCGCTCAAAAAAATATCCGAAAACTATGGTCGATTACAGGATTCAGAAAAAATATCTGGCAACGATTTTTTTTAGAAATTATGATCTGGCAACCTTCGTGTCACGTAACTACAGAATTCAGGAAAAATATCTGGAGCGTGTACAGCAACTGTACACGCTCCAGTTACCGTTCACAGCAAACTGGAGCGTGTGCAGTTACTTCACACGCTCCAGTTTGCTGTGAACGGTAACTGCACATGCTCAATACTTCCGTGAGTGAGCCCACACGATCTAGTATCAAAATAATATGACCACCTACAGTCGCTCAAAAAAATATCCGAACACTATGGTTGATTACAAAATTCAGAAAAAATATCTGGCAACGATTTTTTTTAGAAATTAGTGATCTGGCAACCTTCGTGTCACGTGACACGAAGGTTTCCAGATCCCTAATTTCTAAAAAAAATTGTTGCCAGATATTTTTCCTGAAATTTGCAATCGACTATAGTGTTTGGATATTTTTTTGAGCGACTGTACCGACTTATAGCCAATTATCCCATTATTGCAAAGCGAAACATGGTTTTAAGAAGTAAACCATAAAATAAACTTTAGAAATGATTTCTACCATACATTCTCAATATTTTGCCTTTCTCTGCATACCTGCGAACTCTGACGTTGTCTCTTGACACACCTGACAGATAAACAATGAACCTGTCCACATTCACTCGAGCGTTACCGTAGCAACAACGACAGAAGGCGCTTGTCTTAAGTAATGTTGCCAATCTTTTTACATAAATTGTTAAAATTCGAGTTAATATTGGCTAGGTGTGTTAATGAGACCTGACAAAAAAGAAATGCATATAATTGGTTAGGAATTCCTTTGATTCTTTACCTCGACATCGGTAAACAAATGCTTCAATTCATTTTGAAATATATATCAGAAAGACAAAGATATTTAAAGCTTAGAATTCTGCTTTGTGAATAGAAACAAAAACATCCTTTGCAAAGAAAATGATGCTATGAAAACGCCAATAACTTTATCGTTCATATCTAGCAGTAGGCGATTTAAAAAAGGAAAGTTAAGGAAAAGATCATTCCCTGTATCGTTACCGCCGCTTTCTTCGCCAGCTTGACTCCCTCTATAGCTCTCAAAACGTCTCCATTATTGGAGGGGCAACTTCCTTCGAACCTGTCTTTTCAAATAAGCGCACGTCTGTTGGCTTCGGAGCACGCGACTCCACAGTACATTCTGCTTAAGGAGAAGCTCTCTTCTCAACAAAAAGAAGAAGATAGGCTCGAAATCGATAGATGCATATTTTTTTTTTGTTTTATAATAAAAGGGATTTTTTTTTCTTTCTCTATCTTGAAATGACCTGCCGAAACACTCACTTCGGAAGCAATTGAGCTGCTGCAAGAAGGGTGCTAAAGGATAGGCGACTGAAAACTAAAGAATTATCAGCGAGGTGTGGACTTTCAAAAACCACGGTGCTTCGAATTTTACACGACCATTTTGATGTGAAGGAAGTGAGTGCAAGATGGGTCCCAAAACTTTTGAGTGTTGTACAGTCGCTCAAAAAAGTATCCGAACACCATGGATGATTACAGAATTCAGAAAAAATATCTGACAACGATTTTTTTTTAGAAATTAGTGATCTGGCAACCTTCGTGTGACACGAAGGTTGCCAGATCACTAATTTCTAAAAACAATGTACTGAATTTTTAGCACTGTGTGAGGGGCAAGAAAAAGAAGTGATTCAATTGTCATGGGAGATGAAACTATGGAGATGATCCCCTGTCTAAACGGAATTTATGGAGTAGCATAGTAAAATATTAATCCTAGATCACCATGGCCAAAAAAAAGCAAAAGTGACACAATCCCAAAAACGATCATAGCCAACATCTTTTGAGATTTCTCAGGGGACTCTGCTAGTCGACTTTAAGGAACGAAATATTACAGTTACTGGTGAATACTACGTGCCATTAATGTACAAATTGAAGGATATCGTCAAAGAGAAACGCAGAGGAAAGCTATCCCGGGGAGTGAGGTTATTGCACGACAATGCGCCAGTGCACACTTCAGTTGCTGCGAAGGCTGCTATTCAGTAATGTAGTTTCCAGGATTGGGGCGGGGGTGGCTCAGTCGGTAGCGCGCCAGGCTCGTAATCTGTAGTTCCCAGGTTCGAGTCCCAGCTGGGTCAGCGTTGAGATTTATCTCCGCAATAATTCCACGCCCTGCCCATGGTCAGTAGGGGACACCGATGGGCTTGGAAAGGCCGCCGTCCGTCGGATGGGACGTTAAGCCGTGGCCCCGTGTGCGGGAGAGCCATACCCTGTGCACGTTAAAGAACACGCTGGATGGCCTTGACGGGAGGCTACCATCTGTCTCCCAACAGCTGTTCCAGTGGGTCCCCTCCCCCAACCTTCTCTGAGCCTTCGGGGTCCATGTGACCTGGCCATTTAGCCCATGGTGTGCAGAAAAGTGCCGCTCAGAGGTAAAACAACCCAACCCAGTTTCCAGGAATTAAATCACCCACCATACAGCCCTGACCTAACAGTACGACTGTATACCCTAGCGACTATTATTTGTTTTCAAAATTGGAGTCGGATCTGCATGGGAAAAAAATTACAAGTGATGAAGAAGTCATTTCTGCCATTTTGGACCATTTTAAAGACAAAAATTCAGATTATTTTTTCAATGGTATAGAAAAGTTAATTAGCCGTTCTAAAAAATGTATTGAAATAAAGGGTGATTATATCGAAAAATAAAAAATATTGTTTGATTCTATTACCTCGTTAATACCCTTGGGCCGGAAACTTTTGGACCTTACTAGGTATACAGGGTGTCTCAAAGATATAGGTACAAACTTTTAGGGAAGGTAGATAACATCTAAAGGAATGAGAATTGCATAGGAACCCATAACCGGAAACGTCACCGTAAGTCAATAGGCGGCGCTATTCATCAGTTCGCTAGAGGGGAAATTTCGGATTTCCTCATTCGAGCGGTAGTCGGCTAGGTATTCGAACAGGGAGCAAGCAAAGGGTTCGAGCAAAGGTTCGAACAGGGAACAAGCAAAGGGTTAGAGCAAAGGTTCGAACAGGGTTCGAGCAAAGGTATTCGAACAGGGAGCTGACAGACATGCACTTAGTGTATGGAATAGCTGAGGGCAACGGACGAGCCGCTCAACGAATTTATCAAGAACGCTTCCCACACAGATATGTACCGGGCCACCGTTTGTTTGCGCGTGCGCATCAAAATTTGTGCGATTATGGGTTATTAAGAGGTAGCAGAAGTGAGGGAAGGCCATCTAGTACGCCATTTGTAATAATTGTGTCCAATAAATGTTTTCCCATTAATCACTGTCTTGTGTCCTTTCAGATCTTGTACCTCTGCTACTACTTTCCCATGACGTTTCCGGTTATGGGTTCCTATGCAATTCTCATTCCTTTAGATGTTATCTACCTCCCCTAAAAGTTTGTACCTATGTTTTTGAGGCACCCTGTATATATATATAATATAATCTACGTATATATATATAATATATACATATATATATATATATATATATATACGTAGATTATATATATATTATATATATAATATATACGTAGATTATATATATATTAATTATAGTATATATTATTCATAATATATGCTATATATATTATATATAATAGTATATATATTATATATAATATATATACGTAGATTATATATATATTATATATAATAGTATATACATTATATATAATATATATATATACGTAGATTATATATATATTATTTATAGTATATATTATATATAATATATACTATAAATCAATCGGTGCTTACGGCAACTCTTGATTTCTAAGACAATCATTCCGACCTTTATTTGATTCTGAAAGATATCTGAAAATTCTTCATATTTCTGCTTGAAATAGTCATATTCGCCATTTTTAGCTATTCAGCACAGTTTGGTCAAATTTCACCTTTGACCTCAAAGGATCCATCGCATCCAAACTTTGACAAACTTTCTGAAATCCATGACTCAGAATTCCTCTAGATACAATCGCTCAAAAAAAAAATATCCGAATAATATTGGTTGATTACAGAATTCAGAAAAAAATATCTCGCAACTTTTTTTTTAGAAATTAGTGACCTGGCAACCTTCGTGTCCCGTGACACGAAGGTTGCCAGGTCACTAATTTCTAAAAAAAAAAAAGTTGCCAGATATTTTTTTCTGAATTCTGTAATCAACCAATATTGTTCGGATATTTTTTGAGCTACTTACCAATAATTAGTCCCCCTAACATCAGTAGATCTACTTTTGACCTTTGACTTGGAAGAACCCATTACATCCAAAATTTTACATTTCTCAGCTCTACGATCCATAATACCCCCAGGAACCAATTTTTAGCTCTCTAACACTAACAGATCTATATTTGACCTTTCACCTCGAAGGACACCCCGGATTCCAACCGAGTTCTACAACCCGAAACACCCCGGTCACCAATTTTCACATTTCTAGCACTCGTAGATCAAGGTTTGACCTCTGTGCGACCTCTATTTGACCTTGAAGGACACGTCGGAAGTCAGATTTCGGGTTTTTCCCGAGAGCTACGACTCGGATTACTCCTAGGTGCAAATTTTCAGAGTTCTACCATTTTCACGTCATAGTTAGAGTTGGGTTGTTTTACCTCTGAACGGCAGTTTTTTGCACACCATGGGCTAAATGGCCAGTCACAAGGACCCCGAAGGCTCAGAGAAGGTTGGGGGAGGGGACCCAATGTAACAGCTGTTGGGAGACAATTGATAGCCTCCCATCAAGGCCATCCAGCGTGTTCTTTAACGTGCACAGGGTATGGCTTTCCCACACACGGGGCCACGGCTTAACGTCCCATCCGACGGACGGCGGTCTTTCCAAGTCCATCGGTATCCCCTACTGACCGTTAGCAGGGCAGGGAATTTTGCGGAGATAACTGTCAATGCTGACCCAGCTGGGACTCGAACCTGGGAACTGCAGATTACGAGCCTGGCGCGCTACCGACTGAGCCATCCCCGCCCCTTAAAATAAGAGTGAGTCAGCCTTTTAGTCAATCACTCACAATCGTTTACATATCTACACTAGACATATAATTATTAAAATAAACTCTTATTGGCTATGAAAGTTTTTTGTCGATATAGTGTATGCATTTTGTAGTTAGTACTATTTTCAGTGTGTCGTCCTCGCGGCCTAGTGGTCAGCGCACTTGCCTACAGATCAAAGGGACCCAGGTTCGAGCCCTGGGTAAGACACGGATGTTTGTGTTGCCTATCTGCTGAGGTCCTGCCTTCCTCACAGGTCTTCTTGATGTCGTATTCAACTGACAGGCTCCTGTCAGACCTCTGTACAGTCGCTCATAAAAGTATCCGAACACAATGGTTGATTACAGAATTCTGAAAAAATATCTCGCAACGATTTTTTTTAGAAATTAGTGATCTGGCAACCTTCGTGTCACGTGATTACAGAATTCATGAAAAATATCTGGAGCGTGTACAGTTTCTGTACACGCTCCAGTTACCGTTCATAGCAAACTGGAGCGTGTGCAGTTACTGCACACGCTCCAGTTTGCTGTGAACGGTAACTGCACACGCTCAATATTTCCGTGAGTGAGCCCACACGATCTAATATCAAAATAATATGACCACCTACAGTCGCTCAAAAAAGTATCCGAACGCTATGGTTGATTACAGAATTCAGAAAAAATATCTGGAAACGATTTTTTTTAGAAATTAGTGATCTGGCAACCTTCGTGTCACGTGACACGAAGGTTGCCAGGTCACTAATTTCTAAAAAAAAAAGTTGCCAGATATATTTTCTGAATTCAATTGTCAACCACAGTGTTCGGATACTTTTTTGAGCGACTGTACCAAGCAAGCTGCTTCAGAAGGAATTTAATTAAAAAAAATTATATTTATTATCCTACTAGTTTGGGACATGGAGTTGCTCAAGTCAGTAGCGGTCATGTTAGTAATCTGATGTTTCCAGAACTGAATAAGAATTCTGCCAGAGTTGAGATTTTCTCCGTCTCCGTTAACTACTACTTAGACTTGGGTGAGAGAGAGGACATCCATGCGCTTAAAAAAGGCTATCGTCCGCTTCATGAGACGTTAAACCATGATCCCTTGTATAGAATTGGGTTGGGTTGTTTTACCTCTGAGCGGCACTTTTTTGCACACCATGCGCTAAATGGCCAGGTCACATGGACCCCGAAGGCTCAGAGAAGGTTGGGGAAGGGGACCCACTGGAATAGCTGTTGGGAGACAGATGGTAGCCTCCCGTCAAGGCCATCCACGTGTTCTTTAACGTGCACAGGGTATGGCTCTCCCGCACACGGGGCCACGGCTTAACGTCCCATCCGACGGACGGCGGCCTTTCCAAGCCCATCGGTGTCCCCTACTGACCGTGGGCAGGGCGGGAAATTTTGCGGAGATGAATCGCAACGCTAACCCAGCTGGGACTCGAACCTGGGAACTACAGATTACGAGCCTGGCGCGCTACCGACTGAGCCACCCCCGCCCCTCCCTTGTATAGAGAAAGCATACCCTCTGCATGTTAAAGAGCACACTGGATGGCTTGACGAGAGGCTTCCATCTGTCTCCTAACAGTTTTTTCATTGGATCTCTCTTCCCCAAACTTCTCTGTGACCTTGGTGTCCTTGTGACCTAGCCATTCAGCCCATTGTGTGTGAAAAAATAGCTCAGAGGAAACACAATCCAATTCAATCTTGGGGGTCATTGTGATCTAGGTATTGAACCCTATAGACAGAAAAGTGCGACTCAGATGTAACACAATTCAATTAGTTTATATCTTTATAATTTTAATTTCATAAGAGTACATATTAATAAAGATGATATTTTTAACACTTTCCCAACTATGTGCGTTTAGTTTTAATAAATAAATAAATAATGGACTTGGAAAGGTCACCGTCTATCGAATGGGACGTTAAGCCGTGGCTCCGTGTACGGGAGAGTCATATCCTGTGCATGTTAAAGAACACACCTAATGGCCTTGACGGGAAGCTTCCATCTGTCTCCCTACAGCTGTTCCAGTGGGTCCCCTCCCCCAACCTTCTCTGAACTTTCGGGGTTTTTGTGACCTGGATTTTTATCCCATTGTGTGCAAAAAAATGCCACTCAGAGGTAAAACAACCTCCATCAGTCCTTTGACCCCTACATTGTGTAGATTTCGGGAAGTAACTTTTTTTAAGAAATAAATGTGAATTTTATTTTTTTAGGTACTATTAACAACCCTTTTGGCAAATGATGAGATGAACTTTTTCATTCGAGCTGTTGATGAGACTGGTAGTAGAGTAGGTTTGGTTATAAACAGAGAGAAAACTAAAGTGATTAAAATTCGTCAGGCAGGCTGTGATTCAGTTAATCTGAATGTTTGCAGTCTTGAGCAGGTGTCACAGTTTAATTATCTTGGGAGCTATGTAACAGATAATGGTGATGTGCGGCATGAGATTAACAGACGAATAGTGATTGCTTCCGGGACTTTTAAGAATCTATGGAGATTGTGGAAAAATAGGCATATACGCCTAAAGACAAAAATTAGACTGTATAATAGTTTGGTTCTTTCTAGGGTTAGTTATGGTAGTGAAACTTGGACACTTTGTAAACAAGATAACAGGAAACTAGATGCTTTTGATTCCAGATGCTTACGCAGTATCTTGGGCATTAGGTGGTTCAACTTTGTAACTAATGATGAGGTTAGGCAAAGGAGTTTGCAACCTCCTTTAAGCAGCATATTGTGCAGAGAGAGACTCCGTTGGTTTGGCCATGTTGCCCGTATGAATAATTATAGATTGGCGAATAGGGTTATGAACAGTGTGCCTAGAGGCCTCAGAAGGAGGGGGAGACCTAGGATGTGGTGGGCAGACAATGTCAAACAGGACCTTGTTAGAATTGGTGTGCAGTGGCCAGATGCAGTAGATGTAGCTCAGGGTAGATATGCTTGGAGAACTAAATTGCACGGTCTGGTTGGACCTCTGTAGCCCATGGCTGCTGGAGGAGGAGGAGGAGGAGGAGGTACTAATAAAACATAACAATCTCCATTTTTCGAATCATGTAATAGTTCAAATTTCTACCATTAGAGGGCCCTAATGGCGCAAAATAAACTTCATTCTCTTTTTAACCTATCACTGCAATGATTCTGCAGATCAACCAGTTATTTTTCTTATTTATCTTTCGTTCCGTTGGTCTTTTAAAAAGAAATAATCTTGCAAAATATGTATATTATACATGCATTTATTACTTCTTTCAGTTGGGACAGAAAAAAATTCTTCTGTGTTTGCGCAAAGATGAATTTTTATTGTCGTTAAGAATCAGTAAAAACTAATAATGAACTAATAATGAACTAATAATGAACGCTCCTTGAGAATTAAGAATATTTTTCCTTTCAATACGAGAGTTTTACCTAATCTCTCTTAATGAGTAAAGCACTTACTTATTTTTTTTAATTAACTACCATTCTATTCATCCATATTTTTTTCCTCTTATTCAATAAAGAAAACTTTTTAACAACAGAAGCGAATTCTTAAATATGGAGATAAAAAAATTCTTACTGCGTTCAATACACAAAAGCATCATCATAACAAAACCAAGATTTATTTCATAACCCACGACTATAATTAAAGAAACTCACCGAATATTAAAGAAGTTCGCCCTATTGGGAAAAAAGATCTTAACTATTAAAACCACGTGTTGCTGGGAACGTGTAACACGTAACCATGGAGACGAGTTGTTTCTTATCGATTACCTATGTCTGGATGGAGTTGGATATAAGCTGCAGATAGTTTCTCTTCGCCAGACTCGTTAACAGAGCTAATATTAATTCACACACATTATCACTTGCATTTAACTGGGAAATATAATCATTACTTAAAGACAATCGCATATTTTATGCAACGCTCATTAGCATCATCGTCCCAATTGAAAGAAAATAGTGGTTAAGTCAGCATTCAGGCAGTTTCAGAGGACCACTGGATCCTCCTGGTTTTGGTTTGCTTTACCTTTAAGCTGCACTTTTTTTGCACACCATGGACTAAATGGCCAGGTCACGAAGACCTCGAGGGCTCAGAGAAGGTTGAGGGAGGGAACCCACTGGAATAGCTGTTGGGAGACAGATGGTAGCCTCCCGTCAAGGCCATCCAGAGTGTTCTTTAACGTTGGGTTGTTTTACTTCTGAACGGCACTTTTTTGCACACCATGGGTTAAATGGCCAGGTCACAAGGACCCCGAGGGCTCAGAGAAGGTTGTGGGAGGGGACCCACTGGAATAGCTGTTGGGAGACAGATGGTAGCCTCCCGTCAAGGCCATCCAGAGTGTTCTTTAACGTTGGGTTGTTTTACTTCTGAACGGCACTTTTTTGCACACCATGGGTTAATTGGCCAGGTCACAAGGACCCCGAGGGCTCAGAGAAGGTTGTGGGAGGGGACCCACTGGAATAGCTGTTGGGAGACAGATGGTAGCCTCCCGTCAAGGCCATCCAGAGTGTTCTTTAACGTTGGGTTGTTTTACTTCTGAACGGCACTTTTTTGCACACCATGGGTTAAATGGCCAGGTCACAAGGACCCCGAGGGCTCAGAGAAGGTTGTGGGAGGGGACCCACTGGAATAGCTGTTGGGAAACAGATGGTAGCCTCCCGTCAAGGCCATCCAGCGTGTTCTTTAACGTGCACACGGTATGGCTCTCCTGCACAGGCTTAACATCCCATCCGACGGACGGCGGCCTTTCCAAACCCATCGGTGTCCCCTACTGACCGTGGGCAGGGAGTTTTGCGAAGATATATTTCAACGCTGACCCAACTGGGACTCGAACCTGGGAACTACAGATTACGAGCCTGGCGCGCTACCGACTGAGCCACCCAACCCCCAACCCCTCCCCCAAAAAAGGCAAGTAGTCACATTTTTTTTTCTCTGCAATAAATCGCCGAAACCATGGGGGGGGGGGAAACTTTAATGCCATTTCGTCTTTAAGTTATTTTCAAATATTCATCAATTTATTTACTCCATTTACTTTGCTTCTTACAAAAAACTGAAAAATAATTTGTTTTCCAACAAATTAGTTGTATCGTAAACAATAAAATTTTTATTCTTAGTAATAATGATTGTGCCGTCCCTGTGGTCGAGTGGTTAGCGTGCTTAGCTGCTGATCAAAGAGACCTGGGTTCGAACCTCGGGTAAGGCATGGATGTCTGTGTTGTCTTTCTGCTGAGATCTCACCTTCCTCACAGATCATTTATCTCCGCAAAACCCCCGTCTTGCCCTCGGTGAGTAGAGGACACCGATGGGGTAGATCGCCGTCCGTCGGATGGAACTTTAAGCCGTAGCTCAGTGTGCAGGAGAGTCACATTCTGAGCACGTTAGAAAACATTCTGGATGACCTTGACGGGAGGATACCATATCTTCTCTTACAACTCTCCAGTGCGTTCCCTCCCAACCTTCTCGGGGTTCTTGTGACCTAGCCATTTAGCTCACTGTTTGCAAAAAAAATGCCCCTCAGAGGTAAAACAACTCAACCCTCACAGATCCTCTATGGGATATGAAACTGATAGGCTCCTGTCAGACCTCTGTAGCAAGCAACTGCTTGAGAGGAAATTTAATAATAACTGTTGCAAAGGAGGCGTAGACTTTCAGTATCTGCCATCCTATGATTCAAGCAGACATCACCATCGTCTGCTGTAGACGAAAGCACTCGTGAAGCATCGGTGAGCAAATATTGTTCCTGCACTTGAGACTGACCCGAGCACTTAATTACCATATAACAGGCTACGGGTAAAACCGTATGGCTTGAAAGAGAGAGAGAGTTTGCAGATGTGACTAAAATAAAAACTAACTTGTTGGGTTGTTTTACGTCTGAGAAGTACTTCTTTGCACACAATGGGCTAAATGGTCAGGTCACAAGTACCCCGAAGGCTCAGAGAAAGTTGAGGGAGGGGACCCACTGAAACAGCTGTTGGGAGACAGATGGTAGCCTCCCGTCAAGGCCAACCAACGTGATTCCTTAACGTGCACAAGGTATAGTTCTACCGCCCACTGGCCACGGCTTAACGTCCCATCCGACGGACGGCGGCCTTTCCAAGCCCATCGGTGTCCCCTACTGACCGTGAGAAAGGCGGGAAACTGACTTGTGATTTGAAAGCTTTGCGAAATGGCAAAATAAATCGACCAAATTAATAAATCGAGTAAATATTCGCCGATTGTTGTAAAATTTGGAACAGTAATCGCCTCTGATATACTGTATGTCTGTAAATGCGTTTGAAAATGTTGGAAATATACTGGATAATTAGAAAATAATTTTCGAATGCAAATGCTATTCAAAGTGAAGAATTTCGCTAAATCCGCGGTGCACAACCTTTCCCTGTCATTGGGCAGCAATTACAGTTACCAGATAAAACAAAGCAACTGCCAATGTCCAACAAACCATGCACGCGAACTGAAGTCTTTGGTCTCAACCTACAGAGGGAGTTTTGTTTATTGTTCGCATCACCAGACCGACCCCTTTATTCCGACAGCATACTCGGAAAGATCGGAAATCGATTCACGACAGAATCATAATCTAGGAATGATGAAAATACAACGAGTCCTTTTTTTTTTGGAAGTGAAGGCCACAAATCGCTCTATAAATGCTACAGGACCAAAAAAAAAACCAATACTCACTAACAGAAATAATTCATTTCGAAACTCGTCGGACCATTCTCCTAGATGTTGTTTTTTCAGTATTTTTGGTGAATCTATTCCAATAGGTGGGAGTTGGTTGAGTCGGAAAGGCATAGCATAGTTACTGATCAATGAGAATCAGTAACTTAGAAAGGCATAGTGGCTGATCCAAGAGAATAAGTAACTTAGGAAGGCGTAGTTGCTGATCCAAGAGAATCGGCAACTTAGAGAGGCCTAGTGGCTGATCCAAGAGAATCGGTAATTAGAGAGGTGTAGTGGCTGATCCAAGAGAATCGGCAACTCAGAGAGGCGTAGTCACTGATCCAAGAGAATCGGCAACTCAGTGAGGCGTTGTGGCTGATCCAAGAGAATCGGCAACTCAGTGAGGCATAGTGGCTGATCCAAGAGAATCGGCAACTTAGAGAGGCATAGTGGCTGATCCAGGAGAATCGGCAACCCAGTGAGGCATAGTGGCTGATCCAAGAGAATCGGCAACTCAGAGAGGCATAGTGGCTGATCCAGGAGAATCGGCAACTCAGTGAGGCATAGTGGCTGATCCAAGAGAATCGGCAACTCAATGAGGCATAGTGGCTGATCCAAGAGAATCGGCAACTCAGTGAGGCTAGTGGCTGATCCAGGAGAATCGGCAACTCAGAGAGGCATAGTGGCTGATCCAAGAGAATTGGCAACTTAGTGAGGCATAGTGGCTGATCCAAGAGAATCGTCAACTTAGAGAGGCGTAGTGGCTGATCCAAGAGAATTGGCAACTTAGTGAGGCATAGTGGCTGATCCAAAAGAATCGGCAACTTAGAAAGGCGTAGTTACTGATCAAAGAGACCTGGGTTCGAGCCCCGGGTAAGGCATAGCTGTTTGTGTTATCTTTCTGCACAGATCTTCGACTATGTCGCATTAAATTGGCAAGCTCTTATCAGACCTTGGCAAGCAGCTGCTTGAGGGGAAGTTTATTATTTCTTTATTTATCCACGTTCAGTACACGGTGAGAAAGAGGCTACCGAAGGACGTCGAAAGTCTTTTGTCCGTCGGATGGGCTAGTAGATCCTCTTCCCCTTGGGGTCTTCACGAACTGGTAATTTAGTCCATTATGTGCAAATCACGGGGGACTGCAAGATACAGTCGTTGAAAAAAGTATCCGAACACTATGGTTGATTACAGAATTCAGAAAAAATATCTGGCAACGATAATTTTAGAAATTAGTGATCTGGCAACCTTCGTGTCACGTGACACGAAGGTTGCCAGGTCACTAATTTCTAAAAAAAAAACTGCCAGATATTTTTTCTGAATTCTGTAGTCAACCATAGGGTTCGGATACTTTTTTGAACGACTGTAAGTGGTCATATTATTTTGATACTAGATCGTGTGGGCTCACTCACGGAAATATTGAGCGTGTGCAGTTACCGTTCACAGCAAACTGGAGCGTGTGCAGTAACTGCACACGCTCCAGTTTGCTGTGAACGGTAACTGGAGCGTATACAGTTGCTGTACACGCTCCAGATATTTTTTCTGAATTCTGTAATCAACCACAGTGTTCGGATACTTTTTGACCGACTGTACTCGAGAAGACAGATGGAAATTTCCCTCAAGGCCATCTAGAGTGTTCTTTAGCATTCCCAGATGATGGCCACCTTCACTACGGAGCCACGAGATTTACGTCCCATCCTACGGACAGTGCCCGTTTCAAAAGCCATCAGTGCCCCCTTATTTAACGCTATGATATACGAATTTTTCGGAATAAACCATGTCTACAATATATTCCAAAAAACAAAGAAGGCCAATGTGGTCAATTCTGGACTTCTTGGAGAAGAAATGATCTGTCTGCCTCTACCAATCTAATGATTTGTAAATTTAGCATTTAAGATATTATATTAGCAGGATTACGAGGGGAAGTTATTTCCTCTCCCCCCACTGGAAAATTTCTCGAAAAATTCATTTTAAATTTAACGGAGATAAATCTCAATGCTAGACTCGAACCTGGGAACTAACGGATTGCGAGCCTAGAGCGCTACCGACTATCCAACCCTAGGGTTGGATTGTTTTACCTCTGAGCGGCACTTTTTTGCACACCATGGGCTGAATGGCCAGGTCACATAGACCCCGAAGGCTCAGAGAAGGTTGGGGGTGGGGACCCACTGGAACAGCTGTTGGGAGACAGATGGTAGTCTCCCATCAAGGCCATCCAGCCTGTTCTTTAACGTGCACAGGGTATGGTTCTCCCGCACACGGGGTCACGGCTTGATGTCCCATTCGACGGACGGCGGCCTTTCCAAGCCCATCGGTGTCCCCTACTGACCGTGGGCAGGGCGGGGACTTAATCTCAACGCTGACCCAGCTGGGATTCCAACGTGGGAACTACAGATTAGGGGCCTGGCGCGCTACCGACTGAGCCACCCCCGCCCCTCTATCCAACCCTAAACCCGTTCTGATTAGAAGAATAGGCTCAAGCATTTGTGACACTTACAGTTGGCTAGTTTATTTCCTCCAGTATCGAATACGAAGTAACAGAGAGAGAAAGAGCTCCTTTGGGTTTTTTTCATTCCGAAGCTCGGTGGTAGATGAAAACATTTTCCCATCTCAAGCGAATGGCGTTATTTTTTTGACGACTCAAATGAAGTTCGTTTTCGCTGGTCCAAATGAAATTACGCTTTGGCGCCCGAAGCGAATACTCACCTGGGAAAGGATGGACACTCCTCAATCGATAACGGCAAGAAAAAGCTTCAGTCTGATGCAGCTTCTTGATGAATATAAAACCTTCAAACTAAGAGATATTCGTCCAGAATTCGGATGGATTCACATTTTGTTTAAGTCAGGTAGGGTTGTTTTACCCTTTAGCATTAATTTGTGCACAGTGCAGGCTAAATGGCAAAATCACAAGGACCCCAACGGTTCGGGGAAGGATAGTGGAAGAGAATTCATTGGATGGCTCAGGAGACAGATGAAAGACTTCTTATTAAGGCCATCTAGCTTGTTATTTGAACAGGTTCTGTTGAACATGGAGTCACGGCTCAACGTCCCATCCGACGGACGGTTATCTTTCAGAGCCCATTGGTATCTGGTGCGGGGGTGGCTCAGTCGATAGCGCGCCAGGCTCGTAATCTGTAGTTCCCAGGTTCGAGTCCCAGCTGGGTCAGCGTCGAGATATATCTCTGCAAAATTCCCCGCCCTTCCCACGGTCAGTAGGGGACACCGATGGGCTTGGAAACGCCGCCGTCCGTCGGATTTGACCTTAAGCCGCGGAGCACTGTGCGGGAGAGCCATACACTGTGCACGTTAAAGAACACGCTGGATGGCCTTGACGGGAGGCTACCATCTGTCTCCCAACAGCCGTTCCAGTCGGTCACCTCGCTCAACCTTCTCTGAGCCTTCAGGGTCCTTGTGACCTGGCCATTTAGCCCATGTTGTGCAAAAATATGACGCTCAGAGGTAAAACAACCAACCAGCCATCGGTATCTACTTTGTGACCTAAGGCAGAGTGGAAACTAGCAGAGAAATATCTCGATCTGGCATATATGGGACTCAGACCTGGGAACTGAAGATTTTGAGTCTGGAACTCCTTCCGACTGAGACAACCCCACTCCGAAAAAGGCACTATTTTTACAATAGCATTTTAATTATATGCTAAGAAATATTTCTTCCTGTCATTCAACATTTAATTAATCATTTCACACAAAGGTATATACATTATATACAACAGGCATAGCTCAGGGCGAACGAGACGTAGGGACAAGTGTGACGTCATCGATAGGAAAAATTGTCGCTTTTCCTGTGATTCCGCGACTACTTGAGCGATCAGCCCCAAATTTGGTGGGATGGTCCAACACCTCCTATAAACAGAAGGCCATTGTATCAAATTTTTAACGTCACTAAGTAGTCCTACTATATAAACAATTCTTATATTTTTTATTCTAATATTATTATTGGTGGACTCTTGTGCTAATCTTTACAATAAATTCATTTACGAAGAAAACCTAAATTTTCATTTCGGAAGAAATCATATTTATTATCAAATATAATAATACTAATTAATACAAATAAATTTATTCCTAAAAAAATATATTTATAAATAATCATTAATATAAAGATTAGCACAGAGTCCACCAGTAATAATATTAGAATAAAAAATATAAGAAGTATCTATATGGTAGGAGTACTTAAGCTGACATAAATCTGGTCACCTGACTTTCTGTTATAGGAGGCCACTTAGTTCTAACCGATTGAATTCTTAGCTGCCGTAAGTCGAGAGTAATATCTCGAATATATGTCCGAAATTTATGGGGGCCCTGCTATCACTTTCTCTGGGAATGGAGTCGTGAGTTGTGAGTATCACGTGTGGGAAGCTGTGAGAGAAGTAACAGTTATTACTGGACATATGTTTCACGCTAAATTTTTGGCGTGGGTTAAACTAGTATAATTATAATTTAAGTACGATGTTTTATCTTTATATCACCTATAATAGATGCTCCCTATTGCTCTTGAGAAGACCCGGATCTAAAAAAAATAAAGCCGGTCGGGGGGGGGGGAAGAGATGGGGAATTTTAAATGCAGTGTAACATCTTTTCCCTTCGCTTTAGAGGATTTAAGAAATTACCATGTAAACTGCGGGAAAAATGCACAACTTTAATCATTTTGGCTTCCGTTACCCTTGCTAATATTCTCAAAGGGGATGGGGGCATGGCCCCCCTTTACTTCACTTCCCTCTCCTAGATACGGCCTTGATTTTGGGCATCAGTTAAAGATGACACTCAAAGTTTTGAGCCCAAGCCCGAAATTGTGGAATTCAAGTCCACTTGGGTCAGAACGATTTAGATAATTACTAAGCCGGCGTTCGGCAGTGCACAAGGCTCGTCATCTGATGTCCCAATTGCGCCTAATTTGAAAATTATCTCCGCTAACCTTCGTTTCAACCTTGGTGAGAAAGGGAACACTGCTGGACTTGAAAATACCACCATCCGTCAGATGAGACATTAACAAGGAGAGTCTGAAGCTTAACACGTTGGATGGGCTTGACGGGAGGCTGCCAAATGTCTTCTTCTTCATCATCATCAATCGAACCTTGGGAAGCCATTGTCTACCATCTCGTAGCAAACACTCCCAGATATATATCTGTGATATACAGGGTGTCTCAAAAATATAGGTACAGACTTTTAGGGGAGGTAGATAACATCTAAAGGAATGAGAATTGCATAGGAACCCATAACCGGAAACGTCATGGGAAAGTGGTAGCAGAGGTACAAGATCTGAAAGGACACAAGACAGTGATTAATGGGAAAACATTTATTGGACATAATTATTACAAATGGCGTACTAGATGGCCTTCCCTCACTTCTGCTACCTCTTAATGACCCATAATCGCACAAATTTTGATGCGCACGCGCAAACAAACGGTTGGGTTAGGTTGTTTTACCTCTGAGCGGCACTTTTTTGCACACCAGGGGCTAAATGGTCAGTTCATAAGGATCCCGGGGGCTCAGAGGAGATTTTGGGGAGGGGACCCACTGGAACAGTTGTTGGAGACAGATGGTAGACTCCCGTCAAGGCCATCCAGTGTGTTCTTTAACGTGCACAGGGTGTGGCTCCCCGCACACGGGGACACGGCTTTACGTCCCATCCGACGGACGGCGGCCTTTCCAAGCCCATCGGTGTCCCCTACTGACCGTGGGCAGCAAACAAACGGTGGCCTGGTACATGTCTATGTGGGAAGCGTTCTTGATAAATTCGTTGAGCGGCTCGTCCGTTGCCCTCAGCTATTCCATACACTAAGTGCATGTCTGCCAGTTCCCTGTTCGAATACCTTTGCATGCTCTTCGTAAGCCGACTACCGCTCGAATGAGGAAATCCGAAATTTCCCCTCTAGCGCACTGATGAACAGCGCCGTCTATTGACTTACGGTGACGTTTCCGGTTATGGGTTCCTATGCAATTCTCATTCCTTTAGATGTTATCTACATCCCCTAAAAGTTTGTACCTATATTTTTGAGACACCCTATATATAAATATTCCGTGGCCGAGTGGTTAGCACGCTTGGCTATTGATCTAAGGGACCTGGGTTCGAGCCCCGGGTAAGGCATGGATGTATGTGTCGTTTTTCTGCTGAGGTCCTGCCATCCTCTCAGACCTTCTACTGTGGCATATAAACTGAGAGGCTCCTGTCAGACCTCTATGGCAAGCAGCTGCTTGAGGGGGTATTTATTTTTTTTTTATTTTTTATATAATATATATCTCAGATGTATATCTGAGATATATATATATGTTTCAGATATATACATATATCTGATATATATCTGAGAGTGGTATATATATATATCTACGATATATCTACGAGATGGTAGACAATGGATTCCCAAGGATTATTGATGATGATGATGATGATGATGGAGACAGATGGTATCCTACCGTCAAACCTGTGCAGTGGATCCCCACCCCCAACCTACTCTGAAACTTTGTGGTACTTTTGACCTAGCCATTTAGCCAACTGCGTGCTAAAGAAGTGCCACTCATTAAAAAAAATCCCACCCAAAGTATTAGCCCGTTTCAGCAAAAACGTACATCGTAAAATAGAGGGCCGGATCTAGAGAGTAGAAGGGAGGGGAGGGCAAGGAGACGTGTCCCCCCCCCACACACACACACACACACACTTGAGAATGCTAGTAAGAATAATGGACGCCAAAAATTATAAAACTTGTGCATAGTTCATGCATTTTTTAATAAATTTTTTAAAACCTCTGAACAAATGAGAAAATATTACACTGGAATGGAAATCGAATCTCTTTCCCCCCCCCTCCCCTTATTTATTTTTTTCTAGATCAGGAGCCTGCTAAAATACATATAGTAGAATTGTATGCCCTAAATATAAAAAATAAATAAATACCCCCTCAAGCAGCTGCTTGCCACAGAGGTCTGACAGGAGCCTGTCAGTTTATATGCCACAGTAGGAGATCTGAGATGATGACAGGACCTCAGCAGAAAAAAGATACACACACATCCATGCCTAATCCGGGGCTCGAACCCAGGTCCCTTAGATCAGTAGCCAAGCGTGCTAACCACTTGGCCACGGGACGGCGTATGCCTTAAGCCAATTTTTAATTCTGCGTTATAGACTATTATAAACTTTAAAAAAATTACAATTGTTTGATGACAATACCGGCGATCGTAGTCGACGAATTAAATGAACCACCTAAGTATTTATCTATTTTTTTCACAATTACAAGAAATTTTTGAAATTTAAATTAGGACTGAGCGATAGCGATAGGGTTGGCTTGTTTTACCTCTGAGCGGCACTTTTTTGCACACCATGGGCTAAATGGCCAGGTCACATAGACCCCGAAGGCTCAGAGAAGGTTGGGAGAGGGGACCCACTGGAACAGCTGTTGGGAGACAGATGGTAGCCTCCCGTCAAGGCCATCCAGCGTGTTCTTTAACGTGCACAGGGTATGTCTCTCCCGCACACGGGGCCACGGCTTAACGTCCCATCCGACGGACGGCGGCCTTTCCAAGCCCATCGGTGTCCCCTACTGACCGTGGGCAGGGCGGGGAATTTTGCGGAGATAAATCTCAACGCTGACCCAGCTGGGTCTCGAACCTGAGAACTACAGATTACGAGCCTGGCGCGCTACCGACTGAGCCACACCCGCCCCCGATAGCGATAGAAGAGATGAGTTAAGGCCCCGACGTAGCCGTCAGGGTCTTAACTCATCTCTTCTATCGCTCAGTCCTAATTTAAACTTGGCGTGTATCACTCCACGTCGAAAAAACAATCAGCATCAACTCTGTCAATGAAATCACTTCCATAAGAAAACAATATCCCGAAGTTGTCACCTCCCTTTCATTAGATCCTCAGTAAGGATATAGCAGCAGATTAAACCATTCGCTAGTGCGACTAACATACTCCATGTGAATAACAATCCTCTACTTTTCTTATTCTTTATATGATCACCTCCTGGAGATAAAAAAAACTCGGGTTATTTTTTATTGCCTCACCTTTACCCATCCTTCTTAGTCTGTAGCAAGTCCAGGATGTTCAAGTTATATCCTGAAATTTACACTTAGATTTCTCTCCACGTGTTTCATGAGAATTTAATGTTCTTTGCCAAACGTTCGCACACATTAAATTCCATTTTTGATTCATTAAATTACAACTCTGAAGCTTCTGCCAAGAATTATCACAGTTTTCGTGCGCCACTACTTAAGCTCACTTTCGAGTTGTAAGCTTCATTTTCAGTTTCCAGCTCTTCCAATTTATTTTCTGTCTTTTTACGGGCATTCGTCCAACACTCCGTTTCCCGAGTGCACCGTGCTCGCCAGCGACAATCCTCAAAATGCATCTGTTCGCATCTCCCAAGAGACGCTCAAAAAATCGTCTTTTCATCTGGTTTTTGGCAACACTCAATAAATAAATATGAGTCCGACATTTGTAAACGTTCACGTCATTTAAACGTTTGCTTCGAGATAGAAATATCATCGACGAATGCTGTATAAAAAAAACTAAACCCATATCCCTTACCAACAATAGCCTTCTTCAAAAACATTCGTGCAATGTGAAATCGTATTAGTTCAGCTGTGGGTTGTTTTACCTCTGAGCGGCACTTTTTTGCTCACCGTGGGCTAAATGTCCAGGTCACATGGACCCCGAAGTCTCAGAGAAGGTTGGGGGAGGGGACCCATTGGAACAGTTGTTGGGAGACAGATGGTAGCCTCTCGTCAAGGCCATCCAGCGTGTTCTTCAACGTGCACAGGGTATGACTCTCCAGCACACAGAGCCACCGCTTAACGTCCCATCCGACGGACGGCGGTCTTTCCAAGCCCATCGGTGTCCCCTACTGACCGTTGGCAGGGCGGGGATATTTTGCGAAAATAATAGTCCAGTAGTAGCCGAACTGTTCCATTTTCAGGCCAATAGCGGTGTGCAATATTATTAGACAGGCCAAATTTTTAGGTACCGTAAAAAAAATAATAAATTAAATATTCTTTTCTGTTTTATTTATTATTCGAATCAAGCTACGGAAAGAAAGATTTAAATTTAAAACAAACTAAATCTCTATCAATAAAAATATAAATGCTAAAATTTTTATTTTATTCCTTACAGGATTTCGAAATATTACGGATTAAACGCTATTTAATACCAGCCGTATTTACCCCCACTGAAGGCAAAAATTCCCCGCCCTGCCCACGGTCAGTAGGGGACACCGATGGGCTTAAAAAGAACGCCGTCCGTCGGATGGACGTTAAGCCGTGGCCCCGTGTGCGGGAGAGCCATACCCTGTGCACGTTAAAGAACACGCTGGATGCCTTGACGGGAGGCTACCATCTGTCTCCCAACAGCTATTCCAGTGGGTCCCCTCCCCAAACTTTCTCTGAGCCTTCGGGGTCCATGTGACCTGGCCATTTAGCCCATGGTGTGCAAAAAAGTGCCGCTCAGAGGTAAAACAACCCAACCCAACCCCCACTGAACTCAGTTCGCTCATCACTGTGTTCGTCGGAGACGAATTTGTGATAAAAACATGTAAATATTGGGGAGATAAGTTCCAATTTTATTCCTCTATTATGACATATTGTGCAGAGAGAGACTCCGTTGGTTTGGCCATGTTGCCCGTATGGATAATTATAGATTGGCGAATAGGGTTATGAACAGTGTGCCTAGAAGCCTCAGAAAGAAGGGGAGACCTAGGATGCGGTGAGCAGACAATGTCAAACAGGACCTTATTAGAATTGGTGTGCAGTGGCCAGATGCAGTAGATGTAGCTCAGGACAGACTTGATTGGAGAACTAAATTGCACGGTCTGGTTGGACCTCCGTAGCCCATGGCTGCTTGAGGACTATGGTTAATGATTTAGTTATTTGTTTATTTGTTATTTTTCTATTTGTTTGTTTACTGCTAATAAAGGTAGAAATGGAAAACGACTCAATACAGTTTCATTTCATGATATATATCGATGATTGTAATGATGACTGAGAATGAGAGATTGTTATAAGAAAATACAGTCGAGTATCGACGAAGACTAACTGCATGTCTAAAAGCGTTTCTGTGCTCTACACGTGATATGTTATCTTTAACCGATCAAGATGAATTTCTACAGACGTGCAATGTCATCTATCAGCGATAATTAAAAAATTTCTTATTGTTTACAAATATAGTATTACGTGTCATAGCTGTTTAAATCCACTGATTTGTACAGATAAATGGGTTGGGTTGTTTTACCTCTGAGCGGCACTTTTTTGCACACCGTGGGCTAAATGGCCAGGTCACAAAGGACCCCGAGGGCTCAGAGAAGGTTGGGGAGGGGACCCACTGGAACAGCTGTTGGGAGACAGATGGTAGCCTCCCGTCAAGGCCATCCAGAGTGCTCTTTAACGTGCACAGGGTATGGCTCTCCCGCACACGGGGCCACGACTTAACGTCCCATCCGACGGACGGCGGCCTTTCCAAGCCCATCGGTGTCCCCTACTGACCGTGGGCAGGACGGGGAATTTTGCGGAGATAAATCTCAACGCTGACCCAGCTGGGACTCGAACCTGGGAACTACAGATTACGAGCCTGGCGCGCTACCGACTGAGCCACCCCCGCCACACAGACAAATGAGAAAAGGATTTTTCCAAGTGCTGA
The DNA here is from genome assembly GCA_038380435.1 of Ryuthela nishihirai. Lineage (NCBI taxonomy): Eukaryota > Metazoa > Arthropoda > Arachnida > Araneae > Heptathelidae > Ryuthela > Ryuthela nishihirai. The sequence continues at coordinate 50,406,953 of JAWZYU010000021.1, forward strand.
AATTACGAACAAGATTAGGACAGATAAATGAGACAAGTTGTCTTCTTATATAGTATATACAACAATACAGGCTTACTCCCTCTCTTTAGGATTCCCTCCTGAATGGCCAATTCTAAGCTTAACTCCCTCTTTAAGATTCACTCCTCTATGGCCAACTCTAGGCTTACTCTCTATAAGATTTACCCCTTTATGGCCAACTCTCGGCTTACTCCCTCTTTAGGATTCACTCCTCTATGGAAAACTCAGGACTTACTCTTAAGATTCATTTTTTATGGCCAACTCTGGGCTTACTCACTCTATAAGATTCCCTCCTCTATGACCAACTCTAGTTACTCCCTCTTTAGGATTCACTCCTCTATGGCTATGACCTACTCTATACTTACTCCCTCTGGAGCATTCACTCCTTTATGGCAAACTCCAAGCTTACTCCCTCTTTAGGATTCCCTCCTCTATGGTCAACTGTAGTTACTCCCTCTTTAGGATTCACTCCTCTATGGCAAACTCAGGACTTACTCTTAAGATTCATTCTTTTATGGGCAACTCTGGGCTTACTCACTCTATAAGATTCCCTCCTCTATGACCAACTCTAGTTACTCCCTCTTTAGGATTCACTCCTCTATGGCTATGACCTACTCTATACTTACTCCCTCTGGAGCATTCACTCCTTTATGGCAAACTCCAAGCTTACTCCCTCTTTAGGATTCCCTCCGCTATGACCAACTGTAGTTACTCCCTCTTTAGGATTCACTCCTCTATGGCAAACTCAGGACTTACTCTTAAGATTCATTCTTTTATGGGCAACTCTGGGCTTACTCACTCTATAAGATTCCCTCCTCTATGAACAACTCTAGTTACTCCCTCTTTACGATTCACTCCTCTATGGCTATGACCTACTCTATACTTACTCCCTCTGGAGCATTCACTCCTTTATGGCAAACTCCAAGCTTACTCCCTCTTTAGGATTCCCTCCTCTATGACCAACTGTAGTTACTCCCTCTTTAGGATTCACTCCTCTATGGCAAACTCAGGACTTACTCTTAAGATTCATTCTTTTATGGGCAACTCTGGGCTTACTCACTCTATAAGATTCCCTCCTCTATGACCAACTCTAGTTACTCCCTCTTTAGGATTCACTCCTCTATGGCTATGACCTACTCTATACTTACTCCCTCTGGAGCATTCACTCCTTTATGGCAAACTCCAAGCTTACTCCCTCTTTAGGATTCCCTCCGCTATGACCAACTGTAGTTACTCCCTCTTTAGGATTCACTCCTCTATGGCAAACTCAGGACTTACTCTTAAGATTCATTCTTTTATGGGCAACTCTGGGCTTACTCACTCTATAAGATTCCCTCCTCTATGAACAACTCTAGTTACTCCCTCTTTACGATTCACTCCTCTATGGCTATGACCTACTCTATACTTACTCCCTCTGGAGCATTCACTCCTTTATGGCAAACTCCAAGCTTACTCCCTCTTTAGGATTCCCTCCTCTATGACCAACTGTAGTTACTCCCTCTTTAGGATTCACTCCTCTATGGCAAACTCAGGACTTACTCTTAAGATTCATTCTTTTATGGGCAACTCTGGGCTTACTCACTCTATAAGATTCCCTCCTCTATGACCAACTCTAGTTACTCCCTCTTTAGGATTCACTCCTCTATGGCTATGACCTACTCTATACTTACTCCCTCTGGAGCATTCACTCCTTTATGGCAAACTCCAAGCTTACTCCCTCTTTAGGATTCCCTCCTCTATGACCAACTCTAGTTACTCCCTCTTTAGGATTCACTCCTCTATGGCAAACTCAGGACTTACTCTTAAGATTCATTCTTTTATGGGCAACTCTGGGCTTACTCACTCTATAAGATTCCCTCCTCTATGACCAACTCTAGTTACTCCCTCTTTAGGATTCACTCCTCTATGGCTATTACCTACTCTATACTTACTCCCTCTGGAGCATTCACTCCTTTATGGCAAACTCCAAGCTTACTCCCTCTTTAGGATTCCCTCCTCTATGACCAACTCTAGTTACTCCCTCTTTAGGATTCACTCCTCTATGGCAAACTCAGGACTTACTCTTAAGATTCATTCTTTTATGGGCAACTCTGGGCTTACTCACTCTATAAGATTCCCTCCTCTATGACCAACTCTAGTTACTCCCTCTTTAGGATTCACTCCTCTATGGCTATGACCTACTCTATACTTACTCCCTCTGGAGCATTCACTCCTTTATGGCAAACTCCAAGCTTACTCCCTCTTTAGGATTCCCTCCTCTATGACCAACTCTAGTTACTCCCTCTTTAGGATTCACTCCTCTATGGAAAACTCAGGACTTACTCTTAAGATTCATTCTTTTATGGGCAACTCTGGGCTTACTCACTCTATAAGATTCCCTCCTCTATGACCAACTCTAGTTACTCCCTCTTTAGGATTCACTCCTCTATGGCTATGACCTACTCTATACTTACTCCCTCTGGAGCATTCACTCCTTTATGGCAAACTCCAAGCTTACTCCCTCTAGGATTCCCTCCTCTATGGTCAACTCTAGTTACTCCCTCTTTAGGATTCACTCCTCTATGGCAAACTCAGGACTTACTCTTAAGATTCATTCTTTTATGGGCAACTCTGGGCTTACTCACTCTATAAGATTCCCTCCTCTATGACCAACTCTAGTTACTCCCTCTTTAGGATTCACTCCTCTATGGCTATGACCTACTCTATACTTACTCTCTCTGGAGCATTCACTCCTTTATGGCAGACTCCAAGCTTACTCCCTCTTTAGGATTCCCTCCTCTATGACCAACTCTAGTTACTCCCTCTTTAGGATTCACTCCTCTATGGCAAACTCAGGACTTACTCTTAAGATTCATTCTTTTATGGCCAACTCTGGGCTTACTCACTCTATAAGATTCCCTCCTCTATGACCAACTCTAGTTACTCCCTCTTTAGGATTCACTCCTCTATGGCTATGACCTACTCTATACTTACTCCCTCTGGAGCATTCACTCCTTTATGGCAAACTCCAAGCTTACTCCCTCTTTAGGATTCCCTCCTCTATGACCAACTCTAGTTACTCCCTCTTTAGGATTCACTCCTCTATGGCAAACTCAGGACTTACTCTTAAGATTCATTCTTTTATGGCCAACTCTGGGCTTACTCACTCTATAAGATTCCCTCCTCTATGACCAACTCTAGTTACTCCCTCTTTAGGATTCACTCCTCTATGGCTATGACCTACTCTATACTTACTCCCTCTGGAGCATTCACTCCTTTATGGCAAACTCCAAGCTTACTCTCTCTTTAGGATTCCCTCCTCTATGGTCAACTCTAGTTACTCCCTCTTTAGGATTCACTCCTTTATTGCATACTCTAGACTTACTCCCTCTTTGGAATTCATTCCTTTATTGCATACTCTAGACTTACTCCCTCTTGAGGATTCATTCCTCTATGGCAAACTCTAGGTTTATTCCCTCTTTAGGATTCCCTCCTCTACATCCAGCTCTAGGTTTACTCCCTGTCAGGCTAGAGGCCTTTTTAGATATTTTTTTTGTTCATGCTTTGTATATTATTTTGGATTTCACCAAAATAGGCATATGCTACGTGGGAGGCCCTCTGTCCCGGCATCTGGAAATTAATTGCAGTAGCAGTGTCCGGGGAATGGCTAGCGTCCGCTGACAAGTGACCCAGGTCCCTTAGGGCTAACGGCCTTGCCAGATGGCCAGAGCAGAGAGAGAAAGGAAGAAAGGGTTTGGCAACGAGGAAGACAGACCCGGTCAAGTTTCGAAATCGTGCAGACGTGGAATTGTAAAGCTGGGAAATGCCGACTGGTAATAACGGCATTGGGCTCTGTGAATACAGCTGAACAGGCATAGTAAGCTGGTGTTGTTGTAATGCTATGTAATTGAGCATATGTCCTTGTACAACAAGCATGTTTGGAAGGTTAAATAAATATTTGTTATTTTAAAGTAAAGGCTGAAGTTGAACCAATTTATTGGGGAGGAGCCTCAGTATTGAGTCCCTGCAATTGTGATAAAATCTTTGATTTTTTTTCCAAAAGACTCTTTCACCCGTCGCGTATTGCGATCGAACCTAGGGGATGTTCCTAAGTGGTCCCAATAGACAAACAAACGAAGAAGCAACATCACACTCCCTCTTTTCGATTCCCTCCTCTACAAGCAGCTCTAGGTTTTCTCCCTCTATAGGAGTCCCTCCTCTATGGCTCACTCTAGGCTTACTCTATCTTTAATATCTCTCCTCTATGGATAACTCTGGGCTTAATCTCTTTAAGATTCCCCCTCAATAACAATCTCTAGGCTTATTCTTACTTTAACACAACTGCCCTAAGATCAACTCTATGCTTAAGTCTGCTTTGATAACCGCCTTAAAATAAAAATTATTTTCTCTCCTCCTTCAAGAAATCCACTTCAGAAAACAATTTTATGCTCTGTTGGAGCTAAAGACAACTCTTTGTTCACTCCTAGTTTAAGAAAGCAACATTTGAGCCACCTCTATGATTGTCTCTAACCTTACCCCCTAAAGCCAACTCTATACTCTTTCCTGCTTTATAACCACCCTTAAGACAACCCAACCGCTCCTAAAATAATTCAATTCTTTTAGATAACCGTCCCCAACGCAAACTCTATATTCCCTCTCTCTATAAAATTACCGCCCCTACGGCTAACTCTATGCTCACTACTTATTTGAAATAAAAGTCTCTAAAGCCAACTCTATAGTCGCCACTTCTTTAAAGTAACCCCCCCAGGCGAAATCTATATTCACTTCTTTAAAATAACAGCCTTTAAGTCTAACAGTGTACTCACTCCTTCTTTGAAATAGGGGGGAGGTTAGTCGGTAGTGCGACAGGCTCGTAATCTTCAGTTCCCAGGTTCGAGTCCCAGCTGGGTCAGCGTTGAGATTTATCTCCACAAAACTCCCTGCCCACGGTCAGTAGGGGACACCGATGGGCTTGGAAAGGCCGCCGTCCGTCGGATGGGACGTTAAGCCGTTGCCCCGTGTGCGGGAGAGCCATACCCTGTGCACGTTAAAGAACACTCTGGATGGCATTGACGGGAGGCTACCATCTGTCTCTCAACAGCTGTTCCAGTGGGTCCCCTCCCCCAACCTTCTCTGAGCCTTCGGGGTTCTTGTGACCTGGCCATTTAGCCCATGGTGTACAAAAAAATGCCACTCAGAAGTAAAACAACCCAACCCAACTCTTTGAAATAACTCTTACTAAAATCGACCTCACCGTGGCAGAGTGGTTAGTGCGCTCGGCTACTAATCAAAGGGATCTGGGTTCGAGCCCCTAAAACATATGAATGTTTGTATTGCCTTTCTGCTGCGGTCTCACCATCACAGATCTTCTCTATGGCTTAAAAACTGACAGGCTCCTATCAGACATTTGTGGCAAGCAGCTGCTTGAAGCAGTATTGATTTTTATAAACAATTAAAAAATAGTTGCCTCACTCATGAACTTCCAATGTATTCCAATGTCTTCCATCTGCTTTACAGCTTCTCAACTACTTTGCAAAAAGAAAAATCAATCGAAACCAACAAGCAATAACATTTACACAAAGAATGAAACTCTGGATGTCCCAACTCTAGAATCCCAAACAGAAAATAAACGAAATTAGAAAGAAAAGAAGAAATGCAAAAAAAATGTTAGAAAAAGGAAACAAAACTGGAGCAAAGAAGATCATTCGATAATCAAACATCTCCGCAGCTGTAGCCGAAACAAGAAAAGAAGAAGATGCTGACGAGTACGGGATGCTGGTATTGGGATGCTGGTGGCTCCTCATCACAACAGAGGCGCGTTCCGTGGAAGCAATTCCAGCCATCCGAGATCAGTTACGTAAGATGTTAAGCGCCCGAATGTATGGCGCTCGATAACGAGACGCCATTGGTTCGAATGTTTCCGGTCTTTAAATTGGTAAATGGACCATCAAAAAGCCGCCGTCCACGTCCGAAGGATCAAAGAACGAAAGCCGAGGTTCATTCTGAGTATGGATTATATCACCAATATGGTAGAGGCAAAATTAGAATGAATCTTTGATGATGATATTTCCAATACTTTGCTTTCCTTTCGCACTGAACCTCTTTTGCAATGTTAATTTTCAGATAAAACATCCTCAATCAAAAAATAATTCACTTTCTGGAAAACTTTGTCTTTAATATTTCCATGTTGAGCTCTTCTTTCATTTCTGGGAAGATAATTCCTTCAATATTCATTAATTCTCCCAAAACCCAGATCTTTCAGCATTCATAATTTTTGTTATTTTCTTAAGACCCAAATGTTTCAGTATTCATCAATTTTATATTGTCTTAAGACCCAGGGTGAGGGTGGCTCAGTCGGCAGGGCGCCAGGCTCGTAATCTGTAGTTCCCAGGTTCGAGTCCCAGCTGGGTCAGCGTTGAGATTTATCTCCGCAAAATTTCCCGCTCGTCCCATGGTCAGTAGGGGACACCGATGGGCTTGGAAAGGCGTCCGTTGGATGGGACGTTAAGCCGTGGCCCCGTGTGCCGGAGAGCCATACCCTGTACACGTTAAAGAACACGCTGGATGGCCTTGACGGGTTGTTTGGGTTGTTTTACCTCTGAGCGGCACTTTTTTACACACCATGGGCTAAATGGCCAGGTCACATGGACACCGAAGACTCAGAGAAGGTTGGGGGAGGGGACCCACTGGAACAGCTGTTGGGAGACAGATGGTAGCCTCCCGTCAAGGCCATCCAGCGTGTTCTTTAACGTGCACAGGGTATGACTCTCCCGCACACAGAGCCACGACTTAACGTCCCATCCGACGGACGATGGCCTTTCCAAGCCCATCGGTGTCCCCTACTGACCGCGGGCAGGGCGGGGAATTTTGCGGAGATAAATCTCAACGCTGACCCAGCTGGGACTCGAACCTGGGAACTACAGATTACGAGCCTGGCGCGCTACCGACTGAGCCACCCCCGCCCGCCTTGACGGGAGGCTACCATCTGTCTCCCAACAGCTGTTCCAGTGGGTCCCCTCCCCCAATCTTCTCTGAGCCTTCGGGGTCCTTGTGACCTGGCCATTTAGCCCATGGCGTGCAAAAAAGTGCCGCTCAGAGGTAAAACAACCCAACTTAAGACCCCAGTTTTTCAGTATTCATCAATTTTATATTGTCTTACGACTCATTGTTGCTATTAACTAGTCCAACTTCCGTAACTTTAAATACTGAAGGAATAGGATTGAAAAATCGAGATTTAGAAAAATTCAATATGATTAATTTATCTTCGATATAGTTTTAGTGTTAGCCATATAACATGGGCAGAAATAAAATTATACAAAGACACCTGTTTCGGATTTCAAAGTAGGTAGAAAAGTTCGAGAGCTCATACAAGACGACTGGCTTTCGGTTCCTTCAAATGCTTGAAGACACGATATTGCTACACCCCCCCCCACACACACACACACACACACTTTCCCTGGTACATCCTTCTTACATAGCATAAATATACTCTTAAGAAACTAAACACATAACAGAAACAAATAAAATACATCTCTACAGCCTCTTGCCATAGAGGCAACCTTCGTGTCACGTGACACGAAGGTTGCCAGGTCACTAATTTCTAAAAAAAATCGCTGCCAGATATTTTTTCAGAATTCTGTAATCAACCATTGTGTTCCGATATTTTTTAATATATATATAATGCGTATGAATATATATAATGCGTATGAATATATAATGCAATGAATATGGAGCGTGTGCAGTTACCGTTCACAGCAAACTGGAGCGGTTGCGGTTAATGTTCACAGCACATTGGATCGTGTGAGCTCACAAAGACCTGGATCGTGTGAGCTCACAAAGACCTGGATCGTGTGGGCTCACTCACGGAAATATTGAGCGTGTGCAGTTACCGTTCACAGTAAACTGGAGCGTGTGCAGTAACTGCACACGCTCCAGTTTGCTGTGAACGGTAACTGGAGCGTGTACAGTTGCTGTACACGCTCCAGATATTTTTCCTGAATTCTGTAAGCACGTGACACGAAGGTTGCCAGATCACTCATTTCTAAAAAAAAAATCGTTGCCAGATATTTTTTCAGAATTCTGTAATCAACCATAGTGTTCGGATATTTTTTTGAGCGACTGTAACTGTCTGGAGTTATCGCTGCATCCAAACGTCTCAGATCTCTTCCGAGCAGCTTTCCACATTATTGACCCAGAGGGTTGGGTTGTTTTACCTCTGAGCTGCACTTTTTTGCACACCATGGGCTAAATGGCCAGGTCACAAGGACCCCGAAGGCTCAGAGAAGTTTGGGGGAGGGGACCCACTGGAACAGCTGTTGGGAGACAGATGGTAGCCTCCCGTCAAGGCCATCCAGCGTGTTCTTTAACGTGCACAGGGTATGGCTCTCCCGCACACGAAGCCACAGCTTAACGTCCCATCCGACGGACGGCGGCCTTTCCAAGCCCATCGGTGTCCCCTGCTGACCGTGCGCAGGGCGGGGAATTTTTGCGGAGATAAATCTCAACGCTGACTCAGTTGGGACTCGAACCTGGAAACTACAGATTACGAGCCTGGCGCGCTACCGACTGAGCCACCCCGCCCCATTTTCCCAGAAATTCTGGGATGTTCAGTAGTTTCGTATTCCTGAGTCGAGAGTAGGAAAGTTATATTTATTTCCCCTGCTTTCGACAAAATACATACACAAAAAAAGGGGAGCGCGAAAAATAAAAATTGCATCTTGGGAACGATAAAAAAAAATCATCTTTTAAAACCTCTTCATAAATAAAGGATAACAAGAAGAAAGGATTTCTGACATGTTTTTCCTCCATGCGAGCATCGACTTATCTCGAAGGCAGAGAAGGAAGTAGCATCAGTCTGCAAAATCCGACACTTCTTTAGAACACCTCACAATGAAATACATGAGGGGAGGGGCGAAGAGGGGGGGGCGAGGGGTGAATGATGCCCTGCATGCCAATGGACAGCTCGGTAGCCGACAGTAACTTGGGAAGAGATGGAGTTGAAGGAGAACTGGAAGAATCGAGACGTAACATCCTCTCAGCATCACGCAACCTCATGATTCCTCCCCCTCCCTCCCCCCCAGAAAGCTGTTGCAAGTGACAAGGCTCCTACGAGGCCAACTGCAACCTCACAATAAACTCTCCTTGCAGCTTGCCGCCGATAAGGTCCCTCGCAGCTGCCGCCCAGGTGGACCCCAGGGACTCGGAGGCAGAGCTCCGCCTGACGCTCAAGGTCACGGGCTCCCGCAGATCGATCGCTTCTGCTCACGTGTTAAGTTGCGTCACAGGCAGAGGCTTCGCTGTTAATAGGGGGGTGAAATTATTGCTGCAGTTATCTCTGACCATATGTTTCACGGTTGTGGGTTCTGCGCTTCAACACTCCATTGGAGCTGCTTTAATGGCAACTACTACTGTGCAAAGTGAAGGACAGAGCTGATCCACGGAAATGTTGGGGGTCAGGGTGGGAGGGGAATAACCATGTCTGACGTCGCGCAGACAAAAGTGCACCGGAAAGCGTCTGCACAATGCAAACATGAAGTGCAAAGCCCTAACCTTATTACTTTCGATTATAATTCACAAAACAGTAATTACACGCTTGCTTGGACCTGTCTACCTTAATTCCTCCAGGTGCTCGTCAGAGTTCTCTTCAAAGTGCGGAGAGAGAGCTACAAGGACCAGCAACGTTGTTCTTATCGTCCTGTTGCTGAACTGCAGCAGGCTCAGGAGAGTGTAAAGCGCTCGGTTATGTTGTAATGCAGCCTTTTACTCTTCCACTGCGCAGGATGGTGATCAAGCAGCAACCGCGCGGTTCTCCTATTGTTGTTCGCTCAACATCTTCCCCCACGGCGAGGCGACGGTTGCTTGGCAGCACTAGTAGGAGAGACATTATGATGCAGCCTCCAAAATCATGCTGTGAGGAAAGATTCTGAATGGATGGAGAAAATATCTAAGATAAGCTCATATTAAATGGTTTTATGTGGGAATTGATGATAATAAAGTAGGCTTTTTTATTGCTCCTGGATTTTTTATATATTTACCGAAGTATTATTAAAAATATTTTTATTGCACAATGATGCCTACTAAGGTCGAAAGTAACAGAAGTGTAAATAAACTTTTGGAGGTGATGTGCACTTAAAAAATGAGGATGGTTAAAATTAAAAAAAAAAGATATTAGGAGGAAGATAATGTGATAGAGATGACTGAAAACAAACGTCTTAGATGATGTGGGCGTGAGAGGAAATGGATGAGAGGAAATAGATGAAGAAGAAATGAACAAGAGATAACATCGGAAAAGAGGAAGATGGATAGAGGAAGAAAAAGAGGCAATGAAAAAAAAGAGATTTAAAAGAGTGGGTAGAAGATCGAGAGGAAGGATGGACGGATGGAAGAGGCAATTAAGAAAAAAAGAGTTTAGAGTATTGGAGATTTAAAGTAAAATGGAGTAGGGCCGAGGAGAAGATGGATGAAGTCAAGTACGAGGCGCAAAAAGAAAAAGTTTGAAGCATTAGAGAAATCGAGATAATTTGAAAATTTTCTCTACTCGTGAGTAATGAAATGCCTTAAAAGATTAAATAGTCAGAATCGATTTTTAGTTGGTTTTCAAAAAAGGAAAAGCTGTTTACACTCTGTCAACACAATCAACAGACGGTCACAAGAGTTTGTCTGTCTGTTGATGTTCATTTTTTTTTTATTTTTAGACGCAAACTAGGAATTCTTTTTTTGGGTTGTCTGTGTCTCCTTTCCCTCTGGGGGCAGGGTCGGAATTTGGCGGAGATAAATCTCAACGCTGGCAGACTTGAGACTCGAACCTGTTGGGTTGGGTTGTTTTACCTCTGAGCGGCACTTTTTTGCATACCATGGGCTAAATGGCCAGGTCACGTGGACCCCGAAGGCTCAGAGAAGGTTGGGGGAGGGGACCCAGTGGAACAGCTGTTGGGAGACAGATGGTAGCCTCCCGTCAAGGCCATCCAGCGTGTTCTTTAACGTGCACAGGTTATGACTCTCCCGCATACGGGGCCACGGCTTAACGTCCCATCCGACGGACGGCGGCCTTTCCAAGCCCATCGGCGTCCCCTACTGACCGTGGGCAGGGCGGGGATTTTTGCGGAGATAAATCTCGACGCTGACCCAGCTGGGACTCGAACCTGGGAACTGCAGATTACGAGCCTGGCGCGCTACCGACTGAGCCACCCCTGCCCCCTCGAACCTCAGAACTACAGATTATGAGCTTGGCACTACTGACTAGATAATTCCCCCCTACCCCCTAACCCTAAAAAAAATTTAAAAATTAATTTTATTATTCATGATATCTTCAGAAAAAAAATTACAATTAAATTTATAAATTATTAATTATATACTTATTAATTTTTAAAATAAAAAACTCCATAATTATTATTTCAGTTAATGTATAACATAATTAAAAATACAATAATAATACTTTAATTCTAATTATGAAAAAATTAATGGTTAAATAATTAGACATAAAATAATTAACAATAAACTAATTATGATGTGAAAGGATTAAAAGTAAATTAATTATAATGTAAAATGATTAGTAGGAAATTAATTATGATACGACATAATTAAGAGTAAATTAATTATAATACAAAATAATTAAGAGTGAATTAGTTATAATGCGAAATAATTAGTAGTAAATTAATCATAATGCAAAATAATTATTAGCAAATTATTAATAATGCGAAATAATTAACAGTAAATTAATCATATAAAATAATTCGATAATAAACCATAATAAAAATTTTGAAATTTACCACTACATTTATGATATATATAACTATAAAAATATTCCTAATTATTCAACACAAATTAAACGGTTTCCTTAACGAATTTTCTTATGAAGCACAACTTAAGAATGAGTTTGATAGTTCTTTTTAAAGCGTTCTTGGAAATCTTCTATCCAAAATATCAATAGTTGTAGAATTTATATTATAATAATAGAATTCATCTTATGATGATTTTCTTATGAAGCACAACTTAAGAATGAGTTAGATAGTTCTTTTTAAAGCGTTCTTAGACAACTTCTATTCAAAATATCAATAGTTGTAGAATATATATTATAATAATACAATTTATCTTACGATGATTTTCTTATGAAGCACAACTTAAGAATGAGTTTGATAGTTCTTTTTAAAGCGTTCTTGGAAATCTTCTATTCAAAATATCAATAGTTGTAGAATTTATATTATAATAATAGAATTTATCTTATGATGATTTTCTTATGAAGCACAACTTAAGAATGAGTTAGATAGTTCTTTTTAAAGCGTTCTTGGAAATCTTCTATCCAAAATATCAAAAGTTGTAGAATTTATATTATAATAATAGAATTTATCTTATGATGACTTTCTTATGAAGCATAACTTAAGAATGAGTTAGATAGTTCTTTTTAAACCGTTCTTAGACAACTTCTATTCAAAATATCAATAGTTGTAGAATTTGTATTATAATAATAGAATTTATCTTATGATGATTTTCTTATGAAGCACAACTTAAGAATGAGTTAGATAGTTCTTTTTAAAGCGTTCTTGGAAATCTTCTATCCAAAATATCAAAAGCTGTAGAATTTATATTATAATAATAGAATTTATCTTATGATGATTTTCTTGTGAAGCACAACTTAAGAATGAGTTAGATAGTTCTTTTTAAAGCGTTCTTGGAAATCTTCTATCCAAAATATCAAAAGTTGTAGAATTTATATTATAATAATAGAATTTATCTTATGATGACTTTCTTATGAAGCATAACTTAAGAATGAGTTAGATAGTTCTTTTTAAACCGTTCTTAGACAACTTCTATTCAAAATATCAATAGTTGTAGAATTTATATTATAATAATAGAATTTATCTTATGATGATTTTCTTATGAAGCACAACTTAAGAATGAGTTAGATAGTTCTTTTTAAAGCGTTCTTGGAAATCTTCTATCCAAAATATCAAAAGCTGTAGAATTTATATTATAATAATAGAATTTATCTTATGATGATTTTCTTGTGAAGCACAACTTAAGAATGAGTTAGATAGTTCTTTTTAAAGCGTTCTTGAAAATCTTCTATTCAAAATATCAATAGTTGTAGAATTTATATTATAATAATAGAATTTATCTTATGATGATTTTCTTATGAAACACAACTTAAGAATGAGTTAGTTCTTTTTAAAGCGATCTTGGAAATCTTCTATCCAAAATATCTATAGCTGTAGAATTTATATTATAATAATAGAATTTATCTTATGATGATTTTCTTATGAAGCACAACTTAAGAATGAGTTAGATAGTTCTTTTTAAAGCGTTCTTGGAAATCTTCTATCCAAAATATCAAAAGTTGTAGAATTTATATTATAATAATAGAATTTATCTTATGATGATTTTCTTATGAAGCACAACTTAAGAATGAGTTAGATAGTTCTTTTTAAAGCGTTCTTGGAAATCTTCTATCCAAAATATCAATAGCTGTAGAATTTATATTATAATAAGAGAATTTATCTTATGATGATTTTCTTATGAAACACAACTTAAGAATGAGTTAGATAGTTCTTTTTAAAGCGTTCTTGGAAATCTTCTATCCAAAATATCAAAAGTTGTAGAATTTATATGATAATAATAGAATTTATCTTATGATTTTCTTGTGAAGCACAACTTAAGAATGAGTTAGATAGTTCTTTTTAAAGCGTTCTTAGACAACTTCTATTCAAAATATCAAAAGCTGTAGAATTTATATTATAATGATAGAATTTATCTTATGATGATTTTCTTATGAAGCACAACTTAAGAATGAGTTAGATAGTTCTTTTTAAAGCGTTCTTGGAAATCTTCTATTCAAAATATCAATAGTTGTAGAATTTATATTATAATAATAGAATTTATCTTATGATTTTCTTATGAAGCACAACTTATGAATGAGTTAGATAGTTCTTTTTAAAGCGTTCTTGGAAAACTTCCATCCAAAATATCAAAAGTTGTAGAATTTATATTATAATAATAGAATTTATCTTATGATGATTTTCTTATGAAGCACAACTTAAGAATGAGTTAGATAGTTCTTTTTAAAGCGTTCTTGGAAATCTTCTATCCAAAATATCAAAAGTTGTAGAATTTATATTATAATAATAAAATTTATCTTATGATTTTCTTATGAAGCACAACTTAAGAATGAGTTAGATAGTTCTTTTTGAAGCGTTCTTAGACAACTTCTATTCAAAATATCAATAGTTGTAGAATTTATATTATAATAATAGAATTTATCTTATGATGATTTTCTTATGAAGCACAACTTAAGAATGAGTTAGATAGTTCTTTTTAAAGCGTTCTTGGAAATCTTCTATCCAAAATATCAAAAGCTGTAGAATTTATATTACAATAATAGAATTTATCTTATGATCATTTTCTTATGAAGCACAACTTAAGAATGAGTTAGTTCTTTTTAAAGCGTTCTTGGAAATCTTCTATCCAAAATATCAATAGTTGTAGAATTTATATTATAATAATAGAATTTATCTTATGATGATTTTCTTATGAAGTACAACTTAAGAATGAGTTAGATAGTTCTTTTTAAAGCGTTCTTGGAAATCTTCTATTCAAAATATCAATAGTTGTAGAATTTATATTATAATAATAGAATTTATCTTATGATGATTTTCTTATGAAGCACAACTTAAGAATGAGTTAGATAGTTGTTTTTAAAGCGTTCTTGGGAATCTTCTATTCAAAATATCAATAGTTGTAGAATTTATATTATAATAATAGAATTTATCTTATGATGATTTTCTTATGAAGCACAACTTAAGAATGAGTTAGATAGTTCTTTTTAAAGCGTTCTTGGAAATCTTCTATTCAAAATATCAATAGTTGTAGAATTTATATTATAATAATAGAATTTATCTTATGATGATTTTCTTATGAAACACAACTTAAGAATGAGTTAGTTCTTTTTAAAGCGTTGTTGGAAATCTTCTATTCAAAATATCAAAAGCTGTAGAATTTATATTATAATAATGGAATTTATCTTATGAAGATTTTCTTGTGAAGCACAACTTAAGAATGAATTAGATAGTTCTTTTTAAAGCGTTCTTGGAAAACTTCTATCCAAAATATTAATAGCTGTAGAATTTATATTATAATAATAGAATTTATCTTATGATTTTCTTATGAAGCACAACTTATGAATGAGTTAGATAGTTCTTTTTAAAGCGTTCTTGGAAAACTTCCATCCAAAATATCAATAGCTGTAGCATATGATGAATTAGACTCTTCCATAGTTTCGGAACTGCTTCGGATCACTTACTGCTTCAATAGCAAAAGCGAATTATATTCTAATCTTATTTCCTCGTATTCAATTACTTGTGACGTGGCTTTGAGGGGGGGAGGCTGTCTAACATCATAATCTTCTTATTCTGTTTTCAGCACGCCATTATAATGCTTTTGTCACATGTTATTACCGAGACGACCACTCAAGCACGGCTGGGCACCACTTTTAAATTACTATCGCTCGGCTCCATCAAATTCTGATGGAAAGGAGCTGAGAAAACCTGAGCGCCGTGGGAAGTTCCAGAGATTGAGTTGGGCATTGCATGCTTTGGAAAGATCACTTCTATTTTACATTGTCCTTAAGTTGTAAAAAAAAAAATTTTTAAATTATCCGAAATTTTGCATTTTTTTTTCACGTCTGTTTTAATGAGTTAGCACTAATTAATGATATCAACGCGCAATGCGTAAGAGCGATCACCCAAAATCTCATTAGTTGTTGTGGCAATGGTTTTTCTGATATTAATTTAATAAAGTCTTCTCTGAGCAGCTGGGTAATTAAGAATCTCGCACGTAGACGACTAAACAGCCTGAATAAAATAAGGGGCAGTTGCTATAAAGCTGTTTCGCAGTCCAAGTTTATATTATTATAAATCCGATGTTGTTACAATATTAAACGGAAAAAAGAGTGATTGCAGAAATGTTCATCGAGTGAATTATCGAATTCAAACAAGAGAAACAGCGATAGAAATAATCTGATTATCTTAAAAGAATTACGGTATAGAGCTACAGGATCAATAACCTAATATTCGGAATTTTTACTCCACAAAAAAAGACGCCATTTCTTTCCCAGTTTAAAGTACTTTTTGTGAGTTTTCTGGAAAAGCAAATTTATTCCTTTATCTTATTCTTTATTTTCATTTTCATACATTTTTCTCGTTTTTTCCTTTCAATAATCAGTCAGGTAAATAGGTGAGCAATATTTTTTTTTTCTTTAGAAGTTTAATGCTGCAATCATTTAATTTGACTGCTCCAAATAAGAAAGAGAATATTTAAAATGCTTATATGTCAAAATGTCAAAATTATTCTTATTTATTATAAAATGTTATTCATTATAAAAATAATTTTAAAAATATGTTCAATTTATATTATTATATATAAAAGGTTATTTATTATAAAATATTATTATAAAATGTTCAATCAAAAAGAGCATAGTTTGCTCTGTACAGTCGCTCAAAAAAGTATCCGAACACTACGGTTTATTACAGAATTCAGAAAAAATATCTGGCAACGATTTTTTTAGAAATTGGTGATCTGGCAATCTTCACCTCACGTGAAACGAAGGTTGCCAGATCACCAATTTCTAAAACAATCGTTGCCAGATATTTTTTCTGAATTCTGTAATCAACCGTAGTGTTCGGACACTTTTTTGAGCGACTGTAGGTGGTCATATTATTTTGATACTAGATCGTGTGGGCTCACTCCCGGAAATATTGAGCGTGTGCAGTTACCATTCACAGCAAACTGGAGCGTGTGCAGTAACTGCACACGCTCCAGTTTGCTGTGAACGGTAACTGGAGCGTGTACAGTTGCTGTACACGCTCCAGATATTTTTCCTGAATTCTGTAATCACGTGACACGAAGGTTGACAGATCACAAATTATATTATATATTATTAGTTGAAACATACTCTACAAAGGGTCTTCCAGCAGTGGCGTACATCGCAGTCCACCGCTAATCGTTGTCCAGAACTGCGGCAGAAAGACTGTGCTCCCCAATAGGGACCGCCGCAGTGAGTCACGCACTTTTAGGGCAAACTGCTTTGCAACAAGGCAGGAATTGCTCCAGTCAGTCAATGCAGGCCTACAACAAGCTGTTTCCGAATGAACACTACGAAGGGAACTGCATGCCATGGACATCTGGAGCAGAGGAAAAAGCGAAACTATTATCTCGTTTATTTGTTTGAAACGAGATAAAAAAAAAAAACACAGTTGTACAGGAAAAACTAATGTCAAAAGAAAACGTTTTTTTTTTCAAATGTGATGTATTTTAAAAACATAGACCTCATAAACCATAAATAACTTCTATTTATAATAAAACAAAAACGCAAAATTTACAATCCCGTATACTTTTCTCACCATTTTCTATTAAACTGAATTCTTTATAAAAGACTAGAAATGTTTTGCCTTTTGATAGCGTAATAACATTTCAAAATATCATTCAGGGTTGGGTTGGGTTGTTTTACCTCTGAGCGGCACTTTTTTGCACACCATGAGCTAAATGGCCAGGTCGCATGAACCCCGAAGGCTCAGAGAAGGTTGGGGGAGGGGACCCACTGGAACAGCTGTTGGGAGACAGATGGTAGCCTTCCGTCAAGGCCATCCAGCGTGTTCTTTAACGTGCACAGCATATGGCTCTCCCGCACACGGGGCCACGGCTTAACGTCCCATCCGACGGACGGTGGCCTTTCCAAGCCCATCGGTGTCCCCTGCTGACCATGGGCAGGGCGGGGAATTTTGCGGAGATAAATCTCAACGCTGACCCAGCTGGGACTCGAACCTGGGAACTACAGATTACGAGCCTGGCGCGCTACCGACTGAGCCACCCCCGCCCCTATCATTCAGGAATTTCGTATTTAATAATAGAAGAAAAAAGATTCTTGGGTAACGGGAAAGCATACCAATCAACATAACAAATCACGTGGTCAGAGAGTTTCAACAGAATCAACATACAAACAAAAAGCAAACGCTCCAGAAATTCTTGGGGCGGGGGTGGCTCAGTCGGTAGCGTACCAGGCTCGTAATCTGTAGTTCCCAGGTTCGAGTCCCAGCTGGGTCAGCGTTGAGATTTATCTCCGCAAAATTCCCCGCCCTGCCCACGGTCAGTAAGGGACACCGATGGGCTTGGAAAGGCCGCCGTCCGTCGGATGGGACGTTTAGCCGTGGCCCCGTGTGCGGGAGAGCCATACCCTGTGCACGTTAAAGAACACGCCGGATGGCCTTGACGGAAGGCTACCATCTGTCTCCCAACAGCTGTTCCATTGGGTCCCCTCCCCCAACCTTCTCTGAGCCTTCGGGGTCCATGTGACCTGGCCATTTAGCCCATGGTGTGCAAAAAAGTGCCGCTCAGAGGTAAAACAATCCAACCCAACCCATAAATTCTTATACTCTATAGCAAGATCTTTTCAGACTTCCGGAATGGTTCTTTCAAGTCGACTCATGATGACGCCATCATAATTGATTCAGCCACTGGTATGGCCATTCTCTGGCCCTGCTCTCCATGAGTAGGGGGCCCCGATGGGCTAGGAAAGGCCGACGTCCGTCGGATGGGACGTTAAGCCTTTACACTATGTGCGGGGAGCTATACTCTGTGCACTTTAAAGAACATGCTGGATGGCATTGACGGGTTGGGTTGGGTTGTTTTACCTCTGAGCGGCACTTTTTTGCACACCATGTGCTAAATGGCCAGGTCACATGGACCCCGAAGGCTCAGAGAAGGTTGGGGGAGGGAACCCACTGGAACAGCTGTTGGGAGACAGATGGTAGCCTCCCGTCAAGGCCATCCAGCGATGTCTTTAACGTGCACAGGGTATGGCTCTCCCGCAACGGGGGCCACGGCTTAACGTCCCATCCGACGGACGGCGGCCTTTCTAACGCTATAGGTGTCCCCTACTGACCGTCGGCAGGGAGGGGAATTTTGCGGAGATAAATCTCAACGCTGACCCAACTGGGACTCGAACCTGGGAACTACAGATTACGAGCCTGGCGCGCTACCGACTGAGCCACCCCCGCCCCACCCAGCTGGGACTCGAACCTGGGAACTGCAGATTACGAGTCTGGCACGCTACCGACTGAGCCCCCCCCCCGCCCCCTAAGGGACGGGGTTCGAGCCCCGGGTTAAGGCATGGATGTTTGTGTCGTTCTTCTGCTGAGGTCCTGCCATCCTCACAGACCTTCTACTATGGTATATAAACTGACAGGCTTCTGTTAGACCTCTGTGGCAAGCAGCTGCTTGAGGGGGTATTTATTATTTTATTTATACCTATCTAATCCAAAAAAAAGAATTCTTAATTTATTTCTGGAAAAAAAAAGGTTGGATATCTACAGACGAACAGATAGACAATAAAGTGAAATCGTTGGCTCGATTTTTTTTCCCTTTCAAAACGAGTTAAATAATTCGCAACCTAATAGAAGAAATAGGCGCGAACTCTTACTAGAAGTTGACTCCTAAAGAAACTCGAGATCGAATTCGTCGCTGAGAGTGCTCTGTAGTAAAGAGCTAGCTTGCCTTGTCAAAGCTCGAGAGGCTCTCATTAGGAATGCTCGTGAGCACTCTTGTCAACAAAGACACGAGATCTCTACCAGCCAAGTGGTATTGATCAACCGGGTGCACCTGGCAGCGTGGGTCGTTCCCAATTGCTTGCATGGAAGAAACAAGCTGAGCCTTCTGCTCCCGATCGAGTCAATGACTGAAGTTAAGGCACTTAACGGTCACGATTTAGAAATGAAAACGAAAGGTACTGACCATACAATAGCTCGCTAGGTTTAACCAACACCTCCTATAACAGAAGGGGTGTGGGAGTGGCTCAGTCGGTAGCGCGCCAGGCTCGTAATCTGTAGTTCCCAGGTTCGAGTCCCAGCTGGGTCAGCGTTGAGATTTATCTCCGCAAAATTCCCCGCCCTGCCCACGGTCAGTAGGGGACACCGATGGGCTTGGGAAGGCCGCCGTCCGTCGGATGGGACGTTAAGCCGTGGCCCCGTGTGCGGGAGAGCCATACCCTGTGCACGTTAAAGAACACGCTGGATGGCCTTGACGGGAGGCTACCATCTGTCTCCCAACAGCTGTTCCAGTGGGTCCCCTCCCCCAACCTTCTCTGAGCCTTCGGGGTCCTTGTGGCCTCGCCATTTAGCCCATGGTGTGCAAAAAAGTGCCGCTCAGAGGTAAAACAATCCAATCCAATCCTATAACAGAAGGCCTGTGGACCAGGGAATGACGTCAGCGTAAGTAGTCCTGTAACGTAGATAATTCTTATACATTTCTTTCTATTATTATCAGTGGTGTATTTTTATATTAATGCTTATTTATAAATATACCCTTATTTAGAAGAAAAATTATTTTCAATTATTAGCATTATGATAATTGCTAATCAATCAAATAATTTTTCTTCTAAATAAGATGTATTTTAAAAAAAACATTAATAAAAAAATTAGTATAAAAATACACCAGTAATAATAATAGAAATAAATGTATAAGAATTATCTACGTTACACGACTATCTATGGTGACGTCATAACTTGGTCCATCGGCCTTCTGTTACAGAAGGAGTTGGTTTAACCTAGAAGAGGTTACCTTAAGTTATACTCAAATAAATTGACTTATTTACTGATTATTTTAATAAATCTGCTCCATTTCATCTTTGTTTCTGAGTGTTCATATTAACTTCTATTATTTGGTCTTCTATTGATTAACAAAGTGAAATATATACACTGTGATTCGAACCCACGACCTCCAGAGAACATGTCAGATGCTTTGACCGCTGAGCTACCGGCCGCCGAGCAATCATACTTTGTTGTTGATTACACACTATTTACACACTACTGTACCTATTTAACTACTGTACCTATTTAAGGGCCCACAAACGTCGGTTTTTGGCTTCAGGTCCAACTGAATAATTCAGGACTGAACAGTTCGGCCTAAAGATAAAATTACTCCACACACGGCTCAGTTCACTTATTTTCGGGGGGCGAGGGTGGCTCAGTCGGTAAAACGCCAGGCTCGTAATCTGCAGTTCCTAGGTTCGAGTCCCAGCTGGGTCAGTGTTGAGACTTATCTCCGCAAAATTCCCTGCCCTGCCCAAGGTCAGTAGGGGACACCGATGGGCTTGGAAAGACCGCCGTCCGTCGGATGGGACGTTAAGCCCCCTGCTCACGGACCGATGGGCTTGGAAAGGCCGCCGTCCGTCGGATGGGACGTTAAGCCGTGGCCCCATGTGCGGGAGAGCCATACCCTGTGCACGTTAAGAACACCCTGGATGGCCTTGACGGGAGGCTACCATCTGTCTCCCAACAGCTGTTCCAGTGGGTCCCCTCCCCCAACCTTCTCTGAGCCTTCGGGGTCCATGTGACCTGGCCATTTAGGCCATGGTGTGCAAAAAAGTGCCGCTCAGAGGTAAAACAATCCAATCCTTGCCCACGGTGAGTAGGGGACACCGATGGGCTTGGAAAGACCGCCGTCCGTCGGATGGGACGTTAAGCCGTGGCCCCGTGTATGGGAGAGCCCATACCCTGTGCACAACAACACACTGGATGATCTTGACGGGAGGCTATCATCTGTCTCCCAACACACTGGATGAATTTACCTGTTAAATAATTTACTGTTATTGGAATAAATTACCTGTTAAACAACACACTGGATGATCTTGACGGGAGGATATCATCTGTCTCCCAACAGCTGTTCCAGTGGGTCCCCTCCCCCAACCTTCTCTGAGCCTTCGGGGCCCATGTGACCTGACCATTTAGCCCATGGTGTGCAAAAAAGTGCCGCTCAGAGGTAAAACAACCCAACCCAACTTGTTTTCGGTGAGAACGGTTCTAAACATGGCGAACCTGGAAGAAGTGTTATGTGATTATGCTGCCACAGTTAACTGCAATCGGCCACAATAAGAAATCGAAACGCAAGAGGACCACGGAAATGGCTATTGAAAAGAAATGTAATTCTTAATTTTGTGAGAAGTTTTGTACATTGAAATCACTCGTATATTCACAGAGGCAGGTAAACGGTTAATCAATGAAATGTTTATTACGACACAAGATAATTAACTTCATGATAAAATAGCTTCACGTAAAACTTACAAATGGGAGATTATTTTCTCACTTTCCACTCTGATCATTACCTGCATTACTTGAAATCTTCGTCTTGCCTGACTGTTATCGATTCTAGGCTTTTTTTTTTATTGCGTTGTAATACTATCTGCATAATTATATTGGGGCGGGGGTGGCTCAGTCGGTAGCGAGCCAGGCTCGTAATCTGCAGTTCCCAGCTTCGAGTCCCAGTTGGGTCAGCATTGAGACTTATCTCCGCAAAACTCCCCGCCCTGCCCACGGCCGGGGCGGGGGTGGCTCAGTCGGTAGCGCGCCAGGCTCGTAATCTGTAGTCCCCAGGTTCGAGTCCCAGCTGGGTCAGCGTTGAGATTTATCTCCGCAAACTTCCCCGCCCTGCCCACGGTCAGTAGGGGACACCGATGGGCTTGGAAAGGCCGCCGTCCGTCGGATGGGACGTTAAGCCGTGGCCCCGTGTGCGGGAGAGCCATACCCTGTGCACGTTAAAGAACACGCTGGATGGCCTTGACGGGAGGCTACCATCTGTCTCCCAACAGCTGTTCCAGTGGGTCCCCTCCTCCAACCTTCTCTGAGCCTTCGGGGTCCTTGTGACCTGGCCATTTAGCCCATGGTGTGCAAAAAAGTGCCGCTCAGAGGTAAAACAATCCAGTCCTGCCCACGGCCAGTAGGGGACACCATTGGGCTTGGAAAGGCCGCCGTCCGTCGGATGGGACGTTAAGCCGCGGACACGTATACGGGAGAGCCATATCCTGTGTGCACGTTAAAGAACACGCTGGATGGCCTTGACGGGAGGCTACCATCTGTCTCCCAACAGCTGTTCCAGTGGGTCCCCTCCCCCAACCTTCTCTGAGCCTTCGGGGTCCATGTGACCTGGCCATTTAGCCCATGGTGTGCAAAAAAGTGCCGCTCAGAGGTAAAACAATCCAATCCATAACTATAAGAACACAAATCACTTCAGCAACAATGGGATGCTTTCAAAGTGAATGTACACCCACTAATATAATAATAATTTCAATTAATGGATGAATCGGGAAAAACGTATCGTAATATACTTTTATTATCTATAAAACACAAAAAGAATGTTTTATTTTTTTATTAAAACAAAAAGCCACTAAAATTATCATTTCACAAACTTTTATCAGATTTTGTCGACGTCAGAACTTTCCGGAAAATTGTCTGATCGGTCCCAAATTTTCTGTACGCGGTCCTCCTTGGGCAAATACCGTATTGCGTTCGAAAATCAAGTCTACCTTTAATGGAACCCGAGACAGTGTTTAATGTGGCTTTTTTTTTTTTACCATTCTCTTGTCTACAGCCAAAATAGAAAACGCGAGTGTTATTTGAAGACTGCCGAATGAAATTTGCATCTTCGTGTCGCCAAACGTTGGTGGGTTGGGTTGTTTTACCTCTGAGCGGCACTTTTTTGCACACCATGGGGCTAAATGGCCAGGTCACATGGACCTCGAAGGTTGGGTTGGGTTGTTTTACCTCTGAGCGGCACTTTTTTGCACACCATGGGCTAAATTGCCAGGTCACATGGACCCCGAAGGTTGGGTTGGGTTGTTTTACCTCTGAGCGGCACTTTTTTGCACACCATGGGCTAAATTGCCAGGTCACATGGACCCCGAAGGTTGGGTTGGGTTGTTTTACCTCTGAGCGGCACTTTTTTGCACACCATGGGCTAAATGGCCAGGTCACATGGACCTCGAAGGTTGGGTTGGGTTGTTTTACCTCTGAGCGGCACTTTTTTGCACCCCATGGGCTAAATGGCCAGGTCACATGGACCCCGAAGGCTCAGAGAAGGTTGGGGGAGGGAACCCACTGGAACACCTGTTGGGAGACAGATGGTAGCCTCCCGTCAAGGCCATCCAGTGTGTTCTTTAACGTGCTCAGGGTATGGCTCTCCCGCACACGGGGCCACGGCTTAAAGTCCCATCCGACGGACGGTGGCCTTTCCAAGCCCATCGGTGTCCCCTACTGACCGTGGGCAGGGCGGGGAATTTTTGCGGAGATAAATCTCAACGCTGACCCAGCTGGGACTCGAACCTGGGAACTACAGATTTCGAGCCTGGCGCGCTACCGACTGAGCCACCCCCGCCCACGTTGGTTGGCAATGTGCTATTAAATACGTAATTTACAATTGAAACTTTTTGAATGAATAAATCACTATTAACTTATTAACATCTGTTTTCACTTACCACGCTTCCGCTGTCATGAATACTGAATGACGAACTCATATGAACATTCTGGTCGAGCAGAAACAATAAATAATCATTCTACCATAATTTAGATATGTAGACGTCGTCTGTACTGATGCCAGATCTCCTAAATTTCATTACTTTCTTCTGCTCTTTTCGAAGAGAGCTCTGCATATTATTTTTTGTTGCCAGTTTCCCGGTTTGCAGCAGGATCCACTTCCTTCATCTTTGCGACCAACACGTCGTAAGATTTATTTATTTATTCTGTTATGATAATATTTATTTACACAAAGACTCTCACGAAGCTTTTGGGTTGGGTTGTTGTTTGGGTTGTTTTACCTCTGAGCGGCACTTTTTTTATACACCATGGGCTAAATGGCCAGGTCACATGGACCCCGTAGGCTCAGAGAAGGTTGGGGGAGGGGACCCACTGGAATAGCTGTTGGGAGACAGATGGTAGCCTCCCGTCAAGGCCATCCAGCGTGTTCTTTAACGTGCACAGGGTATGGCTCTCCCGCACATGGGGCCACGGCATAACGTCCCATCCGATGGACGGCGGCCTTTCCAAGCCCATCGGTGTCCCCTACTGACCGTGGGCAGGGCGGGGAATTTTGCGGAGATAAATCTCAACGCTGACCCAGCTGGGACTCGAATCTGGGAACTACAGATTACGAGCCTGGCGCGCTACCGACTGAGCCACCCCCGCCCGCTTTTGGGTTGAGTTATTTAAACTCTGAGCAGCACTTTTTTGCTGGAGTGTGGAAGGAGGGAACCAAATGGTCAGCTGATGAGAGACAGATGGTAGCCTCCTGTCAAGGCCATCCATCGTGTTCTTTAAAGTGCACAGGGGTATGGCTCTCCCGCAGACATGGCCACGGCTTAACGTTTCGTACGACGGACGCCGGCTTTTCCAAGCCCATCGGTGTCCCCTACTCACCGTGGGCAGGGCGGGGAATTTTGTGGAGATAAATCTCAATGCTGACCCAGCTCGGACTCGATCCTGGGAACTACAGATTACGAGCCTGGCGCACTATCGACTGAGCCACCTCCGCCCCCAGACGAATACAGTGACAGACCTCTGTGGCAAGCAGCTGCTTGAGAAGGATATTGATATTTATTAGTATAAGATCTCTTTTTATTGGTGCACCCTCTAGATCAGGGGTGGGCAAATAGCGGCCCGCTAAGAGTTTTTTGTGGCCCGCCAACACAGTCAGAAAAATCCGCCTTGAACCGAGATTTCCTTCCCGTGCGCGACCGAAGATTCGTCTCGTATTTTCCACTAGGACGGCCACGTCAATACGCATGCGCAGTGTAGATACGAAAACAATTGCCCACCCCTGCTCTAGATGTATTACGAAATAGCTAGTATATTTGCGAACACTTTTTAATCCTTCAGCATCGATTGGATTCTGCTAAAATTGCTTAAAAATAGTTCTCTCACAATCAATTAACCTTTCGAGATTACAATCTTAATAATTTATTTGCAGATCTCGTTTAAGAATAAAATAAATACCATCTTCCCTTCTCAACAGGCAGATTTCACCAGTAACACAGGGGGGCGGGGATGGCTCAGTCGGTAGCGCGCCAGGCTCGTAATCTGTAGTTCCCAGGTTCGAGTCCCAGCTGGGTCAGCGTTGAGATTTATCTCCGCAAAATTCCCCGCCCTGCCCACGGTCAGTAGGGGACACCGATGGGCTTAGAAAGGCCGCCGTCCGTCGGATGGGACGTTAAGCCGTGGCCCCGTGTACGGGAGAGACATACCCTGTGCACGTTAAAGAACACGCTGGATGGCCTTGACGGGAGGCTACCATCTGTCTCCCAACAGCTGTTCCAGTGGGTCCCCTCCCCCAACCTTCTCTGAGCCTTCGGGATCCATGTGATCTGGCCATTTAGCCCATGGTGTGCAAAAAAGTGCCGCTCAGAGGTAAAACAACCCAACAACCCAACCCAGTAACACAGGGGCGAGGGTGGCTCAGTCGGTAGCGCGCCAGGCTCGTAATCTGCAGTTCCCAACTGGGTCAGCGTTGAGATTTATCTCCGCAAAATTCCCCGCCCTGCCCACGGTCAGTAGGGGACACCGATGGGCTTGGAAAGGCCGCCGTCCGTCGGATGGAACGTTAAGCTGTGTCCCCGTGTGCAAGAGAGAGTCATACCCTGTGCACGTTAAAGAACACGCTGGATGGCCTTGACGGGAGGCTACCATCTGTCTCCCAACAGCTGTTAGAGTGGGTTCCCTCCCCCAACATTCTCTGAGCCTTCGGGGTCCTTGTGGCCTGGCCATTTAGCCCATTGTGTGCAAAAAAAGTGCTGCTCAGAGGTAAAACAACTCAACTCAACCTGTAATACAATGTCCATTGAAACAATCCCACTTTAACGTTACCCACAGACAAAAAAAAGTAGTACTTAACCTTACCCCTAGTCGTACTTAAAATAAAAAAACGACCTCACGTCGCTTCAAAACCTTATTCTCGAAACTAAAGTTATTTAAATAAGTGCTACATTTAATAAAATTTGGTAAGTAGGTCAAGACATAAAGAGAACGTGAAACACTTCAATTCAACTGTCAGATAAATTCACCGTGAGGTGTAACTGATGGTTGCTTGAGTATATCCACTGCTCCTACGTGCAGCGCTTGCATGCTGGTCAGGTACTCTGCAGGATTAGTCGAGTAATAAGGTCGATATCTGGAATGGGAAATCTCCATCCAGAGCACCATTAACACGTGATGAGCCGATGTTAGCCGTTCGCGAAACTACAGATAAAGACTTGCCTGGGGGGCTCTTGGACACGTTGAAACTGCAGTTAAACCTCTGATCACCAGTAACAGGCCACATCCTAACCATACAATGGAAATATTGTGTTCTTGGGAGGGATCACCAAGGAATAAATGGCCATCTTTCAAATCGTGTTGTCTTTTGGCTTCAATTATCTACAGCTGCTAAAGAAATTAAAGATGTCGCAGTAGATAAAACGCAAAAGCCAAGTTTCACATTAGCTGCGAGGTCAGTAAGGGGTCATTCAAATATTACATCGTAATTTTTTTTTTTTACACCTACCTTCTGTTTCCCTTTCTCCCATTTGGGGCGGGGTGGCTCAGTCGGTAGCGCGCCAGGCTCGTAATCTGTAGTTCCCAGGTTCGAGTCCCAGCTGGGTCAGCATTGAGATTTATCTCCGCAAAATTCCCCGCCCTGCCCACGGTCAGTAGGGGACACCGATGAGCTTGGAAAGGCCGCCGTCCGTCGGATGGGACGTTAAGCCGTGGCCTCGTGTGCAGGAGAGCCATACCCTGTGCACGTTAAAGAACACACTGGATGGCCTTGACGGGAGGCTACCATCTGTCTCCCAACAGCTGTTCCAGTGGGTCCCCTTCCCCAACCTTCTCTGAGCCATTGGGGTCCATGTGACCTGGCCATTTAGCCCATGGTGTGCAAAAAAGTGTTGCTCAGAGGTAAAACAACAACAACAACCTTTCTCCCATGTCAGCATGTGGTTTAAGCTGCGCCCTTTTAGTTTTAGGTAAAATTTCGCTAACTTTTTATGCGTAGAAAAAAAACTTGCCAATTTTCATGTTTTCTGAAATCTAAATATTGTAGTTTTTTTTATATTTTTCGATAAAAAACGTGAAAATTACGTGACACGAAGGTTGCCAGATTTCTAAAAAAATCGTTGCCAGATATTTTTTCTGAATTCTGTAATCAGCCATAGTGTTCGGATATTTTTTTGAGCGACTGTACATTATTAAGGGTATAATTGATAAAAATCAAAAATATCTATATCGAAAACCTTAAAATTTAATTCTACGTATTATAGGGGTGAAGGCAGAAAAATGTCTTGGGGAAAGCGCGGCTACAAGTTTTTAACATACTGTAAAACCACCCTTACCCATCTATTATTATACGCCTTTGTACCAACGGGTTATGAATACAGCCCCGAGATACTATCAATCACTATATTAATTCCAGAATACCAACTGACCGATTGGTAAAACTTGGCTCCTTTTTAACAAGTATTTTTTTTTGTTACAAATACTCCTAATTTAGAAAATATTACAAAGATTTATGCGAATTTAATAGGGCATTAAAATGTTGCCCAAGTTTCTTATGAAGAAAAGTTTAAACAAGAAATACGAAATTCTCGTTTTCCATCAAAGCCATTAACGGAGAGATGTTGGGTTGGGGTGCATTACCTATGAGCGGCACTTATTTACACCCTATGAGTCAAAGGGCAAGGTCACAAAGACCATGAGGGCTCAGAGAAGGTTAAAAGGGTCAAACGGACTGCTGTAAGGAATATACGGAAGCTTTCCGTCAAGGATAGCCAGCGTGTTCTTTAACGTTAGAGTATGGCTCTGATGCACCGGGTCACGGCTTTACGTCCCATCCAACGGACGGCGGCGTTTTTAGGGGACATAAATTTCAAGGGGGACATAACCGTCCCATGGCCGAGTGGTTAGCGCGCTTGGCTACTGATCTAAGGGACCTGGGTTCGAGCCCCGGGTAAGGCATGGCTGTTTGTGTCGTGTTTTCTGCTGAGGTCCTGCCATCCTCTCAGACCTTCTACTTTGGCATATAAACTGACAGGCTCCTGTCAGACCTCTGTGGCAAGCAGCTGCTTGAGGGGGTATTTATATATAAATTTCAACGTTGGCCCGGGTGGGACTCGAACCTAGGAACTGCAGATTACAAGCCTAGCACGATAATGACTGCCATTTCCGCTCCCTCGAACCGAGGAACTGCAGATACGAACTTCTTTCAAAAATCAACGTTCCATATTCGCCAGAACTGATTGGTCTTTTTAATTTGTTTTCAAATGAATTAAAAAAAAACAAACTCAGTCACTGTTTTAGGTGAATAAAAGTATTGAAAGCCAAATAAATGGAAGTTGTATCCCTTAAAACAACGTCGCATATAATAAAAAAAAAACTCTCCGTGAATCGATAAAAAAAAAGGTAAGATTTGGTCCCCGTTGGCTTCACGCAGCGACAAACTTTCATTGGAGACTTCGGCAGGCCAGCTGAAAGGAAAGACGAATCGGAAATCATTAAAACCGATTCCTCAAGAGCAAATTAACTTAAAGCCAATTTTGGGGTTTCGCATCGCTGCTTTTTTTTTTACTCTTTGCTTTGTAACTAATTATTTTAAATCCCACTTTATTTCGAACGTTCTAAACTTGCAAACACAAGAGATTAGGAAAAAAAAAACAATGAATTAGAAAAATGACAGCGTTTTTCGAATCCAGCGAGTTTTTTTGTTTTTTTTTTCAATTAGAGTTGTTTTGTGCCATGTGCATTGTTACGTCAGGCGCATGCTTTGCATTTAATACCTGACGTTGGTGTGATTAATTTGATTAGATCGGAAACGAATTTTTCAATTTTTACAGGCGACGTGAAAAATGAGCTTTAAATTGCTTCGCAAAGTTTCGAACAGAATTTAGAATAGATTTTCAATTTGAATATTTAATTCTCTAAGGGGTGGTCCATAAATTTACGAATTCAGTATACTCCAATTTTAAAGATCACTCTTTTTTCCGGCGGGGGTGGCTCAGTCGGTAGCACACAAGACTCGTAATCTGTAGTTCCCAGGTTCGAGTCCCAGCTGGGTCAGCGTTGAGATTTATCTCCGCAAAATTACCCGCCCTGCCCACGGTCAGTAGGGGAAACCGATAGGCTTGGAAAGGTTGCCGCCCGTTGGATGGGACGTTAAGCCGTGGTCCCGTGTGCTTTAAAGCCATACCTTGTGCACGTTAAAGAACACGCTGGATGGCCTTGACGGGAGGTCTCCCAACAGCTGTTCCACTGGGTCCCCAACCTTCTCTGAGCCTTCGGGGTCCTTGTGACTGGTCATTTAGCCCATGGTGTGCAAAAAAGTGCCGCTCAGAGGTGAAACAACTCAAACTATCTTCTTTCCCATGTAACATTACGTAATGTTTTGCCAGAGTCCTCATTTCCCCATCCGTCGTGTTACGTAACTTTTTGTAATTTTTTAAGAACTGGACATCACATTTAAAAAACAATGAAATGCATTTTTTGTTGGACTTCATTTGAAATTCAATTAGTAATAGCAAACTGGGTTGGGTTGGGTTGTTTTACCTCTGAGCGGCACTTTTTTGCACACCATGGGCTAAATGGCCAGGTCACATGGACCCCGAAGGCTCAGAGAAAGTTGGAGGAGGGGATTACACTGGAACAGCTGTTGGGAGACAGATGGTAGCCTCCCGTCAAGGTCATCCAGCGTGTTCTTTAATGTGCACAGGGTAGGACTCTCTCTCTCTCTCACACAAACACACGGGGCCACGGCTTTACGACCCATCCGACGGACGGCGGTTTTTCCAAGACCATCGGTGTCCCCTACTGACCGTGGGCAGGGCGGGGAGTTTTGCGGAGATAAATCTCAACGCTGACCCAGCTGGGACTCGAACCTGGGAACTACAGATTACGAGCCTGGCGCGCTACCAACTGAGCCACCCCCGCCCCTAGTAGCTAACTGTAAATTAAATATACTGCCCTATCAAAATATTAGAGAATTTCCATATTATGTTAATGGGATCTCTATTCGAAGCTTTAAAATATGCATTTAATGGGAAAATGTGACAGAAAATAAAGATCATAATGAAATCTAATTAAATCATGTTTTTCAAGAATATTCGTTCAGTACTTAGAGTTATAGAAACTGAAATAGTTAAGAAAAAATTATCTAGTTTTATAACAAAAAAATTATCATCTAATATTGAAATAATCATTGCTCAAACTTTAAAAAAATGTATATTTATTTTTATTAAATGGTTTGAAACAATACTTATTATTTAGTTAATTTCTTAAATCAAGTTTTATGATATATTGGCTACTGATCTAAGGAACCTGGGTTCGAGCCCCGGGTAAGGCGTTTATGTATGTGTTGTTTTTCCGCTGAGGTCCTGCCATCCTCTCAGATCTTCTACTATGGCATATAAACTGACAGGCTCCTGTCAGACCTCTGTGGCAAGCAGCTGCTTGAAGGGGTATTTATTTATTATTTTATTGTTGTGAAGTATACCAGCTCCCATAACTCTTTAAATACTGAATGAATATTGTTGAAAATCGAGAAGTAAAATAGGTTTGATTATGATCCTTAATTTTTTTCCTGTAACCTTTTTCCATTAAATGCATATTTTATACGTTATAGAGCTTCGTAATTAGATTCCCATAAATTAAACCCTTCGTAATTAGATTCCCATGACATAAACATGGAAATTCTCTAATATTTCGTTAGGGCAGTGTATATTATAGTCGATTTTATGATCAGAAAACGAAAAAAATTACTAATAGCGGAAACAAATATAGCATTTTAGCATTATGTACAGTCGCTCAAAAAAATATCCGAACACTATGGTTGATTACAGAATTAATAAAGAGTATCTGGCAACAATTTTTTTAGAAATTAGCGATCTGGCAACCTTCATGTACGTACACGAAGGTTGCCAGATCACTAATTTCTAAAAAAATCGTTGTCAGATATTTTTTATGAATTCTGTAATCAACCAGTGTTCGGATACTTTTTTGTGCAACTGTAAGAAGAGCGAAGGGCGACCTTGAGAAATCTGTAACCGGAACAGTGGCGAAAAAATATAAAACGTATTCATATTACCCATATTCTATAGGAAAATTGTTAAAAATCACTAAACCAGAGGAATTTATATCATTTATTTTTTTAGATACAGGCGTGAACCGGAACGGACCAGAAAATAGTTTTTCTTAACTATTAAAACTATTTTTCCCAAAATTATTCTCGCCAAATAATAATGAAAAAATAAATAAATACCCCCTCAAGCAGCTGCTTGCCACAGAGGTCTGACAGAAGCCTGTCTGTTTATATGCCATAGTAGAGGGTCTGTAAGGTTGGCAGGACCTTAGCAGAAAAACAACACAAACGTCCATGCCTTATCCGGGGCTCGAACCCAGGTCCCTTTGATCAGTAGCCAATCATCATCATCATCCTTAAGCAGCCATGGGCTACGGAGGTTCAACTAGACCGTGCAAATTAGTTCTCGAAGCAAGTCTATCCTGAGCTACAACTACTGCATCTGGCCACTGCACACCAATTCTAACAAGGTCCTGTTTGACATTGTCTGCCCACCGCATCCTAGGTCTCCCCCTCTTTCTGAGGCCTTTAGGCACACTGTTCATAACCCTATTCGCCAATCTATAATTATTCATACGGGCAACATGGCCAAACCAACGGAGTCTCTCTCTGCACAATATGCTGCTTAAAGGAGGTTGCAAACTCCTTTGCCTAACCTCATCATTAGTTACAAAGTTGAACCACCTAATGCCCAAGATACTGCGTAAGCATCTGGAATCAAAAGCATCTAGTTTCCTGTTATCTTGTTTACAAAGTGTCCAAGTTTCACTACCATAACTAACCCTAGAAAGAACCAAACTATTATACAGTCTAATTTTAGTCTTTCGGTGTATACGCCTATTTCTCCACACTCTCCATAGATTCTTAAAAGTCCAGTATTCGATTATTTATTTCCTAACCCATTCTAATGGTCTTTTGAAAAAATATTCTTGCAAAAACTATAACTTTTCCATTTTGCTTCAGCGCCGTTTCCCTTCTAGTGGAGACCGTAAGGGGAGGGGCATTATTCTCTCCCCCCCTCCCTCGTACCTGAGATCTGGCCAGACGAGAAGGAAAATAAACTATTTCTGTTGAGATCGATAATCACAAAACATTAGCATAAAGACAAAAAATCGTTTGAAGACAAGAAATAAATTTCAATTCATGTGATTTATCTAATAACCAATAGCCTGTGCTCCTTTCTAATTAGCAGATGCAGTTACTAACCCAAAAAAAAAAATGGATCTTTAAGCAAAACAAATTATCATCATTCAGGCAAAAGATTCTGCAATCTAACTGCAAAATAAAAGGAGAAAAGGTGCTAAAAGGCAGATTATATACATCACATAGAGCGCCATTAAAAATCATCAGTGCGGTCCTATGAAATTTCAAATGAACAAATACTTCTATTTAAAAATATTTCTTTCATAGCGGACTTTTGCTTAAGAGATCGAACACTTCGTACAAGATAATCCTTTTAAAATATGCTTTAGTCTAAGTAGCTTTAAGGAAATGTCAGATGAAGAAAAAATTCATCAGTCAACTTCTCGTGAACACATACAAATCCCAAACAGCTATAAATATGCAGTTCCAATCAGATTGTAGTTTAGTTCTTTAAATACCTCCATCTGTGCAACAGCCAGGGCCTTTCACGGATGGTCCTGACCTGGGACTCAAATTTTGCATTAAATCAACATAAATAAAGGAAATCTTCATTAAATATATATATGTTTTTTTTAGCAGAAATAAAGGAAAGTTCAACTAGACTGATTAAATCCCTAGCATTTATCCTCTACAGTGGTTTATCAAAATAATGGAAACGCGTAATATTTGTGAAGAACATTTTATTAAGCTGTACGCCCACCTCAGCGTTCTGAACAGATCCGATTCTACGTGGAATCATCATCATCATCATCATCATCCTCAAGCAGCCATGGACTACGGAGGTCCAACCAGACCGTGCAATTTAGTTCTCCAAGCAAGTCTATCCTGAGCTACATCTACTGCATCTGGCCACTGCACACCAATTCTAACAAGGTCCTGTTTGACATTGTCTGCCCACCGCATCCTAGGTCTCCCCTTCTTTCTGAGGCCTTTAGGCACACTGTTCATAACCCTATTCGCCAATCTATAATTATTCATACGGGCAACATGGCCAAACCAACGGAGTCTCTCTCTGCACAATATGCTGCTTAAAGGAGGTTGCAAACTCCTTTTCCTAATCTCATCATTAGTTACAAAGTTGAACCACCTAATGCCCAAGATACTGCGTAAGCATCTGGAATCAAAAGCATCTAGTTTCCTGTTATCTTGTTTACAAAGTGTCCAAGTTTCACTACCATAACTAACCCTAGAAAGAACCAAACTATTATACAGTCTAATTTTAGTCTTTAGGTGTATACGCCTATTTCTCCACACTCTCCATAGATTCTTAAAAGTCCCAGCAGCAATCCCTATTCGTCTGTTAATCTCATGCCGCACATCACCATTATCTGTTACATAGCTCCCAAGATAATCAAACTGTGACACCTGCTCAAGACTGCAACCATTCAGATTAACTGAATCACAGCCTGCCTGACCAATTTTCATCACTTTAGTTTTCTCTCTGTTTATAACCAAACCTACTCTACTACCAGTCTCATCAACGGCTCGAATGAAAGAGTTCATCTCATCAACATCATTTGCCAGAAGGGCTAAATCATCAGCATAATCTAAATCAGAAATTTTCCTATCTCCAGCCCATTTAAGGCCAAAATCTTTCCCTTGAAGTGAATTTCGCATAACATAATCAATAACCAAGCTAAAGAGAAAAGGAGACAAAATGCACCCTTGTCGAACACCAGAAGTAATGCTAAACCAATTGCTACAAGCCTTACCAACTCTCACACACGACTCAGTGTTATTATAGAGAGCTTTCATAATGTTAACTAACTTGTCTGGTATACCATATGATCTCACAATCAACCACAAATTATGACGATCAACAGAGTCGAAAGCCTTTTTGAAATCAACAAAGCTAGCAACCAAAGGTTTCTGAAACTCTAAACATTTCTCAAGAATCTGCCTAAGTGAAAATATCTGATCTACACATCCCCTACCACTTCTGAATCCACATTGCTCATCACACAATTGCCTGTCAACCAGATTCTTAATTCTATTAAGAACAATCATGGAAAGAACTTTACCTGGAACAGAGAGTAGGCTGATACCCCTATAGTTATCACAAGAACTGCGATCACCTTTTTTGAAAATAGGGATAACAATAGCTCTGGTAAAATCCTTAGGAACCATGCCTTTATCATAAAAGAGATTCAGAATTTCAGTCATCCAAGTGGTAACCGAAACATTCCCAGCTCTAAGCATTTCCGTAGTAATTTCATCTACCCCTGGGGATTTATGAAGTTTAAGTTTAGAAACAGCCAAACTAACTTCAGATTGTGTTATAGGGCCAACATTAAAGCCACCAATGCATCTATCATCATTGCAAACAATGGGAGTAGAACTAACTACATTGTTTAGAACATCACTGAAATGCTCAGCCCACCTAGCCATGACAGAATCCTCCCCTTCTATAACCTTACCTTGTTTATCCTTCAATCCTTGTATGCCTGTCCGTTTTCTACCACACAAAACATTAACTATCTGGTACAGCTCTCTGCTGTTGTGCTGTCTAACTGCTTCCTCGGCTTTGTCAACCAAACCATCAAGCCAAAAATTTTTATCAGCAGCTAACTGATCCTTTACAAGTTTATTAAGGTCTCTGTAATGCTTTCTATTAGGACTAGTAGGGTATTGATTAAGGGCATTCCTGCAGTTCTTTCTTTCCGAAATAAGCTCAAGTGCTTCATCACTCAGATAATTCTGCCTCTTCTGCTCCTTTTTTCCTAAAAGAGTACTGTTAGTGTCCAAAAAAGCCTGTTTAAAATGATCCCATTCTTCCTCAACTTCAGTAGTAAGCAAACCATGACTGTCATAATGACTAAGTAACCTATCATGGTAAGCTTTGGCTATAACTGGATCTTTCAGAGCTTCAGTATTAAAAGTAAATTTTTTAACCCTAGCACAACACTTTTTAAGTTTAAGTTGCAACACACTTTTAACAAGGTAATGGTCAGATCCAATTTCAGCTCCCCTATATGCCCTGGTATTCCTAACAGAACTAGTCCATTTGCTGTTAATTAATATGTAATCAATCATATTCTTATGCAGCCCATCAGGTGAAACCCATGTGTACTTATGTATGTCGCGGTGTTTGTAATAAGTGTTAGTTATTCTGAATCCATTGAGTTTACTTACCTGTAGGAGACGTTGCCCATTGCTATTGCAGCTACCAATACCAAAAGGGCCTATTACTCCTCCCCAAAGGTCAGAGTCAGTACCAACTTTGGCATTGAAGTCACCAAGAACAAGGGTAATATCTCCTTTCTTGACAGAATTCAAAATATCCTGAAGTTGTTCATAAAACCTATCCTTCTCATCCTCATCGGCATCCTCAGTGGGGGCATAACAGCAGATAACATTCAAGTCTTTAACGCTTGTCTGAAATTTTGCTGTAAGAAACCTTTCATTAATGCACTCATATCCTAGAAGAGCATCACTAGCGTGTCTGCTGAGAAGCAGACCCACGCCTTGGTGATGCTTTTTGTCGTCCCTCCCTGAAAAGAGAAATTTAAGATTATTTTTAAGAATCTGACCTTTATCTGTCCATCTGGTCTCTTGCAAGCCGAGAATATCTAAATTATAACGGTGGAATTCTTGTGTGAGGACATCAAGAGAAAAAGCTCTGTGCAGAGTCCTCACATTCCAACTACCTATGGAGAGAAAATGGTTAGTGGGATGTTTAAAGAAACTATGTTTATTGAGAGAGGGAATGCCGACAATATCAAACAGCCCCCTAATCGCAGACATGGGGCAAAGACCCGTTCCCCCACTACTAAAGGCTGAAGCCATCTACACTGGAAGACTTCCTCCAATATAGAATTTGACGATGCCAATAGAAGCAAAGAGTTCAGGTGCCTGCGATGACTTCTGCTCAGGATTATCCACCAGCTGATAAACATATCCTGTGGATCTATTCACTTGGGGCTGTCAACCCACAAACAAAAAGAAAACACAGCGGAAGATTTTCCCTCCACAGAAGCCCACCAGTGCAGCAAAATCAGGATCCATAATCAAGCTCAGAGCCATATATCTGTCCAGTCCAGTAGGTTTATATGGTCAGCACCAGGACCCTGTGTGGTTGACCACTCCTCAGCAGGGTAGAAAAAAAAGAAAAGTAGCCATAGTTGTCCAGATCAGTAGGCCACACTAATCTGGCAGCCCTCCCCTTCCGTTCACTTCCACAAGAGAGTATCTCTTTTGAAAGTTACTAACGGTCCGCACCACGAGAAGGCGGGGTTGGACATTAGGTGCTAGGCCTGGCCGGTTCTATGCATCATCACAGGGGATTGGTGCATAGCTCTCCTTCCAGTGACTACCTAGCTACCATTTACAGACCCTACGTGGAATAGACTTATACAAGTCATGCACATACGATAATGGAATGTGGGACAATTTTTCCTGTAAAATATGGCCCAACTATGCCAGTGATGCTGGAGCTGAAAAGTGTGCACTCCAGATATTCCTCAAATGTTCAATATTGAGGTGGCCAGAGTAGCTGCTGTACATCCTCTGTAAACCACTAGTCACGTTTCGCACAACGCACGAGTACATTATTCGCTTGAAACCAGGCAAGGTCGTTAGGGAACAATGCCCACAGCATTGGGTGCAGGTGATCACTGAGAATGGATTCGTATGTTGCGGATGTGACATGAACCCTACAAAATAACTAATGGGCCTAAGGAATGCCATGATATGGCACTGCATAGCATCAGGTATTCATCTCGATGCTTCACAGTCAGGATGGTACGCTTCTACAGGTTTTCGCCAGACGTACACTCTACCAATGGTGGGAAAAAATGTGCAACATGATTCAGTAGGCCAGATGACATTACCAGCCTTTAACATCCCAGTTTTTATGTGCTTTGCACCACCTTACACGTTTTTTTGCATTGATGTTGGTAATCAGAGGTTTGTGGTTTGACAGAATGGCCATAAATACTGGCACAATGAAGTTCCCGACGAACTGTTATGATGGAGATGGGTCCATTTTGACTGGTATTCACGGCACTGCAAATAGCGGTGCCATGATGTCGCTTCCATTGTAGAATTCGTGCCAATATTTGCTTATCCCTATCTGACAACTTCGTATGGCATCCATAATTTACACGTTTGGAGGCAATGACCTGTCCTTTTTTGATAGGTAGTCATAATCTACGATACAGTTCCTCATGTTACACCTATTTCCTCCAGCGTCATGGATGCCGAACACAACTTGGGTCTTTATATCCTTGTTTGTGGCATCCCAGGATGAAGATTATAGTTAGGTTTTGGCAAGTGCTGAATTACTTTTATAGTACTGTTCAGCCCCGAAGGTGGATAGTGGTAACTTGGCATCTCCCTAAAGATGTAGTGCAGCCTCGAGGCATCTGGTTTTGTCATAAATTATATTACTATTTCTGCCATCCTGGTTACTGAAGCTACTGCAAGATGCACACCAAGGATTACACCTTTTCTTTTTCGAAGTCACCGAGATCTGATATTGTTGACAATTACACCACAACAGCTGTTTCAGCTGCGCCTGTGGCACTGCTACGGGATAGCTATCGTTCTCCCCTTTATATACCTCACATCGCAGATGACGTCAACCCTGTTATATGCACACGGCGCATAATCCAGTCATCGTCAGTTACCATTATTTTGATAAACCTTTGTATCTGCTCATGAATTGGACGAGATCATTTCTCTCTGGTGTCGTGCCACCCTCTCACAATTGTGCACTTCTCCATACAATTTATCCCTCGTCTAAGGCTGTCAAACTCGTTGGTATGATTAGAAACTGGTATATTGCGTGCTATTTTTGAAAATTCCCCACTCCCCTTGGGGGTATTCCATACGCTCATACCCCAAACTCTGTGGCAGCTACGAGTTAAAGGCCTCAAAAATATAAAATGGCCCAGCCTCAAACCGTTTTTACAAGACACTGTCAATAGCTACATTTGATCAATTCAGAGTCAATACTAAACGTCTTCTTTTGGTCAGTGTTCATATTATTATTCGCCATTTTTTTCTGCACGTGGGTAACTTGGACAAATCAACACAACCATTCCGTAAATTAAATGCTCCTTAAAGGTGGTTAATTTGGACCCTTTGTAGACAAGATAGCATGGAACTTTGGATTTAAAATGCTTACACGTCTTGAGCTTTAGTCGTTTTAATTATGTAAAAATTATGTCTATACATAATCAGAAAGACTAATGCTCAAGACACTATGTAAGCATTTTAAATCCAAAGCTTCAATTTCCCTGTTATCTTGTTTACAAAAGGTCCAAATTTCACTACCATAGCAATATAACTAATGGAGCAAATTGTTATAGTTCCCAATTCATTGTTAAAAAAAATATATCTACCTACTTTCCACATAAAGAGTAGAGTCTAAGATAGTCTTTAGGGGTTCAAACCTCCAAGTCCAGATTCGACAACCAGTTTCTTTGAAAAAATGCCCATCATCATCAAGCAGCCATGGGCTACGGAGGTCCAACCAGACCATACAATTTAGTTCTCCAAGCAAGTCTATCCTGAGCTACATCTACTGCATCTGGCCACTGCAAACCAATTCTAACAAGGTCCTGTTTGACATTGTCTGCCCACCACATCCTAGGTCTCCCCTTCTTTCTGAGGCATTTAGGCACACTGTTCATAACCCTATTCGTCATCCATACAGGCAACATGGCCAAACCAACGGAGTCTCTCTCTGCACAATATGCTTCTTAAAGGACTCCTTTGCCTAACCTCATCATTACCGATATCATCACTAACGACATCCTTTACCTAACCTCATCATTACTGACGACTCATCATTAACATCCTTTGCCTAACCTCATCATTACGCCGACTCCTTTGCCTAACCTCATCATTAGTTACAAAGTTGAACCACCTAATGCCCAAGATACTGCGTAAGCATCTGGAATCAAAAGCATCTAGTTTCCTGTTATCTTGTTTACAAAGTGTCCAAGTTTCACTACCATAACTAACCCTAGAAAGAACCAAACTATTATACAGTCTAATTTTAGTCTTTAGGTGAATATGCCTATTTCTCCACACTCTCCATAGATTCTTAAAAGTCCCGGCAACAATCCCTATCCGTCTGTTAATCTCATGTCGCAGATCACCATTATCTGTTACATAGCTCCCAAAGCCTTCGTTTCTGAGCATAAGCAAATAATAGTGTCACGCCCACCTCTGTGTAGCTTATGTCACCTGGTAAGTCAAATCGTTCCCCGCTCCAAAAACTGGAATACGCCGCTGTTCACATTAAACACAAAAAAAATTTACAAATGTTTCAAGGTTACTATAAACCTCTTCTTCGCCCTTATATTTTCTTAGTTCTACACTAGCATTTCGTTGCCAAAGCGAATTATTTAATGGCTGGTTAATTATTTACATTTCATCGTTGCCAAATGAAATTTATTTCCTAAAAATAATAACCCAGCGAAAAATCAATAACTGCCTTCTTGTTCCATAAAAACTGGAAGACGTTGTCTTAATGCTTATTCATGTCCGTTTCACAACGACGCAGACATCATTGCCATAACTCTAGCAACGTTTTTTGCCATTTTACAGCTCTCATTTGTTTCAGAGACGGACTCCGTTGGGAAATTTGTTGCGTGCTGGGTGAGCTGTAAAATACTTCAATAACATTTTTTTCTTCCTTATTTTTCCCTTGAGAAATGAATGCATCCTGACTTCAAGTGCAAGAACGATGTCATATTCGAATTATTTTATATCTTTTCCTGCACTTTCTCAGCTGAAATCGGCAGATTTTCTTTTTGTTTGCGCAGTCCATCCCAAAAGATGCAGAACACAGCAAAAGCGTTGCAAAAGGTATCAGTTTTTAGGTGCATCGACAGTGTCACCAAAAAATATTTTTCATGCAGAAAAAAAAGATGGGGGAATGATTCTAAAAAAAAGTGAAACATATTTCTTATCGTTTCATCATATCGTGTTTGCTACGATTGCCCTGTAGCATTGATAATATCCTAGCCAATACTAATTCCATTGTGAATGAGGGTGGGTATACGGATTCCCCCCACACACACTTAAAAATTGGCAATATTTAAAGCATCCTACTTTTGCTCTACCTTAAATAAATACTTCCTCAAGCAGCTGCTTGCCACAGAGGTCTAACAGGAGCCTGTCAGTTTATATGCCATAGTAGGTCTGTGAGGATGGCAGGACATCAGCAGAAAAACAACACAAACATCCATGCCTTACCCGAGGCTTGAACCCAGGTCCCTTAGATCAGTAGTCAAGCCTGCTAACCACTTGACCACGGGATGAATTCGCATTTCGCCTCGTTTGAAAATTGCAAAAATGGCATTTTTATCTTCCCGTGGAGATTAGTAAGAGACATTGGACTATTTTCTTCGAAATGTTTTTCTTTCACCCACAATGTTTCTCTTTAATATCATCAAAAGATGAAATTACACTTTTCGGTTTTGTTATACATATAAGAAATTGAGCCCCTTACAGAGGTGCTGCATGCAATGCATAAACTTCACATATCCTTAGCTCTCTAATCAACACAAAATGAAGTCTTGAAATCCAACTTTTCACCAAGATTTTCGATTAGATTTGTAATGACTGAATGTAAACTTTTAGTGCAGATACATATTTTTGGAACATAATAAAACTTGGGATTGTGCCGCCAATAAATCAGCAGAATTTCATATAATCCATCAGTCGTTTTGCAATCACTATTTCACAAAATCTTTACTATATTTGATGTAGGAATCGGTTCGGTCAGTAGTATGCCTAATCTAACATTCCTAGGCTCAAGTGTCCATTGAACCCGCAGAGATTTTATCTAACTCCCAATACCTCCACCCCCACCCACCCCCTGGTAAGAAAGAGGACTCGGATGAGCTTCAAAAGCCACCTCCACCTCATTCTATATTAAATCATACTGTGACTATTAATAAGCAGCTGGAGAGCCTCTGCTTTATCTTGTGACAGCTGTCTAGTAAGGCCCTCTATATCCAGCTAAATCCCTGGGTTCCTTATGACCTGGCCATTGTGCTATCCATGACAGAGAAGGCCAACTGTTTCAATGATACAAAAGTATGAGCTGACATTTTTCCAAAGTCTTCATTCATCAAGAACTTGTTGGCCAACATTAGATCTGAGTAAAAATAATACACAAAACTATCTGTAACACCGTTTTATATGCATATACAGTAATTGTTTACTAGTTACAAATCATAAAACTTAAGACAGTCTTAATCAGTTCAATATTCAACAAGATAAAACCCTATCCCAAAGTATTATGTCACAATGTCCATATTCACAGGGCCACTAATCAGGATGAAAATAGACCTAAAGATTAAGGCACTAGAAGAGCATATAAACAGATGGACAATGCATATTTAGGAAAAATATTGTGTGCTTAGAGACCATTAAAAAGTGTTATTTGAAAATATTCAACTTAATTGGCAGATTAAAATATCTGGAGACCCTAGGTGCAACAGATTCAAGAGATCCTATTGCAAAAGTTTTCAGAGGACTACAACTCTATTTTTACTTAGTAGTGTACCCTACATACTTAGTAGTGCCTCCAGACATCACTCTCGGTAGCTTGGTGTAGTGTTGGACTTTCCAAATCACAAATTTATATCATGGTCTCCAAGACTTTTTTTGTTACCTACGATGGGAGTGAACCAAGACCTCCAAAAAATTTGCAACTTGAAAGAAACACATTACAGTACTAATGTAATGAGGTGAACTGTAGTAAGGAAATTACTGCAATGATATTAAAACGTATTGTGATGAAAAGTAAGTATAAAAAAATTTTGATTCTTTTTGTATAACTTTTTCCCACTTTGTCTTATTCATTCATATACATGTCTGTAAAAAACAATATATATATTACAACTGTGCTTCTTTTTTGTCATTTAAATGTAAATGATTTCCCAGTTTCTCGACACTTTACAAATAAAATGCTAATTTTCTTCCAAAACTTTAATTCCTTCATATATTGTTATGCATCAAAAGAATGTGTGAATTTTAACAACATAGAGCAATACATATTAATTTGTTCACGAACATTAAGGGCTTGCAGACATTATCTCAGATTTGTAAAAAACTTTCAAACTACACAACTGTAGTTAAAGATTAAAACTTGATTATGAAACTTGATTATGCCTCACTAAATATTTGAAACAATATAACATTCAAGGACTTAATTTTACTTCTTGCATTTCTAGATTTCATTTCAACAAATGTCATCACTATTACCTCATATAGTTCACATTACACTATTGAAAAATGCATATTTTCAATCCAATCAAATCGTTTTGTATCAGGAAAGATTACACTTCAAATGTAACTCTTGTAAAAATAGCTTTTTTTCTCTACATTATCAGTGGCAGATTAAAATATCTGGAGACCCTAGGTGCAACAGATTCAAGAGACTCTATGTGCAAACGTTTTCAGAGGACTACAACTCTCCAGGAGTGGGTGGGTGTGTTTGAGATGGGGGAAGGACTCATTCTACAAAAAAAATTACAAGGGGGAAAATGCATACAGAAGGTTAAATAGAATTAAAGAAATGCACAAACAGAAATTTTCAAAT
Source organism: Ryuthela nishihirai (assembly GCA_038380435.1). Lineage (NCBI taxonomy): Eukaryota > Metazoa > Arthropoda > Arachnida > Araneae > Heptathelidae > Ryuthela > Ryuthela nishihirai. Next base: position 50,450,562 of record JAWZYU010000021.1, read on the forward strand.
GCGTTACATAAATTTGCACATATAAAAAATGAAACTATTATCATAAACCAAAATAAATATCTGTTCATTTTAGTGTACTTAACAAAAATCACATCATATTTAGGATTAACCTAAAACAGAAACTGTGTACATAAACAGTAGATTATACCGATTGTGAAATATTTTACTAGACAAAATGCTCAAAAACAAAACAAGTTTTGACTGTTTTGAGACCCCCATGAGTGTAGAGGCCCAAGGCAAAAAAAAGTTCATGCACCTATTGGGTAATCCGCCACTTACACCACTACATGAGAATTTAAACACAAGGAGTAGCTTATGTCTAAAGCTCAACATATATATCATAACTATTTTACCTACAAGATCTCATATTACATAGATTGGATTATAATTTGATCTTTGTACATAGTAACACAACTTTGTACTATTAAAGCAGTACTAACAGTATTAATAAACAGTGAAACAGGTAGTTATAAACTTCATACTTGTAGTATGCTTTCTAAAAGTAATGCAGTTTATAAATGTAAATTATCAAAAAAATTAAGACCATATAGTGTCTTTTTAAATATGAATTATACTGAGCCCACCATAATCAAAGGCCATTATTTACCATTTCATTCCATTAAATAGGATTATTAAAATAAGTTCATTATTAAACAAAATATATGAAAATATTAACATATGATGGAATAAATAGGTCATCTATACAGTGTAAAGTTTATATTTAGTGTATAATGTATAATGTAAAAATATTAAGTACAGTTTTGAGAGTTTCTGTTTTCAAAAAATCTATCACAGAAACAATTGTCAGAAATATATGTTGTATAAATAAAAAATAAAAACTTTAATTTGCTTCTGGTACACAAGTGGAATACAGTTCTGGGTGACATTTCTTAAACTTCTTTAACCAAGTTCTCTTTCTCTTCAGTTGCATTGTTGTGCTATCCATGACAGAGAAAGCCAACTGTTTCAATGATGCAGAAGTATGAGCTGACATTTTTCCAAAGTCTTCATCAAGAACTTGTTGGCAAAACATTAGATCTGAGTAAAAATAATACACAAAACTATCTGTAACACCATCTTATATGCATGTATAGTAATTGTTTACTAGTTACAAATCATATAACTTAAGGCAGCCTTAATCAAATCAATTCAATATTTAACAAGTTCAAAAAATTCGACAAGTAAGACTAGTCAATAAAGTACCTACACATCAAAATCACATCAAAACATAAATGTGCACCAAAGAGCCAAAATAATTTGCCACCTGCCAAATATTACGTTGGTCCTCCATGTGATTCCTGGTGAGGCATGGATGCTACAAGATTTCTAAATGTGTCTTGTGGTATCTAGTACCAACACATTACCAGCAGATCTTTTAACTCTTGTAAGTTACATGGTTGAACCACCACAGATCGGATATGCTGTTCCAACACAAACCACAGATGCTTGATTGAATTGATATCTGGGGAATTTGTAGGCCAGGGCAATATCGGGAAGTCTTCTTCATGTTCCGCAAACCATTCTTGAACAATCTGGGCAATGTAGCATGGCACATTATCCTGCTAAAACTCCTTTCACTACTAGAGGGGTATACTGTTGTCATGGAAGGATGCACCTGGTCTGCAATGATGTTTAGGTAGGTGGCAGACATCATAGTTTCCTGCACTGAATGACTGGACCCAGGGTTTCCCAGGAGAGCATTGCTCAAAGCATTACACTTCCTCCACTAGCTTGTTTCCACCCCACGGTGCATCCTGGTGCCAACACTTCCCCAGGTAAACGACAGATATGTATGCCATCCACATCAGATTCATCGGACCAGATGACCTTCTTCCAATCATTCATGTTCCAGTTTTGATGCTCACATGCCCATTGTAGGTGCTTTCGATGGTGAACCGAGGTTAGCATGGGTACTCAGAGAGGCCTGCGGCTACGCAGCCTCATTTTCAGCAGGGTTCAATGTACTGTGTGTTGTGATACATTACTCCCGTCACCAGCATTCAAATTATGGGTGAGTTGCACCACAGTACCCTTCTGTTGACTCATTACCATATGGGATAGCCTTTGCTCACCTCTAGCATCAGTGAGTCGTGGTCGGTCCACACCTTGCAGGCAATTCGTGGTTTTTCTCTCTTTGGACCACTTTTTGAAGGTACTAACCACGGCTGACCAGGAGCACCCCATAAGCCTTGCTGTCTCGGAAATGCTCTGACCCAGTCATCTGGCCATTACAATTTTTAGTCTACTGCCTTTCCAATCTGAAGAACAAGAATAACATTGATTAACAGAGCTCAGTATCAGGTGTTATTTATACCATTTCATGACTTTGACACACGCTGTCATTTACCTGCAGTTGCTTCGATTTTCATAATGATGCACTGGTCACAATGTTTTGGCTCTTCGGTGTATATTGTTTACAAAAAAAAAAACTGTTAAAGACTAATTTATAGAAAATATGATAACTTTAAATATAGAACAGTTTATTTTCAATGTCAATCAATTATTCAGGGATAAATATATTGAAATTTCATTAGAACTGGCAAATGAGTAAAAGAATTTAAAATGAATCCTTCCATTCTGTTGTCAGTACTAACACAAAGACAGTTTTACTGGTTGTACACCTGTAGATGATTGAAAAATCTCTTTTTGGGTAACCTGCAGTGTTGCTGGTATTCCTACCCATCGAAAGCCTCAAAAATTTGTCTTGACATGGTTGTTGCATGTAGTCTACCTGTCCCTGGAACCAGTACTGAACATTTCCAATTATTCAGTATTGATTCTAAGTCCATTAGAGCAACACTTTACTCCATGCAAAAGTCTGCAGTGATACAGATATTAGGCATTCTGACTTATCTACCTACCATGCAACAGCTTCTTAACAATTGCTACATCACTTCAACTGGGTGCAATAGTTGTGCCATATATAGATTACTGTCTTTTTCATACTGTGGCACTTTTGTTTTACATATGAGCATTACTTTTGTGCACACAATCAAATAAATGACCAGGTAAACAGGACCACAAAGTTCAGAGAAAGTTGAGAACGAAACTTGCCAGACAGCTGTTAGAAGACAGATGGAAGCCTCCCTTCAAGGCCATCCAGCATGTTCTTTAACATTCACAGGGTAATGGTTCTCCTGTACAACTTAACATTCCATCCAATAAAACAGAGATGAAAATTTTAAAATGCTCTACAGATTGGGCAGTTGATTGATTGTTGGGGGTTTTATATACAATCAATAACAAAGGTTATTTATGCACCTCAGAAGTTGGTAATTATGTAAAATTGAACATAGATACTTGCAAAATGAAAGAAAAAAGCCAGCATGTCATATTACTTACGTGAAACTGCAATATGTATTTTAAAAAATAACATGAAAATCTCAAATGTAATAGCTTTAAATATACAACTATGTTTAAAGATGACTTTACACAACTGACTGATAGATATTCAGAGCGATGTTTCCAATGTGCAGTTGAGGTATGAAATCAAGAAACAAAATATAAATCAAGAAACCCTAGTAATTTCAAAATGTCTAATTTTTCAGGCCCCCTTCGTCTTGTGTTTGATAACATGAAATATACATCACGTTCCCTGAAGGCTTTGCCTACCCCATGGACCTTCTTCCCCCTAAATTTAAAACAGTAATCTTTAAGCTACTTATCTATAGACATTTCTGAATGTGTAGCATGAAGATCAGTTAGAACAGCAAAGATATCCAATGAGATTATGTAATCCTAAGATTATGTAAGACCTGTTTATTTTTCAAATTATCTACATTATTGTAACTAGTAAACTTTTTAGTGCATATAGAGAATTTCATATTTTAGTTTCTATGCTAGATTGGGACTGTGATATCTTTTTTTTATCCTCAATTCATGCTTATAAATACCTAAAGATGCATCAAAATCACATTGCAGACACAAAACAATATTTCTTTTTGTAATATATGAAACAAACTGGCTTACTAATTGATTCTTGAAGAATTCAGAGGTCAGGAGATTGAGGTGGCCAGGGGAACTGCTGTACTTCATCCTCATGCTCTGCAAACCATAACTTGACACATTTTGCACAATGCACGGATGCATTATCCGCTTGAAACCAGGGACAGTCATTAGGGAACAATGCCCGCAACATTGGGTGCAGCTGGTTCCCAAGAATGAATTTGTACGCTGCAGATGTAATACAACCCTGCAGAATAACCAATGGACCTAAGGAATGCCATGATGTAGCACCCCACAGCATCAGGGATCTACCTCCATGCTTCATAGTCAGAACCATACAGTCACAGTGGTACACTCTGCAGGTTTTTGCCAGATGTACTCTACCAGTGGTGGGAAACAATGTGTAGCACGATTCATCAGACTGGATGATACGTTGCCAGTTTTTAGCATCCCAATTTTTATGTGCTTTGCACCACCTTACACATTTTGTTGCATTGATGTTGGTAATCAGAGGTTTGTAGATTGCAGCACAGCCATAAATACTGGCATGATGAAGTTCACGATGAATGTTATGACTGAAACGAGATCATTCTAACTGGTGTTCAACTCTGCTGCCATTGGCAGTGCCATGTCGTGCTTCCATTGTACAATCCATGCCATTCACCTATCCCTATCTGACAACTTTATATTGTGTCCACAGTTTGCATTTGGTGGCAATGTCCTGTCCTTTTTGATAGGTAGTCATAATCTTTGATACAGTTCCTCATGTTACACCTACTATTTCTGTCATTCTGGTTACTGAAGATCCTACAAGATGCACACCAATGATCATGCCTTTTCGGAGGTCACCGAGATCTGACATTGTCGACAATTATGCAGCTATTTCACCTGCGGCCCTGCTACATGATAGCTGACATCATACTTCTCCGCTTTATATACCTCACATTGCGGGTGACATCGTCCCTGTGCTAATACATACAGTGCATTGCATGTATACTCCAGTCGCCATCAGTGTTTCCATTATTTTGATCAGCCCCTGTACTTCACATAACCAAAAATTTTCATATTGCCAAAAATTTTAATGTGGAATATTATATAAGCTATATATATTGTAATACAATTTCCCATGTATCTTAATTACACAAAATTTCTTAAAATATTTTTAGCATGAAAAGTATTTGGATTTTTTTGGCCTAATCTAAAATAAATAATTCTTAATGGTGATTCAGATATACAATGCAATTTAATATTCAAAATTAAAAACAAACTTGAAAAATTAATATCAATTTTAATAATATTTTCAACGTGTACATTCTAATATGCAGTGAAATTCATAGGCATTAATTACTACTGCTTTTATGAATATATAGTGGCAGTAATCTAGAGTTAAAAACTATTATTGTTAAAACAACTTACCATGATTGGTAGAGTCTTTAAGGCTGGAAGGAATTTGAAAAATATAAGACACTCTATAGATGAGGAAATCGAAAAGAATCTGACAGTGGTTCTTTGATACTAAAGGATGGTTAAAAACAACACCTAAAAAGTCCTTTACCACTGCTTCATGATTGCTGACCTGTTGGGTTTTAATAAAAAAAATTATTGTAACTGCACAGTCAAGTTATAATAAACCATATTTTAAGTATTTTACCAAAAACACATAGTTCAAAATTTAAAAAAAGAATAAAACCATCTTTCTAAAATTACAGCAATTACTATTGAAAACTTGGATCATTTTCTTAAAAATATTTTACTTATGTTATTAATCTGTTACCTTATGAAAAAACAGCCTACAATTTAAATAGTTGATTTACAACAAAGGAATCTAACATCTTTTAAAAAACAATTTTATTCCTCACATTTGATAAATCTCAATTTTCAAGAGAATGATTTTCAAGTATAGCATAACTTTTCTTACTACTTAAAGAATAAAATCACTTATTAATTTATCTCAAAATTTTCAAGAAAATATTACAGATTAAAAACATTGCATGTTTATCAGTATAAATCACTCCATTGTATGTTCAGAATTACTTGGAGCTTACTAGGTTCTTGTATTATGAATACATTAAAATTTTCAGATTAAAGCTGTGCATCTAAGTTAAATAAGAAGGCTACTATTATTAACATATAAGGATATTGCTCTCCTGCAAACGGAACCATGGTTTAATGGCACATATGATAGCAGCAACCTTTGCAAGCCCTTTGGTGTCCCTTTCTAACTGAGGTTCTAAGTCATAAACCACTTTTTAAAATTTATTTATGGTAGCCTATGGACACTACCCATGGTCAACCTATCAGAGGGTGAGAAACCCTACATATTACAGAATTTATTCAATAGAATTTCAACATACACATATTTATTGAACTAAAAATAATTAAATGTCAATTTTACATACCTGCTTATCTACATTCACAAATATATCTTCAATAACCATTTCAAGAAAGTGCAAAAGGTTGCACAGTTGTGTACGTCTCTGCCAAGGCAAAACAACCATTAACAATTGTAATGCATATTGTGCTTTCTTGTGTCTATTCTGTCTAATCAGATCAATAACAGCAGTATAAATTGATACAAATGATTCAGGCAAGATGGTTGTTGAAATATTGCTATAATAATCTGCAACTGATTTATAGCAGTGAATTTTGCATGCTTGAACTGACCATAAATGTCCAACACCATCAGGAGGTTTAGAAATGCAGAGTGTTGCTGCCTTTACCCATGGAATTCGGCTCATATCTGCACACAGTCTTGAATATGTGTCTATTCTCCTAGAAGATCCAACTGCAGCATTCTGAATTATCAACTCATTAACTGAAGGTGTTACTTTGGATAAATTTGAAGGAACTGATAAAATACTTTCAAGTATTGGTATATCAACAATGGAAAGCAAGCAAGCTAAAGCTAGTTGTTGTAATGAGGAAAGAGTATCTGTAAAAAAAAAACAATCACTAAATGCCATCACATTTATTCTATTAAAAATTCACTGAATAACTGCCAAATTCAGATACGCAAAATGTAATACTTCCAAGGGTACTATAAATTAGAATTATTTAAAATAAAAATTTATATTAAAAAAAGTTAGGGGTAATGTATTTATGCATGCAATTATGAAAATTTAGAAAATACTATGTAAATACAAATATAGTTCATAGAATTTATTTACACTGGGTATCCTTACTAAAAAAAGCACAGATCATAAATATTTGCCTAAGACAGGAGAATTATGTAGCATATTAGTTGAATATTTATAATGCCTCTTTCAGGTCATCCAGTTTATAAGAAAAGGAAATAAAATCAAATTCATAAATTACCTGAGTTATGAAATGGATGTCAGAATAAAGAGTAGATATTTACAGTGGCATCAGGAAAACTTCATACTGTGTTTTTTATTATGCAGTCGTCATTTTTAATGGTTTTGCATCTTTTTCAGATAAAGTCACTGCACCAAAACATCTTTCATATACATATTTAAAAATGTATGCAATTCCTAGTTTGCATAAAACTTTGTACCTTTTTACAGTGTACATATTAGCCATCTTTTACAAGTTTACCACTGATAGCCAATTTATGCAAAGAAACATTCTATAAAAGTGCACTGTTTGTTAGTTGGTTTTCTTTTTCAAATAAAAAAAAATTTAACAATAAATATATGCACATTTAATGTTCAAAGTAGCAGCATTTTTGACAGTGCTATAATGTCAATGCAGAACACTGTAATATCTGTACAAGATAATTACAAAGCAGCTTCAAACATATACAACTACTTTATTTATCACACAAAAGGAAAAATTTTTTGATGAAAATGGGGAGAAATACAAAAAATTTATTTCTCATCAATTTGAAAGAATTTAAAGACCTTTTCTCTTTTAATGAAAAGACAATTACAGATGCTGTGCACCTGGATAAGTTCAAGGACATTTTGTTACCACAAATTAATAATGATGACCTAGAAGGATCATTTTTTTTAAACGGCATAACTCTCCATTACCTGCTCAAGTGAGGAATTGTCTAAATCAGAGATCTTTACATTTTTTTATTGATGAGTCACATTGGCAGTTATCTAAAGGTGGCAAGCCAAATAGTATTTTAAAAGATCCTTTTGATTTAAAGATTTAAATAATACAGCTGATATCAAGAGTATATATACTTTTATGAAAAAAAAGTTACATGTGACATTAAAATTTGCTGGAAAAATTAAATAAAAATATTAATTAAGTTCAAACAAAATTATTTGTTTGAATAAAAAATAGAAGTAAAAATTATTTAAAAATAATAAGTCAGTAGAAATTATTACATTTTAATATAAAGCATGATCATATATATTTCAGACTGAAATGAGAACTGTATGCCTGCTTCTTACAGGGCAAATCCAACAATATATTTGTCATAACTTAATTTCAATTTTGTAATTTGTTGTCTGCTTGAGAGCCATATTACCATTCCTGTGGGCCAGATCTGGCCCACAAGTCATATTTGGAGATCCCCTGGTCTAAATCAAAAATTCTCTGACCTGAATTAGTTGTTGTGACCCTCTAAGTACTTTCTCATTCACTGGATCTACCCCATTCAATTTCTTTCTGTGGGATTTCATCAGACTCAGTTTATCTTCCCCATTATTACAATCCATCAATGTACTGGAGGATGCAATTATTATTAATACTATTCTGCAAGCAATTCCTGCTATGCTCCTTAGAATGTGGGTGGAATTAGATTTCATCAAGAAGTTTGCTGCATCCCTCTGGCACCCATATTGGGCATCTGTAAAAACTTGGGTATTTCTCATCTTTGTCATGCAATTCTTTTCTTTTCATGTGGCAAAGTAGGTATTAGTGTTCGAAATTGCAAACCTACTTTACAATTACACTGTATGGCAATGGTTACAATTTTTTAATTTGCAGATTATAGAATTTAAAATCTGGCAAAGCCATTAAAAATTAACATTAAAATTCAGCATAACACCATAAAACTTTTATTAAAATTGGGCATAACAGTCAAATTAAAGGACTGTTACATAACGTGAAATTTTTATTTCAAGTGCAGATATAGACAATTGAATACTCAAGATGTATTCCTCAAGAAAAGCTCTTTCAGCAAATCAGCTTTCAACAGGGTCATTATTAAAGACTTGTTATGGAGATGCATTTCTAATGCACTGTTACCTGATGCATGTCATTTCTAACTTAAGAATGATGCATAATGCTTTATTTGGTTATTGGCACACTTAGACAATTGATTATCGAATAAATGAGATATATATAAATGAATAATACACTGCAATATCATTTACTAATTCCTGAAACAATATCAGTTCAAATAATAAAATATATCATACTGTAAAATAATAACAGCAATTAAACAAAATGAAATTTTGCCACTTTCACCTGTTATTGCTAAAAATATGATTCAGGCTGTAAATCATCCTCTAAGCAGAAGCTGCTTACAGAATATATACAGTTTCATAAGTTCCTTTCTTAGCACTTTTCTTTGCAGCAGATGATGCTGAGAACACTCCTTCAGACTGAGCAGCTGTGTATGAGACAGAACTGCCCAAAAATCTGCTCCAATGCCTTGGTAAATTTTGGTATTAGGTTGTTGCAAATGAAATGGCCAAACTGTTAGTCAAAGATTCAACAGCTATAACTTTGTTAGAAATAACTTTACTAAATCAAGATATATATATACACCAACAGATTCAATACACTTCTGCCACTGTGAAACATGTTCATTTATGCCATTGGTAAAAAATCCAAGTTCCTGGAAGCAATGAATTCTTCAAAGGCGTTTTGAACTGCTGTCTCATTGCTAATGTTTTCCCCATTAGGAAGTGGCCAAGATGCTTGAAGAAGTGGTGATCAGTTGACGATAGGTCTTGTGAATACACTGAGTGAGCAAGAGTCTCACACTGTAACTGATGGAGTTTCTGGATCATTATTTGTTAGATGTGAGGTCAAGTATTATCATGGAGCAGTAGAATGTCATGCCACATCTATTGACCAATGCAAGCTGCTTCTTGGATAATTTGTCATCCATTATTTAGAGTTCTGCACAATATATCTCTGCATTTATTGTTTCACCTAGTTTTAAGAATGAATAATGGATAACACCAGCTGCAGACCACTGAAAGATCATCATACCTTCTTCGTATGAAGATTAGGTTTGGGCATGTGTTTGGGTGCTTCTGTGACATCCAGCCATTGAGCAGAACATACACAATTGTCGTATAGGATTCATTTTTCATCATACATTATAACTATACAAAAACAGATCCTTGGTTTTGTGTACTTCTCACACAATCTTTAAGGGATCCATTTTTTGTATAGAGTTATAACATATGATTAAAATTAATCCTATGACAATTGTCAAGTTGACATGCCTTATGATGTTAATTCATGTGAAACAAATTTATCCAACTTCTTCACTTCCCCAATGATTTTCCGGTGCCAGAAAACTGTTGAATAATACATGCCTAATTTCCTGTGATGATTCGTATAGTTTGGGGTGTGTCAGATTCAATTAAAGCCTTCAATCAATCATTATCAATCACTTCTTCAGGTCGACAAGTAGCTTATTTTGAAGGCTGGTGTCACTCAATCAAAATTTTTAAAACCAATGTCGTGTTCTCCATTCTCCCCAAATGCTGCATTAATGTTGAGAGTTGCCTCCACAGCATTGTATCCCCATAAGAAAAGAACATGAATTTGACTCTGACCCGTTGTTCCCTTTAAGCTCTTACAATCCACTGGTGAAATGGCAACTGTGTTATCAATATCAGTCTTCATGATTTAATACATCATAAGTGCCATCTGGTAACATTTTCAGTCCTCAAAACATTGAAAACTTCATGCATCTGCAAAATCGGTCATTTAATATGCAGCAACCTAATACCTTCACTCAAAGTGAAGTAGCTGCCCTGAAATTGTGTTTCAGTTCTATGATTTATGCTTCACTAATGTAGATTATAAAACCTAGAATTTTGTGGCGATTAACTTTACAACAGAAAAGTAAATTTCCTCCTCGATATTATCTTATACTACAGCACCTCTGGTAAAAACTATAAGAGGTAACAATACACCAATACCCAAGTTTTTGACAGGATATTACTATATAACTTATGATTCTAATAATGTTTTCAATTATTTATATATTTGGGCTTTTTGCTTTTAATCATTATATTATGCACAATGTTTTGCCAAAATATCAAACATTTCTGCAGATTTAATAAGACCAAAGAGTAATCTAAGAACTGTCAATTAGACCAAAAATAACTGTTGTACAAGTATCATTATATTTTGTATGCTACAGTGAAGAGTAAATCATCAAGGTCAAAAACTTTTAATAAATAAAATTATACTTTTGTGGATACTGCAAATAACATAATTCTCTAAAACATTATGCTAAACATGTAATATATATATATATTGATATAAAACAAACTCTTGATTACTAATGTATATCTGTTACTATTACAATTGTTTATATTTTAAATGTAATATGTCACATTAAGGTCAACATTTAGGTGAAACTCATTGCTTAGTATAAATACACAAGTACACAGCTTAGTATACTTCATATTCAAATGAAAGGGATGAACACTTGGCAAATATTTATCAGTATCAAAAGTAGAACAGAAATAAAAAAGTTTAATTTTTCTCCTGCACAAAATAAAACATTGTTTTATTACCACAAAGGAAATTATTAGTTTTCCATTCTTTAATAAAACTTCCATTTGCTGACATTTAAATCATACTTTAACAATTCATTTTTACAATACTTAATATTACATTAGTACAAAACAATAAATTACTACAACTGGCTAATAATACAGCTTTAAAAGAAAAAAATGGAATAACTATACCTTCAGAAAGATCATCTATCACTTTTGATTGCTGACCTGTTAATTGTATTGCAGAAGTTCTCTTATTTCGCAGCCTGGTTAAGGATTTTCTAATACTCCTATGTACAAGAAGACTATTCTTTCTTTGAAAATCTGAAGTTTTGATTTGTGGCTCACAAAATATTTTCCCAGAATTTTGATCAAACCCACTTTGCATGTTACTACACTGTTTTCTGCATCTATCATGTGGAGAGTGTTTTACAAAAGACAGAATAGATTCTTGCAAGAGTTTCCGAGCATATTTAGTTTCTGATCCCATATTTACATTGAGATTACCAGTTTGATTACTTTCTGGATAAGAAGCTGCAGGATTCATAAAAGAACACAAAAACCTAAAACAAAACAACAAAAGAAAAATATATTATGATATCCTAAATTGATTTATTGTTTTATATCATGCACAAACAATTAATGCATTTATACAAAATGGATAAAATATATTTATTTGATAAACATAAAAAAAATTGTATAAATAGCATGTAGTAATATATAAAATAAATATGAATATTTAATGTGAATTTCTAATAAATATATAAATTTAAAAATTATTCTTGAATTCAAAAATATTAGCATTTTGAGCCACACTTTTATAACCCTTTGGTTTACATTGATGTCTCTCAGATGTGCAAGGAAATGAAGACCATTCATACACAAAAGTCTGTCAGACATTCAAACAGCTGTAATCATTCCTTTGAATATCCTCCACTCTGTCAACAGATGGTGTACAGTAGTAGATACCATTCTGCAGTAATAGAAAAGCAATTGCAGAGTGTTTAAAGGAATTGTTTTTGCAAATCATTTGCAATTATCAGATGCAGTTGTGCTATAAAAATTGGCAAAATCCAGAATATTCCCAAGATTACAGCAGGCCCATTTTACAAAATTTATCCCCCCCCCCCCCAGCCAAAAAAAAAAATATCTTCCGAAGACTGTGTAGTGTGTTTGAAGCAAGAAGGAAAAGTCAGTATGAATGTGAGAAGAGCTCTGCTGCCTTCCACTATTCTGAGTATTTCAAGGTACTCCAAACTAAAAATAACCTTTCATTATTTCAACGTATTGCAAGTAAACATTCAACAGTTTAACTCTATTGTATAAAATTATATATAATAAAAATTAGTTAAAATTGCATATTATATATATTAGGCAAAATTCCACTTCATAAAATTGTAATTCTGGACATGTTACAGATAAAAATATTTGTAAGCTAATAAGTTAATAAAGTTGCTACTGAGAATTTTAAAATAAGCGTTAGATTTAGCAAATTTTGGATTAAAGAGTATTGAAGCTTAACATTCATCACCAAAAAAATCCATGTACTTAAATTTTATCACCAAAAATTCTGATCAAAATTATATATTGGATAATTCACATGGTTTTACTAAATAAACTGAAAAAAAAAACATTTTTTTATCAAAGATATAACCATAATCTTCTCTCTAGATATAACCGTAATCATGATTTTGTACTAAACATTACTTGCTGTAATAGATATTAAAACAATATGTTAATAATATTAATTTTTAGATGTTATACAAGTTTTCATACAACATCTATGAAAACATTATGAACTACAGGACTACATTCAGAAAATTATAATACAAAATTGTTTAATGCACATAACAATATAAAATCCTATCAATGCTCAATTTTTGCCCTTTATAAAAAAAATAATATTTATACATATTATATATATATTAATAAAAATAGATATTTATGATTCAGTAGTAAAGAATCACAGGATGTGTTCTGTAGACATGGAACTCATGAAATAATAAGGTGAAAAAAATTTGTTTTGCCGTGAGTGGGATTTCAACCCAATTTTCCTGGAAATGGCATTTCCAGGAGACATGAGTTCGAATCCCACTCACAGAAAAAAAAATTCTTTTCAGCTTATTATTTCATGAGTTACAAATTTATGAATTTTTGCTCTTTGTTAACTGGATCCATTAAGTATTTCAAAACTATTACAAATTCACAATATCCCTAGAAATACCTTATATAAATAAAAATATTTATCTCTCAAGCAGCTGCTTGCTACAGAAGTCTGTCAGGTGCCTATCAATTTAGTATGTCATAGAAAAGATCTGTGAGGAAAGTGAGACCTCAGCAGAAAGAAAACACAAACACCTAAGGCTTACTAACACTATAAACAAACAGACAACATAAGAAATGAAATATCATTTCCTTATCTGAGGCTCGGACCCAGATCCTCTTCATTAGTAATCAAGTAAGCTAATCCCTTGACCATTGGAATTAAATCTTTTCATCACAGTACAAAACTCATATATATTTATGATTCATACCTATATTATATATATATATTAAATTATTAAATATAGACTATATCACATACTTTGATATGATCTAATTTTTTTAATATTTTAAAAGAATGACTTATAACTTGAACTGTACTATACATATAAAAATATAAATAAAAATAAACTACAAATATATGTAAAGAATTATTCATCTGAAAAAAATTATTGCTGACGCAGGAGGCAATAATTTGTTTCAGTAATCGTTGAATTCTATATCTACAGGTTATCTGTGTATTTACAATGGATAAATAAAAAAGTTTCGTCTTTATTATTATGTCAACAGAATTACTCAATGAAACTAAAAACATTCAAGACAAAAATCATTGTAAGAACTGTTTCAGCTGTGAAAAGCAAATGAAATCAGAAGCTCAAAGAAGAAACTTGGGTACTTAGCCTCTCGTTGTGGCGTTCTCCTCCTAACTGAGGCTATTTTTTAGAAATCAATTCCAGACCCCTCTTTAGCACAAACAATATGGAAGCATCCTGATGGCCTCCCTCCTGTGATTAATCCCACCATTACCCCACCCCCCAAAAAACAGGCAATATTCAGCGCCATCTGCTGAGCGAGAATCAGCATATAATCACCTTTTGCTTCACCTTAAGGGAAGCTGCAAGTAGGAAAACACTGGTATAAAGTATTAGATAGAATCCTGCCAGTGATGATGGTTATAACTAACAGATTTATACTCTCTTCTGAATCTAAAAATGAATGTCCTCAAATTAAAAAGCAATGCATACTGGCTAAATTATAGTAATCATTTAGCAGCTTATAATCAAAGAATACATAATAATTTGTTTAATGTCATGATTAAAACTCAGTTCTATATTTAACAGACAAATTTTATAACCTTTGATTTTCCTTGTTGTATTTTTCTCCTGAAGAATTTATGGGGAGACTAGATACTCTCTCTTCAAGAAACCTGTAGAGTCTGCTAGAACTATCTTCAAACTTAGAATAACTGCGTGGTAGCACAGATTCAAAGAGATTGTTATCCATGAGAACTTGGCAAACCTAAATTAGTTAAAATTAAATAGTTTTCATAAATATATTTTACTAAACTATAATATACACTTTAAATTGACAATAGATACATAATAATAGATAATAGATTGATAATAGATAAATTATAATAGATACACTTTAAATTGATCTTGCAATACTTAATTAATAATTTAAATCAGGTTGAGGCAAAAAGAAAACAGATTATTAAATGAATGGCATAGCAATTTCCGAAAGAAGGCAATGTAAAGGTCCTTCAACAGTTAAATATGCTAACACAAAGAGCAGAAAAAATATTAAGAAAATAATATTTCATTAGAAAATTTTTAAGAATATATTATTATATATTATTAAATAACTATTTTTAAGCATTGAAAATTATTAACCTTTAATGTTCATAATGGCTTAAAATGAGCAAAATTTGAAATGGATAGTCCAAATACTACTTTTCCTTTGCCTTTATTACTCTATACCCACTTGGGAATCTGTACCCACTTGGGATGGTCCTGGGCATTACAGGGGGGGTGGCTAAGTCAGTAGCGTGCCAGGCTCGTAATCTGCAGTTCCCAGGTTCAAGTCCCAGCTGGGTCAGCACTGATATTTATCACTGCAAAACTCCCCACTCTGCCAGTCATGTAGGTGACATCGATGGTCAGTAGGTGACATCAATGGGCTTGAAAAGGCCACCGTCCATTGGATGGGACATTAAGCTGTGGTCCCATGTGCAGGAGTGCCATATCCTGCACACGTTAAAGAACATGCTGGATAGCCTTGATGGGAGTCTACCATCTGTCTCCCAACAGCTGTTCCAGTGGGTCCCCTCCCCCAACCTTCTCTGAGCCTTTGGAGTCCTTGTGACCTGGCCATTTAGCCCATGGTGTGCAAAAAAGTGACCCAAAAAAAGGCAAAGGGTTAAATTTTTCACTACCATACCAGTCCAAAATGGCCCAAGCTGCAGGTAGTGAAGAGGAAGGAATAGCATTGGTTGGGCAAGTCCATCTAAAACCTCGGGGTTTTTTGGGGGTTTTTTGGACCGGTATGGTAGTGAAAGGGTTAAAATTCCCACAACTGGTTGACTTTTTTTGCTCCTTTAAAGTTTTTTCTTCAGGTTTACACTGGTTTTGTTTTAGTTTGAAATTCTGTTATTTATTATTTAGAATTTACTCTCATTTGGATGTAATACATCCTATATATATAGTGCCGCTCAGAGGTAAAACAACCCAACCCAAATCCTATATATATATATACATATATCTGTGTTGTTGAGTTGTTTTACCTCTGAGTGGCACTTTTTTGCACATAATATATAACTGTGTTAGTCATTGCAGGATAAAGTACTAATTTTCAAGCACAGAATTTAACGTTTTTCAGCTGAAAAATGTTAAAAGCCGTCTTGGCCACAACTGCAAGTATTATGGAAAACCTGCCATTTTAAGGGTTAATAATCTCTATTACAATGCTGAAATAGAAATGCAGGTTTATGTGAATCTTTATTAAAACGTTAAAAAACATTAAAACATAAAATCTGAAAGTCTTTAAAAATATTAATCTTTAAGACTAGTTCATCCTATATTAAATAAGTTTTATCGCAATGAAACCTTCTATGCTAACTGAGATGGAACTCAAAATCACCTTACCTGCTCTAACCAGTGAAGTAATTAATTCATTTATTCATGCTATAGATCTTGCTTTCAATAAATACTGTGATGTATTTCACCTCTTTTTGTCAACAAATATAATCTACATCAACAACAGTATTGGCATAAGCATTCTTTGAAAAGGATTGATCTAAGGAAACAGGATTCAAGCCCCGGGTAAGGCATGGATGTATGTGTCGTTTTGCTACTTAGTCCTGCCATCTTCTCAGAATCTTTTAATATGGCATATAAACTGACAGGTCAGTCCTCTGTGGCAAGCAGCTGCTTGAGAGGGTATTTATATTATTTTTTATTATTAAAGACAACCATGATTTTTTTTTCTCTCTCCATCACTAATGGTCACACACAGAGATCATTCATCCTTGGAATGTTTAGGTAACCGATATTAATGACAAAATAATTGTGATTGGTTCCAATGACCATCTGATCAAAATAAAAACACAAAATCTTCTAATTCGATTAACTGATTATCAGTAAGTTTTCTTTTTACCAACAACAGAAAATTGAGTATCCTGTGAGTTAGTAATATTCGGTATCATTGTTAATGTTACAGAAAGCAAGATTATCACTATTTACCATGTAGTAACTTCAAATAATCTAATAATATTAATATATGTGTGATGGAGTCATCTGTTGACTAAAAGAGGTTAATACATCAAATATTTCATACATTAATTCTTAAGCATTAAAAATCAGCTAGCATGTAATCAAGTGGTTCTCTGATTTGAGTTTCATCTAAGTTGACACAAAAGTTTTCCTTTCCCTGAAAATTTGTTTATTCCCTAAGAAAAAGATTTTGTTATTCAGAGTTGTGAAGATTCACTTTACTAAAAGTAAGTGAACTGGAACCTAAGCTAGAGCCTACAGATACCATACCAGTGCCCTTGTGATCCTGTTGCATTTTCCTTTTCCACCAGTACTCGACTGCATCTATTTGCTCAGTATTGAGTCCTGGAACCTTTGCCTACTAATTAGTGTTGATCATTAACTATAAAAAAAAATAAATAAATACCCCCTCAAGCAGCTGCTTGCCACAGAGGTCTGACAGGAGCCTGTCAGTTTATATGCCACAGTAGGAGATCTGAGAGGATGGCAGGACCTCAGCAGAAAAACGACACACACATCCATGCCTAATTCCGGGGCTCGAACCCAGGTCCCTTAGATCAGTAGCCAAGCGTGCTAACCACTCAGCCATGGTAAAGCTATTAAATTTATATGCTTACTCATATTCATTAGAGGTTTTATTTATATTTAAAAAAAATAAAAAATAAAATAATAGTTAGAAAGAAACATTGCTATCTTACTTTAACAGCTTTACTCCTTGTCACATCTTGTACAATAAGGTCAGATGGTTGCTGGTGAAGGAATGCAAAAACAACATCTACTAAATTTGTACCATTAAAAACATTGTCGTAATATTTAAGCAGATAACGCTGACGACCAACACTAGCATAAACCTGAATGTGTTTGATAATTTGTTGCCACAAACGAGTTGCCCGGAAAGGATCTGAAATAAAAATATTAATATATTTATTTGGCATTTGCTTATCTTCAACAGCAATATTTATTTCCATTTTTGAAAAAATCATTTTAATATCCAAGTAATATATTTTGCATTTTACTATTTGTAGGCTGCAAAAACTCAATTAGCTCTTTTAAATTTAAACTTTGACATTTTGAACTGTTACACTGCACAGTGTAACAGTTCACCAAGGCTGGATCTGGAGGGGGCCTCCTCACCCCTTTTGAAAAAGGGTAATGGAGGCAAAAATTATTAAACTGGTGTGTATTTCATACAATTTTAAAGAATTATTTTAAAGACCTCTGAAATGGAAGGGAAAATGTTATATTGCAATGGAAATCCAATCTCTTGGCCCCCTCTTTTACTTCTTTCCACCTCAATTGCAACACTTAATTTCCTCCCTCCCCTTTATTTTTTCCTAGTTCTCAGACTGTGGTTGACCACTTGTATCATACTCATATTACACTTATGAGAAATGTATATTAAAAATATTTAACAGCTATTAAATTTATATGCTTACTTATATTTTTATAGGTTTTATTTATATTTCATATAATGATGTAAAATATAAAAGAAATTACCAATATGTAATTTTGTTATTCTGCTTTTTTACACAAAAACACTTTTTTTACAGAAATACACATACTTGATGAATACAGTTAACAATGCAAAATTACAATGATGTGATAATATTCTTTGGTGGCTCACTTTCTTAGCAACATTTTTAAAGGAACCAAGGATCAAGATTAGAATTTCATAAACTAATGATGAATATAGTCCATGTGTTCTGGTATAGCCTTCAACACATGGACTATTTTGCTTTCAGATGATTAACACTTTGTGTCTAACTTTTGATTTTGTTAGTTAAATTTTATATATTGATAAAGTCAAATTTTTAGATATCACCAACCACTTTTTTGAAATTGAGTAATTCTTTCTGGCAACATACTGAATCTCAGCAAATTAAACCAAGAATATTTTGCAAATACAAATCATGGCACACTCTAAAATCTGTGTTTAACAGAGAATAAAGGTAAAGGAAGAAATTGGTCATTCCAATATTTAGTACTGTTTTATAAATACACTTAAACTTCAGCTATTATTGTTCAAACAATATAATTGTTGTGTATTTCATACAATTTTAAAGAATTATGCTGGTAGCATTAAAGCCCAAGTGCACCAATGGAAAATTAAGCCATAATGCTATGTACAAGAGTTGCATTTTTCCATATTTAAAAACAGAATGACCCATAAAAGTTTCATTTGTTTATTAAGGTTACAATAAACATTCGTTAAAAAATATTTTTAAAAACATGTTTTTTATACTGTAACTTTTAGCTCTTGGTACTCTTTGGCTCAACCTCTCCCCCCCACCCAGCAACTATCCAATCAAACAGTGCCTCAAGCCAGACTTGTTGGTTTCTAATAGTAGTACAATCATCTCTAAAACCTAAATGCATTAATGGTAAAAACCCTGTCCCAATTTTCAGGGCTACATTTCTAAACATAGTTTCAAATTACCATTTGCAATACGAATTAGCAAATCAGTTAGTCTTTTATTTCAACAAACACTGCAACCAAATTATAAGGTTAAGTATTTTAACATTGAGCTTAATCACTTTGTTTCAGAAATACTAAAAAATTTACCCTTTCTCAACATACTTATGAAATCTGAAGACCCTACTATAGAAAAAGTTATAAAAGCAGAATATCAAATTAGGACATACTTTTATCACAACATACTTTTATTCCTCTTATTGTCTCACAATTCGCTAAAATTTTGTGGTAAATTAATAAGTTTATCTCCCCTTAAATTGCATTTTGGTATTTCTATATTACAAAATCATTTCATGGAAAGAAAAATAACGCTTCCTACTGGGTCCCTGGTACCTATGCCATTTATTTCATTCAAGAAAATTGTAAATTAAAATAGATGCAGTTTTTTTTTTAATTGAACCTAATGCTACCATTTTAAAGTAATCTCGTTACAAATTAATCATGTTTTATAATTTGAATTTACTTATATTTAATGACTGATTAGTAATGTTTAAAATTTACTAAAATATGTCAAATATTTTATGAACCAGCTGCAAATACTGCCAGTTCGGAACCCGTCCTGTGGCATTTCGCTGCATTTTCTTGTTACAAAAATATACATTATCACTTATTATTATACGATTCGAAAATATGAAAAATATGGCATTAAAACTTAAGTCATTGTGCTTTTACACATATATGTTACATTTATATACCTGTGGTTTGACTATCAAACTTCATTACTGACTCATTTTCAAAACTCCCTCTTTCTTCGGCCATTTTAACTGACGCCTAAATCGATTACGATATAAGTTGTTACAGACTGTCTCACATGACTATCGATGGAATGACCAATGGGAATGACAAAGACAAGCATTTTGGAATAGCATATTGGAAAGGGAAAAAGTTCGAATCTGAACATAACTTAAAAATGCCATACTTAAAATTTTCAATTAATAATTTTTATTAATGCGCCAAAAATTACATGCCATCATGCCGTAGACTAGGGGTGACAAATATTTTTGGCCACGAGCGCAACAGAAAAATATTATGCTTGCTGTAGGCCAATAGTTAGAAGGGGGTGCAATAAAAAGAACAATAATGCTAACCATTGTTATTTTTACTTATCATATGTACAGGTACAAATACAATAATTAATAAGTAAAATATTAATATAAAATTTATTTTAACGTCAAAATTAAAATAGTCTAAGTAGTATGTGAAGGGTGAAACTGGTTCCCAGAAAGTAACTCTTCAACATTCGGCTTCAGCTGTGATGTACGTTATACATCACAATGGCTTTGGGTTGGGTTGTTTGACCTCTGAGCGGCACTTTTTTGCACACCATGGGCTAAATGGCCAGGTCACATGGACCCCGAAGGCTCAGAGAAGGTTGGGGGAGGGGACCCACTGGAACAGCTGTTGGGAGACAGATGGTAGCCTCCCGTCAAGGCCATCCAGCGTGTTCTTTAACGTGCACAGGGTATGGCTCTCCCGTACACGGGGCCACGGCTTAACGTCCCATCCGACGGACGGCGGCCTTTCCAAGCCCATCGGTGTCCCACGTTATACATCACAATGGCTTTGGGTTGGGTTGTTTGACCTCTGAGCGGCACTTTTTTGCACACCATGGGCTAAATGGCCAGGTCACATGGACCCCGAAGGCTCAGAGAAGGTTGGGGGAGGGGACCCACTGGAACAGCTGTTGGGAGACAGATGGTAGCCTCCCGTCAAGGCCATCCAGCGTGTTCTTTAACGTGCACAGGGTATGGCTCTCCCGCACACGGGGCCACGGCTTAACGTCCCATCCGACGGACGGCGGCCTTTCCAAGCCCATCGGTGTCCCCCTGACCGTGGGCAGGGCGGGGAATTTTGCGGAGATAACTCTCAACGCTGACCCAGCTGGGACTCGAACCTGGGAACTACAGATTACGAGCCTGGCGCGCTACCGACTGAGCCACCCCCGCCCCCATCACAATGGCGTGTCAACATCATTGTAACTATGATGATAGTAAAATTTTCTTCTTTCGTCAAGTTACCTACTCGAATTAAAGCACCATTCCTTTTAGTTAAGTTTAAAAGAATTTTATACTTTTCAATTTTTAAGCGAACTGGATAAGATTGTTAAAAGAGAAATATTGGCCTGCGGATCTGAGTTTGTGCACGCCTGCCATATCATCGAAACGCTCAATAACATTAAAAAAAGAGTTTTATTTACGTATTTTTTCCCAGGAATATGTAAAATAACATTTTTATTCCCCATCCATTACTTTTCCACTCGTTTTTTAAAATAATAAACAACTTTTCTCTCCGACAGTGGGAGGAATAATTAAATTTGTCAAAAGATATGCAACTTTGCAGTTCACGTTATATTTCTATTGATAGATTATTAAAAAGAGTGTTTCCAAAATCATGGAGGAAATATTTCAAATTCTCATTTGCTGAATCACACTCGCACCTCCTAGAAAAAGATAAATCAAATAAATAAAGATCTGTAGTTTTGGATCAAGTTCTTGCAACAGTATTTTGTGATAGGGGCACGAGTTTATATGTTGACAGTCTGTTTTGTTAAAAATTATTTTTAATATTAAGAAATTAAACCTGTTTGAAATATAATCGTTCAATTCAATAAAATTAAACACACTATATAGGGAACCAAAAGAATAACTACCAGTGAGAGGTTACATTGTGCCTCACCACCCTCCTCCCAGAAAAGGGGAAGTATTTATTTTAACTACACGATAATAGAAGACTAATTAAGCTTTCGGAAATGTGCCAAATTACCACTTTAATGAAAATAATTAGCGATAAACAAAAGAAGAACAAACGAGATCATTTTCAAACCATCACTTGCTTCAACCTTTCCAACAGTCACGTGATTATGCAGCTTTCAATGTTGAACATGACTTCAATCCCAGTACTATTTTTTTAATTTCATCCTTACTGAAAATTTTAAGACTCTCCAGCCCAATGTCACAGTATGCTGCGTTCACCATATTTATAATCTGAGGATGTGATGAACCGAGGACACGACTATATTTTCAGCACCGGGAAATTACCGGATCCTGTGCTGGACCTGGGTCTTTCACGAACAAAAGGGTTAACAATAAAAGCAAATTAAATGAAATTTAATATTTTAATGTTACCTTTTAACCTGAAAGAAATAAATCAGAGAAACGATATCTTATTTTTAAAATCATATTTAAAAAAACAGAATACTGTAACAAAATTTAAACTGAATTATGCAACATTTTACATAACATGCATAATTATACTTAACGATAAGCCAACAGCACCACCTTGTATAAATTTATAAACTGTATAAAATCTTCTTAAGAATAATTAAAAGTTCAGAAAAATTTTTAATAACTGTAACAAAATTTAAACTGAATTATGCAATATTTTACATAATATGCATAATTATACTTAACGATAAGCCAACAGCATCATCTTGTATAAATTTATAAACTGTATAAAATCTTCTTAAGAATAATTAAAAGTTCAGAAAAATTTTTTAAAACTGTAACAAAATTTTAACTGAATTATGAAATATTTTACATACACTGCTCACAAAAATTAGGGGATATTTCAAAACGAATATGAAGCGATATAAAAAAGAAGCATTTGAATTGTTTTTATTAAACAAAAACATCAGAAAAGCAAACGACAAGTCAAAGAACGTTATTCGATTATGCAAATGAGATGCAAAACCATCTTTTATTTCATTGATGAAAATGCACTATACAAAAGGCTGGAAGTACTGGAGTATCTGTACGTTCTCTGATCTTGAAAGTGCACATTCTGCAATTTCCCAGCCCTTGCAATGCCCTTGAAACACGATTTGCCCGAATACGAAGCCTGCAGAGGCATAAGACGTCTTGAAGCTGGTCAAACACTGACGACAGTGGCAATAGCACTTGGAACATCCCAAAGCGTGATTAGCAGACTGTGGAATCGCTTTCAAGAGACTGGCACAGTACGAAGAAGACGAGGGCAGGGTCGCCCATCTGCCACAACAGTAAGAGATGGTCGCTACTTGATCTTATTGTCAAGAAGGAACAGGCGCAGCAATGCAACAGAGCTGCGGGGACAGTTTCTTGATGCCACTAGACGACGGATATACACCCAGACCATACGAAATTGGCTCCATCGTGTTGGACTGCATGCCTAGCGACCAATGGTATGCATTCCGTTATCTGCTGAACACCATAGAACCCGTAGAAGGTAGGCTAATGAGCATCGTCATTGGACCCGTGATGAGTGGTCAACTGTCCTCTTCTCTGATGAGTAACGGTTCAGTCTGCAGCCTGACAATCATCATTTCCTGATCTGGCGTGAACGAGGAACACGGGAAAATCCACGTTTCATGCGAGAAAGGCACTCCTTCAGTGGTGGTGGAATCATGGTGTGGGCTGGCATCAACATTGGTGGGCGTACCGACCTCCACGTCATCAGAAACGGATCGCTGACTGCTGTAAGATATCGAGATGAGGTCCTGCACCCTATACGTAGTGGTACCTATGCCTGAGCAGTTGGAAACAAGTTTCTTTTCATGGACGATAATGCAAGGCCCCACCGTGCGCATCTCGTCAACAACATGCTTCAGGAGGCAGGAATCGAACGCATGGACTGACCTTCACGTTCTCCAGACTTAAAACCCATTGAACATGCTTGGGATGCACTGGGAAGACGTCTGGCAAAACGTCCAATGCCTCCCACAACACTTCTTGAGCTGGAAGTTGCCCTGGAGCAAGAGTGGCAGAGGATCCCACAAGAACTGCTGGACATTCTGATCCTGTCCATGCCCCATCGCTGTCAGTGTGTTTTGGCAGTCTTGGGTGACCATACACCCTACTGAACAGTCAATGTGTGGCACTCTCGTCCAGTTTGACATGCTTCTGTTCGCCCCCACCAATATGTCACTTGCTACTCAATCACAATTGAGTTTGCATCTCATTTGCATAATCAAACAACTTTCTTTGACTTGTCGTTTGCTTTTGTGATGTTCTTGTTTAATAAAAACAATTCAAATGCTTCTTTTTTTATCGCTTCATATTCATTTTGAAATATCCCCTAATTTTTGTGAGCAGTGTAATATACATAATTATACTTAACGATAAGCCAACAGCACCACCTTGTATAAATTTATAAACTGTATAAAATCTTCTTAAGAATAATTAAAAGTTCAGAAAAATTTTAATAACTGTAACAAAATTTAAACTGAATTATGAAAATTTAAAGCTTATTTTAATTTCTTTTAAAGCAAATTAAAACACGTAAAAGTCTGTTTCGATAATTATAATCTGTTAAACGAAAAATATTGTTCTTCTAGTAACTGTGATATAGAGGTTTGTGAGAGGCGGTACTCCTCAGAAAAGGTGTGTGAGAAAGGTGAGATCTGAACAGATCAACAACACAGGAAACATCCATCCCTTATCCAACACTCGAACCCAGGTTCCTTCAATCTGCAGCTACTTGCACTAACCACTCAGCCACCAGTATAGACTATTATTTTAATATACTAAAATTAAAAGTTTTATTAATTTTTTTAAAAGGCTTATGCTTTCTTTACAAAAAAGTATTAAAATAACTTTTTGACTACTTTAAAAATGAGGCATTTCCACGAACCATGGCCAGTCTTGGTCTTATTATCTCAGGACAGCTTATCACTATCATTTCAAACATCAGTTATTGCGTCTTACTGGATTTAAATGTTATATGAAATTCAAATTTTGGGGGAAAAAATATAATAATTTTATTGTTAACTGAGACAAAGGAAGATATTTAGCTTGATTATTTGAAGTAATAAACATTTTCTCTATTGTCATTTGATGACATCACAACGTCCACAGGCAAACGAATCAACAAAGGGAAATTCCAATTGTTGTTCAAGATCATCCTCGTCCCTCAGGTGCGCAGATCCAGCCACAGCTAGGACATCAACGAATTCGGCCCGTTTTTATCTCGCGTTAGGACGCTCGCCGCTGCTGCTATTCCATCGCAGCTGTTTTCCTCTTTTACCTCCAGAGGCCTGACAACATTAGCAATGCCGGTAAGAACTTCAATTTTGAATAAGAAACGATTTATGCGAGCGGCCAAACATCCACTTTGAAACTCGCGACCTATAATCCTAAAAACTCTGCAAATCACACCTCTTTCGTATTATATTAATTATCGTGTGTTTTTTTCCCCCATTAATTATTGCATTTTAATCAATAACTCACATTAATTATAGAAAAAGAACTCTCAATTATACTGAAAATCACTGCTTTAAACTCTCCATAAATTTCCCCGCCCTGCCCACGGTCAGTAGGGGACAACGATGGGCTTGGAAATGCCGCCGTCCGTCTGATGGAACGTTAAACCGTGGCCCCGTATGTGGGAGAGCCATACCCTGTGCACGTTAAAGAACACGCTGGATGGCCTTGACGAGAGAGGCTATCATCTGTCTCCCAACAGCTGTTCCAGTGGGTCCCCTCCCCAACCTTCTCTGAGCCTTCGGGGTCCATGTGACCTGGCCATTTAGCCCATGGTATGCAAAAAAGTGCCGCTCAGAGATAAAACAACAACAACAACAACAACTGCTTTAAACACGTCATCCAAATATCAGTATTATTTTTTTTATTTCCAATACTTGGGACACACAGACATCGGCAACTATATTTTCAGGTGGGGCAAAAAAACCAGGAGGGGGGAGCAGGGACAAAAAACAAACAATATATCAAGAAAGAAATATTTAGGTTGAGCAGTTCATTAACGAACACAGTTACGAATATAGCAATCATGTATATGTTACCGCTAAAGTGCAGAAATCAGTTATTCTACAGATTATCTAGGTATTGTGCAGATTAACTAGGGTGATCCGTTAACTTGCGGAAAATTGTTTCATTTCTCAAATTACCTAGGAAATCTGCAAATTACCTGGATAATCTGCACATTACCTACTAGGCACTCGTTAAAGTGAAAATAAGATTTTTGCTGGAACAACAGGAACGTTTCTGTACGCTTAAATTAACATAATGTTATTTATCTAGTGTCCGAGAGTAGAGTTGAAACCAGGGTCATCCCTCTGTCAACATGAATCAGTCGTCCGAATTATAAAAAAAGCCCCCAAAATGAGCAGGCCAAGTGAGAACGAATCATTTTAGTGATTCGTTATCAAGAATGAATCACTTTACCGATTCGTTCTCATTTGGCGTCCGCTCATCCGGGGCGTTTTTTATAATGCGGACGAGTGAATCACGTGACACGAAGATTCATATTCAAGAGATTCACCACTATGAGAGTTGGGTGGGTTGTTTTACCTCTGAGCGG
This sequence comes from Ryuthela nishihirai, assembly GCA_038380435.1. NCBI lineage: Eukaryota > Metazoa > Arthropoda > Arachnida > Araneae > Heptathelidae > Ryuthela > Ryuthela nishihirai. The sequence continues at coordinate 50,477,753 of JAWZYU010000021.1, forward strand.
CACTTTTTTGCACACCATGGGCTAAATGGCCAGGTCACATGGACCCCGAAGGCTCAGAGAAGGTTGGGGGAGGGGACCCACTGGAACAGCTGTTGGGAGACAGATGGTAGCCTCCCGTCAAGGCCATCCAGCGTGTTCTTTAACGTGCACAGGGTATGGCTCTCCCGCACACGGGGCCACGGCTTAACGTCCCATCCGACGGACGGCGGCCTTTCCAAGCCCATCGGTGTCCCCTACTGACCGTGGGCAGGGCGGGGAATTTTGCGGAGATAAATCTCAACGCTGACCCAGCTGGGACTCGAACCTGGGAACTACAGATTACGAGCCTGGCGCGCTACCGACTAAGCCACCCCCGCCCCCCACTATGAGGGAAACAAACTTTTGAACTTTAACGATACGGAAGCCGTTAATGTGCACATTACCTAGGTAAAATGCGGAAAACTCTTGATTCCGCACGTTAACGGAGCAAATCAGTTAATCTACAGATTAGCTAGGTAATGTGCACATTAACGGCTTTCGAGCTTTAGCGGTAACATATACATCATACCAAGTCGATTGACGAATTATATATAGGGGGGAAGGTGGGTCATGCCCCCATTTCAGAATACTAATAAGGGTAAAAGAGGCGAAAATGATTAAAATTCCTTACATTTCATCCTTTTTTTCAAGAAATTCTTTAAAGACATGTAAAACGGAAAGGTGAAATGTTATACTGCATTAAATATTTTTCCGGCTCAACTGTATTTCTTACCTCCCCCCCCCTCGATTTTTTCCCTACATCCGGGACTGTACCACACCACAACAACACGGAAGATGACGGAAAACAAAACGAAAAAAAGGAGAAAGGGAAACATATTATTGAAAGAAAGTAATGTAAAAAACAATATTTTTTCTTATTAATAAATGGAAATAAGTGATCTGCTTCCAAGAGGAACAAGATTACATTTCGTTAAAAACAACATTAATTTTTTGTTTTATCTGTATTAGTCAACAAATAAATTTTTCGATCAATTTTTCCAGGTTGTTGGGTTGTTTTACCTCTGAGCGGCCTTTTTTGCACACCATGGGCTAAATGGCCAGGTCACAAGGACCCGAAGGCTCAGAGAAGGTTGGGGGAGGAGACCCACTGGAACAGCTGTTGGGAGGCAGATGGTAGCCTCCCGTCAAAGCCATCCACTGTGTTGTTTAACGTGCACAGGGTGTGGCTCTCCAGCACACGGGGTCACATCTTAACGTCCCATCCGACGGACGGCGACTTTTCCAAGCCCATCGTTGTCCCCTACTGACCGTGGGCAGGGCGGGAAGTTTTGCGGAGATAAATCTCAACCCTGACCCAGGCGGGAACTAACCAGACAGAATGAATAAATATCATGTGTTTGTATCCTTGTGTTTATTCAAATTTGTATCGTGTAAGAAAAACAGTTTTCATTTTCTCTCACCATCTCCAGGAGCAGGACTCCCATCTCCTCAGTCACTACAATCCTCAGGGTGAATGGACTCCCACGGTTCCCAGAGGACCCGTTGCAGCCATATACAAAAGCCCTGGACCAGCTATTGTTTGCCTTCCTTCTACAGTCGGTGAGTTGTGTTGTTTGTAAAAAGTTCATTTCTATTCATTCGCTTTAACACATTTAGTTTTTTTGCATCGTAGAAACGTCGATAATTTCTCTTCAGAGGTCACTTTTGTCGGTGGAAGGGGTGGGCTTTTACTTTTCGTTAATTGATGTGGTTTGGGTGATGAGAACTTTCGCAACAGATGCGCGATCTCTCAAACAGTTCTGGGGTTCCAATCATGAAAGTAAGAATACAAAGCTTTGTATATCGAGTTGGGTTGTTTTACCTCTGAGCGGCACTTTTTTTGCACACCATGGGCTAAATGGCAAGGTCACATGAACCTCGAAGGAGCAGAGAACGTTCCAGCAGCTGTTCCCACTGGAAAAGCTGTTGGGAGACAGACGGTAGCCTCCCGTCAAGGCCATCCAGCGTGTTCTTTAACGTACACAGGGTAGGGCTCTCCTGTACACGGAGCCACGGCTTAACGTCCCATCTGATGGACGGCGGCCTTTTCAAGCCCATCGGTGTCCCTTACTGACCGTGGGCAAATCTCAACGATGACCCAGGTGGGACTCGAACCTGGGAACTACAGATTACGAGCCTGGCGCGCTACCGACTGAGCCACCCCCGTCCCGATTTTCAGGGACTTTTTTAGAAAATATACGTTATTCGCTATACTACGCCCTCAAAGGGGCGGGGGGGGGGGAGTATAAGCTTCTTTGAGGACTTGAATAAAAGGAAATTAAAACAAAATAATACAAAATGTGAGGACACTTCCATATCATCTGAATGTAATGCCCCATTCAAAGCTTCCTAACTTTGAGATGAGCTTTTTTCAAGGAAAAACGTCAGTAGAGATGATAAATTGAAGATCTCTTCATCAAAATCTCTCTAATTCTCAAATATTCTACTTATATGTTAGTGAACGATTTGTTACAACAGTTGTGTTTTATCTCTTGAACTAAAATTTTTCACGAGTAGCAAAAGTTACAGTTGAATGTTTCAGCTTCCGTAATTCTTTAAACTATCAAACGAATATTTCAGAATTTAGATATTTATAGAGATTTGAAAGATATCTTCAATTTTTCTCCAGTAAGAATGTTCTCATAAAAATTTATTTTCAAGAGTTAGGGAGCTTTGAATGTAACCTTCCCTTCGCATCACTTGGGAGTGTCCGGTGATTTTTTTTTTTGTAAATAGAGTGAATGTTTGTCACTGATTTCTTCTCGCCAATTGATTTTTTGGTTTCATTTCAGGCGAAGCGGAACATGATCCAACTCGAACGAAGGCTCCAGGATACGTCATTGGCATCAAGTAAGACATTTTCACTTTAAATTAAGCAGTGAATCTCAAGGTGGAGGGGAGACAAAAAGGTTGGGTTGTTTGGGTTGTTTTACCTCTGAGCGGCACTTTTTTGCACACAATGGGCTAAATGGCCAGGTCACATGGACCCCGAAAGCTCAGAGAAAGTTGGGGGAGAGGACCCACTGGAACAGCTGTTGGGAGACAGATGGTAGCCTCCCGTCAAGGCCATCCAGCGTGTTCTTTAACGTGTACAGGGTATGGCTCTCCCACACATGAGACCACGGCTTAAAGTCTCATCCGATGAACGGCGGCCTTTCCAAGCCCATCGGTCTCCCCTACTGACCGTGGGCAGGGCGGGGAATTTTGCGGAGATAAATCTCAATGCTGACCCAGCTGGGACTCGAACCTGGGAACTACAGATTACGAGCCTGACGCGCTACCGACTGAGCCACCCCCGCCCCGACAAAAGGGTAATGGATCTCCAGCCCCAACTGGAGAATTTTAGTCACCGGAACACACTCGAGAGAACATGTTAAAAAAATATCACATATATTATGTGAAGGAAAACGTTTTAAAAACAGCTGAAATAGAAGGAAAACTTATATATTGGAAAAGCCATCATTCCTCTCCGCCCTCCCTCCCTCCCCTCCTGATTACTTTCCAGATTGAGCGATCACGAACATTTTTAGTGGCGAGGAGCGTCAGTTTTAAGTTGTATGACTGTTTTACCTCTGAGTGGCCTTTTTTTTAGCACACAATGAGCTAAATGGCCAAGTTACAAGGACTCAAGGGCTCGGAGAAGGTTGGGAAACGGGTCCACTGAAGGAGAGGCTGTTTGGAGGCAAATGGAGGCCTTCGGGCAATGCCGTCAAGCAGCCACATATCCAGGGGTTAGTTTGTTGGGGGGGGGGGGGGGGGGAGTCCGAAAATTTAGTTTCGGGGAAGGTTCGAAATTCATTTATTTTTTTCACTTATATATTTTTTTTGGGTTGGGGGAGGGGAATAACAATAAGTCCGAGAATAAGACTTGAGTAGTGTTTCCCAATTACTAAAATATTCCACAGGACAGAAACGGTTAAAATGATATTCTATGTGAAATAAAATTTTAGTTGTTTAGCGTTTTAAATCTACTTTAGGACATTTACTATGGTGCTAAATTAAAATTATCAACACCAGTTTTGGATTTCAAAGTAGGTAGAGAAGTTTTTGATTTCGTATAAGACGATCAGACTTTGTGTGTGTTTGGGGGGGGGGGGGGTCCTTAGTTGCATTGTGGTATGATGCAGTCCCGGATATCTAGAAAAAAGACTCGAGGTGGTGGTGGTGGGGGGGGGGGGTAACAAGAAATGTAATCGAGCCGAAAAAATGTAAAAAGAGGGGACAAGAGACTGGATTTTCATTGCAATATAACACTCCCTCCTCCCTACTTTTTAGAGGTCTTTAAAGAATTTTTTTAAATATATGAGATGTATAGTCGCTCAAAAAAATATCCGAACACTATGGTTGATTACAGAATTCAAAAAAAAATACCTGCAACGATTTTTTTAGAAATTAGTGATTCGTGTCACGTGACACGAAGGTTGCCAGATCACTAATTTCTAAAAAAATCGTTGCCAGATATTTTTTTCTGAATTCTGTAATCAACCATAGTGTTCGGATATGTTTTTGAGAACTGTCAATAAGTTTAACAATCTGTAGCCTCTTATTACCATTACTAGCATTCTCAAACAAAGGATGTCCCAATATATTTGATAATATGATGTTGTGTATCCTCACAATCCATATAAAGCTCTTTAAAATCCTTTATAAATCTCTTTAAAAGCTCTTCCGATTGGGCCGAGAGTTCTTTGAGCCATTCGTGAACAATGGGTATTTAAAACTATATTTTTATATCAATTATTTTATCCTTCATCAGATTTATCAGTTTTTACCAATCTAATTTATCAGTTCCCTTATCAATTTTATTATTCGTCCTAAGACTTGGAAAGGACATAATTTTGTTTCTACTTAAAAAACTGTAACATTTCAATTATTATTACATTGGTGGCCATAGATAGGTGTCCAATATGCCTTACAGAAAATCGATCTTGCTAGGATGCCAAAGTTTTGGCTTTGGTGACGTCAAATTTTGATTGTGGAAAAAAAAACGAGTAAAGCTTTGATTTCAGTGTATATTTTTAAAATTTATTGAAAAAAATCAGTCCGACGTTTAAATTGGGTGTTTAACATTTAATTTTAAAAAACAGTACGACGTTTAATTTCAGTTCAAATTAGAGCAGTTTAAGTTTAGTGGTTGGTTGTTTGGTTGTTTTACCTCTGAGCGGCACTTTTTTGCACACCATGGGCTAAATGGCCAGGTCACAAGGACTCAAAGGCTCAGAAAAGGTTGGGGGAGGGGACCCACTGGAATGCTGTTGGGAGACAGATGGTAGCCTCCAGTCAAGGCCACCCATCGTGTTCTTTAACGTGCACAGGATATGGCTCTCCCGCACACGGGGCCACGGCTTAACGTCCCATCCGACGGACGGAGGCCTTTCCAAGCCCATCGGTGTCCCATACTGACCGAGGACAGCGGGGGAGTTTTGCAGAGATAAATCTCAACACTGACCCAGCTGGGACTCGAACCTGGGAACTGCAGATTACGAGCCTGGCACAGCTACCGACTGAGCCACCCCCGCCCCTAGGTTTAGTGTAATGATCTGTTGATAATTAGTTAGTAAAGTCATCTATTAACATCTAAGAAGAGAGCTTTTGTCTGGTTTAAGTGAAATGCAATTTTTTATCATTAATTCTTTTTCCAAAATTTATTAATGAGCTCATATAAATTTTAAAAAAACCTGGTTTAAAAAACTACATACTAAAAACACACGAGGTATACTGCATTTGAAAGTCCAATTCCAGATTTTGTTTTTAAATTTTTCTGGTTCGTCGTGCAAAAGGGTAAGATTTTAAAATGGCGAGTCCACAGAAGAAAGTTACTTGCGTACGTTGGTTTTTCGAACCAAATCTGATATTTCGGGGCAGAGAAATTTCTCCAAATAGTTCGACAAGGATCCACCATCCCGTAGCAGCAACAGAGCAAGGCACAAGAAGTTCGTGGAACTGGTAGCGCTGTTGATCGAAAAAGGACGGGCAGATCCAGCTGATAATGATGTCGAGGTTATACCAAATATTTCATTCTTATGGGGATAGGTCAAAGACAAAGTGTACGCTCTCAGGGTGAGAAGCGTTGATGACCTAAAAATTCTTATCATTGGCAGAATTGTTTCAGTCATCGAAGGCATGCTGGAACGCGCATGGATGGATGATGTTTTACCTCTGAGCGGCACTTTTTTGCACACCATAGGCTAAATGGCCAGGTCACATGGACCCCGAAGGCTCAGAGAAGGTTGGGGGAGGGGACCCACTGGAACAGCTGTTGGGAGACAGATGGTAGCCTCCCGTCAAGGCCATCCAGCGTGTTCTTTAACGTGCACAGGGTATGGCTCTCCCGCACACGGGGCCACGGCTTAACGTCCCATCCGACGGACGGCGGCCTTTCCAAGCCCATCGGTGTCCCCTACTGACCGTGGGCAGGGTGGGGAATTTTGCGGAGATAAATCTCGACGCTGACCCAGCTGGGACTCGAACTTTTTGGCGCTCCCGGGTGGGCTCGAACCAGGAACGCGCATGACTTGAATTTGAACATCAGTTAGATGTGCTCTGGGCTACAAAGGATGCTCACATTAAAACTTTTCGGAAAAAAACTTCTTGTGATCGACTTACCAAATGCAGCCTACCACACGGCACTGCAGTAATTTAAAAACAATAATAAATATATTTTTAGATTGTCTATCGACTTTTGACCCACCTTGTATATTCCACTACTTGACAAGAATAATTTCTGAAAAAAAAATTATTTTAAAGCAACATTCTGAGCCGTTTGAGTTCGTTTTGCGTCCCTCCCCGCACTTAATTCTCCCTAGATCTGTTCCAGCTAATAACTTAGTGACAAAACATACAAATGATAAGTAAATGTGAACTCAAAAAATATATTTATGCTAAATCGAAACGTTTCTTAGGACTGGATTGCAAGTGAAGCCTTTGGGCCCGGGTCCTGGCAAGTACGATCTGAGGGGATGGACTAACAAGGGATATGACAAATGCTGCGCCCCCTTTATAGCTACCCGTCTCCCTGAGTTGAAGCGCTTCCGCACACCCGGACCTGCTGCCTACCACAGGGGAGTCAGTGACAATGCCGTTTTCACCAAACCACCTGCATACACCATGCGCATGAAAGGGATAACACTGAAGAAGCTGAAGACTCCAGGTAAGCCTTCTTCTGTAAGACAGTCAGTTCTTGAATCGTTCGCAGAAAGAATGTTTACTAGGTATTTGCAAATGTTTCGCACAAAACCAGCAGTTGAATTGGAATGATTAATCTCTGAGCAGCGCCTTTCTGAACACAATTCGCAAAATAGACAGGTTACAAGGACCCCTAGGGTTCGGAGAAGGGGATCTACAACACAGCTATTAGGAAACAGATCAAAGCCTCCCGTCAAAACCATCCACCCTGGTTTTCAACACACATAGGGTATTTATTTGCAACATATAGGACAGAAAAGATTTCCAGAAACTACTCCTACTTTGTACAGACCTTCTCATACTAGGACATGCCCTACTAGGACTGAAATCATTGCCGACCACTGTCTCAGGTAGAGTTAGCAGCACATAAAGAACCATGCAGTGGCGGTTTTAGGCAGAGACGTAGAGTCGCTCAGAAAAGTATCCGAACAATATGGTTGATTACAGAATTCAGAAAAAATATCGTTGCCAGATATTTTTTTCTGAATTCTGTAATCAACTATAGTGTTTGGATACTTTTTTGAGCGACTGTACCCAGAAGGTGGGGATGGGGGTCACTAGGCATTATTATCTTGGAACTTAAATCATATAATTTAAATCATATAAGGCATAATTATCTTGGAAGATATCTTCTATCCCAGTATGAGTATTATACCGTCTAACATTGGAAATTTCAACTAATTGATGACTGCGAAATTTCATTTAGTAATATTCTATTATCACTTATGTAGCACAAAAGAACCTTTCATTTAAACCAAAGAAAGCTGATTTTTAAGGGGCTAAATCATTGTTATCAATGTAAACTTCTTGACCTTCGCACTTCACCACCAAAATTTCAAATTTTTACCATAAACAGATCGTTTGCAATATTCGTTTAAAATTTTGACATTTTTAAACTTTTCCTACCGTCAGAGAGAAGTGCGAATTTTACTTATCCGACACAATACGAATTTTTAATTCATCTCTAAAAACAAAAAAAAATATTATCTACGTATGGGCAGACGACAAAAGTAAAACAACCCAACGTTCTTTTGTTGGATATATGGACAGACAATAAAGTAAAGCGTTGAAAAGTTCTTTTGTTTTTTAGAAACGAACTAAAAATCGGTGTTATAGTGTTATGCCTTCAAAGATTTCAGCTAACGAAAAATTATAAGTATCTTCAGGTGAAAAATAATTTTATTTTTTTTTAATGTGAAATTTCATGTGTGAATTTTTATATTGCCTTTTCTAGATTTTTTGATTTTGGAATATACATTCCCTACCAAAATATTAGAAGATTTTGATATTATGTTAATGGGAATCTAACTTCGAAGCTCTATAAATTCCAAAACATGCATTTAATGGAAAAATGTGATTAAAAACAAATTAAAGATCATAATCAGTTATTTAAATCGCAGTTTTCAATAATATTCGTCCTGTATTTAAAGAGTTAGGGAAGCTAGAATATTTAAAAATAATTTTTTTGCTTTTCAAAAAGCATTCGTTTAATTTTGATATATTCATTATGCATATTTCTAAATTGCGCATTTATTTATCATTATAATTATTAATTATTTTTAAATCTAAAAGTATTCTTTAAATTTAAAGAATTAAAATAATACTTATTATGCTTTCATTAATTTCTGAGGTAAATTCTTATACGCATTCTGCTGTGAAATATTCTAGCGTTTCTGTAGCTCTTTAAATATTAAACGGATAATGTTGAAAATCGAGATTTAAATAGATTTAATTACGATTTTTATTTTACCTCCAGTCACAATTTACCAGTTAATGCATATAAGTTATAGACCTTCGAAGTTATATTTCCACTGACTTAACATAGAAATTCCCTAATATTTTGGTAGGACAGCGCATTTTTTTTTATTAAAAAATTTTCCAAAACGCCATTGATTAGTTTTTGGATTGGAGTGGAGAAGGAATATCCGAGTTTGTCAAGAACTGCATTCAAATATTTGTTACCTTTCACAACTTATTTATGTGAAACTGGTTTTTCGTCTTTAACTGCTTTAAAAAATAAATATAACAACAGGCTGGATGTTGAAGATGACTTGCGACTCTACCTTAGCAAGATAACTCCAACCATTGATGAACTGTGCAAGCGTAAACAAGCGCAACCATTTCACTGATTACCCAGTAAAATGTTTATAATTTTATAAGATTTGTTAAATTGTTTATGTCATTTTTTGTGTTTATCGATATATGTAATTTATGAATACAAAATTTAATGTGTGTATATATATATATAAATGTTTTATTTTTTTCCTATTGTTATATTATAACTATAGTTTTATCTATCTATACAAGGGGTACGCCAGTTACATACACATTTCCAGGGGGTACGTGAAGCATAAAAGGTTGAGAACCACTGATATATATGTTTTATTCCCATTGTTATATTATAACTATAGTTTTATCTATCTATACAAGGGGTACGCCAGTTACATACACATTTCCAGAGGGTACGTGAAGCATTAAAGGTTGAGAACTACTGGATTAGTGTGTAAAGCATCGATAAAATTATATAAAGAAAATGAAATTTATCGCTGGCCACATAGAACACCTTTTGCAGCTCGTAAACTTTAGATCTGATAAGTTAGCTTTCAAGATGATCTCCAGCTATTCTAACGATGTCCTCCATTTGCTTAGCTCCGAATGCCTACAACATCGCGCCAGTCGTGGGCTATCCGAAGACCACCTTCACTCGGGCTCCAGCCTACACAATGCGCCTGAAACTCGAAGGAGCTCTGGGACGGAAGATGATGGTAAGATCATTTCACTTGGATTTTAAATTCTACATAAGGTAAAAAAAAAAAACGCGAAAAAACACTTTTTCTCCTTACTAAGAACAATTACTATAAGTGTTTGCGATAACCTGGGGTTGCATCAGAAGACGAGTCTACGTCAGTATTTCCCAATTTGGCCACGGAATCCTTTTCCCATCGAAAACGTTTTACGGAACCTGTTAATAAAATTGTTATCAAGCTAAAAGACTAAACCATGAATAGAGTTGTGGGTTGTTTGACCTCTAAGCGGAACTTTTTTGCACACCATGGGCTAAATGGCCAGGTCACATGGACACCGAAGGCTCAGAGAAGGTTGGGGGAGGGGACCCACTGGAACAGCTGTTGGGAGACAGATGGTAGCCTCCCGTCAAGGCCATCCAGCGTGTTCTTTAGCGTGTTCATAACAGGGTATGGCTCTCCCACACATGAGGCCACGGCTTAAAGTCTCATCCGACGAACGGCGGCCTTTCCAAGCCCATCGGTGCCCCGTACTGACCGTGGGCAGGGCAGGGAATTTTGAAGAGATAAATCTCAACGCTGACCCAGCTGGGACTTGAATCTGGGACTACAGATTGCGAGCCTGGTGCGCTACCGACTGAAACCCCGCCACAACCACGAATAAATTAGGATAATAATAAATAATTGTTAAATATATATGAGATTAACATATTATTTCATTCCTTCACAGAAACCCAGGGTTCTGTGAAGAAATTAAATTCTACCTCAATCTATTCATTGTTAACCGCAACCTCTAATGCGCAACCTCTCTTACGATGCACAGTAATTAAAATACCACTGTCATTTGTAGGGTAGAAAGCTTTAATTGATGTGCACAAATTTGTTTGTAATGTGTAATAGCAGAGGCAAGAGTGAAAACAAAGAACTGAAACTATTAGTTACACTGCTACATGGCCTTCTGCTGCATGACAACCTTCGTGTCACGTGTCACGGTTTCCAGATCACTAATTTCTAGAAAAATCGTTGCCAGATGTTTTTTGTGAATTCTGTAATCAACCATAGTGTTCGGATACTTTTTTGAGCGACTGTATCTGCACTTCCCTTTAAATTTTGCCTTGTAATTCTTTCATTAAAAACAAAATAGTAATTAACCAAATATGCACACACAAAATATAAACTATCATAAACTTTACAGATCCTAAACTCCTTTTCATAACTATAAATGAGTAAAACAAATTCCTGTGAATTGCTAATGTTATCCTTGCCAGTAGCGAACAGGAATGTCAGGACTTCACCTCCTGTTTTAACTTTATGTTACGAAAAGATCAATCTCAATTTCTCAATACTTTCCTAGAGTTCTAAACATTTGGTTATAATGGCGTACCTATTGTTCCCCAATGGGTGACCGAGCGGTGGCGGTGGTGGTGGGTGAACTTTAGTCCTTGATTTTCAGAGACTCCTTAGAAAATATATATTATTCAAGCTCTCAGGAAAGGGATTAACCCCCCTCCCTCCCTTGAGCACGTCACTGCTTCTTTGTCCCAATTAAATACCCTGAATACAAAATTTATCTCGCATTCTTAATTCTTATTTTCGGTTAATGAATTTAATAATAATTCTTAATGTATTTAGGCAGCGTTTCATAAATATTCAAAAAAACCTAGATGTGTACTTGATACAAAACCTTTGTGATACTATCTTTATTTTAAAGATTAAATGACGTTTATTATATAAAAGAATATTGTTCTTTTTTCTTGTCACAGAATCCTGGTCCTGCTGCATACATGCTTCCTTCAAGCAATGTATACAAGACCAGACCACCAAAGTATACCATGAGCACAAAGGCAGGACCTCCTGTAGATGCCACACAGAAACCTGGACCTGGAGCTCACTTCAATGAACTGGTAGGAAATTGCTGTGTACTAGTTATTTACCTGACAGCAGAATATTTTATATTGCATATAATTCTGATATTTTTTACCGTTTTTTGTGTGGAATATAGCAGATTCCTAAGAAAATCTTAGTGTTGGAAATGGATATTCACTTACCTAGACAAGAATTCTGAAATGCGTCACTCCCCCACTCCGCCAGAGCCAATCTTTATGATTTTATGGACTAAAAATTGTACAATGATACGTATATTCAATCCACAGAAATAACATAGCAGAATACCTTATAATATATACGAGAAAAAATTATACTAATTAATGAAGTAGAAATCGCAAATATTGGTTTTTAAAAAAAAATCACATTACCAAAACTATTGTAATAAAAGTGCGTTTTCGCATTTCTATACACTGAAAGGAAAATTTATTATACACACCTACCTCATAATGTGTGGGTCCACCTTTCTCCCTTACAATAACAGCAATATGTCGTGGCACGGACTTTATCACTTTGGAAAGTTCGGGTGGTATTACAGCTCACAATTCCAGGGTAGTGGTCCGTAAAGCACCGAGAGTTTTCAGTGGTGGTTCTGGGCTCAAATCCATCCCTCCACTTTGTCCCATTGATGCTCAATAGGGTTGAAATCCGAGAGTGAGAGGGCCATTCAAGGGTTGTGAATTCACTGGAATGCTCCTTGAACCAGTCCTTTGCAAAACGGGAGTGATGAGACGGGACATTACATTGTTAAATGAAGACATCCTCTTGTGAGAAATTGATAGCCACGAACGAGTATGGTGGTTGACGAGTACATCAACATAGCCTTGTGCCATTATGGTGGTCTCAATAGGTACAAGGAGTCCCTAAGGTGGCCCATGTAAACATGCCCCAGAACACTACACTGCCTCCAGCTGACTGTAACACCCCAATTGTTGGGGTCCATGGTCTCATGTGGTCTACTCCACACACACAACCTCCCGTCGGCATGTTGTAGTTGGAGCCTCAATTTTTTGGGACCAAGCTACCCATTTCGTCTTCCATGGTCCACTGGTGATGTTCCTTCGCCCATTTCAGCCTCATAACCTGGTGACGTGCTGTTAACAAGGATACTTGATGTGGGCGTTATTTACTTTGGCTTAGTCTTTGCACAAACCTTCGTAGCTGCCTGTTGCCTAATGCTAATGTTATCACATGCACTGCGGCCTCCATTCCGACACTACAAGAGCAGTAGCTATCACCTCAAACATCAACAGCCCAGTAACAGCCAAATTTTTACAAGTGGTTGCAGGTTTTACCAATTTTTATGTAGTGCTGGTACACACATGCAACAGCTGCACGCAGAAATCCCAGATGTTCTCCATGTTGCAGATATGGAAGTTGCCCATCTTCCTCGCACCAACTATCTGCCCTGATTGAACTCTTCCAGGTCTCTGTGTTTATCCATGTAACAGTCGCAAGTACGCTATACAGCACATAGGTACCTGACCTATTTATAGCCCACAAGGGGTTTAGACTGACTAAATTTTTATGGCAGAGTAGGGCAGGTTTGCAGAAGAGTTTGGCGTGTATAATAATTGTGCTTTCATAGTGTATAAATAACTTTATCTTTATAAATTAAACAAACAATTTAAGTAGCCTGGCCGAGTGGTTAGTGCACTTGGCTACTGATCAAAAAATGAAAAACTTACTCTGGGCTCAAACCTAGGTTGGGTTGTCTTACCTCTGAGCGGCACTTTTTTGGCCAGGTCACAAGGACCCCGAAGGCTCAGAGAAGATTGGGGGAGGGGACCCACTGGAACAGCTGTTAGGACACAGATGGTACTCCTGTCAAGGCCATCCAGCATGTTCTTTAATGTGCACAGGGTATGGCTCTCCTGTACACGATGCCCATCCGACGCATTAATGTCCCATCCAATGGACGGTGTCCCCTACTGACCGTGGGAAGTTTTGCAGAGATAAATCTCAACGCTGACCCAGCTGGAACTCGAACCTGGGAACTGCAGAATACGAGCTTAATGCGCCACCAACTGAGCCACTCCCCCCCCCCCCCCCCCGCAAACCTGGTGCTGACCAAATGGTCAGCACCAGGACCCTGTGAAGTTGACCATTCCTTAACAGGGCAGAAAAAAAAGTGGCCATAGATGGCTAGATCAATAGGCCACACTGATCTGGCAGCCCTTCCGTTCCCTTACAAAATAGATTATCTCTTTTAGCTCCTCGACACAAAATATTCATTTCACACACCGTACAACGCAAGATCATATACAGTGTGCATCAATACGGTTTAGGTTGATTGGAATAATTTCGCCATATAACGTTTTCTTTAAAAAATCAGAGCCGATTGAGGCACAGTCATGTGATTCACAGAATAGTTCGGAACAGTTTTCCAGGCATTGTAGTGCATTCTGTACATTGTTAATCACGTTTTAATTTTCTATTAAAATGTGACAATTTTTATAAGCGGATTCAAAAAGAAAATTTTATAATTAATTCTCACTCAAATAGATCTGTATATTTAAAAAACTTTGTTGTAGCTGGAAATTTTGCAATAAGCAACTTTGTTAAGATTTTCAGTTATTTGTTTATAATATTTATTGTTCATTATTAGGTGAAATTCACCAGATACAGCGCCCCGAAATATACCTTCGGCATCAAACACAGCCCTTACGTCACTTTCCCTGGATTCGCAGCCGAAAAATAACCGTAAGTTGACTTTTTGATTCTATACAATAAGCAACAATCACGTATTCAGAAAATATATCGTGGGAAGGGGGTGTGGGGGGAGGAAAAATATTGGTGAAATATCTTAAAATCTCGGTTATAGCTCAAGAGGAATTAAATCACCAAGATTTGTGCACTATACACGGAGAGCAAGGCTTGACGATCTTGCATATTTTGTTCGATCCTGTAAAAATTTGTTTTTCGAGGCCTGTGCAAAGAGGAATACAGAAGTTCAGTTCATATTCGTTAATGAAAAACTAGCCGTAATGATAACAGCCTTATTTATTTTGAGGGGAAAAGAACTGATTAGCTCAATACCAGGAAATTTAGAACACATTAGTTAAAAATAAGAAAAAAAAACTTGATCACTGAATGTATATGAGGCACACCAAAAGAATCTCATGGAAATTGAATTAGAAGAAAATTCTAGTGATGAGGTGAATACATCATCAAATATGTAATCGTCAAATCAATTTATATAAGTACATTTGACTACTTGAGGAGCAGAGCCCGGGGAAGTGGTGTCCCTTTGCTCTATGGTAGTTAGGCCTTTTAATATGAACTTTCCCACCCTACCTTACTTACATGCTGCAGTGTTCTTCGAAATGTTAACTAGCAAATGTGCCGCTAGCCTAGAGATTGTGGGCAACTGTTCTAGGCAAGGTCGAGAAACCTATTCAGAGCGCGATACCTTTTGGAAAAAGCTATCTTTCACTTGCCCGTTCATTAACGAAAGATATTCCACACTTATGATAACGAAAGATATTCTAAACTTATAACAAAATAGTTGGTAAAAATGTTTTTCTTCTCGCCACTTAATCATCCCTAAATGGCTAGTGTTAACATATAAGAGACAACACATATTGAAATTTTTTTTAAGCATTAGTATCAGCAACTATGTAGATTCCCATAATGGGTCGACCAAGTTAACAAATGAATGTTATTCCAAGTTTTTAAAAGGTAAATGTATCAGTTTAATTATGGCCAACACGTGAATTAAAAAAAATTCATATTTACATTTTCAATAAATTCAAAATCGATTACTAAAATATGGACTGTAATTGATGCTAACCTTCATTCTATTAGCAATTTTGTTTTTGCAAATTATTGATTAATTTGATGTTTAATGATAATTTGCCTTTAAACGTTTTTGTGTTTGTTTCAAATGTAACGTTTTGCATAAATCCAATTCCGAAACAATTAATTTTATAAATGTATCTAACATTTAGAGTTTACATATGTTTAACTTGAAGTTTTGTGTGGCTATTTAAGCTGCCACAGGTAAATAGTATGTATTGCCTGAGAATCACTTCTAAGACAGCGATTTTACAGTTGTGACCACTGTCTATTATAAGTTGAAAGGATTTCTTTAATATTTTGATATTTTAAATGCACACTATAAAAAAAACGTAATTAATATAAGATAAAAATTTAAGTTCAACTTATATAAATTTGTCGGTAAAAAATGATCTAAAACCGGAAAAACAGGAAATAATAGAATTGCAGCTGAGCTGTTTAACAATGAAAAAAAAATAATTTAGTAAACGGAACTTCTTTCATGGGGAGAAGTCAGTATGGCCAATCGCCTCCCACCCATCTCAACCCAAGAGGGAACCACTGTGCAGTTCAGTTCAGTTTTGAGAGCTGCTCACTGCCACCTCTCTTTTAGGGACCCTCCTGGGGCCATAACTTGCTTTGCAGCCCTTTTTTTTTTATCACATTGAGAACGTTTGATTGTTCTAGCAGGCAAACTTTGTGTATTGCGTTAGCTCTAACTGAACAGTGGACAGCAGCGACTTTGGCCTTCATGTAGTAGGTCATGTCTTTGCTTGAGAAGTCCTGTACAAACTAGGATCCTTCTCTGTCCTAATGTTGCAAATCAAATGTACACAATAGTTCTTCTGTACATGGGGACACAGCTTAATGTCCCGTATGACAAACAGTGGCCTTTCCAAGTCCATCGGTGTTCCTTTCCTTACTGAAGGCAGAGTGAGGATTAGTGGAGATAAATCTCTGCTGGCACAGTTGAGACTTGAATCTAGGAACTGCAGATTATGAGCCTAGTGCACTAATAACTGGCCAACCAACCACCCCACACCTTTTTTAATACATCTTATACCAAATGTACTCTCTGATGAATGATATGGATTTAAAGCCCAGTGATTTTCTCCTTCTCATCATTGGCTGGGTGAAGGCAAAGAATGAAAATTTGGATTCAGGCTCAACCAGGGCTTGAGACTGAAATCTAAAATATGATTCTCATGTTGCAGTAAAACTACCATATTTGTGCTTAACTTGCTGTCAAGGCAGATAGATAGCTGCTTTGATAGCTGCTGTTGCTTTGATGTTCCGCAACAGCCTGCTTCTCGACTGCCTGGAGATCTACCGACCCTCCGGGGTCAAGGTCAGCCCTTGTGGCTCGATCGTTTCTCCCCCGTACTGGGGGAAGTACTAACTTGTTCTACTGAGTTATACAGATATCCTGAGGCTTGGCGTACTGCTCTGCCAAAGGAAGTTTACCCCTAAAATGTTCAATGAAGTGAAATACATGAATTTCAGATAACAAGCAACCCATAATATGTGAACTGTAAGTGGTGATGTATAATTTATTCATGCAATGTGTATATCAAAATGAGTGCAATTATAAGCAGTCATAAGGTCCACAGACTGCTGATCAGTCCTTCCTGTGAAAATAAGAGGATCAATATGTATTTATTTGCATCAATTTGCATTATATGCATAATGCATATAATCAATATGCATTATATGCATTTATTTTGCTGTTACTGCAAATTGTTAAATGATGTAAAAAGTCCAAATATTCCCTATCATTGATTTACTGAACAAATAAAGGTGTGGAAATTGAATGGATATGGGGGTCTTGGTATTTTTTTGTTTGCTACTGTATTTAGATAATGCTAAATGTAATGCAACAACAAAGTTGTTTTTTTTTCTATTTTCTAGATGCTGCTTAAAACTGGCAACACTATTTTGCTCTGGAGGACTTGGAAATACCTTTGATATTTTGAGCTAAAATTTTGTAAAGATCAATGAAATGTGTAATAAACATCCTTTTGACACTATTTCTGTTATTATTCTATGTTGGTGTTATTCGAACTACCCTTTTTGAAACATATTAAATGAATTTTTGTCACTGTATATCAGTAACACATTGGTGCAGAATGAAGTATAACATTATCTGCATTCTCTTTATATTTAGTCAAGAGTGTGTATATTAATAATAGCCTGAAGGTGAATAATAATTTCTAATGGGGAAAAGAGTTTTGTTATAGTAATAGTCTGTTATTATCCAAAGCTAAATAAAACAGAACTATCCCAATGAAATGAATTGGCCCAACTACTGAAAATGGTGGAGAGGCAAGATTGTGATAGTCTCAGAGGCAGATATTTGTGTTAGAACCAGAAAAAAGTTTGAAATCAATTATACATTTTGAAATTAGCAAACTTATATCTTAAAAAACTTGTGTCTTTTTCTCATGTTTAAAGAGTTAAAGTATCATCAGCAAAGGTTAAAGGTCAGTTTCAATTGGTACTAGTTAAAAGTAGCTGAGCTTGATTTATTATTACTATAGAATAATTATGGTTGTCTAAAAACTGGCTATTTGCTACTAGAAAATTTTGATCCAGCCCAATATGCTAATTTATAATTACAGTTTAGAGACTGATACAAAGAGCTAGATCATCTCCATGACTTTCAATCTAAGGATTAAAGACTTTGAATCTTAGCGAAACATGTTGCACTGCCAATAAATAAGATTTAAAAACAAACACATGAATTAATGTTCAAGGTAAAAAAATTCATTACTTTATTGGCCTGTACATTAAAAATACTAACAAAGTACATGAGAAATAAAGAATGATGATGTCAATATATCATAAAATTGAATCAATTGTATCATTAGCAAAGGAAGCTTAAATTTATGGCTGAGGTATTCATGAGAGAAGTTGAGGGATGGAGAAATTGTAGTGGGTCACAGGGCCTCCTGATAAGTCATGACAGTCTCATGGCCCAGCCAGTTAGCCTGTATGTATCACCATTATTTGAGATGCAAAGTGAATAGATATGTGAATTTTGGGCCACGACAAAAACGTCTGGGAAACACTGTGCTAGAAGTTTGAATATACTGTATACCAAAGAACCAAAACATTATGACCAGCAAGTCTTTATGCAAATCGAGGCAACTGCAGGTAAACAACAGCACCTGTGAAGGTCATGAAATTGTATAAATAACACTTCATACAGAGCTCTGTTAATTAGTGTTATTCTTGTTCTTCAGATGGAAAAGGCAGCAGACTTAAGAGAGTTTGACAAAGGCAAAATTGTAATAGCAAGATGACTGGGTTAGGGCATTTCAAAGACAGCAAGGCTTGTGGGGTGATCACAGTCAGCCATGGTGTACCTTCAAAAAGTGGTCCGAGGTGGGAAAAACCACGAACTTCTGGCAAGGTGTGGGGCAATCATGACTCATCGATGCTAGAGGTGAGCGAAGGCTATCCCATATGGTACAAGCCAACAGAAAGGATACTGTGGTGCAACTCGCCCGTAGTTTGAATGCTGGTGACGGGAGTCAAGCCACTTAAACATTTAAATATCCAAAATTACCTGTACCTTGGCTTTACTGTAACCCTCTGCATGAAATAAAATTATTATTATTATTATATTAAAATGGGGCTGCATAGCCACAGGCCACTCCGAGTGCCCATGCTAACCTCAGTTCACTGTCAAAAGCGCCTACACGCGAGCATCAAAACTGGGTCTTAAATGATTGGAAGAAGGTCTGGTCCAATGAATCTCGTTTCTTGTTGCACCACATGGACAGTTGGATACGTGTGTGTCATTTACCTGTGGAAGTGTTGGCACGAGGATGCACCATGGGACAAAAATATGCTGGTGGATAAAGTGTAATGCTTTGGCCAATGTTCTGCTGGGAAACCCTGGGTCCAGTCATTCATGTGCAGGAAACTATGACATATACCACCTACCTAAATATCATTGCAAACCAGGTAAATCCTTTCATGGCAACAGTATTGCCCTCTAGTAGTGCCTTCTATTAGCAGGATAATGAGCCATGCCATACTGCCCAGATTGTTCGAGAATGATTCATAGAACATGAGGAAGACTTCCAGGTATTGCCCTGGCCTCCAAATTCCACAGACATCAATCCAATCGAGCATCTGTGATTTGTGTTGTTGGAACAGTATATCTGGTCTGCGGTAACTCAACCACATTACTTACAAGATTTAAAGGATCTGCTGGTAACGTGTTGGTACCAGATCCACAAGACACCTTTAGAAATCTTGTAGCATCCATGCCTTGCTGGGTCAGAGCAGTTTTGGCAGCACGTGGTGGGCCAACATCATATTAGGCAGGTGGTCAAAACGTTTTGACTCTCCAGTTATTTATACTCAATGGCTTAGGAACAGGCCATGTTGTATCAATAGGAAGCCAGGTTCAGAATTCAGCAATGTTTTAAATAAACTTCTTATTGGTAAATGTTACTAGTAATAAAGATTTCAACCAAAAATTTATCTAAATCTAGATTTTCAACAATATTAATCAGCACTTATACTCATCAGTAAAGAGCACATTTATCCACTGGCTTGGGCTCAAAAGGTGATGCTGTCTGAAATATATTAAGCAGGCTCTTCTGTTAATTGGCTAAGGGCGAGTGAGGTACACAAACCATTGGCCTTATTGCATACACTATGTCTTATAATTGTCATCCCTGTGGCCACTGTAGACAGTTGTCTAGCTGTAATTTCCCTATGTCATCTTGCTGCTAAACTAGATAATTTATAATTGTATCCAAATTGAAGTAAAATTCCTTTATTTATACTGAACTCGGATTGTAGTACATATTAAATGTATTTAATAGTTTCATACATAAAAATATAAAACTATTATATGCAAAAAAACTATATTTGATAATGAGTTTTTTGTGACAGAAATTTGTCAGATTTTACATAAAAAAATCCACCACCTTTATAAAAAAAAAACAAAAATGAGTATAAGACACCATATACTTTTCATCATGTATGTTTACATACACTGCCTGGCCAAATTATTATGAACAGTATATTATGTGCATAATACCATGAAACATGTCAATGTATGCAAAATTTCTTACTGACATAAGTATTCCATATCACTACAAAGTCCTATAAAAGGCATGGTGGAAAGCAAAGTGCAACATGGGTAAAAAAAAAGCTGATCTGACAGACTTCAAAAGAGGACTCAACATTGCAGCATGATGGGTAGGAGTATTTATAAGAGAGGCGATGTAAGTGCAGAAAATCACTAGGCACAATATCTCGAGTGTATGCAGAATGGCAGCAGTCTCAAAAAACATCTGCCAATCATGGCAAATGCAGGAGGATAATGGCTGTGACAGAAAGGAACAGATGTTTGTTGGCAAGGACTGTATAGTGAAACAGAGATTCTACAGTTCATCAGCTGAGAGAAGCTTTCTTAAATCTATTTCAATGAGAACTATGCACACAGAACTGCAAATTTTGAAATTTACGAACTGTACTGTGATACATACAACAAGTACTAGGTAGGTGTTCATAATAATTTGGCCAGGTAGTGTAGCTGCTTACAATAAATACTTGACAAATTTACTTTAACTTATAATTACACTTGGTTAGTACACAACAAAGAGGTCCAATATATAGTGGTGTAAAGGAAGGAGTCTACAAGAGTGGCAACCATACATTGCATTCTGAAGACCAAAATTCTTGCTATCATTGCATTGATTTTATATCTATATACAGTGAGTGTACAGCCACATACTGCAGGCCTGGAAGCAATGATTGGATTTCACAGCTGATATTCAAGACATGACACAAATTGTAGAACCCTGTACGAAAGCTTTGCAGCATATTTAACACCAAATATATTGAAAAACAAATGATAACAGCACATTTAGAACTGTATATCTATAAGAGCAAATTATGCAAATTTTTTGTTTATATTTTTTCTTTTAATAAATTTACAGCAATGAATTATACATTATTTAATTTGTAGAATACATATATATATATTAGTTATAATGACAGCTAAACATTCCTAATTATACAATAAAATTAGGATAACAGTTAACTTATGTCCAATAACAATATCAAAAATATATTTACCTCTAGTTACTTATAACTTAACAGCTAAAGGGAATGGAAAATATCCTAACAATAATATCAGCTATATATATTATAATGAAATATTTCTTAAACTCGTTTATAACAAAAGTTACCAATGGCATTAGATGAAATAAACACATATTCCAGCATCACAAATTTCTATGATCTAAGTAAACACAGTGCTTGAGATGAGGAATAAAAAGCAGTAGTGAGGTAATTTTAACAAGTTCACAATATTTTTTTCTTTTCTTTTTTTTGAAGGGTCATGTCTCTCTAAACAATCACACAGGAAAAAAAGACACCCCTTGATACTTTCTGAATTATATTTTTATAACTTCAGTAATATAAAAACTGTGCTTTTTATCTACATATCAAGGCTTAATTATATTATTTGATATATAAAGCAGGATGTTAGTTTATATGCTTGTTTACATTTAAAAGGAGCAGTTACATTTTGAGTGATAAGTTTCACAGAAAAGTGTTTCGATTTGTCAATTTATACAAGTGTTTTAACTGGTTATAAAATAAACATCACGATATTTTGGCTTATGAAAAACTTTAATATAAAATTATTTGTGATCCTTTTCTATGTATAAAGATATTTCTATAATAAAAGAGTGAAAGATGACATGAAATTTTGAGTGATATATAAGTGAGTGATACATAAAGTGAGTGATATATTGTATAAATAAAATTTATATAAATTGTTTATTGAGTGATACACACTCAATATACAATTTATTTAAATACATAGATGATTTCTATGTATATCACTCAATATATACGTGTATATAAAGTGAGTGATAGATGATTTATATGTATATAATAAAAATATCTCTATAACAATTATTATATACATAAAAATCATCTATCACTCACTTTATATACACACATATATTGAGTGATATATAAGTGTGAAATATTGAATACAGAGTGAAAATATTGTTGAATGGTTATTCTAAAAATAAAGCCCAAGCCAATCCCCTATATGCTTTCTCATTACCTGCAATATACCTGGCAAAATTATTTCCCTGTCACACATTTTTTAAACATTTTTTGTTATCCAAATATGCTTTATCATTATATGCAAAATAACTATACAATGGGTTTCCCAGTCATACATTTCTTTGATCAAAAGCCAAAAAGTTAAAAACATGAAAAACATGTACTGCTGCTTTTTCTGAATCAATTCAAGTTCTGGGATTGTTTTAAGTTTGCTTAAAATAAGTGGAATAACATCCCTTTGCAACCCCCTCCCCCACTTCAAGCACTGAATAAAGTACAACAGTGCTTTCTATGGACACATAAAATAACAAGCAATTTTGTTTTAGAATCATAAATCAGGTTGAACTATTAAAGTGTTACATTAATGAAGGGAGACAAAAAAAAAGAAAAAATTGTTTACATGTTTACTTTAATGTCATTTTGTTACCCTTTGACCACAGGCTTTGACAGACCACAAGCATCGCTGGGAATATCCTGATGGACAGATGCTCAAAATTCAGCAAGTTGGTTAGAAATACTAAATTTCGATTATCAATAATGAAACTGAGTTGGATGACACATTAAAACTTTGCATATATTAAAAACTGACCAAAAAATTGAAACAAATTTGAAAATTAATTGTAATTCTAGAGTCAATTTTAACTGAGGCAGTAGACAGTTAAACCCAACTTTAGTCTTAGTAGACTATCTCTTGTATGAGAAGCCTTGGGTACAGGTACCAGACGGAAAAATGGAAAAGGTTCCATGTTATTTCCATAGAAAATCACATTCAGAGCTCAATAACTTCTTTAATATGACTTTTAATGAAAAATATGTCTAAAGATAGATTTTATTGAGATTTTAATTTATCTAAATATCGATTTTAAACAATATTTGTTCAGAATTCAAAGTGTTATGAATGCTGGAATATTTAACAGACTACAAAATACTACTCTAAGAGTCAACTATGATTTTGATCTCTTAACATGTTTTAAGTTTCAATTAAATTTTTGGGTAAAATTTTTGTAGCCTGTTAAATATTTCAGTGCTTATAACTCTTTCAATACTGAACAAATATTGTTTAAAATCGAGATTTAGATAGATTTTATTGAGGTTTTAATTTATCTTTAAACATATTTTTCATTACAAATCATATTGAAGAAGTTGAACTCTGAATGCGATTTTCTATTGAAATAACATGAAACTGTTTCCATTTTTCTGTCCAGTACCTGAAAGTTAGATATTGGAGTGTAAAAGCTCAGAGTAGCTTCTAGAGTTTTTCTCTGTCCTAAGGTTGCAAATGAAAAAAATATTTTAAAAAATTCACAGAGCAGACTACATTATAACCATGGTTTTCCTGAAATTTACCAGCAACATTTTTTTCCAGTCCATCTCTGCCATTTAACTTACTATATGCATGATGGCCACAAATTCATTGCTCGCATATATCAGTATTGTATCTTTTGTGAGGCTAAAAATGCTACAAAGTATTTTTAAAAAATTATAATTACAGAGCAAATATTCATATTTCTTAAATTCTTTTAAGATATTCAATTTTAGCATTTCATTTTATAAAGAAATGCTCTGGAGAAACTCTAATTGGATAAAAAAAATTTAAAGCTGATATTTATCAGATTAAACCACTTTTAGGAGTTATTAATAAGATTTTTAAATAATTTATAAAAAAAATGATGCTTCATATGCTAGAATTATTATTTTATTGATCCATTTCCATATATTATAAGCCACATTTGAATCATTTGAATCTTGAGTATTAATCAGTATAATTAAAATGTTGCAGAATTCTACATCAGTGAAATCCATGTTTATTCATTGCACAATGTTGAGTTGTAAAATTAAAAATAAAACAACAGAGATAAATGTGAAACATCATCTTTCACTCTCTTTATTTCTTAAAATAGGATGAATTCTGTTTCAATTTTTCTGAATGTTTTATTGACCAGCTACCCTAAAGTTCAGAATTTTACTAAAACAATATCTACAATTTAAATTTTCTACAAAGTCACTGAAGATAAATCTATTAATCTGAGAATTAATATAAGATAAAATCAACATTTAATTCTGTAACAAACAGTAATAAGTTTGTAAGTAAACCTTGCTAATGAATCTTAATGATATAACTTTATCTGATAAATTTAAACTTGAAATATAGTTTGAAGTTATATTCTAATATTTTAGCTTACTTACTCCAAAAAGAAAGGAGTATGAATTAATTCATTACAATGAAACCTCTTTTAATGGATACTACCCTAAAACAGATAACTCTGTCTGCAAACACATTCTGTTGGGTTCATTACAAGCATTAGAAATTACATATTAAAGAGTCTCTGGAAAAATGGTCACTTTAGTGAAGACACAAACACCTCAAAAATTTCCCTTTGGAATTTTTAACCTATTTCTAAACACTAACATTATAAGTAAAAATTTCGGATTTAATGACATCCTATTTTTAATCAATAGTACCCATTAAATACACTGATATTTATTACATACAAAATGGATCATGACTCATATAATAGTCTCAACTGACCTAGAAGTACCATCCATATTCCATAAATATTCCATAATGCTTAGTTGTGTTCCTTACAAGTAAGTGTGCAGTTGTTTCAATCGCTTTAGTGTGCTGCTAATTTTTGGAAAGTTTATTCAAATTTTATAGATTCAAATCTAGTTAAGGACTCAATATGTCTTGAAAGCTGTTAATTTTAAAAGATAAAACAGAAGCGATACAACATGCCAGGAAAGAAAAGTGTGTAGTTTGTAAGCTGAACATTTCAAAATAAACAAAATTTCAGAAGCATTAATCATTAAAAATCAGAAAACTCTCTTGGAACAGTGGTGAGAAAATGAGAATGAAAACAATATATTACATTTTATAATGGCAAAGATTCTTTAATAGATAAGTTGACATTTGAGTGGTTTTATTGTGCACGTAGTCAAAATATTCCCATCTCTAGGTCTATGATTCAAAAAAAAAAGTTTTGCAAATAGCTGCAGAAATTGGTGTAACTGATTTTAAAGCCTCAAATGAATGGTTAGAGAAAGTTCCATGGATGTTGCAATATTTCCTCCAAAGCTATTTTCAGAAAGTCTGCTGCTATAAATTTAGAAACTGTTTTTGAATGGGAAAAAAAGCTGCCATCAATACTTGAATCATGTACTCCAGAAAAAATGCAGACAAAATGGATCTATTTTCCTATGTGATTCCAGAAAAAATTCATGTGCCTTAGAGGGGAAACATGCTGGAGATAAAGTAGCAAAGGAGCATCTCACTGTACTTTTGTGTACAAGCATGATGAGCTCTAGTGAAATATCTTTGGTTATTGGTAAATCAATGAAACCAAGGGTACCTTAAAAGTATTTGTTATATATATTTATACCCAAACAAATTTATTGTTACTTGGGGACAAACAATAAGGTATGGATGACTACAGACATAATGATTAAATGGTTGATCCAATTAGGTAAAGTAAATGATTTGGCAAACAGAAAGTTCTCTTGTTTCTTGATAATGCAGCATCTCATCCAAATATTGAATTAAACATTATTGAAACAGTGGCTTTGCCTCCCAATGTCATATTCACTACATAGCCCCTGGATCAAGGAATTATACAGAATTTCAATGTAAATTATTGACATCCTTAAATATCTGATTTCAAAAATGAATGATGAAAACAGTGGGAAAAAAAACTTGTAACTTAAGGATCGATGTACTGCAGGCTTTAACCTGGATTAGTTCAGTGTGGAATGCAGTGAGCTTCTCTACAATTAAAAACTATTTCCAAAAAGTAGGATTTAACTATAATTTAGGACAATGTGATGGTGACAATGTTGAAGATGCTTATGATGCATCTGTACTTAATCACTTGCTACAGAAATTAGGTAGTCAAACAGTAAGTGATAAGGAATAGGTTTCTATATAAACTGTTTTAGTAGTAGAAGGCACATACATTGAAGTACAAGACATTATTAACAAATTCCTAATCAAGGGAGAACATGGGGAAGAAGAAGAAGAAGAATGAAGAACAATATGAATCCAAATGAAACAAACAAGTTGATGCATTAAATCACCTAGCATTTTAAGGGACTTCTATACAGGGTGAATCTGAAAAAGTGGGCAAAACTTTACGGGGTGGTAGAATGCAGCTATACGAGCAATATTCGTCATAGAATGTATGGTCGGAACGCAAACGGCGAGCCGCTAGGTGGCGTTGGAAATGGTATAAAAGGGTCGGTCCTCGCACCCAATGGCATTTCTACCGTGGATTGCCGAGAGGATGGCTGGTTATACTAACCACGAAATGGCGGATATGCACTTTGTGTATGGTGCGGCAGACGGGAATGCAAGTGAGGCACAGAGACGTTCCGCGACCGGTTTCCGATGAGATGTCTGGTGTCTTCGCAAATGTGCGTCGGTCCCTATCCCGCAGGTGTGAAGCCTGCATTACAGCTGGCGGCAGCTCTTTTGAGCAATTTCTTTGAGCATGTACCTCAATTACATTCCTGTTAATAAAATGTTTTCTGAAGTATCTCCTCTCCTTCTTGTGTTCATTCTTTAAATGTGACAGTGGAAAACTACCTTTTAACTTCTCACCGCTTGCGTTCCGACCATACATTCTATGACGAATATTGCTCGTATAGCTGCGTTCTACCACCCCGTAAAGTTTTGCCCACTTTTTCAGATTCACCCTGTATAAGCAAACACGATGAGTTTGGACTTATTAGTTAACTATTAGTTGTTAGTTAGTAGTTAGTTAATTATTAGTTGTGACTTAATTATACACATTGAAAGTGAAATTACAAAAATCAAATGCTCTAAACAGTTATCATTTTTTAACAAAACTTAAATACATATTTTTATTTACTTATTATATAAAATTTATTATTTTTTGCTGTACATATTTTATTTGTATGCTTTTATTTGTTCGCTTAGTCAAACTAGCCACATTTCTCCTAATCAGACACTTCTGTATAGCAGACACTTTACTGTATCAAACTGGTCCCATCCCACTTTGGGGAATCTTCACTGTATTAAGTTTATAACATAAAATAAGGAAACACACAAAGAATGGATAAAATAACAGAAACTTCAATGTTATACCAATGGAAATATGAATTAGAAGTGTTTTATAGATTTTTAATTCTATGCTTCTAGTTTTTAAAGAGTTTTTATGGAAGCTGCATTATTTAATACAGGTCATATTGTTGGTCATAAGATTTTGTTACACAAATACAATGCTTTAATACATGTTTGATATAACAGTCATATTAAAACATGAATACAACTGTTACTTGAAACCTTTATTAAAATTAAGTCCATTTTTTCAGTTCATGCAACGATTCTTTCAGTTTTTGCCAATCTCAGAGAAAAGTTTAGGATGAGTGATGCTGTTGTCAAATGTTTCATTTTCTATATTTATTTAGATACTGAAAGATTAATGGTGAAATATTGAGCTTTATATATATTCTATTAAGGTCTTTATGCTATGCATCAACTTCCCTTGAAAAGCAAGACAAAGTTATGGAACTTAGAATTTGTCTTCCCACTGAAATAACAAGGAGGTTCTGTAATAACTTGGCAGAGTATTGTATTTTTAACTTTGGTAGTCATGCTGATGCTTTTTCAAATACTTTTTTCTTTGAAAAAAAGTTTTTTAACAATATTTTTTTTTAAATTACATTTATATATTTTTAATCTGTTTGAAGTAACATACTGATAATATGTATCATTTTCACATATTTCTTGTATAATTTTTAGCTACTCATTCCCAAAATGCTTCTTCTTTGGTATAATAAAAAATACTTTAATTATGCTGATTAATATTCTAGATGAAAATAATTCAAATATAACCTATATAAATATGAAATAATTACATTTAATGTAAAATTTCATTGCTCCTTTTATATCTGTCTAGTTGTACTAATTATTCATTTAATAGTCAGAATTACATCATCTATATAATAACTGAAAGAAGTCATTACCTTTCATTAATCTCAAAAATAATTCCTGAAATATAGGCCTGAAAATGTTTGAAATCATAACAATAATTAATTTCAATTTTTTTAAATTAATTTTGCATATTTTCTAATGGAGACAATAGATAACATTATTTAACATTTTGCCATTATTGGTATGTAAAATGAGTGTTGCCAATGAATTTCTTAGGGGAAATTTGCAACAAACTTAAAAAATTTATAGTTTACATTTAAGGAAAATCTTAATAAAGGTGAATGAGATTAATAATTCATCATATTAATTATATTTAAATACTGCTAACATAACTGATCATAGTTTTTTCTATTTCATAAATAATTTATGGGTGTGGGCAATTAATTATATAACTAAAATCTGAAAATCTGAAAATAATGGATAGAATAGATTTGAGTCCAAAATCTAAATGCTAAAACTGATGTCAAAGTGAAAAATCATTGTGATATTGCAATAAATGCTGAAAAAATATCAAAATATTTCAATATTTTATTAATATATACTCTACAATATTAACTTTGCTAAATATATATATATTATTGACTTTGAAAATATATAAACTAACTAATAATTGTATACATCAAAAGCTGAAGAATCAAATATAATATATGACTGCAAATCCTTAAACATCTGATTTAAGTTAAAATAGTTGAAAATAGTTTTAAATATTAATTTGCATTGCTCATACATTGCTTGCATTAAGTAAAACTTAATGTCAGTCATCAGCAAAAAATTCATAAGTGGCATCTAAATCAAACCAAGATAAGCCAGTTGATAGACCACTTAATTTTACATTCTGTTGTCCACGTGGAGATTTAAAAAATTTGCGTTGCCCACCAGAAATTGACTTTGGAGTGCTTTGAAAAGTTGTAAGATTGGAATCACTTTGCAACTTATTTGGCTTTTTTGCTGGGGTTTGAAACACTTCATTTTCCAAATTATCTTCATATTTTGCCTGTTATATACAGAAACATTACTTAGAGTCTAGATAACAACATTCAACCTAATTGAAAAGTTTGCAAAATTTAAATACTGAAAATACACAAAATTCACAAAACTAATTTACAGAAGTAACAAATTTCTATTAAAATTTATAAAATCACAATTACCCAAACATCTCCCCAGGGCATCCCATAGATATTCTCTCCAACTGAGATCCAGAGAAAATGCAAGCCACTTTACAGAGGGCATGTAAAAAGTTCTTGACACGTTTGTAGATTTACACTAATTCCTCCGAAGTTAACATGCTTCGACTTGTTTGAAAGCTTGTGTAAACTTCTCATTATATGTTAAAAACAAAAAACGTATCATAATTTCTCTCTTTGCCAGTGGTGCATAAAGTTTGGTCTGTGATATCTGTCCATTGTTGCCATGGAACCTACTAAAGAAGGGCTTTACATTTTCATAACGATGCAGCTTGGGGGCAACACAAAAAAAATCATGCCGATTTAACACAAATATATGGGGATCATGCCTGTTAATATGGCACTGTAACAGGATGGATGCGCAAATTCAGAGGACAGAAGAGCTTCGAAGACCTCCCTCATTCAGGAAGACCAAAGGAGGCAATGAATGAGAGAAGCATTGCTGCTGTTTATGAACTCATTAAAAAAAATCCACACATTACCCTTCAGGTAATAAGTTTAGATATCAGCGTATTGATTGGGTATGGAAACAATTATTCATCAACATTTAAAGTTTCGAAAGATTTGTACCAAATGGGTATCCCAAAACTGACAGAACAGCAAAAAAAGGGCAATAGTCAACTCATGCAGGAAGGTGCTAGCAATGTTTGAACCTAGTGGCCCCAAATGGTTAACAGACATTGTTACAGGTGATGAAACATGGTTTTATTACTAACAACTCCCAGAAAGATTGACAACTATGTTTGGGTTGCAGAAGATGAACCATGTCCCCAAATCCTCCAACAAGACTTTCACTCAAGAAAGAGCATATTCATAATTTTTTTCAATTCCCAAGGAGTGATAGCCATGGACATCTTACCTGAAAAAAAATGACTATAAATAGCCAATACTACACCAACTGTTTTGCCCAAAATGGTTAATGAGATGAAGGAGCAGCATCCAACAACCAGTGTGTCAAGGGTTCTCATTCTTCATGACAATACGAGTGCTCACAAAACTGGCAAGTTACAGCCTATCTGGTATCTGGAGCAGGAAGCAGGAATAAATCAAACATCTACCCCATCCTACATATTCACCAGATTACATGATCCTGACCTTGCACCATGCAATTTTTGGTTGTTTACAAAAATTAGAAAGGAATTTGCTGGGAAGCCTTTTTCAAGGATGAAAGACCTTTCAAAACGTGTTCATTCAGAGTTGTGGAGAAATACCAACAGGAGTACCAGCAAACATTCCAAAACTGGCATAGACTTCTGTAACTTTGCATAGATGCTGGAGGGAAATACACTTTGAAGAACAGTAAAGGTTTTGTTGAAGTAAGTGCAATGGTTTTTGTTCTGCAGATGCATATCAATAACTTTTTGAAAGCCCCCTTGTAATTGTTGAATACCTTTTTCTTCATTATATTGGTTGGCCAGTCTTGCTTTCTATAGAAAGGCCTTATCATTCATTAGGAGGAAATTGTCACCTACTGCACCAGCTTAGGAATTGAATAGAATATTAGATGGAAGTTCTGTGAATATTCTGAGATATCATCCCAATATATCAGAACATTCACAAAACCTCCATCAAACACATGGAAATTGTTATGGATTAGCCACTGCAAACCCAGCCCACACAATCAGACCTTCACCACCAAATGACTTTTCTCAATGACGTTATAAGGCTGGTTGTGGATTCCCACCTCTCTCCATATCAGTACACTCTGCTGTTTGTCGATAGAGAAAATCTTAGATGTGATTCTATTGTTCTCAGGTCCAGGCTACATGATCTTGACATCATTCCAAGTAGGCATGTCTGTATCTGAAGGTTAAAAGGATGCGTATAATGTTGATGGGCACAGATTCCAGCCTTGTGAAGCTTTCTGGTCACAGCTGATAGAGATAACTACCTCCCTGTAGGTGCAATGATGTATATATTGATGAGATAATGCTGTCGTTCTACTGTTGTTTGAAATTACTGTCATGCTCAAGGGCTACCCTGAGATAACAGAATGGTGGATACCAAGAATATGGCCATCTCTGTGATTGTTTGAGTCTCCAACCTTTTAATGGCTCGATAATTTTGAGTCATTTAAACGTTTTCTTTGAGGCACCATGAAGTAATCATCTTTTCAAGACTGATTATGTAGCATTTCAATTTGAAATGATCTATGAAAGTACTCCTTTCACAAAGTATGTTTTACATACTCAATAATGTTATGTGGGGTTTACATACAAATTTTTTTCAAACTATACATTAAATTACCTATGTATGGTAAACAATTTTTATCTCTAATGATTGTTTTTTATTAACAATCTCTGATTATTTTTTTATTAACATTTTGGTGATCCATGCTTAACTTTTGATAAATGGTGTAATAATGATAAATGGTTGGAGGAATTTTAATTAACTAAGACAAGTTTGTTACCACATAACATACAAATTAATGCAACAGACAAATTTTACCTACAATTTATAACATTTAACACACAGTAATGTATAGAAGTAAAAAAGGTTTTCTTCCTCACTTTTTTCTCTGCAAATGAAAAAATCCTATCTTTATTTCCATACTTTTTAACTAGATCCTATCTGGTCTGTGGTTAGCATTACCTGACTGCTAAGACCAAGCAGGGCTTATTGTATGTGTTCGTATGTTGATGAGAAATCAGAACAGCCCTAATATAGCTTCTAGGTTATCTCCATCCTTTGTATAAGGAAGTACCTTCTTCCTTTTTTAGAAACTCACTGGAGGTGAGAGAGTGTGCTTAATCTCTCTAGAACCATAAACCAACACAAACAGTTTTCTACCCTTCTACATGTTGAAAAGAATGTAATCTTTCTACTTCAACAACAAGAGTAACACTATAATATTATGTTCATGTCCCTTGCAAAGTGCTTACCTTGCTTTATGGGAAATACAGCCCTTGAAAAACTCCTGCCACTTCTTTTTCCTAACAAGTAGTTGCTTAAGTACTTTTATTATAAACATCAACCACAACTACTTTTGTACTGTATTTTAATACCATTGCTTCCACTATACATTCCTTCCATTTCATACTTATATCATATGAGTGGTTGGTTATTCTACAATATATACATATATTTTAATCATGACATAGTTTTATAAATATCACAATACCTCTCCATTTATCTAAAATAAAGAGATAATTTAATCAGTTTTAGAACCTTATCTTCCTTTGAAGTTAACACAAATTCAGTCATCAGCATGTTTTATTTTACTTTTTGTTTTCTAATGGCAACGTCGCATGGAATTTTGTCACTAAAACCACCTATCTTTCTGCTTCAGTGGTCAAAATCATTATATCCCTCTGTACATCTTTAGCTTTCATTTAACATAAGACTCGTTAAAAACAAGATGTAGCTTTATTATTTTATCAACTGCAGCAATTCATGGAGCACTAGACTGCAACTTATCAGTTTCATCCAATAAACAGATTTTGCTTTTTTTTTGTTTACTTCAATTAGAATGCAAGACCAAAGGAAATATTTTTCACAAATGTTTTACATGAAAGCATTATACACAATATATTAAAATGCCATTGTGTGTGATCTTTTTCAAAATTGCTTTGTATTAAATGTATGATGGAGTTTATTGTTTAGTTAAGGTTTTTAGCAGATTTTGGGCTATGTAAGCAGAAGCATTATTTCAGAGTTCACAGCTTATCTTTCTTATTCACTAATATTTAATTGAAAACCCTTTTCTTTTTAATACGGTGGAAGCAAATGCCCTTTTGTCTCCCTGGTATGTTCATATTATAGAAAATTTTCCAGATACTAACTTTTTTTATGAGTCATATGGGATTTAAACTTTACAACTGAGTTATTTCCCAGCTGCTCTAACAATTGAACTGCTAAGTTCACTAATTTTCCATACTTCAGAATTAGATTTCACTAAATTTTATGATGTAATTTACTTTTTTTTAACATCATGCCATTCTGCAAAATAAATTGTAAATAACATTAATATAAAATTTTTAAAACTGAATTTAAAAGAACAAAATTAATGCAAGCAAACATTAAAATTACCTTTTTACTTCCTTTGCTATAATTTTTTATATCTAAGGAAGGATCATTTTTCAAAGAAGGAAGCAACTTTGCCTCTGAACGACGATGAGGTGCAACTCTAGCAGCTGGGAAGTTCTTTGATTTTATTGGTGTAAGTCTTCTAGGTAACAATTTTTGACCAGAATCTTTCAGTGTATTCTCAAGCTTATCTAACTATTAAAACAAAGAAATATATGTAGTGATAAAAATATATACTTATAAAACACAATATTAAAAATGATAAAACATATACAAGGATCACTCAGAAAGTAATGCCCCAATTTTATTTTACAGACCAGTATTTGTTCTGCAGCATGGTTACTAGTACAGCATAAAAGTACACCCTTAACATCTCTTTATCATATATATATCATATATAAGTATATCATCTCCCCACAGTTCCACAGGTGGCACTGCTGTAGCATCAATCAAACATGGTAGCCCCATGAACACTGGTCAAGGCAACGTGATGTTAATGAATTCTTGGTATGTGAGAAGACTGTTGAAAACATCCACAAATGACTGCAGAATGTGTATGGGGTCAATGCTGCTGACTGCAACACAGTTGGTAAGTGGGTCAAGCAGACATCTGCAAAAAATAGACACACCAACCTTTCAAACTATTCTCACAGTGAAGCCATACACACTCTTGTTCTGAAATGGCACAAGACAGTTGAGCATAATGGTAATCATAAAGAAAAATGATGTCAGTAGGTGATCTATCTACATATGTACAAATAACAATACTGTAGAATAAATATCAATATGTAAAAAAATTGTGAGGCATTATTTTTTGAAAGACTTACAAATCAATATATGATTTGGAAGCATTTGAAAAGTTGTAATTAAATAAAAGTAAAGCATTCCAATTATGAAATCACTAAAGTTAACATGAATTCAATATGTGATTTTCTCATCAGCATGTTTCATTTTACTTTTTGTTTTCTAATGGCAATGTCATTAAAACCACCCATCTTTCTGCTTCAGTGGTAAAAATTGTTCACACTCCTTTATGTCCCTCTATACATCTTAAGATTTCATTTGACATAAGACTTGTTATGACCAACCGATTAAATTTCCCTCACTACAGAAGAAATAAGGGGCATAATCTTAGGTTGCCTCTGGTATTACCCATGTTGCAAGCTTTCATTTCAGATGTAACTTGTTGTAATCAACCCCCATGAGATTTCCTTCCCCTTTTAGGAGAATGAAATGTTATGAGGGTTTATGATATATTTTAAGAGGTACCTAGAGCTTATGACAATCTCCACATCACAAGCTCTCATTTGACATGAAACTTATTATGTCAGCCATCACGTTTGAAAGATAAAGTGCAGTGGTTCCTTTTGAGCCAAATACCTCCTTTTGATCATTTTTTTCCATGAAAATAAAACAATTTTTTTATATAAAACTAGATGCCAAGTAGCACCCCTGTTATCAGCTTTACAAACCAAATTACCTATCAAATTTCTAAAATGCCCTTGTTGCAAACCACTGATATAGTGGAACACATTTTCCCTTTAAGTTTAAGAAAAACACAAGAAAGAAAGAAAGGAAGGAACCCAGGTTCCTTTTATCAGTAGAAAAGCAAGTAAACACTTGGTCAAGGGGATGAATATTGAGAAGATATGTTGCAATAATTTTTGACAAACTCACAAATGGACAGGTATTATAATTAACGACAGAACCCAAATGCTCCACAATGAAGAGACTGCACTACATCTATAAGGATAATGCCACGTTATACCACTACCCACCATCGCGGCTGAACAGTACTATAAAAGTCCCGCCTTTGGCAAAATTTGAATCTGCTCTGCATCCTGGGTAGTCAAAAATCAAAAAGCAATAGGAAGATATATAAAAATTGTTAAAATTTTGTTCCAAGACTGAAGCATCTGTAATAATAAAAGATGCCTGCCTGCTGTTCATGAAGCCTACATATTTGACCAAAAGCATTTCACAGAGCAATTAGTACAACAAAAGATATTTCAATTTTCCAAAACATAAAATTTTGAGTTTTACCTTTATACATATATTAAAAAGTTTCAGAGATCCTAAAAAATGCTAAGCTTTTCGATTTATTCCCAACTTGATGTGTCAGAAAGTAAACATTGTGATCCTCCAACTGTTATTAACAGAGAGTTCATTTTGAACTTAATGCATACATGATTGTACAATGTTCTGGATACTAAGATTGTCACTTAGCATTGCACAAGTATTGACATTAATTTTTGTCTTATTATCTGTTTCTTATTTAATGTATTTTCAAAATCTTGCAACAGATGTTTTGGATAAAGTTGATCCAAAACATCGCAATTTTTTTCAATAATATTCTGTTGATTCTGATAGTGAATCTGAAAAAATTTTTGGCTTCACTGATTCAGGAGCAAGATATTGATTCCAAGTAGAGTATAACATTAATAATGAAACTTTTTTTCCTTTGCTACTTCTAGAATTATTTTTATTGCTCCTTAAACACATACTACAATTAGAAAGGATAATTAATTTGAAACTTAACCAAAAACAAAACCATTGGTTTTATGTGATCTCAAATGTAAGCTGCCTCTGGAAATATCAGGAAACTATAATGGTGCAAACTTTTTAAGAAAATTATTTGTTTTGTATAGTGAAATATATCACCCCCAAAGACTTAATTTGGCTTCTGTCAAACCAAATTTCTGAAATCTGCTTCATTCGAAATGCAATGTCTCTGATTCTAATTAAGTCACAGATATAGGAACATGTGTTATAGGACACAGTATGAATTATAAAGGGCATATAATTGAAACTTGTAAAAAAAAATTAAAAAAGTTAAACTAAATGAAATAAGTAAATCTGATTAATAATGCTAAGAAACAAAAAAAATTAACAAGAATATATAAAAACTAACAGAGGTTAAATATTTATATTAAAACCATTTCCCCAATGTAACACCACTGGCTGCCTTTGATCCAAAGTCTTGCAAGCACAATTTTTCATTATATTTTTGACAATATAAGAAAATCATTTAAGACCTTAGTTTTCACTTAAATATAATTTCATTTATATTAATGAAACAAAATCAGGAGGATGTGCAATAATAAATTGTTAATCAATTGGCAAAGGAACTAAACAACTTTCAATTTGCACCTAAGCATGTCTGTGTTGGAGTTGGAGATGTGTCATCTGCACTGCAGCAAAGCACAGTAGTGTTCCATGTATCATTGAAATTCTGACTATAAAAAAGTGAATATCTTCACTGAAGTGTAAATGCACATCTACACTGCAGACCATGCTTTTATGTAAAAAATGAAAATTTTGCAGTTTGTTGCATTTGTCATTGGATTGATAAAATAACTATTATAAACTGGTACTTTTAGGAAATTTGCAATTAAATACTTAACTTGCTCTATTCTGTGGAAAAATAAAGTCAATGATCAAAATACAATTTTTAAAGAGTAAGTTTTCTTGCTAATTATTATTTAGTCTTTAAAATAAGACAAAATTTTCTAAAAAAATTAAAATCATTTTCCCTAAAATTGATTTACAACTTCATTTTAAAACCTAAAACCACAATGCATATAACTGTTATTCTCCTGGGCATTAAAAAATTATTATTTGATCCTCCAGCTGAAAAAAAACTGGCATTGCTTCTCCTATACAGAACTGTTTTCCTCATTTATAAATCAGCTTTCACTTAATTTTACATTAGTTGAAAAGTGTGCATAATTGTGATAAATGAGTAGCTATGTAATCATAAAACATTAAAAAAAAATTTATAATCAACTAAATGGACAACCAAAAGTTTCTGATGAAACTGAAATTAAATATTCTTTTTTTTACATGATATAAAAAAAATCATTTCACGTATTAAAAAAATACAGTAAAAAAATTTCAATACAATAATGCAAGTAAACATAGAAATATCTGGCTTTGGTATAGTTTTTTATATAAATATAACATAAGCTTATTTTAAAACTTGACTAACCTCAATTTCTACTCCTTCTGATGCAGAAGTATCACATTCCTCATCGTGCATAAATGCTACTTGTTTTCTTGGAGTACATCTAGGAGTGTTTGTAAGCTTTAGAATTCCATCTACCTGTAACATTAAATATAAAATAAAAGTCGATATCCTTAAACAGTAAATACATATTAAGATTAAAAGAAAACTTTTCTTATCATACAAAAATCAATATTTTATATAATCAAAAAATTAACTGCAATATTATACATACTTTAATTCAATCCTTCATATTCATGTAATTATTCTTACACTGTAGTCATAGATGATTAAAGTCACACAAAAAACAATCAGAGATTGTAAAGGATAACAGTTTTAAATATTAACAAGTTCAGGTGACATAAGATGGTGAAGCAAGTCCTTATTTCGGAATGAGTAATATGATTAATGCCAGAAACTTTTAGCTCCAGTGGTAGATATGTTTACAGATGTTGAAAAAGTTATTTTTGTATTGCATTCAGTCATGTCACTTACAATAATATGAAATAGCTAAGTATCAGGAATATTCTATAGCACAAAGATAAGTCAGTAAACGCTGAAGAAGTATATATTTCGTACACAAATCATGTTAGTTACAATTTATAAGTTTAGTAAACATACTCATTACTAAACTTGATAACAACCCAAGCTTTGATTTTTTACAATTTGACTTCATTTGATATGCTCCTTTAATCATTAAAGCTTATAGTGGAAAAAAAATTATATTGCTTTGTGTTTAATTTTATGCATATTTCAGTTCTTTATAACTATAAATCAGTTTTGGCTCATTGTTAATATTGATTTAAATTTAGAAAAATTCTTATAATGAATGAAGTATACAGTAGCTGAAGGAAACACAAGTCTCACACACAGTCTCAGAGTTCTCAAACTAGAGCTTGCTACATTTTTATCAATAGTATGAAAGAAAAATAATACTGACAGCCACCCCACCCCCTTCGGCTTGCTCAATAGAAGGAATTATTGCATTCATGTAGCGACTCCACCTGAGAATAGCATCATCTGTTTTACTTAACTGAAATGGTAGCTAGGTAGTGCACGTCTATGCACCAGTTCCGATGCATAGAACAGGCCAGGGTTAGCACTCAGCTTGCAAGAGACCAGATGGGCAGATAAAGGTCAGATTCTTAAAAATAATCTTAAATTTCTCTTTTCAGGGAGGGAAGATAACAAGCATCTCCAAGGCATAGGTGTGCTTCTCAACAGACATGCTAGTGATGCTCTTTTAGGATATGAGTGCATTAATGAAAGGTTTCTTAGAGCAAAATTTCAGATGAGCATTAAAGTCTTGAATGTTATTACTGTTATACCCCCACTGAGGATGCCGATGAAGATGAGAATAGGTTTTACAGACAACTTCAGGATATTTTGAATTCTTTTGAACGAAAGGAGATATTATCTTTGTTCTAGGTGACTTCAATACCAAAGTTGGTATTGACTCTGATCTTTGCGGAGGGGTAATAGGCCCTTTTGCTGCAATGGCAATCGGCAACATCTGCTACAGGTAAGTAAACTCAATGGTTTCAGAATAACTAACACTTATTACAAACACCACGACATACATAAGTATGCATGGGTTTCACCTGATGGGCTGCATAAGAATATGATTACATATTAATTAACAGCAAATGGGCTAGTTCTGTTAGGAATACCAGGGCATATAAGGGAGCTGAAATTGGATCTGACCATTACCTTGTTAAAAGTGTCTTGCAACTTAAACTTAAAAAGTGTTGGGCTAAGGTTAAATATTTACCTTTAATTCTGAAGCTCTGAAAGACCCAGTTATAGCTGAAGCTTACCATGATAGGTTACTTAGTCATTATGACAGTCATGGTTTTATTACTACTGAAGTTGAGGAAGAATGGGACCGTTTTAAACAGGCTTTTCTTGAAATTAACAGTATTCTTTTAAGAAAAAAGGAGCAGAAGAAGCAAAATTATTTGAGTGATAAGGCACTTGAGCTTATTTCAGAAAGGAAGAACTGCAGGAATGTCCTTAATCAATACCCTACTATTCGTAATAAGAAGCATTACAGAGAGCTTAATAAATGTGTTAAGCATCAATTAACAGCTAACAAGAATCTTTGGTTTGATAGCTTGGCTGACAAAGCAGAGGAAGCAGCTAGACAGTATAAAAGCAGAGAACTGTACAGTCGCTCAAAAAAGTATCAAAACACTACGGTTGATTACAGAATTCAGAAAAAATATCTGGCAACAATTCTTTTAGAAATTAGTGATCTGGCAAACCTTTGTGTATTGTACATGAAGCTTGCCAGATCACTAATTTCTAAAAAAGTCATTGCCAGATATTTTTTCTGAATTCTGTAATCAACTGTAGTGTTCGGATACTTTTTTGAGCAACTGTACCAGATAGTTAATGTTTTGTGTGGGAAAAAATGGACAGGTATACAGGGATTGAAAAATAAATAAGGTAAGGTTATTGAAGGTAAGGATTCTATCATGGCTAGGTGGGCTGAGCATTTCAGAAATGTTCTAAACAACATGATTAATTCTACTCCTATTGTTTGTAATGAGGATAGATGCATTACTGGCTTTAATATTGGCCCTATATCACAGTATGAAGTTATTTTGGCTATTTCTAAACTTAAACTACATAAATCCCCAGGGGTAGACGAAATTACTATAGAAACGCTTGGAGCTGGGAATGTTTCGGTTACCACTTGGATGACTGAAATTTTGAATATATTTTATGATAAATACATGGTTTCTAAAGATTTTACCAGAGCTATTATTATCCCTATTTTCAAAAAAAGTTATTGCAGTTCTTGTGATAACTATAGGGGTATCAGCCTACTTTCTGTTCCAGGTAAAGTTCTTTGCATGATTGTGCTTAACAGAATTAAGAATCTGGTTGGCAGGCAATTGCATGATGGACAATGTGGATTCAGAAGTGGTAAGGGATGTGTAGATCAGATATTTTCACTCAGGAGATTCTTGAGAAATGTTTAGAGCTTCAGAAACCTTTGGTTATTAGCTTTGTTGATTTCAAAAAGGCTTTTGATTTTGTTGTCGTCATAATTTATGGTTGATTGTGAGATTGTATAGCATACCAGACAAGTTAGTTAACATAATGAAAATTCTCTGTAATAACACTGAGTCATGTGTAAGAGTTGGTAAGACTTGCAGCAATTGGTTTATCATTGCTTCTGTATTCGACAAGGGTGCATTTTGCCTCCTTTTCTCTTTGGTTATTGATTATGTTATGTGAACTTCACTGCAAGGAAAAAATTTTGGCCTTAAATGGTCTGGAGATCTGAAAATTTCTGATTTAGATTATGCAGATGATTTGGCCTTGTTGGCTAATAATGATGATGTGATGAATTCTTTCATTAGGGCTGTTGATGAGACTAGTAATAGAGTTGGTTTGATGATAAACAGAGATAGAAATAAAATGATGAAAATTAGTCAGGCAGAGGTGTTCAGTCATTTTGAATGGTTTCACCATTGAGCAAGTGTCTCAGTTTAATTATCTTGGGAACTATGTAACAGATACTGGTGATGTGTGGCATGAGATTAACAGACAAATAGGAATTGCTGCCGGGACTTTTAGGAATCTGTGGAGAGTGTGGAGAAATAGGTGTATACACCAAAAGACTAAAATTAGACTGTATGATAGTTGGTTTTTTTCTAGGGTTAGTTATGGTAGTGAAACTTGGATGCTTTGTAAACAAGATAAGGAAACTTGATGCTTTTGATTCTAGATGCTTACACAGTATCTTGGGTATTAAGTGGTTCAACTTTGTAAGTAATGAAGAGGTTAGGCAAAGGAGTCGGCAACATCGTCTTAGCAGCATGTTGTGCAGAGAGAGACTACATTGGTTTGGCCATGTTGCTTGTTTGGATAATCATAGATTAGCAAATAGGGTTATGAATAGTGTGCCCAAAGACCTCAGAAAGAGGGTAGACCTAGGATGCAGTGGGCAGACAATGTCAAACAGGACCTTGTTAAAATTGGTGTGCAGTGGTCAGATGCAGCAGATGTAGCTCAGGACAGATGCTTAGAGAACTAAATTGTACAGTCTGGTTGGACCTCTGTAGCCCATGGCTACTTGAGGATGATGATGTAAAAAACTAATTACTCTTGAAATACTTTTCAAAAGTGTTTTAATAAATATCCTTCCCTGTACTCCTTTGCAAAAAACTGTTCAACATATTAAGCATTTAAATGACATAAAAAATAATTTACAAAGTATAAATAACAATTAAGTTGCAAAATTAATGGACACTAAAAACAGAAATTAACAAAATCATCTGTTTTATTAACTAAATTTGGCTTTTTTTTTGGACTTTAAAAACAAAAAAAAAATAGAAAAACCTAAAAGTTCCCATTTAAAAGATAACAACATTTGCAAGTCCACTGATGTTGCTTTTTTCTATAAAGCTGGGTGTGAAAAAACAGAGAAAATCTTAATGCTTAAAAGGTATGAGATGGAACATGAAAACTTCACATTGAAATCCTGGCACAATATTCCATGAACTACTTACAACCTAAGACAAATATATATATATTTAATATAGATATAGATACAGAATAAAATTAAATATTTAACTGATTGATTTCTCATTAGGAAGAAAAAAATGAGGTTCGTAAAGTATTTTCATGCATGTGAGTAAGAAGCAAACTATTTCTGGGTGGCATCTTACATAAGGTTTAAGGAGAGTTTGTAGTGGCATAGTTACAATGATTGCATATAGAATATTTCTAAGATATGAAAGCGAGTCAGCTACTGAATGCAAAATTATGTCAGATATAGAAAAACTGGCTTGCAATTATTAAAATGAGATTCTGTTTAGGATGATATTTAGAGAAATAAACTGTAGTCTCATTGATCATCATAACCTTTGATGACTGGATTATTTCACAATGTATCTTTCAAATATATTTTTTTTTTATTTTGAATTTGGGAAGAAAGTACTTCCCTATACAAAGGACAGAGATAAACTAGAAGCATTTATCTAGATTGTCATTTTGTTAATTCCATAAGAGATTCTTTTATTTAACAATTTCCTAATAATGGAGTCAGTTATCCAAATCATACATGTAAATATATTAT
This sequence comes from Ryuthela nishihirai, assembly GCA_038380435.1. Lineage (NCBI taxonomy): Eukaryota > Metazoa > Arthropoda > Arachnida > Araneae > Heptathelidae > Ryuthela > Ryuthela nishihirai. Next base: position 50,520,723 of record JAWZYU010000021.1, read on the forward strand.
TATAAGATAAAGTACTTGTATAAATTTCAATGTTTATAAATACCTTTCCAGCTTTTAACTTTGCAATTAAAGTTTTGCATTTCTCTAAGTCCTTTTTCAAAGTTTCAGCCTCTGCATCCTACCATAAGAATTAAAAGAGAAATATTTTAAAAGAAATTATACACATCTTAATTATATCTGAAGTTCATAATTGTTCCACATTAAAGTTTAATTAAAATATATTACAATCTAGATTTTCAGTAAACTATTATCCATAAAGAAAGTTGTCATGGTGAAAAGAGTCAAATTGCTACAACACTGTTTCTACCCCCAACTTATTCCATTTGTTTCATGTGATATTCTGAATATATATATATACCATTTAATTGAGAAATAATAATAAAATTAAAACCCAAAAAAGTATACACTGATTTGAAATTTTATTATACCTTTATTAAAATTTACTGCATTTATGAAATTAATAAAATCTGTGATAACTGGAAATGTTTTTCAATTGTTGTATTACTTCTCCCCAAAAAAAGTGAATTGAACAGATCATTTTTGTTGCTTACAATATGTAAGTTCTCTTAGTGATTCAAGAAAAAAAAAGTCAAAAATAGACTTTATCACCAGATACAAAGTATGCTTCAAGTGATGTTTCATTACAGCTTTGTTTAAATATAAAGCAACTTAGAGATGCTAAGTGAGCTATAAAGTCTTAACTTTTTAATTCAAGAATAAGGAATGTTTACTGTACAGTAAAACAGACCTGCTACAGTTCATCAACTGAGAGAAATGACTATTAGCAGTACTTCAAAACCCATTTGAACAAGAAAACCATGTGCTGAGAACTGAAAACTTTGAATTTTGTAGACTGTATTTAGCTACATATGATGAAGCATTAGGTAGTTGTTCAAAATAATTTGGCTCAGCAGTGTATTCCCCCAGATGAAAGTAAATCTTCAATGAGGATAGAATGTAGGCAGCAGGAAAAAAATGCTTTATATATTAACCATTTGTGATTCATGGAGATTTTATATGTTGGAAATGGATTTAAAGTGCAAAAACTACATAGCTTAATACAGATGTCTCTGCTACACTAAAAATTATGTAAAAGTTGCAGTAAATAATAATATGAACTTGGGTACTCTAATATAAGAGGATACTATCTAAAAACTGTGTCTAAATTATTAGTGATAATGATATTTTTCTTAAATTGTCTTTTCTATCAGGGATGATGAAGATAAATTAGAAACAGATAAATTTATTCTGTATTTAACACATTAAATGCCAAGGGCACACATGTGGGATCCAAGCACAACTCTATTACTGTCCCGAGGGTGCCAAACACTTAGTGGTGTGCGATACATAATGCCACAGCATCTGCTTGGACTATTAATTGAGTACAGCAGCTTAAAGTGGGTGTTGTATTAGCTCCTTTATTGTTGCCAGCTTTAACATAATTATGGCACCATTTAATGTGTTTAATACTGTTTATGATAAACTGCAACAGTTCGATTTCTGAACGAACTACTTAAAACTAAATAAGATTATGCCAGTTATCATGTTGAAGAAATTGTGAATGTAAAGATATACTTTAATAATAAATATAAAATAATTTCTACTAAACTATTTTATTTTTGCTTATTTTTCATTCAAATTAATAGTATGCTGAAAAAGTAAAATAGTTCAATGTTTAACTGTCAATGTAATCAAAGGCTATAAATTATGTTGATTTCCCATAACTGTAAGTTTATATACAGTATTTAACAGAGTTAAAGAAACAGTAATTTTCCTATTGTATTAATTTTTTTCAGTTTGAAACAAAATACTGAAAAATTCCTTTTCTTATGCTGTTTCAAACAGTTCTTCTGCATAACACAATTGCTGGGTTCTTGAAAAAAAGGAGAGCTTTCTTTAGGAACAGCTAAAATAGACAATAATAAATAAGCCTACATATAAACAGTTGATGATTGCATGTCTTTAAAACATTATGTTGGGACATAATCCATGTATATTTATTGGGCTTTGAAATGCTATTTTTTTTTCTTCTTTTTTTTCAAAATTTAGCTCAGTCTGGTGCCATAGTTAATTCTGAAGGCTTTCTGCAGAAACAAAAAGAACTTTAGAACCCTATCCTGAATTAGGAAACTAATAGAAATAGGTCAAGTTATATGACAAAATTTGTGAATTTTTCAGGGTTATTTAAATAAAAAAAAAATTAAAAAGACGATTTCTTTCAGAGAAAAAAAAAACAAAAACTTACAACATAGTTCTTTGAAAATTGCAGGATCTTGGGACTAAACTGAAATTCACTCCAGGATACAGGGGTTTTCCAGCACTTTAAATGACACATTATTATTATTTTTGATGGTTTTTGTGTAAATGTTAGGATACGGTTTGTTTCATTATATAAACTACAGTGTAACCATTTTAGAACATAGTGAAAGTTCTGCATAAATGCATGATAACTTAAAAGTTTTGTAATTGTGAAACTGGCTTTTACTCCATGGCAAATTTGCAGCATTTACCCCATGGATGCAAGCAAACCTCCATGATGGAGACATAAGTTATTTTCCTATGTGACATCCATGGAATGGTACACAATTTGAAAATTTAGGCACAAAATATAATACCATCTCTAAATTATCCTGACATTGGTGAAAGTGATAATATTGTTTTGAAACTATGTGAAAATGTGCCAGGAAATTTAAACATACTTGGTTCAGTTTAGTAATTAGTTATTTCTTCTCCTTACAATTGGAAACTTACACCTTACAATTGGAAAGCACAACTTGGAATTTCTGTCCCAGGCATGGCAACTATCTTAAGAGATTAAAAAAAATACCCTCTCAAGCAGTTGCTTGCCATAGATGTGTGACAGGAGCTTGTTAGTTTGATACACCATAGAGATCTGTGAGGAAGGTGAGAAAGAATTAAAAAATAATCAGCATTCTTTTTCAATCCTAAAAATGTTAAATGCCCTCTGGAATCAATTATAAAATCATTTGTCATTTAGGTCATACCATATGACTTAGTAAAAACAATTGGAAAATCTTGACACCAGAAAGACACACTGATGTCTGCCAATGCTGCTGCTATATTAAACCAGCTCTTATTCTGCTTACAACATATACTATATCAAGATTCTCCTACTATACCTTATTGATATCAGATGCATGCTTGTAAATGAAAGAATGGTTGCTTAAGTATAGTTAGATTTTAATGAAAAGGAGTTCATGTAATAGAAATTTCCCCATCTTACCTTTTTAGTTTTTAACTCTCCAATTAAAGCTTTATATTTTTCTCTTTCTTTCTTCAACGACTGAATTTCTGTTTCCTGCAAAGAAGCACAAATTATATTATGCACTGCTTTATGTAATTTTATACTTAAAAAAATTTCTTTGAACTGGTACTAAATCAAATTTGCACCAAAGAAAACATAAAAATGTCATCAATTAATATTTCTGAATGCTTCATATTTTTTCTCTATGTTCACTTTTCTTTAATATAAAATTAAATTGTTTGCAGTCGTTTTTCAAAATATTTATTATAATGTTTGAGGTAAAAATGTTTAATGGCATTCTACTTGTTTCTCATGATGAGTCTCCTTGTATCTCTTCTATAATGTTATATTCAACTCAACCTCTTTAGAGATTAAATCCAACTAGACAAAAGGCAGAAAATGAAATGTTGAATTCAGCTTGACAGGACTTCAAAGGATTAAATATATGCATTTTAAATGCATTCATCTCTATTCGGTTTTCCTAGTATATTTTTATCATCAGTTATTTTCTTAATACTTTGAAAGAAAACAGCTGATGTAGTGAGGGGATTTTAAGGCAAGATTAGATAATTTATGCTATTATGTGTATTCTTCTGGAATTTCTCAAAATATTTGAAGTCTATGTTAACAACAACATTCCTTAAATAAAAATTAGCTTTTTTATTACTTATATCACTATCGATATCATGTTTTATTTATAACTTTAGATTCTAAAAATTTTCAACATTAAAAATTGATAATTGTGAAGCGCTATAACATGGCTGTCATGTTTTTCAATAATGCTAAAATCCGTTTTAAAAATGGATAAGATCTGTAGCAAATAATTTCAAATATCCTGGTGTAGTCATAATTAAAAAATACACGTAATTTCTAGTCATCTATTGAATGTAAGATGATAAACTATAAAAGTAATTCAATTGAAAAACATAGAGGGATTAATGCCAAAAATATTCATTGATAATATGAAGCAAACTAAAGGAATATTCTAAAACAGCTAAAAAAAATTCATTATTTTCTAACAAAAATCAGAAGATAGTAAGAAACAGAGTCTATCGAATGCTCCACTGATTACTGCCTATCAAACCACAAAAGTAAAAAATTAAACATTTACTACAATCAATAGATAACCTGCAAAATGAATTCAAACAAAGAAAATTAAAAAAGTATTGTTGGATTTTAATGAAAAGGAATTCATGTAATAGAAATTTCCCCATCTTACCTTTTCAGTTTTTAACTCTCCAATTAAAGCTTTATATTCTTCTCTTTCTTTCTTCAATGACTGAATTTCTGTTTCCTGCAAAGAAGCACAAATTATATTATGCACCGCTTTGTGTAATTTTATACTTAAAAAAAACTCTTTGAATTAGTACTAAATCATATTTTTCAGCTTCTAAAAGTTATAATTAAGGAATTGCTACCTTTCAAATTTGCACCAAAGAAAACATAAAAATGTCATCATTTAATAATTCTGAATGCCTCATATTTTTTATATCTTTAGGATACAGATTCAAAATGAGATAGTTACATTGTAAACAAATAAAAAGATTAACACATAAAAAGTTAAAATAAATTGAAAGCCTGAAAACCTAGCAGCAAAAGGACACTTACAAAGATAATTATTACAAATTGGTAAAGCAAAAGAACAAACCAAGCATGGAATCAAAATTTGTAACAACAGGAAACTAAAGTAAAAAGTGAAGAAAAAAATTAAGCTATTATTAAGAAGCACTAATAGCTTCTTTACCATTGAAATTCCCTAATTTGAAATGTATAATAGATATAAACTAGGATAACTTCATGCCATTCCTTGAGATGATGTACAGAACCAGCCAAATATAACATTTAAGGTCCCACTCCATCTTTGCATGGTGCGATTGTTAGTACTTCTAAAAGCAAATATTCTTTGATGGGGAACGTATGAGCACACTTTAGTAATAAAATGAAGCAGAATTGATTAAAACTACCATATATAGTTTGCTAAAAATTTAAAGTTAATTTAATTCACAAAAAATTGCCATTAAAATTCTAAGCTGTTCTCAGATACTGATATTTTTGCAACAATTGACTTCAGCTAATCAATTTTACCTTTTGGCAAAAGAACCACACTTTTCTTACATATTAACATTTTTAGTGCTGATTTTACTGCTAATTGATTGCAAAATGGTAGTTAGCATAGTCTCACCATAGTCACTGTTCTTTTGTGTGATGGCTGGCACACTCCTTTCAAGATTACTGTTCGACATCTGGTATTCCATACACTATCTAATCAAAAGTATCTGGACACCCCTTCTAAGTAGCGGATTCACTTATATATGCTACAGGATTGGCCCAAATAGGAATAAAAGGATGCAAGTGGCCTGGCAAATCTCATAGACACCCATGAACAGGAGAATGGACCATAAGGCAGAGCTCAGTGACTTTCAAAGTGACACCATCATAGGATATTACCTTAGGAACAAGTCAGTTCAGAACATTTTAGCCCTGCTGCAATTGCCCTGATCAACTGTAAGTGATGGTATTGTGAAGTTAAAATGCCTAGGAGAAACAATAGTACAATTATGACCCAGTAAAGCCACCTAAAATGGCAGAGCAGGCCCGCCAAGTGCTGAAGCAGGTGGTGTGATAAAATCACCTGTCTTTGATTGCAACATCCATCACCGAGTTTCAAAATGCCTCTGGAAACAATGCCAGCAACATAACAGTTCATCACAAGCTGCAGGAAATGGGTTTCCATGGCCAAGCAGCCGTACACAAGCCTAACATCAACACCAAATGTCAGTTGGAGCGGTGTAAAGCACGGCACCAGTGGATTCTTGAGCAGTGGAACCATATTCTCTGGAGTGATGAATCACACTTCAGCATCAGGCAGTCCGACAGGTGTATCTAGGTGTGGAGGATACTAGGTGAATGCTACCTGCCTGACTGTGTTGTGCCAACTGTGATGTTTGATAATGGAGGATCATACTCTGGGACAAATTTTCATGGTTCAGGTTGGGCCCCCTAGTTCCAGTGAATGAGACTCTGAACGTTGTGGCCGATAATGACATTCTCGACAATTCTGTGCTCCCAACTTTATGACAACTGTTTGGTGAAGACCCTTTCCTGTACTAATATGACAATGCCCTTGTTCACAAAGCGAGGATCGTGCAGGAATGGTTTGATGAGAAGGATGTGGAGGAACTTGGCTGGCCTGCACAAGCCCTGATCTCAACCCCATGGAACACTTTGGGATGAACTGGAATACTGACTGCGAGCCAGGCTGAACCATCCAAGATGTGACCGGCCTAATTAATGCTCTTGCAGCAGAATGGCAGGCAATTTCTGCAGCAACATACCAAAATCTAGAGGAAAACCTTCCCTACAGAGTGGAGGCTGTGATAGCAGCAAAGGGTGGGCAATGCGACATTAATTCCATTCCTATTATCGGGAGATTGTGGATGAGCGAGTGTCTGGATACTTTTGATCATATAGTGTATCTAGAACACACCAAATTTATCATTCTTGGGTTGCTGGTACTTTCACTTAGACAATAGTTCTCCTCATTGGAGATACCAGTCCATATTATTGCACTTAAGGGCATTTCTCTAATTTGCAGTTATCGACTAGCATTATTACCACGATACCATCAGAGACTACTGCTGAAGATGCCACTGTCTGACAAATGAAATGGATTCAGGAAGCCATATTTAAACTTGTTTTTAATTTTTTTTAATAAATTAGAATTAGTAAAAGTTGAAACAGAGGTTAGAGAAGGATGTTCTCAGAGAGTGATATGAAACTTCGCATCTACCAAAAAGTACTGTGCTCATAAAGAAACAACTGCAAGTCAGAGAAGTGTCCCACCAGTACAATAATATGGACAGATACCTCCAACAAGAAGAACTATCAACTAAGTGAAAGTACCAGCAACCCAGCAGTAAATTTGATGCACACAAGATATGTAATACCAGACTCCAAACAGTAATCCAGAAAGGAGTGTGCCAGCCATCGCACAAAAGGACAGTGACTACAGTGAGGCTTTTCTAACATCTTACAATCAATTAGCAGTAAAATCAGCACTAAAAAGGTTAATATATAACAAATGCTCGGTTCTTTTGTCAAAAGGTAAAATTGATTAACTGAAGTCAATTGTTGTAAAAATATCAGTATCTGAGAACAGCTTAGAATTTTAATGGCATTTTGTGAATTAAATATATTTTAACATTAGCACTGTGAATGTAATATATTTACAGTTAATTCCTTCTTTCCCTTTTTCTCCATCTTTGTACCAGTTCAATAACCTGTCATTCAGGTAGCATCGGTTTGATAATCAGTATGCTACTATGATTTCAAGAGATTATCAATTATTGCAAATACGTATCTTATAGGTTTTATTTAAAATTTTATTTGAACAGTTTTTAGTACTTGAAAAGCTAGAAAGCTTTTAAAGCTTGTAAGCTAAAAAAAAAAGATGGTACCTTAAATTTACCTTATCATCACCAAACCTCAGTTGGTCTTGAAGTTTGTCAATCTGATTCCTCAACTTCTGCAATTCTCCTTCATTAGCCATCATATCTTTGCGATAATCTTTCTATTTAAAATAAAATTCATCAAGCATAAGAATATTTAAAAAATATAAAATAAATTTGAAATATTTTACATATAATTTTCAAATGAAATCATTTGCATACTATTATAAATTAGTATATATTAAAATGCTCTAAGCAGGAATATTTATGAGATTTTAAGCATAATGTGGGATTGGGGGAAAAGCATGACTTCAAAGGCTGCAACTTATTCTTCATTGTTTAATATGCATTTTTACATTTTCCAATTCCAGGATGCAAATGTTCTTTTGTTAATGTAAAAAAAAATAAACTCCATAGCTCATAATACAGGTAAAAATGAAGAAAAAAAATAATTTTAATATGTTGAAATCACACTAATTTATAGTTGCATATTATAACAATTAAAATAAGCATCACACAACATCAAATTATGACTGTAATTTCAAGTCCAACAATGTGACTATAATAATAATCATTGATAGTAATCATCTGCAGAATAATACTTAAACATGAAATAATTATCCTGTTTAATATTCCCTCTAAACTACACAGCTAAGCAGTTACTAAACTGCACAGCTAAGCAGTTACTAAAATACACCTAGCATGTTCCCCATTTTCTGTGCACAAGTCACTTTTACCAATTTCTAAATACATTTTTTGGATTTGCAAAATTAATCACACATGAGAAATTTCTTCTGCATACAAGATAATTTTTTTCTGTACCCTCTGTAAAAGTAAGAGGGAACATTGGTCCCATCTTGAATAAAATCTGGTAACATGAGCACAAACTTCTGCCACAATTCATTAAAATGGTTTATTTGAAGTATCCACATTTACCTAATGTCAAACTGAACATCAGTTATAACATATGTTTCTCCTATTATAAAAAGCAAGGCTAATCAATTACATTTTCAAATGGGCCAGATTTTCTAATTTTTTTTTAATTTTAGGTATTTTTACAGGCCAGAGCTGAGGACAAAATAATATGCACAATTACATTTATATACCATATTTTTCTCCAGCTTTTCTTATTTCTTGTCTGAACAATCATGTTTTTTGCTTTGTTATTGGATTTTTTACATAATTTTCACTAGCCACAGAATTTCTTTCTCAAGACTGATGTGCCCATAGTCTTCTAATTGAGTAGCCTTGCTATAATGAATTTCTTCTTAAAATTGCATTCAAAGCCATATATTTATTCTTACATTTCTTACATTGAATATGATCTACTAACCTGAACTTGATCAAGTATTTGCATAACTTCTTTTATCTGCATTTTGTGCACTTCCTTTTCTTCTTCTTTTTGTTTCAATAACTCTGATATATGCTTTGTTTGTGCACTAACCTAATATAAACATACAAAAATAAATTGTTGTTTTTCTAATTGGGCATTAATTAAATCCTACTGAAAATTTTTAATTTTTCTATATATTTATTTTCTTAAAACGTTCAAGACATTTTTACATTATATTTTCGTAATTATTTTACTATAACTTCAATTAACCCTTAAAATGTTCAGTTTATTTTGAAGCATTTTCAATACAAAAACTAAAAGAACTGTAAAACTTTATCCTGAAATAAGTAACTAACGAAACTGGGTCATGTTATTATGCAAAATGTAATTTGTAAATTTTCATGATAAATACAAAAACACTTCACTTGAAGTGTTTGTGAATTACATACTTTCTGTATTTAATGATTTGAAAAAAAAAAAATTAGAGAAATGTCTTTGTTAAATACCAAATACATAAAACAAATATGTAAATTCTAAGCATAAAATCTCTCTCTTTACATATGAATATGTAAATACACCTCCATCTTATGAGTTTGAAATTTATCCTCTTTACTTAAATTTGAATATTCTCGATGATTTCTGGTTCACAGATCCTCTTTACATATTGTAAAATCAAAATAATACTTAAGAATAAGAATTTCCATATATTTTTCTTAATCATTATACACAAAAAACATGCAATTCACAAATACTCCAGAAAATAAAAAGATAATAATAAAAAAAAATTACCCAAGTACTGTTTGCCACAGAGAGGTCCAAAAGTAGCCTATCCGTTTACCTGCCATAGAGATTATCTGTGAAGAAGGCGAGACCCCAGCAGAAAAACAAAACAAATTTCGGTGTTTTGCCTGGCACTCAAACCCAGGTCCCTTTGATCAGCAGCCAAGCACGCTAAACCACAAGGTAATATAACAAGAAAAATAAATAAAAATGAAAAAATTCTGTGATATATGTACCAGAAGTGTCTCCTTTGCTTGAACTAATTAAGTTACTTAAGGATGATGAAGCATATATGTTAAGCAGGTACTTAGAAATTCTAGGAAAGATAGACAGGTACTAAGAAATATCTGAAAAGTATGTTATCATAATGATGGCTCTCTATAACAATGTATCTTGTGTTAATCACTGCTAGATTATATTGCACGACAATTATTTTCTTTATTATTAGTTAAACTATACATGATTAGACACATGATAGTAGATAAAATATGCCCTTTTATTTGAGTCTTCTCATACTTTGTTCAAAATACAGAGTTTTTTTATACAAAGAGATATAGTAGGAGATTCAATTTACAATGTATCCTAGCATTAAATTCATACAATTCTCACCAATCAAACACATTAGTATACAATGGAAAAATCATTACATGATCAGTCCATAATTCTTACAATAACATTTGCAATTATTTTGTTATTTCCTTTGGAAAATCTCCCATCATCATCATCATTGTACCAAATTGTGAAATTTAGTTCTCCAAATAAAAAAAAATAAATTACCCTTCAAGTACTGTTTGCCACAGAGAGGTCCAAAAGTAGCATGCCCTAGAGACTATCAGTTTACCTGCCATAGAGATTATCTGTGAGGAAGGTGAGACCCCAGCAGAAAGGTAAAACAAATTTCGGTGTTTTGCCTGGCACTCAAACCCAGGTCCCTTAATGGTAGCTAGGTAATCACTGGAAGGAGAGCTATGCACCAATCCCTGTGATGATACATAGAACCGGCCAGGCCTAGCACCTAATGTCCGACTCCGCCTTCTCATGGTGCAGACCATTAGTACCTTTCAAAAGAGATACTCTCTTGTGGAAGTGAATGGAAGGGCTGCCAGATTGGTATGGCCTACTAATGGAGGAGGAGACATCTGTTCTGAGCTACATCTGGCCACTGTAGACCAACTCTAACAAGGTCCTGTTCAACATTGTCTGCCACCACATCCTAGGTCTCCCCCTCTTTCTCAGGCCTTCAGGAACACTGTTCATAACTCTATTCATTAATCTATATGGATACAGGCAACATGGTCAAACCAATGGAGTCTCTCTCTTCACAACATGCTGCTTAAAGAAGGTTGTTGACTCCTTTGCCTAACCTGATCATTACTTACAAAGTCAAATCACCTAATGATCAAGATATTGCATAAGCATACAGAATCAAAGGCATCAAGTTTCCTGTTATCTTGTTTACAAAGAGTCCAAGTTTCAATACCATAACTAACCTTAGAAAGAGCCAAAACTATTATACAGCTTAATTTTAGTCTTTAGGTGTATAATGACTATTTCTCCACGCTCTCCATATATTCTTAAAAGTCCATATCAGTAATTCTTATTTTTCTATTAACTCCTGCAGCACATCACCAGTATCTGTTATACAGATGCCAAAATAATTAAACTGAGACACTTGCTCAAAGGTGCAACCATTTCGATTAACTGAACCACAACTTCCCTGTCCAATTTTCATCATTTTAGTTTTCTCTGTTTATCACCAAAACTACTCTGCTAACCAGTCTCATCAACAGACTTCATCTCATCAGCATAATCTAAATCAGGAATTTTCAGATCTCTAGACAACTTAAGTCCAAAAGCTTCCCTTTGCAATGAATTTCACATAATATAATCAATAACCAAACTAAATAGAAAAGGAAGCAAAATGAAACTTGTTGAAAAACAGAAGCAATGCTATACCAATTGCTGCAAGTCTTACCAACTCTCACACACGAATCAGTGTTATTATAGAGAGCTTTCATTATGTTAACTAATTTGTCTGGTATGCCATACAATCTCACAATCAACCACAAATTATGACGATCAACAGAATCAAAAGAACTTTTTTGAAATCAACAAAGCTAGTAACCAAAGGTTTCTGAAGCTCTAAACATTTCTCAAGAATCTGCCTGAGTGAAAATATCTGATCTACACATCCCCTACCACTTCTGAATACACATTGCTCATCACACAATTGCCTGCCAACCAGATTCTTAATTCTGTTAAGCACAATCATGCAAAGAACTTTACCTGGAACAGAAAGTAGGCTGATACCCCTATAGTTATCACAAGAACTGTGATCAGCTTTTTTGAAAATAGTGATAACAATAGATCTGGTAAAATCCTTAGGAACCAAGCCTTTATCATAAAAGAAATTCAAAATTTCAGTCATCCAAGTGGTAACCAAAACATTCCCAGCTCCAAGCATTTCTAGAGTAATTTCGTCTACCCCTGGGGATTTATGTAGTTTAAGTTTAGAAATAGCCAAAATAACTTCAGATTGTGATACAGGGCCAACATTAAAGCCTGTAATGCATCTATCCTCATTACAAACAATAGGAGTAGAATTAATCATGTTGTTTAGAACATCTCTGAAATGCTCAGCCCACCTAGCCATGATACAATCCTCACCTTCAATAACCTTACCATATTTATTTTTCAATCCCTGTATACCTGTCCATTTTTTCCCACACAAAACATTATCTGGTACAGTTCTCTGCTTTTGTACTGTATAGCTGCTTCCTCTGATTTGTCAGCCAAGCTATCAAACCAAAGATTCTTATTAGCTATTAACTTATGCTTAACAAATTTATTAAGCTCTTTGCAATACTGCTCATTAGAAGTAGTAGGGTGTTGATTAAGGATATTTCTGCAGTTCTTTCTTTCAAAAATAAGCTCCAGTGCCTTATCATACAAATAATTTTGCCTCCTCTACTCCTCTCTACCAAAAAGAGTACTGTCAATTTCAAGAAAAGCCTGTTTAAAAAGCTGAGAAAAGGTTAGCCATTGGTGGTGTAGTGGTAGCATAACTGACAATGTTTCCAGGAGATGTGGGTTCAAATCCCACTCATGGCAAAACCAATTTTTTTCTGCTTATTATTTTATGAGTTCCATGTCTACAGGTCCTGTGATTCTTTACTACTGATTTATTTAAACAGCCACTTTAGTTAAATAAAAAATTTAATACCAACTGGAAACAAACAAATAATACAAGGTCATATAAATGAGAATTATACCTCATTTTGGAGTTGTATTAATTCATGCTCCTTATCAACTACTTGGTCTCTCAATGACATCAGCTGTATTAGAATAAAAAATATGAATTTTAATCTAAAACTGCCTTATTTTTATAAAACTTCCAATTAATTTAATATATTTAGATAAAATGAAACATTTCTGCCAGAAATAGACTACTTAAAGTCATACCTCAAAACTTTTTGGCCAACATTAATAGTATTCATCATTATAATATTTCTTAGAAATTTAAAAATAATATTAAAGAACATTACACAGAATTGCTAAATATTATTTAATGATAAAATAAAAATAAAAACTAAATAACCAGTAACAGAATTTAAAAAAATAAATTACAAGCATGCATATATAAACATACAAAAACTATGAATATCTGTGAAACACACCTGAAAACAACAGGCTTTTACAGTTTTCATTGCAAGCCTATCATCCAGTACTGCATCTTGCCCACATGCAAGCATGTCTTCAGTGGTGTTGCCTCAGACAGAACTGGAACGAACAAGAGTGAAGTACTATGGTGTTTAGCAATGAATCTCATTTTTGTCTTGGTCAGCACGATGGTAGACAATAAGCTCGCTGTCATCAGGGGAAAGGAACACCACCCAATGCATGTGACATCATCACACAGCTCCAGTACCTGGTGTCTTGGTGTGGGATGCCATTAGTCAGACATCTGTCAGAACTGGTCATCATAATGGGATCTCTAACTGCCCAACGATATGTTACCAACATTTTTCAGCCAGTGGCTGTCCCATTTGTTCAGCAGAACAGAATCTTTTACTAGCAAAATAACACCCATTCCCACACAGCCTGCATTAATCTGCATATTCAGCTACTACCATGGCCAGCATGCTCACTGGACCTTTCATCTATTGAACACGTCTGGGACATGATGGGCCAACAGCTCCAACAATACCCAAGAGGTGTGCCAACCACTGTCGATGAAATGGAACAGTGACTTTGCACTATTTGGCATTCTATCTCTCAGAAGGCTATTACAGAGCTGTGTGATAGCCTTCCCCACCGTGTTCATGAATGCATTGCTGCGCAGGGCAGTTCAACATCACACTAATTATACCACTTTACCAGGTAGGTAAAGTGATAATTTTCCATATTTTTTTTTTCTTTTGATAATGTAATCAATCGCACATCTCAGTGTATGCTAACAGCTGCCTGCATTTCAATAAAATGGCATTAATCCTTCCAGGTGTTGCAATTTTTTCCTGTAGTGTAATTTATTAAAGCCTTGTGATTGCCATTTCTTAAAGCATCATAAAATATTGCCAATTTGCTTGTTGACATTACTCTATGCTGAAGCAATCCCTTAATTTAAGCTCACAAGTTTGATTTGAACTATTATCAACAAATTTTTACTTAAAGTTTCTAAAATCTCCTGATAATGAACAAAAAAACTGCCATTTTTAAAAATGGAATATTTTGGAAATAATTATGAAGTATGTACCTATTTTTTTCACTATACCAATGTAAAAAAGCTTATTAAAATTAATGTTTCTATATTTGTTCACATTTTTTTATTTTAATAAAAATTCAGAATTAAATTCTATTTTATTTGGTTTATAACAGCTTATTTCTGTTGATTATTTATTTGTTAAAAATATTCTAAAGTTTTCTTTTTTATTGGACTCTGCAACAAGTCTGAACTTTTTTCAAAGTATGGTATAGAGAAAAAAATTACAAAAAGATAATAATTTTCTTGTCTCATTTTTTTATTATTCATGAATAAATAGCTTTTCTATTCATGTGCATTATAATTATTTCTGCCTATTAGTTTTTTTAAATAAATTTTTATTTGCATTGCCAGAAACTTTTTTTACCACATGACTCTAAAAAGAAAAAGCTCTATTAAAATAAAACTAGTCATCTTTTTTGTCAAATATTTTATTTTTAGAAAATCCAAAATTAAATGCTAATTCATTTGGAATTTATCATGTCATAATTCCTTTCATTAGTTCTTTTGACAAAAAAAGCTCTAAAGTAAATTTTTTTGGGCTGAGCATATGAAATAATAGCTTGGCCTCTGGATGTAAACCAGTTTTTCAGGCTGGGCCCTGGAAAGGTTAAGGACTATACTAGAATTAAAATCATTCCAGTTTTCAATGTAATTGCAGCTTTTATAATATCTTCCGGGAGATCAATTTGTTTTGTATCCTTGTGAAAGCTGCTTGTACAACTCTGTTCAAAATAATTAACATTTGTTGAAGGACAGCTTCTTTATTAATGGTGCAAATTCAGAAGTGTCTGAATTGTGCAGACCATGCTTTCTCTCTCAAGCTATTTGCTTTGAAATGTATTTAGAGTTCCACAAACCTAAAGTTTGTCTTTGTAGATATGGAAATAGAGCCAAAAAACTTTTTCATAAAGTTTTTTGACTTCATTAAACAGGTATATTTGTCAAAAATTTCAAATAACAAAAACCTTAAAAGTTAGCTAACATAACATTGGCTTCTATAATGAGACTTAATCTTGTATGAAATTCAATTATATTATCAGAAAAGCTATGTAAGGGTGAGATTAGGCCTGATATAGTATAGAAATTGAAAATAATGATTAGATTATTTTAGCAAACTTTCCCTCTTGAAATTTAATATTAAAGAGCTGAACCTTTACATATTGTTAATAATAATGGTACTGATTTCATAATACTAGCAATGGAGTAGGAACTATTTAGTTTATTTGAATATTGGTGTTTTACAGCAAACTTCTCAATCTATCTGATTTATTCACAAAATCAGGGATATTCAGCTTCAGAAAACAGAACAATCAGTGTCTCTGTGCATCAACCCACTTGTGATAGCCTACACAAAAAATAAAATAAAAAAAGACATGTAGTAGGTTCTCCCTCAACAGAGGCCTACCAGTACAAGTCCAGGATCCACTAATTACAATTCAAACCAGTAGACAGTTTGGGTGGTTTCAATAATAATTTAGAACAGAGACAACAAGACTGTGAAGCTGACTACTCCTCATCAGGTTGAATTAAATACATAAAACTGATGTTGAAGACTAAAATAATACTCCAAATTTATTCAGAAGCTCTCTGATTCCATTCTCTTGCAGAGGACAGAACATATTCTTTGAAAAGTATTAATGTCTGCACTACAAAATTATAAGGTCAGAATTTAAGTACCTAGCCTTCTATATCACAAGGAAATGATTCATAGCTCAACTTCTTTTGTAAGCCTAACAATCATTTACAGCTTATATATGTACACATACACACACAGAATTTCATACACTTTCAATGCCAGTGAAAGAATAAAGAACATTTTTATATGAAAAAAGGCAAAATATTGCATAATGATGCAGTAGTACAAGTAAGGTATCCTCTATTGTGAAAAATAACTGATAAGAAAACTTATTTCAAAAGATATTGCACAGATACATGTATAAAAGTACAGGTAAATATAATAAAAAATAAAGCCATTTATACACTTTACTATTAATTGCAAAAAGATATTATACCATATAAAACAGCACTAAACAGTGAATTTTTACCCATTATCAACTAAATCATAGAACCATGTTTTGAAAGCAAAAATGAACAGTACAGAATAGCATCCAAAATCATAAACCATTCAATAATTATTCCTTAATTTGTTTACCTCTTGTTTTTCTTGTTCTCTATCTGCTAAGAGAGCATCAAGCTTACTCTGTTTATCATGTAAATCAGCACTCACTGTGGATTTGGAATTCCGTATTTCTAAAATGATTTGTTCCTTTGCATCGAGTTTACTTCTCAATGATTTTACCTGGTAAAAATAAAACGTTTAAGGTTTTTAGTTAAAAACTCACTTTTTTCCATTATTATAAAGCATTTTAATGTTAGAAAATAAAGTAATAATGAAAACTATACCTCAGTTTCCAAATCGCTTATGATTTTCTTTTTGGATGCTAAATCATCTTCCATTGAACTTGTTTTTGCTATTAGACAATTCTTAGATTCTTCAGTGACTAATTTTTCATTTTCAATACCTTGTATCTATATATAAGGATTTAAGTGAAATAAAGTAATTTTCATTGACTACTTTTGCTATTTACACATTAGAAACAATTATTTATTTTTATTATTTTAGACTATTCAACACAAGCTTTCTGATAATTTAATTTACAGCTATCTGTAAATTTACCTCAAATACAAATGGTTATTTTTGAATTATATATCATTCTAAAACATTGCCAATTTAGTTCACTGCATAAGTTTTTTTTTATAAAACAATATATGCTAATTTTACAAAATATACTAAATTAATTATTGATATTAGGAATAACTTTACCTCATACATCTTGAATATGATTTTTAAAGTTGCCTGGTAATAATTTTTAGTATACTAACTGTAATAAATCTGATGAATAAAATATCAGAAAAATTTTCACCCTTAGTTTCTTAAATTTCACACAGAATACGCATAAAACATAATTATTTGTATATAACATTTATAAATTTATGTTGGCTTAAAAATACATTTAAATTGGGAAGGTAAAAAAAATAACTATGTAGCAAAATAAATTTTAGTGGCTCTGTTTAAAACATTTATGAAAAGGAATAAAAAGTCTTCTCTGGAGCAGATGTATCAGGATTCTGACTGAATTAATACCCAATGTTTCAAGAACAATAATGATCTGTTTGCTACTGCTGCTAAACCTCAATCAACACAGCCTCTTAATACTATTAAACTTTTTTTCTCATCTTTTGTTCATTATCCATAATATATGAGAAGCAGGATAATTTTCACTATAGTTAATTTTACTAAACAAAAAGAATAAAAAAATTCTTCATTTACACCATCCAAAAAGCTGAAACATTTGCTCAATCCATAATGTGACAAAAAAATTAAACAGTTCTATATCATGCCAATAGTGCATCACAGCTCAATAACTTTCAAATACTTTAATAGATTTCTATTGCTTTTTCTTTTACCTCTGAGCAGCATATTTGTTCAAAAACCATGTCTTAGTCCTTGGGGTCACAAAAACCCCAAGGACTAAGAGGTTGGAAAAGGAGACCAAATGGCTAGCTGTTAGGAGACAGATGGCACTGTCCTGCCAAGCCATCTAGCAGGTTCTTTTAGGTACACATAGTAAGGCTCTTCTGCACAAGAGCTATGGCTAAACATTCCATTTGGCAGACAGGTGTAATGGAAAAATGTGAGTAAAGAAAATTAAAGCTCTAAATCAAATCTATCTGATTCTCAATTTTCAACAATATCCTTTGTATTCAAAGAGCAATGAAAGCTGGAATATTTAATCAGTTTAAATAACTGATTCAAAAAAACCTCAAAAAGGCTAAAATGAAAGACAATAGTCATTATATTTATTATAAATTACAAGAACACACATATTGCCTCTAGTATGATTGGGAAAATGCAAATAGTACTATTTTATTAGTACTTATAAAACACAAAAAAGAATTTGTCTTTTATTCCTTCATTTGAAAAGTTGCTTTTCTCACTCCCTTTTGAGAAAAAGGAGCAGATTGTTGCTGTCAATGGAATAACTCTTCAAACTCTAGCACTGAAATTTCAAATTTATTAGTATGATAAATAATTTGTCTTATCCACATTTAGTGCCCTCTAACAATGTAAATTAAAACCACCTAAAGATCTGAAAAATGCAAATTATATCTCATTAGTACCAATCCAACTAAAAAGGAATTTTTCAATTATATCTTAAAACAAAACAGCTGTGTTTCCCACCACCCCTGGGTGTAAGGAGCAACTTTTTTTTAGTAAAATTAACTATAGTTATGTTTTTTAGCATTTTTTTAATCTTAGTAAAATTAACTATAGTGGAAACTATCCTGCTTCTCATATATATGGATAATAAACAGGAGATGAGAAAAAAAAGTTTAATAGTATTAAGTTGTTGCAAATGTAAACCCCGTGATTTTCACATTCTACCATTAAAATTTCATATTTCTAATAAAATCATCACTTGCAATATTCGTTTAGATGTTTGCAGTTTTCAAAATTTTCCACCATTACACAACACAAACTTTTGGGAGATTAGGAAAGTGCAAATCATAATATTTCATCAATAACTATCTAGCACAAAAATAATTTTTTGTTTCTAAAAACAATTATTTCTTAAAACAAAAAAAGTTGCGTATTTCCACCCACCCTGGGGGAAGAGGTCAACTCATTATTGGCAATGCAAATCTCATGCCTTTCACATTTTACCATAAAAATTTCAAATTTAAAAATAAAAATATACAACAAATACTTAAATCTCCCTTTAAAGACATTAATACATTATAAGTACATGCATACATGCATTAAAGACAGTAAATACATACTACAAAAAAATTGCACATATCTTTTTTAGAATGAAAAATGAGAATGAACATTACCTGAATAACAAATTAAACCAAATTTTTACATAAAATTCAATGAAATTCACTACTGCAATTGAATTAAGTTTTTCATTTATCTCATGCAAGAAATATATTTAATTACTTTGAAACAGCAGTCCCCAACCTACGGCCACTTTCAAAAATAATGGAAGGGCTGTGCCAAAGGAATTGCAGTGAGTGATAATAAACTAAAAAATGTGTTTTAACGATAAATCATTTATTTTGAAAACTTACGAGACTTGATCAGGAAATAAGATTACAGTCTATAGTGCATCAAGAGAACTTTACATTCAAACACAATTCTTACATATTCACAGATACACGTTGACTATATTTCCATATAATCACCAAGGCAATTGAGACTTTTCTAACAAAACGAAATCTGTAAGTCAATACCAGAAATATAGAATTTTGAATTCTGTGCAGAGTCTTTTTGAACAGTCTGTTGAACATCAAAATCCAATGCAAATCCACTGCCTCCAATGAGTTTCTTACGAAGGCCAAACTGGTGATAATCACTTGGAGTCAATTCAGGAGGTAGGTCAGCTGTTTGTAATGCCACCATTTAAATTTCTGTAACATATTGCTTCTGCCAAGCTGCATGAAGATTAGCATTGTCATGCAAAATGACAATTTCCTTTGAGAGAAGTCCTGTCTTTCTCTCTTATTGCCTCTCATAAACAGTGGAGCGTTTCACAGTAGGAGTAAATGGATAAAATCTGCCTTTTAAAGGCAGATTTTAAAGATTCTCAAAATAAAAGATCTCAGAAAAAAATTTCCTTTGAGAGAAGTCCTGTCTTTTTCTCTTATTGCCTCTCATAAACAGTGGAGTGTTTCACAGTAAGAGTAAATAGATAAAATCTGCCTTTTAAAGGCAGATTTTAAAGATTCTCAGAATACAGTAGCCATCACCTTTACTGCAGAGGGAGCCATTTTATACTTTTCTAGACTAAGGGAATTCCTATATTTCCACTCCATCAAAGACCTCTTCATTTAAGGGGTAAAGTGATGAACCTACATTTCATCTACAGTAATGAGGTAGTCAAAACAAATCACTTCCTTCTTCAGCATATACTTAAAGAATTTACAAACAGACCATCATGCACTGTCCTTTGTGATCATCCATCAATTTTTGTGGCACCAATGAGCACAGACATGGTACCCCAGTTCATTGTGAACAATGTCATGCACAACACCATAACTAATGTCAAGCTCAGTGGAATATTGCCGTAAAGACTCTCTTCTGTTTCTTCAAAACAGTTCATCAATTCATGCTGCATTGCTTGTGTGATGTGTTGACCATCTATTTTTGATGTTGTTGTGAAGCTCAACTTTTACATCACTGAACTGCCTGCACCATTTCGCAACATCTTGAAGATTCATCAGAATTTCACCATACACTTTGACATGCTGTAAAAATGTGCTCTGCCTACAGAAATCAAACACTATGAACCTTTTCACAAGACCATGCTTCAAAGAGAGTCATTATTTTGAACTGTTCAAACAGTGCACTTTTGCTGCACATGCAGTTGTCAGATGTTGCAATATTATGTTCCACAATTACCACTACAAATCCTAAAGGGTTGGGTTGTTTTACCTCTGAGCAAGACTTTTTTGCACACCATGGGCTAAATGGCAAGGTCACATGGACCCCAAAGGCTCAGAGAAGGTTGGGGAAGGAGACCCACTGGAACAGCTATTGGGAGACAGATGGTAGCCTCCTGTCAAGGCCATCCAGCATGTTCTTTAATGTGCACAGGGTATGGCTCTCCTGCACACGGAGCCACAGTTTAATGCCCCATCTGATGGACGGCGGCCTTTCCAAGCCCATCGGTGTCCCCTACTGACTGTGAGCAGGGTGGGGAATTTTGCAGTAATAAATATCAATGCTGACCCACCTGGGAACTACAGATTATGAGCCTGGTGCGCTACTGACTGAGCCAACCCCATCCCTCAAATTCTAAGGACCTAGCCTTCTAAACTTTTGTTTGTAAAACATTATCGCCTTTATATTCTTATTTGTAAACCAACTTATCTACATATTTACATACCTAAGTTGAAATTTGACATTGGAGCTCCTCAACACCATTTTTACAACTGGAGTAATAAGGCAAAAGTTGTGTACATTTAAAAATAATGCTATATGTTTAAAAATTTTAAATATTAATACTTAATGCAACACTTAGCAATGCATTTGTTTCAGCAGTTTTTAACATACTTATGTGTAGAGGCAATAACTAAAATTCAACAAGATGGCAATGTTTAGATGAGACCTACACTTCAGTTTTAAATCATTCATATTTTTTAATTTTTTTTTTTTTTTTTTTTGCAAAGAAAGGTTTATCCATAGCATGAATATTGTGTTTGAAAAATTGTTTTTTAAATATAGCAACGAATATTATGTTTTAAAATGTTAGTGAATTTAGATGGGTAACTTAAAAGACTCATGAGGGCAACATGTTGACAACCCCTGCTTTGGAACATTTTACATTATTCCAACAACTTTCATATGTGTTATAAATTAAAATAGAAACACATAAAAAAAATATTAGCACAAATATTTGACTTCATTTTACTATCTGAGGGATAAAGCTTCTACATTTATACATTTGCATCTATTAGGAAATCATTTGTAATAAATATAAAGAAATATTTTATATAATATAATAAAACTAAAGATTTAATACAAAGTGAACCAAATGATAAAATACATTAATTAAAAAATTAAACATTTAAGCAATTTTAAATTCCTTACTAAGGTTTTCTTTTCTTCAGAAAGAATTATAAGCTCTTGTTCCTTTTGCATAATAGTCTTATGCAGATCAGCTTTCTCTAAACTAGGATTAAAAAACTGTTTTAAAAATTTCTAAACAATATCTGTAAACTGTACAGCACAATATAAAAGTAGCATTACCTTTTTGTCATGTTAGAATATTAAAAAGATCAAGCTTACACTGCTTAACTAAACAAAGAAAATCTGCACTTTGTACAAAATATTGATTTTATATTATGATAAATATATACCCAGCGCCACTTTATTAAGTGCAGTTTCATATTATGGCAATGTAACTCAGATACAGAACTCAGTAACTTCTTAAATATGTTTTTTATGAAAAAAATGCAATTGAAGATAATTTAAAGATTACAATTAAATCTATTTCAATCTCCATTTTAAATGATATTCATTGAATATTTACAGAGTTATGGAAATTGGAATATCTAGCTGCAACAATACCAGTTTAAATAATTGCTCTGAAAAGTTAAAAAAAAAAACAAGTTAAAACAAAAGCAATAATCATTATACTAAACTCTGCTAACATGTGTAAGAGTATTTTTTTAGTAGTTCATGCAATGATTATGCTAATGTTCACCAATTTGGAATGTTGTTTGCAAAACAAGCTAACTTGCTGAATGTTTCAGCTTCCATAACATTTTAAATACTGAATACATATTGTTAGAAATCGAGATTTAAATAGATTTGATTGATATTTTTAAATTATCTTAAGTCACTTTTTTTATAAAAAAAAACCTTACTTAAGAAGTTACCAAGCTCTGTATCTTAGTTACTACTGACTTATCAAAAAATTGTAGCTAATCAAGTGGTCACTGAGTATATATCTCATCCAGGCACATCATGGAAGTTACAAAGAATCACAAATAATGTGCTCAGTGTATTATATCTAAACCATACTAAATTAATTATGCCTAGAATTTGAATCTTTTTTCCTGTGGTAATGTGCATGAGGCCAGGACCTTGCTTCCCCAATACCAACCCCCATTGTAATTATGTAAATATGCATATATTTGTTTCTTATGTAATTTTCCTGTATCAGTTTAGTATAGGCTCATCATCATATAATGGCAATATAAGTTGCAGGGGGAGGGTCTCAGAGAGTGACCACAGTTTCCTCTATCCAGCCACTATTACAGCTCAGGACACCATCCCTTGTTTTGAAATTCTGAGGGAGGTGAGTTAGAAATGAGATAGTTGGGTGGGAGAATGCTATGAAATGTGAGAGGTAAGGCAGTGGCAATTTGGCTGTTGGACAGTGTGAACATATGATGGGAATTGTCAATGTTGGAGAAAAGGAGAAAGCTTCTACTGGACTTAGGCAGAAAGACGATGAGCTGCAGAGATCGCTCCTGAGAAGAATTAACTTAAACTCTCAGATTAATTTCATTTTTTATACTGAATCTGTATACTTTTGATACTGAATCTGTTATGAATCTGTTCAGCTGTAAGAGATCTCTCCTTATGTAGTAGAAGGTAGTGATGCAGCAGGCATAACTATAGCTAGTTATAAGCTATCTTTTAGTGAAAGATTATCTTCATTATTTCCAGTCTTTAAGGAATAAAAACAGAGGGGGAAAATAATAATTAGCCACAGTTCTTATACTATTTTCACCCTCAGCAAGATCACATATGAGGATTTCCAAGGTCTGTTTAGAAAGTAGAAATCACCACAGTGTGGTATGTTAACCACTAGATCACTAGAAAGCTAGTTTTGTGTATGATTCTTTAGTTACTCCTGTACCCATATAGTGTAAAAGTCTTATTTATATTAAAAAATAATATGTCTTACATAAAAACAACTGCAAAGATTTTTTGGTCATTTTACTTGATTTGAGAATAGGAAAATATGTAGAGTTATGAAAACTTACATTGCATTGCAGAAGCTAGGCAAGAGTAAGACTATTTAATACTTAATATAAAGCTTGTACTATTGAGCAAAAGTATACTGTACTTTAACTGTGAAACTTAACAGTAACTGTCTATATTAACAAAATATCCATCTAAACATGTAAAAGTCTGTTTTACTTATACTCAAACATAAACATTAAATTTCATTAAATCTGCTTTGAAGTGAAAACATTACCTTAATACAGAACATGTTTCTTCCCTAAACAACAGCTTCTGGCAAACAGCTTCTTCTTGCATTCTAACAGCCTAATTTTTTTTATTTCAAAATTTAAAAAACATTGGTTAATTTAGTATCAAACATTTTTGTTGTTAGGTATTATAAAATGTTTTAATAATTTATATTAAAGGGGAAAAGACTAACAGATTTCAATAATTATTTAAACAAAATAACTGGACAAATAAGATGCATATTTTACAATTTTGATATTTATGTCATATCAATAATTATATATTTAGCCAAAGCTATGAAATATCCATATAATTAGCAAAAAAAATTTATTATTGAAAGCATTTAATTTCAATTTTACTTTTTAATATGGTAATAACAATATTATTTCAGATATGACATTAACTACCAACATTTCTTTATTTAAAGAAAAACATCATGACCAGCAGTTAAATTTACAACAATTTAGTTACAACTAAATAATTAAATTACAACTGAAGCATGGAAACTTGTTGAAACTGCCAATGATCAATCAGGAAATATGAAAGTATTAAAAATTCAACCAGTCATTTCTCAGACCAGTTGCTCCTTCAATTCACCTCAAATGTCAATGTATGACACTCAAATAGTGTTATGTGCTCCACATTTTGTGTTTAATTGCTTCCTATTTTTTATTTCAATGTTATTATAAGAAGAATGAAACAATAAAGCCACATGAAATAATAAGCTGAAAAAAAATGGTTTTGTTGTGAGTGGGATTTGAACCCATGTCTACTGGAAACATGCCAGTTATGCTAACCACTACACCGTCACGGCTTGTAACGCTCCAAAGATTATTAACTTTCTCAAGTTGGACTTTTTGTCTGATCAAAATTTAATGAAAACTCCAGATAACTTATTGGGTGCCAGGCAATATTAACTTGCCAAATAAAGTTGAAATAGGTTGGTTCATTATGTATATAGCATTACTTATTGAGTAAGATTCAAAAAGGATTGTCAAATTGTTAAAGTATAAATCTAATCAAAAATCAATTAACGTTGCTCAAGAGAAAAATAGCAAAAGTCAAATATATATATATAAAAAACAAAGTTTATTTCCAAAAAATCAAGACTCTTAAAAATAACTTAAAATTCTCTGTTGTTGAGCAATAAAATTTTAAAGTTTATCCTTCAAACTATTTGCATCAAGTTTTTAGGAGAAAACTCAGAAGCTTTTCGGAGCAAAAACAGCGCTCTGTCTTCAGTGAAGTGATGCTATGTAGTCAGACCTAACATCACTACATAGCATCACTTCACTGAAGACAGAGCACTATTTTTGCTCCGAAAAGCTTGCGAGTTTTCTCCTAAAAACTTTATGCAAATAATTTGAAGGATAAACTTTAAAATTTTATTGCTCAACAACAGAGAATTTTAAGTTATTTTAATTAATTTATGAGCAAGAAGGTCCTTTTAATTGTGTAATTCAAGACTCACCAATTCAGCTAATGAATACAAAAAGTCAGAGTAATTAAAAAAACTCCATCTCTAAATACAATTCACAAACACTGACTACTAACGTCTTTCTCTTTCACCACCTTCCTAACTCCATACTGACTCTTACTCCATACTCTCTCTACTCTAGTTCAACTCCATGACTTCACATCACTTAGATACATGCGGCTTACAATTTGGCACATCTGTTGCAAGCTGGGTAAAACATTTGCATAATCTGATGATTGTGTGCTATGACACAAAAAGGGGGGGTGTCCTTATGTGTGCATTAGCAGCTGTCAATCAAAAGTCAGATTTGTGCATGCACAACCCCATTAGTGGATTGGAAAATAGAAATGTGATAAGTCCAAATGAAATAAATCTCCAAAACGATAAATATATGTAATAAAGTACGTAAATGTAAATAAAGTAAAACTGGTTAAGGAAAAGTAAAAGTGAATGGGTGAACCATCACAGGCTAATGTTGTTTCTTCAACTGATGTGACATGTAAATGACTACAGGACACATCCTGTGATTCTTTACTACTTGAGTTATTTATTTAATGCCATGAGCATGAGTGACAAATATTAAATTCCATCTCTATGAAGCAACACAGTTGTCCACTTCCCAAATAGATGGTGCCACTGTGTGAATCAAATAAAAAATCCAGAAAGTTTATATGTCACATCAGCTGAAGAAAAAACGTCAGCCAATTATGGTATAGTGGTTAGCATAACTGGCATGTTTCTAAAAGATGTGGGTTCAAATACCACCCACAACAAAACCAATTTTTTTCAGCTTATTATTTCATGAGTTCCGTGTCTACAGGACATATCCTGTGATTCTTTACTACTGAAGTAAAGCTATAGCTAGTATATTTATATCACAGGGAAATAAAACCAATTATAATATTATACAATGAAATTACATGCATATAATTTCTGCTCTTACAAATATAACTTTTATTAACTGCATTTGGGATTTTAATTTACTAGCTATAGCTTTATTATTTCGATCTTCTTATAATAACATTGAAATGAAAAGTAAGCAGTTTTGAAATCGTTTATCAATTTACTTCCCTTCATATCAGTTACTCTATATTAGAACGATAAAATTTTTATATAACTACCCTACCTGAGTAGTAAGACCATCAGTGCATGTCCTTGTGTAAGAGAGTGTATGTTGTATGAGAAAACATGACAAGCCATATATAGTTTCCAGGTTATCCCTGTCCTTTGTGTAGGGAAGTACCTTCTTCCTTTTTAAAACATAAATTTAATTTGACTGACATAGTGAGCATTAATTTGATAATGGAAGTAAGTGTTTCATTTTTTAACTCATCCTTCTTTTCATACATAATGCAAAAATGGGGTTTTAAGTAAAAACTTAATAAGATCACCATATGCATTACCACAGATTTGAACATTTGTCATATTCAATATAACTTAAATTGTGCCATATGAAAATACTAAATTTCAAATATAAAAGTGAATTTCAAGTCTAAAAATTCAAGCCATTAACAGTTTACAAATTGCATACAAAATTTCAACTCGTTTCTTGTTAAAATTGCTTTGAACCTAGGTTCAGTTGACTTTTCTCTGTTAGAAAGTCACTATGCTAAAAATGTTGCAATATCATGTACCACGAGATGCTGTGTAGAACTTTTTATGAAACTATAATGCTTCAGTTCTATTGGCAGATCCATAGATGCTATTTTATTAATATGCTGTGAGAAATAAAATTGTAGAAGAATTCAATTTCACTGAAAAAAATTAAAATATAATTGGTTATATATGATGAATGTTTCTTTTAATATTCAAAGCTATTATTAATAAAAAAAATAAAGTTTTCTAACTAAATCATTGCAGCTAATTTTTCTTTTATGTTATTTAGTTTCATAGCCTCCCCTGATGCTATGCCACAGCTGAAATATCACCCATCTGTGGTAGACTTACCCCTTTTATTTGAAATTAGAACAATTTCAGCAGGTTTAACTCCTGAAATGGAGTCTCTAATATAGCAGCTTCTTTGGTAGGATAACCTTTAATAGCCTCATTTAAAATATCAAACCAAATTTTAATTTCTTCAGCAGAATCAACATATATTTTGGTACTGAAGTTTTGTATCTCTTGAACTTAAAGAGCACTTAATTGCAATCATTTAAAAAGTCACAGACTATTATAACACTTTGATGACAATAAATTTGATGAAAGCTCCACTTGAATGAACTAAAATATATGAAGGAACAAAAGAAAAAAAAAATAAAAGCAATAACTGCTACCTTAAACACAAATATCTAGGTTAATTAACACAAAATGAAGTAGACATCAATATTGTTTGAAATTACAATAATTTAATGTTGAAACTTAGCAAAAAATACTAGCTTAAGCCAACTACTAGTGTATAAATTATAGTGTTGTCAGTTTTTGATGATTTTATCTTCTACCATGTATGAATTGAACTGAATTTATAAATGTGTTTATCAAAACCTAAGCTCTGCAAAACACAACTGTTCTCGTAAACTTCAAAGTAGTTCCAACCACTCCCACCCACCCACCAAACTAAACCTTTAGGAACTGTTAAAGCAAATTTTTATTCCAACTTTAAATCTATCCCTTAAATGCGCACTTCAGACTAAACCATTAGAACTCTTAACCTTCATGCACTAGAAGTATAAAATTTTTCCGTGTTTGTATGCAGTTATCACCTACAGAAAAGAATTCTTTCATATTTCTGAAATGCCTATTAGAATCATTCTAACATATAAATAAATAATTTATCAGTTTCAAAATAAAAGGTAACTTTTTTTTCAACATCATAGCCTACTTTTCAATAAATTTTAATTCAAGAAAATAAGCACTAAATCAGAACTTAAATAACTAATACCATATACAACAAAAAAATATTTATCTTGTCTAAACATCACAATAATGAGCTGTATTATTATTAGTAAAATTATTAATTACAAGAAAATTAAATGGCATAACATATTAGAAGATATTTTCTCTATTACATACCTTAATTTCAGTTTCTTTTTCATCCAACTGTTTTTTAAATTCAGTAATCTCAATCTCTAAACCTGATCTAAGCTTTTCCTCATCTTTAAGCAACAAATGTAAAGAATCAAATGATGACCTGTTTGGAATTAAAATTTAGTGAAAGAATACCTAAATAGAATATAGATTTATTTTTAGGTAAGATTAACATAATTAAATTTTACAAATGATATAATACTTTTATTGAGTAAAACCAATATGATTAAAACAAAATATGTTTAAAAAGTGTAACTGATTTGATGGAGTTTACTCACCTGGATTTTACCAAGTCACTTCGAATTATGAGAAGTTGACTCGATTTTGCCAACTTTCCTTAATATTTCAGGTAAGTTCCTAGACATCTGACAGAAAAAAGTCCTTTCTACTTGATTGTCCTATATGTGGCAGGCTGGCCTATTGATCTAAGGGGCAGGAGTTTGAGCCCTGCACTGTTTCTGTGTTGTCTTTCTTTTGGAGTCTTGCCTTCCTCACAGACCTCCTCTATGGCATATTAAACTTTTACCTGTCAAACCTCTGTGGAAAGCAACTGCTTGAGGGTAATTTATTTTTCATAGTCATAACACAATGAAATATGAAAGACATTTCTTGTGATACATTTTACTCATTTCTTGAAAACAAAGGCATACTAAAAGAGATAATCTGGATAATTTGATGATTATGACTAATTTATCTTTGAATACTTTTTATTACATATGTTTATATAGTATTTTAATGTCATAAAGCTTATATGAAGAAAAGTTTCTATTATTGCCAATTATTATTTGCTAAATTCAGGTAAATTTATCTTCTAATGTCCCTCATTTTCACTTCTTATTAGAAGTGCTCATATACTTGCAACATAAATACTAACTGTTCATGCTTTTGCATTACTGATTAAATATGAATATCTTACAGTTTAATTCATGTATTTAGTTCAAATGTGAATTATAACTTTGGGGTTTAGTATAATAGTTAATAGCTATTTAAAGTTCTGGACCACAAATTTCAGAACCTAAATATTTTTAGCATCATTTCCTGTGGGGAAACTACATTTCATTTAATGCTCTTTTGCTTAATGTCAGATGTTAACAGTTGTGAAAGATTTTATTTCTTACCAGTAAAGTAAGCTTAAAAGCATAGCTATGTGGTGAAAATCTCGCAGGGACTGACACTCCACTGAAGTCATCTTACAGGGGTAATAAAGTGAAGTGTACGGTAATGAATGTACAATAAAAAAAAAAACTAAAAAATCCTTCAAGCAGCTGCTTGCCATAGAGGTCTGACAGAAGCCTGCCAGTTTATATGCCATTGAGTAAGTCTGTGAGGATGCAGGACCTCAGTCAGATGCACTGAAAAAGTTTTGAAAGTGTCAAATTTAAAGTATAGGGGAAACAAAAATTCAGGCTATTTGCATTCAGATTCAATTTCAGCAATGTTTTTGGTAACTGTTTGCTCTATTCAAAAAGTCACATTTTGCCACTAATTTGATTTATGACAAATGTAATATTATCTGCTCAGTCTACTTAAATATTACCCAACGTTTTAGTTATAAAAGTATATGACATTTTTGCCTCACAAACTAGAATGTATATAAGTTTCATACAGTATAGGTTTCCATGCATTTTATTATTTATCATGTTATGGAAATATATATCTGTAATAGTAGATTTAAATTGCTTGATTTTTGATTCTCTAAATTTCCATATTTAACATTTTTGTCTAAATCAGAGTAAGTAATATTGGGAAGACAAAATCGAACTTTCGCAGAATATTACACTAATATTCTACCAAGACTACCTTCTTCAAGCCTATATGTTGTAACAAAAAAATTAGATATTTTTGCTTACTCTTTCTCCTTTAGTTGTTCTTTTGTTACATTTAAATCTTTGGTAATAATTTCCTTTTCTTTTAAAACAGTGTCCATATTGATTTGTAATTTCTTCAGTTCTTCCTAATGCAAAATAATCAGTATTGAAAGATTATAAACACATTAAACAGACAAATGGAAACAACTAATAAAATAAACAATTATTAAATCAGAATTAAATTTAAATTTCCCTTAGCAGCAATCTGAAACAAAGTGTAAACTTCCACATTTACCTTAACACTTTGAGCCTAGTACTAGCAGTATATTTTTCTATAATGCAGATTGTATAAATACAATTTCAACTTTAAAAAAAGCTTCAAAAAATTAACTGTAGTATCAATAAAATGTTTCATTGTTCTATAACTCAAAGCTTTGACTACAGGATCTCCTTAATATTATAAGAGAATTTCCATATCATACCAATGGAAGGAATTAGAAACTTAATATTTTGAAGAATAAACTGTTTTATGGGAATGAGACTGCAAGTAAATCTTGAAAACTCAGCACTATTCATGCATTATTTCAGGAGCTACACTCTCAGGTACTTATACACTGTCTGTGTATAAGTACAAAATCTGAAATATTTCATAAACATTTTTAAGCATAGAAACATTATATTATATATATCTAGGTGGAACCTGAACTTGTGCCCTGCTAGCTACATCAGCTGCTCTTACCAAAAAAATTGTTTGTAGCCAGCAGCTCATATTATAAGAGTAGTTGATATACAATCAGGATGTCATTGGTGGGTACATCTGAGTCAAAATTTATTTTTGCGTGCTTAGAAATAATGTAGATTTAAATCCATAATATATATAAATTTCTGAGATCCTTCTGGCATCCACTAAATCCTGTACATGGATCTGAGAAATTTGGACAGGATAGTCAACCAAAACAGTCCAGATAAGGAATGGAATTTAATCTTTTTTATCAGTTAAGAAATTGTTATAAGAATAAATAATTTATTATATACATAGGATGTTCAAATAGAAATGAGAATTACAATTCGAGTACAAATCAACTTGTGTGAACAGGCGTTCATTAGTAAGTAAAGACATATTCAAACTTGAGAACAACACTAATTGTATCCCCTCTACACCACCAGTCAAATTGCAATAAAGCTGTTGGACCAAAAAGTACCTAGCAGTGTTGGTAGTGCATAATTATCAAATTTCTCATGAAGGAAGGTGTCATTCCTCTGAAATCTTTATCAGGCTCTGAGCCCAGTTTGGAGAAGATTGTTTCTCACAGGCAAAGGGCATACAGTTAATAACAAATTATTGAGAGAAGGGCATGGCCATGTCAAAAATAAACCTCACACTCAGAGACCAATAACTTCAGTCACTCCGAACAATGTCAGAATTCAGGAACCAATTTTAGACAATCATCGGATAACCATTCATGAACTCTTACAGGAGACTGGAATTAGTGTAGAGAGTGTTGAAGAACTTGTGCACATCGAGCTGAAATTCAATAAAGTGAGGTGGCAGGAAATTCCAAGACAAAGATGAGATCACTGCAGCTGTGCACTGTTGGACTGACAAACAACTAAAAATCTTCTTTGAATTAAGAAGCTTCCAGAACATTGGAACAAGTGAATTGCAATTAATAGGGATTGCATTGATAAGTAGTACGTATGATTTTCCTACTTATTGTGAATAATTTTTTAAAATCAAATTCTTGTTTATATTTGAAAGTCCCTTGTATTATTGATATTATAAATATGCATCGATGCTCATTACAAGAGTTAATTGACTGAATGAAAGTCTGATTCTATCATGCTTTCAGCATTTTGCACTTCTAGGTATAATTATTTGTTTCCTTGTGTTTGTGCATTAGATTCATAACTTTCAAACGATTTATTGGATCAATTTCACTTTCAGTAAATAATCTTCATACATACAGACATAACAAGAATAAAGATGAACTATATCTAACTAGCTCTTAGAACAAAAATGACAGTAAAAAATCACCTGAACAACATACAACTGTTTTGGAAGGCAATAATAGAACTCTGTGGGTTTCCAAATTAGCATATTTACAAAAACAAATCGATTTTGTGGCTGAGTGGTTAGTGTACTTGGCTGCTGATCAAAGGGAACTCAGTTCAAGCCCCAGGTAAGGCATGGGTGTTTGCGTTGTCTTTCTGCTGAGGTCCAACCATCCTCACAGACCTACTATGGTGTATTAAACTGACAGGCTCCTGTCAGACCTCTGTGACAAGCAGCTGCTTGAGGGGGTATTTATTAATATTTTATTTTATTGTTTTATGGCTCACTAGTATTACTAGATTTCTCAAATGCAAAAATGATAAACATATATACATAATTCTTAAACAGCAATGGGCTATGGAGGTTCAATCAGACTGTGCAATTTAGTTTTAAAGCACGTCTGTTCTGAGCTATAGCTACTGCATTTGACTTAAGTCAATTTTAACAAGGTCCTGTTTGATATTGCAGACTGTATCCTAGGTCTTCCCCTTTTCCTGCAGCCTTTAGGCACACTGTTCATAACTCTATTCACTAATTTACAATTTTGCATACAGGTAACGTGGCCAAACCAGTGAAGTCTCTCTCTGCACAATATGATTCTCAAAAGAGATTGCAAACTCCTTTGCCTAAATTAATATTTTAAAAGCATAAAACTTAAATAAATTGCTGGCCATTAAAAGTGCAACACCAGGAAAGACAAGAGATACCAAAGCCATATTTAATGAATACATAACTTAAGTTACAAGGATCAAATTATTACAGATACAACTCGGTTAGACTTGTGGAATACAAAGAAATCAGTATCTTGTGTAGCCACCATGAGCAACAATAACCGCTGCTACACAGTCTGGCATTGAAAAGATGAGACGTTGGATGTGTGTTTGGGGAATGTCAGTCCATGCAGTTTCGATATGTAGCCAAAGTTCATCTGTTGTAGCAGCTGCTGGTGTCTGGTGTGCTAGTCATCATGAGATCATGGACCAGACATGTTCAATTGGGGACAGATCCAGTGAACCTATGGATCTGGTGATACCTACCTGGATAGCCACCATGTGACAATTCTGCCTTGGTGCAGGCCAAGGCAGAAGTGTCAGATGGTGGCTATCCAGGAATTGTTGGTCGATGCATGCCACATGTGGTCGGACATTGCCCTGTTGGTAAATGGCATCAGAGAGCCCCTCAAGATAAGATATGACCACAGGCTCTAACACCTCAGTGATGTAACACTGGCTGTTCAAAGTACCAGTAATACATACAAGGCACATGCATGAGTGGAGTCCAATGGCACCCCATACCATAACACCAGGAGCCAGACCTGTATGGTGCTGCATCATGGATGTCTCACTGAACCTATCACCACAGTACCACCAGATACAGATTCATCCATCATGGTGCTGCTTACTAAAGTGGGATTCATCTGAAAAGATTATGTGATGCCATTTGCACATCCATGCGCAACGTTCATTGCAGTCTCATAAGCCTGTGTTGTAGAGTCAATGGTAGCCAAAGCAATGGCTGCCTAGTAAAAATTCCCTGATGCTGCAGATGACATTGAACTGTACGTGCAGACACTGGTTGAGGTGCAAAACACCCTAACTGTTGAGCTAAAGTGTTTGATGTGGCTGTACAATCATTCATAGCCATTTGCACGAGATGTCTATCCTCTCATTCATTTCTGTAACAGGGCTATTGAGATCCCTCATGTCGGTGAGTTCATTCCTCCTCTACTCACTGATGCCATATTCTCATCACTGTGGAGCATTCCACCTAACACAAGCACTGATGTCTCGGTACAATAATATGCCTTCCTGTAATCCCACAATTCTCCCTCGATCAAAGTTGGAAACCTTGTCGTATGGATGCTGTGTTCTTCGACGGGGACATACTTGATCCTTTAGTGCCCAGGAACTGCAA
This sequence comes from Ryuthela nishihirai, assembly GCA_038380435.1. NCBI lineage: Eukaryota > Metazoa > Arthropoda > Arachnida > Araneae > Heptathelidae > Ryuthela > Ryuthela nishihirai. The sequence goes on from JAWZYU010000021.1 coordinate 50,555,356, forward strand.
GCAAACACAATTCCAGTGCTTTACACTGGCTCTTTGTAATCTCCTCTTATACCACTTCCAGGGGCATTACTGTCACACATGATGTGCATAAGTGCTGTGCTTGGATCATTTACATGTTCTCCCATGGGCTATCCATCTTGCATATTTTGGGACAATCTGGTGAGTTCTTCCTGGTGTTGCACTTTTAATGGCCAGCAGTGTATTATATTTAATATCATGAAGTACATTAAATTTTAACTTTGCTGGACATATCTAAACATTTAATATATTCATTTAATGTATTCAAAGTATTTAAATTATCAATTCCCTGAGATAATGTGGTAATGCACAGAACTGGCTAGGCAAAGCATTTAAAGGTCTGACTTGTTTAATAGAGTTCAGCTTTGCATTAACAATTTTTTTTTATTTTCTTCTTTAATTAATAATTACATTAACAATATTAAAAACCTCATATTGTTAATCCAATTTCTGCATACTATCCATAGGTAAACCATTTATCATCCATACAAATACAACAGTAAATATTTATAATACATTTTAGACAACAACTAAAAAGTTTTTTCAAACATTATTTTCCAATTATAAATTATTACTAAAAAATATCAGCATAAAGATCTGCCAATATGTTAAGTAATATATACTCAGGTAAACTGTTTACCTCTGCTACAATACATAAGCAGGTACCTATACCCAGTGGGTCAGATGACTTCTAGAGTTGATATTAGATTATCCTAATCAAAGTTCAACACTAGGTTATACTTCAATGTGGAGTTTAACAACAGTTCCTGTAGCACAGTTGTTTTAAAGTTGTAGTATAAGAAGGAATGTCCTTGTTGGTAGCCATTGTAAAGCAATGGTAATTGTAACGATAATGTATGTTTGTACAGCAATAGCTAGATGTATGCCAAAAGAGAACAGCAGGTTTTTCCCATTATTTGTGTAGCCTATTTGCACAATGGATGCATGATATGTACATGAACCCTTGAAATTAGTCTTAGCATTAATGATTCTAAACTGAATAATGTGTCTCATATGCTGGCATGCTAGTGCTCGAAGGAACCTAATGAAACTCCATTAGTTGTCTGGGCTCCTATTAAGTTGTTGGCTTTATCTTCTAGTAGATGGGGAACAGGTCTTTACCCAACACCTACAATTATTATACTGTTTAATACAAGATATATTTCTCTCAATGAGCCTAGATAGATTCTTTTATTTAAAAAAAACCTGCTAACTACTTTCTTTCCATGGCTACCTTGAACTCTTCATCATCATCATCATCATCCTCAAGCAGCCATGGGCTATGGAGGTCCAACCAGACCGTGCAGTTTAATTCTCCAAGCATATCTGTCCTGAGCTACATCTGCTGCATCTGGCCACTACACACCAATTTTAACAAGGTTCTGTTTGACATTGTCTGCCCACTACATCCTAGGTCTCCCCCTCTTTCTGAGGCCTTTAGGCACACTGTTCATAACCCTATTCCCCAATCTATAATTATCCATACGGGCAACATGCCAAACCAGCGGAGTCTCTCTCTGCACAATATGCTGCTTAAAGGAGGTTGCAAACTCCTTTGCCTAACCTCATCATTAGTTACAAAGTTAAACCACCTAGTGCCCAAGATACTGTGTAAGCATCTAGTTTCCTGTTATCTTGTTTACAAAGTGTCCAAGTTTCACTACCATAAATAACCCTAGAAAGAACTAAACTATTATAGTCTAATTTTAGTCTTTAGGTGTATTCGCCAATTTCTCCACACTTTCCATAGATTCTTAAAAGTCCCGGCAGCAATCCCTATTCGTCTGTTAATCTCATGCTGCACATCACTATTATCTGTTACATAGCTCCCAAGATAATTAAACTGTGACACCTGCTCAAGACTGCAACCATTCAGATTAACTGAATCACAGCCTGCCTGACCATTTTTCATCACTTTAGTTTTCTCTCTGTTTATAACCAAACCTACTCTAGTACCAGTTTCATCAACAGCTCGAATGAAAGAGTTCATCTCATCAACATCATTTGCCAAAAGGGCTAAATCATCAGCATAATCTAAATCAGAAATTTTCGTATCTCCAGTCCATTTCAGGCCAAAATCTTTCCTTTGAAGTGAATTTTGCATTACATAATCAATAACCAAGCTAAAGAGAAAAGGAGACAAAATGCACCCTTGTCGAACACCAGAAGTAATGCTAAACCAATTGCTACAAGCCTTACCAACTCTCACACACGACTCAGTGTTATTATAAAGAGCTTTCATTATGTTTCATTATGTTTTTCAAAAACTAACTTGACTGGTATACCATATGATCTCACAATCAACCACAAATTATGACGATAAACAGAGTCAAAAGCCTTTTTGAAATCAACAAAGCTAGCAACGAAAGGTTTCTGAAACTCTAAACATTTCTCAAAAATCTGCTTAAGTGAAAATATCTGATCCACACATCCCCTACAACTTCTGAATCCACATTGCTCATCACGCAATTGACTGTCAACCAGATTCTTAATTCTATTAAGCACAATCATGGAAAGAACTTTACCAGGAACAGAGAGTAGGCTAATACCCCTATAGTTATCACAAGAACTGCGATCACCTTTTTTGAAAATAGGGATAACAATAGCTCTGGTAAAATCCTTAGGAACCATGCCTTTATCATAAAAGATATTCAGAATTTCAGTCATCCAAGTGGTAACCGAAACATTTACAGCTCTAAGCATTTCCGTAGTAATTTCATCTATTCCTGGGGATTTATAAAGTTTAAGTTTAGAAATAGCCAAAATAACTTCAGATTGTGTTATAGGGTCATCATTAAAGCTAGTAATGCATCTATCATCATTACAAACAATGGGAGTAGAACTAGCCACATTGTTTAGAACATCACTGAAATGAGGATTCTGTCATGGCTAGGTGGGCTGAGAACAGCCCACCTAGCCATGACAGAATCCTCACCTTCTATAACCTTACCTTGTTTATCCTTCAATCCCTGTATACCTGTCCGTTTTCTACCACACAAAACATTATCTGGTACAGCTCTCTGCTGTTGTGCTGTTTAACTGCTTCCTCGGCTTTGTCAGCCAAACCATCAAGCCAAAGATTCTTATCAGCAGCTAACTGATCTTTTACACGTTTATTAAGTTCTCTGTAATGCTTTCTATTAGGACTAGTAGGGTATTGATTAAGGACATTCCTGCAGTTCTTTCTTTCCGAAATAAGCTCATGTGCCTTATCACTCAGATAATTCTGCCTTCTCTGCTCCTTTTTTCCTAAAAGAGTACTGTTAGTGTCCAAAAAAGCCTGTTTAAAATGATCCCATTCTTCCTCAACTTCAGTAGTAAGCATACCATGACTGTCATAATGACTAAGTAACCTATCATGGTAAGCTTTGGCTATAACTGGGTCTTAGGAGCTTCAGTATTAAAAGCAAATTTTTTAACCCTAGCACAATACTTTTTAAGTTTAAGTTGCAAGACACTTTTAACAAGATAATGGTCAGATCCAATTTCAGCTCCCCTATATGACCTCGTATTTCTAACAGAACTAGCCCATTTGCCATTAATTAATATGTAATCAATCATATTCTTATGCAGCCCATCAGGTGAAACCCATGTGTACTTATGTATGTCGCGGTGTTTGTAATAAGTGTTAGTTATTCTGAATCCATTGAGTTTACTTACCTGTAGGAGACATTGCCCATTGCAGCTACCAATACCAAAAGGGCCTATTACTCCTCCCCAAAGGTCAGCTCTGGACCAACTTTGGCATTGAGGTCACCTAGAACAAGGGTACTATCTCCTTTCTTAACAGAATTCAAAATATCCTAAAGTTGTCCTTAAAACCTATCCTTCTCATCCTCATCGGCATCCTCAGTGGGGGCATAACAGCAGATAACATTCAAGTCTTTAACGCTTGTCTGAAATTTTGCTGTAAGAAACCTTTCATTAATGCACTCATATCCTAGAAGAGCATCACTAGCATGTCTGTTGAGATGCAGACCCACGCCTTGGTGATGCTTTCCATCTTCCCTCCCTGTAAAGAGAAATTTAAAGCTATTTTTAAATATCTCACCTTTACCTGGCCATCTGGTCTCTTGCAAGGCTAGAAAGGCTAGAGTGCCTCTAGCCTTGAACTCCTAACAGAGATTATTCTTGTGATATCTACACAGAGAGATTCCAGTGACATAACTTGGACAATCTGAGATTGCAAGAGATAAAATTGATAAGTAAAGGTTAGATACTTAAAAATAACTTTAAATTTCTCATTCCAGGATGTGATGATAGAAACACTACAAGGTGTAGCTTTGTTTCTCTGAAGAAATGCCAGTGATGTTCTTTTAGGATATGGATGCATTAAATGAAAGATTTATTACTGCTAAAGTAAAAACAGAGATTATAAATAAAGATCTGATTCATTTCATGTTCAATAAAAACATACACTCAAATGAAAACATCAAACTCAAATTTAGAGGAAAAATTATCTTGAGCCGAGTGAGATACAAAGCAGAGAAGTCACTACATAAAATATTAATATGCTTACCCTCAATTCCTTTTGCTTTTCCAGGTCATGATTTGCTTGAGCAATTTGTATTTTGAAGTTATCTAAAACATAAAGAATTAAATCAATAAAAAACAAAATCTGATAAGAATATATTACAAAAAATCAATCACAAATAAAATAGACTAAAAGATGAAACATCAACATTACAACCTACTAGGCTGGATCTAGAAAAAAATTAGGAGAGGGGGGGGAAGAGACTGGATTTCCACTGCTTTATCACATTTCCCCCCCTCCATCTTAGAAATCTTAAAAAATTTCTTAAAAAATGCATGAAATATACATAAACCTAATTTTTTTTTACTCTCTTCTTCCATATGCATATTATGAACTGTTTCCTGAAAAGAAAACAATGGGATTCCAGAGTTCCTCAATTATTTACTCGTAATTCACAGAAATTTAATTATTATTCCTATTTCACTGAAGTAACAAATTGAAATATATAAACATATATTAGAAATGCTAAATATACTAACACTATTCAAATACCCATGTACTCAACATACATAATAGAATTTCTAATGTAAGGATTTCTTTTTTCAAAGATATTTATTTATTTTGTTCTAATTTATATTGCTGAACTTTCAAGAAATGTAATATATAATTACTTACCTTGGGCAATTTTCATTTCCTGAATTTTGCAGCCACTTACTTCCACCTTATTTTGCTCTTCTTTTATCCTAAACATCATATGAAATTGACAAAATGTAGAAATTCACAGCTCAGTAATTAAATTAGTGATATATGTAATTCTCTATGTCACTGTTTACTTTTATAAGCACTTGCATTAAACTTAAGTATTGCCTAGGTTACAAAGTAGTAACCTAGTAACCTTGCTACCTAGTATCAAGAGTTATAAATAACAAGTTTTAATACCCAGCATGAATATCCAGGATGCCTTGGGAAGTGATAGTTGATAGTCATAAGTTCATAACGTAGAAAGGATGATAGGTTGGGTTGTTTTACCTCTGAGTGGCACTTTTTCTTTGCACACAATGGGCTAAATGGCCAGGTCATAAGAATCCACAGGACTAGAGAAGGTTGGGGGAGGGGATCCACAGGACAGACGTTAAAATACAGATAGTTGCCTCCCATCAAAGCCATCCAGTGTTCTTTAATGTGTACAGGGCATGGCTCTCTGGCACATGGAGCCATGGCTTAATATCCCATCTAATGGATGGTGGCCTTTCCAAGCCCATCAATGTCCCCCACTGACCGAAGGGAAGGCAGGGAGTTTCGTGGAGATAAATCTGAATGCTGGCCTAGGTGGGACTCGAACTTGAAAACTTCAGAATACAGGTCTGGCATGCTACTGACTGAGTCATCCCCTCCCTAAATGGGTAGTAAGTAGGGTGTTCATCAACACAGAGAAACTAAAGTGGAGATGGTTGTAAGCTGTTCACAATGCTGGAGCTCTTTACTCAGTACAAGTTTTACTGTTGCTGCTGATGCACTGATGTTTTGTAACTGCAGTGGAGTTAGTAATAATGTGATAATATTTATTACTATAAATTATAACACATTTACAACATACTATGTGGCACAAAGCAGAAAAAGGTTGGCCACCTTTGCATTAAGGGCTTAAAAGATATATCATAAAATTATGGAAACAATAATGATATTATTATAAAAGAATTCAGATTTAGTACTAAAACATTTTATTTTATTTAGTAATAATAATTTTACTTCTCTCTTTCTTCTTTTAATTCTTCCTCCAGTTTAGACAAATGTGACTTAAAGTAAGCTATTTCTTCCTCAAAATGTAGCTTACTATCTTTTAGCTGTTTTTCCACTTTTTCTTTTTCAATCTGCAGATTTTTAAGAAGCTGGCTTGTAGAGATAAGATTTGCTTCTTGTTCATCTTTTTCACTCTAAAAAAAATGAAATGTTTTCACTGAGAAAATTAGAAAAATAATTACATTTACAAATTTGTAACAATGACAACAATAAGAATAACAAATAATTCCAAATATCATTTAAATTTTTGTCATCTATAAGCAGTTGCAGGCCACAGGTTGTTCACCACTGCTCCATGCTAGAAATAATTTCATTTCTGTGATGAATTTATTTAAAGTTTTGTGAGCAGATATCCTATCCTTTGCCAACATGGGGTGGTTTGATGGGGTGGTTTGACTTATAGGGATGGAGACATAACAATACATCAGAAACTTTTCTGCAGGCTGTAGCTAATTTAAAATTAAAATAAATAAAACATAACATAATCATACACATACTACCAGAACTAAATCTCTAAAAATCCTTCATTAATTTACTTCATGTAATATACCCTTTTCTATCAATAGAATTAAAAGGGTTTAGGAAATCCACAGAGCTAGGAGTTAGAGTTACAGGTTTTCAAAATTTCAACACTTCTTATTTGTTTAATATATTAAATTTAAAATAATGAGCTATACTTGACCAATTAAAAAGTGTTTTCAGCTAAAAAAAACTTATCCTTTAATATGGAACCAGATAATCTTCCAACTAGAGTTGGGTTGTTTTACCTCTGAGAGGGACTTTTTTGCAAACAATGGGTCGTTTTCTTAGAAAATGATGAGAAAGTTAACTTTTTCCTTAGTGTTGATAAGGAAATTAGAATATTGAACACCAAGCCATTGGAATAGGCTTGGTGTTCAATATAAAGAAATTTAAAGGATTAAATTAGGAAATTAAAGGAGTCTGATCATATTAATGATGTTTGTCAGCCAAATGGTGTAGAAATAGTGAGTTTCAATCAATCTGTTCTAAAATTTTCTGGAATAAATCTAAGTTCAATCATTCATGATTTCAGAATCAGCTGATCTTAAACCCAGGACCATCAGTTTTGAAAAACAATATCCTAATTACCAGACCAAAGATCTAATTCTTCTGATTAAGATGTTAAGTAGTAAACTCAGTTTGCAGTGGAGGACTACTATAATACTTGGGAGGTATCAATTAATATGGCACTGTCAAATTGTGAATTCACTAATATTTCTACCAAGATTGTGTCAATGTGTAAACTGCATAATGTTACACTGAGTAAGAAATGGTCTTACCTGCAAAGCTTTTACAGTAGCTTTCAATTGTTTAATTTCACATGACTGGTTGAGTTTCTCTTCTTTCACACATAATAATTCCAACTGCAATTTATCTGAAAAAATATTATGTCATAAAGAAATCACTTCTTGACAGATATAATTACTGTCACAAATAAGTATATTTTTAGATTATGCTTTCAAAAAATAAACACACTTTATTCTCTGACATAGATAATACTTTCATATTAAAGTAATTAATTAAATGTCTTGTTTTTTATTTCCTGCTCTTCTGCAATTATTATTATTATAAAAAGAAAATTAAAATAAAGAAATCCATCAGTATATAAATTTTTTTATTTAAAATTTAAAGCAATTTTAAAAAGGTTTCATATTTAATGTTCAGAGTTCAAATGCCTGCAATGGCCTCTGATCATGCTATTGCCAGTTGACAGAATGTACCTTGTGCATCTGTGCACTTGGAACTTATAACCTACATAAACTGAAAACAATGCAATTGATTCATTCTTAATAGAAAATCACAGTGAATAAAGTTCAGGATGTATTAATTGTAATCAAAAATAAAAGTCAGTAACTAATTAAGCAATTTAAAGATCAGATCAAGACCCTCTGAAGTAAACAGTTCCTTATCAGGATGGAAAAATATAAGTAACGATCATAGAAAACCAACTCTAAACAATCACAAAAAAAGCCCTACTCTCAAAAGGAAAGAACGTCTCCTATGAAAGATACTAATGGCTTTCACCACAAGAAAGTGAGATCAGGCATTAGGTGCTAATAAAATCAATAAAAACTTAAATGAATTAAAAAGCAAAAAAATAATCAAGTTTGACATAGAGAAGATAAAATAGACTGCCCAAACTGCCCTAACTCAAGAGCAACTTCCAACACTATAGCTTGACCCACGTCAAGCTTTAAATGTGCTTATACATCATTTAAGCATAAAATCAAAAATCATCATTTAAGCCAAAATCTGAAATTTGAGTACAGGATGCTCCTATGCTTATGTTTTACTAATATTCCCTACTAGAATCAATTCACAGCTTGAATTTTTAATTTCTGTAACTACTGAAAGAATTCACGAAAACTAAAAAAAACTTTTAGAAAAAATATGGGCAGTGTATTTTTACACTGTACATTTCAGAGATATTTATCAATATACATTCAAATGACTACTTGTCAATATACATTCAATATTACTTTTATAACTAGTATTTATATATTACTGAGTTTCACACAATACATGAAAATATCGTTGAATACACAGAAATTATCAAGTTTCTGAGTTACAGTCAAAAATCCTCTTTAATAATAATAGTGAACTCTACTATCAATTATGTATTGTGTTTGTATTCAGCATTTAGCATTTGGATAAGCAAATTAAAATCACTAACTACAAACTTCTAAAATATTCAGTTCTACCTTTTTCCTGTATAAGGTTTTCACACTTCAATTTTTCTTGATCCAGTTCTTTATGAAGTTGTCTTAGCTCAGTGTTTCTTGTCTCAACAGTTTCATGCAATGATTCCAGCTGTAATTAATTATAGATTAGTATTAATAATGTTATTAATAATCTACATTAAATATCTATATTTATTTGTTCTGTATTGCAATTAAGCAGTTTATTAAGTCTTATAATTTCAGTCAGATTTTATCAGTTTCGAAATGTATATTTTTATAATATTCAACAGTTTTCATTGCCATATTGACTTTTTTAATAGGAATATAGGGTTTTTTCATCTTAGTATTTTTAAATTTTTGCTCAAGATTTTTGTTAATTAAACTTGACTGGAATCCTCACTTCAAAAGTGTGTAAATAAAATAGTTCTTATAACTCTAGTATATGAGAGTAAAAGGCTTACTAAATGGGAAAATTGCATTATGGAATTGGTCATGCTGCATGGGCATTTTCAGAGAATAGATGTTTAATCTGTCTATTTGATATGCCAGTTTATATAAAAGCACATGCATGTTTAATTTATGTAGAGGTACATGAAATCGACATGCTAAACCTTTTGCTGCACCTGGTCACTGCAAGCTAATTCTAATTGTTCTGTTTGGCATTGTGTGCCCAACACATCCTAGGTCTTCCCCTTTTCCTGAGGCCTTTAGGAACACTATTCATAATTCTCTTCATTAATCTATAATGTTGCATGTAGGCAACATCATAGCCAAACCAACATAGTCTCTCTCTGAACAATATACTGTTCAAAAGTGGTTGCTGACTCTTTCACTAATCTCCTCATTACTTACAAACCAAACCACCTAATGCATTGGCATCTAGAATCAAAAGATCAAGTTCTATGTTATCTTGCTTGCAAAGGGTTCAAGTTTCACTATCACTGCAAACTTTAGAAAGGACAAAACTATCATATAGTCAAATTTAGTCCTTAAGTGAATCCTTAGGTGTATACACCTATTTTTCCACAATCCACAGAACACCTATTTTTCCACAATCCACAGATTCTTAAGAGCCCCAGCAGCAATCCCATTCTTCTGTTTATATCATTTGCACATCATCAGTATCTGTACAAAACTCCTGAGGTAATTAAACTGGGAAACATACTCAAGAGGGAGATATTTGAAATAACAGAAGCCCCACCTGTCTGACAAATTTTCATCACTTTGAAGGATAACCATGGTTACTGATGGTTATTTCTCTGTTTACTGCCATATCTACTTTATTATGTCTCATCAATTGCCCTAATAAAAAGGTTCATCTTGTCAACATCACTTGTCAAAAGGGCCAAATCATCAGCATAATCTAAATCAGAAATTTTCAAATCTCTAGACCATTTAAGGCCAAAATGATGTTCTTGAAGTTAATTTCATATAGCATGATCATAACAAACTAAAGAAAAATGGAGAAAAAATGCACCCTTGTCAAACTCCAGGAGTAATGCAAAATTAATCACCATAAGATTTAGGAACTATAATGCAAATGTTATAAAAGAGAGCCATCATTATAACTTACCAGATATGCCATATGATCTTATGATCAGCAAAAATTTATGGTGATCATCATCACAAAATTGCCATGAACCAAATTCATAATTATGTTAAGCACAATAAAGCAAAGAACTTTACCTGGAACAGAGAGTAGACTGGTGCCCTTATAATTATCACAAGAAATGTTATTGCCTCTTTTAAAAACAGGAATAATAATAATTCTAGTAAAATCCTTAGGAAACTTTTAACACAAAAAATAATCAAAATTTCAGTCAACCATGTGACAATAGAAACATTCCGAACTTTAAACATTTCAGTACTAATTTCATTTATCCCTGTGGTTTTGTGTAGTTTTAATTTGAGACAGACAAAGTAACTTCGCATCATGATATGAGGCCAACAATAAAACCTGTAATTTATCTGTCCTTTTTACAAACAATGGGAGTAGAGTTAGAACATCTCTGAAATGCTCAGACCACCTTCCCAAAACAGAATTATCACCTTCAATAACCATTTTATCCTTCAGTTGGCTATCATTTGAATAAGCCTGTTCTATAGGCTAACATCCATTGCAATAATATAGCAATACTACTTTCTTGAGCTATTTTAAGTGAAACTTGTTAATGTACATTTTATAGTTCATCATTACAGCTAACCATCAAACATAGAAAGTTTGGAGAAACATTCTGAATTGTCATTAATGATGTGAACATCAAACATTCTTGGTGTATATAAAATATAAAAATACAAAAAATCTATGAAACAGGAACTTATTTCTTACTTTAGAAACTTATTATTACCACAAAGAATAATCAAATTACAAAACACGTGAATTCTAAATAAATGAAAAAAAATGAGGTTTTTACTCTACTAATTAGATAAATGTTTCCCTATTGCTATTTTGCTCAAAACATTTAATTTTTCTGTATAAAGAAAACAACTTCAATCAAAATAAAATGCATGAAGTCATTCATATTATCAAATTTTACATACCTGCCTGCCAGCATCAGATAACTGTGAATTAAATGAAGCTTTCATGTGTTTTATTTCATGTTCTCCTGCAATTACTGTTATAAAAAAATGCAAGATATAAGATAGAAATTGTTATTTCCAATTAAACTGAAGTGATTTTAACACAGAAAAATAAAATATTCGATAATTAATTACAGCTTATTTTTAACTTTTAACATTTTTCCTGCTTCCCATATATTCAATGGTCAAAAATATATTTGAAGGTCAAAACTGCATTTCATGTTTATAGAAAGGTCATTCAAGGTTAACTAAACTGATTAAAAGAATTAACACTCAACAATTTTGCTTTTCAATTATTGCTTCAAGTATTTGCTAATGAATTCAATCCTATACTGCCATCTGTAAGATTTCATTAAAAGCATATGATAGGGTCAATAGGACCTATCTGAAGAGTTGCCTATGATCTACTTGACCCTAGTCACACAAAATCGTCATTAGCTTTCAGACATGCATCTTACTGAGATATGCAAATACTAGGTACTTTTCAGTACAGTTCCCAAATTGTTAGCCAAAGCAACCACACATTACCTGCTGCACTTCAGCATCTGAATGGAATCAGTAGGTCTTGGGTGCCTTCTGCAGAGATCCAGAGGTATAGAAATCACACATGGAAAGATCTGAGACAGAATTATGATCATTGAGAATGATCAGTATCTATCATATTTCATGTAACCTTGATTACGTTTTATACATGTAGAAATGTACTGTCATGAAGATGGATGATCTGTGTGATTTTCTGGACACTTATTCTTAATGACTGAATGCAGTTTTTACTGCTATTTTAGCTATACAACACTATCCAAATATAGCCTGCATCTTATGATGAATCTTCCAGTTTACAGCCCTCTGCACCCAAAAAACTGTATCATGCACACTAATTCTATTTGAACTGATTTGAAATGTATCCTAATTAAAGAAAAGTCACAGAAGTTTATGATCAGCTCTTCAGTTCATCATCTGACTTACTACTCTACACTGCTAATGGTTCATGTCATGGGATGATATTTGCAAATGATGTCTCAAATGAATTTTTATTGACCTACCTGATAATCTATAAATTGTAACATAAGATTTATGATATTATTCATAGAAAAGCCTTTTTAATGCATTGAAGGAATCTGGCTAACCACAAAAATTAACAAATATGATAAATATATGCAGTAAAGTAGAGGTTACAATTTATTTAATCAATGTTACACTAGGTAATAAGTAATAAGATTATTATTAATAAGTAATAATCAATGTCACACTTATAATAAGTAATAAAAAAAATAAATACCTCCTCAAGCAGCTGCTTGCCACAGAGGTCTGGTAAGGAGCCTGTCAGTTTAATACGCCATAATAGAGGGATCTGTGAGGATGGTGGATCCTCAGCAGATTTTTTGCCAACTGCACGAGATGTTCCCAGGTGGTCACCCTCACCCTCCCAGGTACTGAACACACCCAAAGCTGCTTAACTTCAGTGATCGAATGAGAATTGGTGTTTTCAGCTTGGTATTGCCAATAGTACTGGCTACAAAATGCCATAACTGCAGCAAATGTGCTTAGTACATTCATTGTTACATAATAAAATGGGAATTAAATATAACATTAAATTAAGCAAGAAGTAAATGTCACCTCATGGTCCAATAACTATAACAATTTGAAATTAGCATCAATCAAGTACTAGCAATGATGTTTAATGTTCTTTATAACTTCCTAAGAACTTGCTCTTATTTCCAGTGATGTACTTTTCATTCTTGTGAGCATTACAACAAATAATACATTTATAAAGGATCTCATCCTCAGTTTATTTCACAAATAACTAATCAAATAAAATTAAGTAACAAAGCTTACACATGTTGTTCATTGTAGTTAGCTTTTCTACATGATCCAATTGCAGCTCCTGAAAATTTCTTGCAAGATCCTACAAATAATATAAAAATAAATAATTTATGTAGTTTCTATTCCTTGTTACACAGCTTTCAGTTATGCTGGAATATTTTTAATGTAAAGAATGATAATATAAGCATGTAACCTTACTTCATATGATTTCATTCTATCATCATTCATATCTTCAATCATTTCTTTAGTTCTATCACCTGAAAAATAGTTAAACTGCTTCAACTTTTAACACAAGTTTACTTTAGTAAATATTAATCCTCAATAAAAGGTATATTTAAATAATTTTTTTATATATTTGAAGCTATGGAAAGTAAACAAAATAATTCAAAACAATAAAATATATATTACATACAATAAATTATACAAATGAAAGATTGCAAAATATGTATAAAATATTAATTTAGATAACAAATTATTATTTGCCCAGTCCATAAAGGATTATGGTTGCCAACTATCTTTAAAAGAAAAAACACTATCACACCATTACAAAAAGGTCTTAACAAATACTTTTGTGGAAAAAATAATTCACTGATGAGTGGGATTCGAACCCATGCCTTCCAGTTACATACCAGGTGCTTAAAACATTATTCATGACAAACTTCAGGAAATTAGTACAATGAAATTAAGTTTTGACATGACAACTAGCAATAAAAAAACTGCAAATGAAACCCACATTTTTTGCATTTGGTTACATTTTTATATTCAACTCATTTTTTTACGAAAAAAAAATTAGTATTGTGTACGATCATAATTTCTCCTTTTCTACCAAAAATATATATATAATATTTACTTACATACATAGTTTTCAGGAAGCTGGGCTACAGAGGTACAACCACACTGCAATTTCAGTTATCCAAACTTGTCTGCCATGAGCTACAGCTGCTGCATTTGACCACTGTAAATCAATTCTAACAAGGTCCTGTTTGACATTGCCCAATATCTGTGGTCTCCCTCCTTATCTCCCTCCTTATCTGTGGCATTTAGGTCTCCCTCCTTATCTGTGGCATTTAGGAACACTGTCCATAACCATATTCACTAATCTGTAGTTATGATATGGATAACATGACCAAACCAACGTTTTTACATATGTCAGTTAATTCAGCAATGCTAAGTGATGGTAAATCAGTAAATCGTACAATAAATGTAGAAAAAAACATGTTAGCAACTTAAAGAGTTGATACTTGATATTTTCTTCAATAATTAGAAAAAAAAACTAAGCATTTATGATGCTCCAAGGAAACACTAAAAACAGAAGCAAACAATCATGAAAACAAATTAGACTATAAAGTACTATAAAACATCAACCATCTAACATTTAAGGAGTAAATTAGGACATTCCTCTGTTTCTCCCTAAGATTACAAATAATCCAAATTAAAAAAAATATATTAGCTTTATTTATTCAATTAAAGAGTTAGCTAAAAAAATTTAGTTTTTGCTGAAGTGGGAACCAAACTTATAATCTCCTAATGGTATGGCTGGTGCTCTTCCTCTAATGAGCTATCCAAGCCTAGTTCAACTCTAGCTAACTTTCTAACTCTATAAACTTTTATCCCACAACTGGTAGGTTCCTATAACATAATCTTTTGAGTGAGAATAGAACTGCCTAACTGACCAAAGAAAGATTACTTTTATTATTGAATTACTCACTGATAATACTGTTTCTGCATGTTTGACATAAAAATATCTTTCTGTGGACACCTAGGCAGTCCCATTCTTACTCAACAGATGGCACCATGGGTACCTTACCAATCATGGGATCAAAAATTTATAATCACCCATTATCTAGAATTGAAATAGGCAGTAGGAAGAGTACCTAGCATATTATCAGAAAATCGTGAGGTTCAGTTCCCACTCCAGCTGAAACTCGGTTTTCTTTAGTTCACTCTTCATTATTTGGCCAAAAGATCTTTCCTGGGTTATATTATTATTAAATTTCTTCATCAAGCAGCACCAACAACAAATGTGGCAAGTGATACTTTGTCACAATCATTGTGAATTTGTAAAACCTGTGAATTAACGCGTGAATTTGAATTAATCTACCATTCAGTTTCTGAACTTATCCATCATGATATGATTTCTTCTAAAGTAACTCAAATACCATAATGCTGTCTACCATCATCGTCAAGTACCTTCTTTGGCTTGAAGGTTGGCAAACAGCAAACAGTATTCCTTTTAATTTAAAGCCTAGTGAAAAAGCTCTTTATTAGACTTTCCTACCCACTATTTGATGCTGTTCAACCAGGCAAATATATCTTTGTCTTCTTCTAGTATCCTCAATAACTTTACAATAACTCACCCTTTTCTTGTTAGTCTAGGAATTTGATATTTTTGATTTTTTAAGAAGTGGACCAGTATCATAGTTTTCTCTCTTTTACCATTTTCATTTAAAGTCTTCTTACAACCAGCCTGATCAAGGATATTTTTGTTGAAGATTATCACTCCATTTTCCTACATGACCACATTTAAAAATGTACATAATTTATAGGATCTTTCTTCAAGATTCAAGTTTTACAGCCATTGAGAAAAAGAGATCAGACATAGCATCTGAACACACAAAACCTAAATTTAAGAATTAGCTTAAGAATTGGAAAGTATGATCTTCATTTCTAAATAATAATTGACAATCTCAGAATCTCTCATTATCTTTGGTAATACAGTGATTGGTATACAGTGATGGTAATAAACAATGAAGTCACATCATGCTATATTGCATCTGATGATTTAAAATAATAATTGGCAATTTCAGTTACCTGTAGACATTTAAACATCAATAAATCAATAAATGTTTTTGTGGAGAAAATTTTGCCAACATATGGGATTCGAACCCGCATCTCTCCAGAAACATACCAGAGTATTCTAACCTATTGAGCTAATTCTGGCTGTCTTTTTTCCATTAATAATGACTATCACTCTTCCCATATAGTTTGGGTGCCTCCTTTTAGAGCCATCTATGATCTCGGGTTGCAACTATTTCTTTTTAGTGCTCTCAGTAAGATGGTAATAAATAATGACATTTCTAAAAATGCAAATTTAGTCATTCCTACATACACCGATCAGCCAAAACATTAAAACCACTTACCTAATATGATGTAGGTCCTCCTCTTGCAGCCAAAAGAGCTCACACCCAATGAGGCATAGATTCAATGAGATGTTGGTAGATGTCGCTTGATTTTGATACCATGACTGCAACAGAAGATCCCACGATTCTTGTAAATTACGTGGTTGGGGTGATGTTGCTCGTACCTGTTTCTCCAATTCAAACCACAAATACTCGATAGGATTCATATCCGGTGAATTTGGGGGCCATGGAAATAAATGGACTTTCTCATCATGTTCTAAGAACCATTCCTGAACCTTCTTCACAGTGTGACATGGGGCATTGTCTTGTTGAAAGATGCCATCTCTGCCAGGGAATACAATCGCCATAAAGAGGTGTATTTGGTCAGCCACGATGTTCAAGTAGGTGACAACTGTCAGAGTTTTCTCTACAGGGATAATTGGTCCAAGTGTTTCCCAAGAAAATATTGCCCAGACCATCACACTCCCTCCAGCCACCTGGATCCGTCCCACAGTGTATCCAGGTGAGAAGGCTTCTGTGGGTAAATGTTGCACACAAGCTCGTCCGTCCACCTGGTGTAACAGAAAATGGAATTCATCTGACCATGTGACCCTCTTCCAGTCTTCTATGGTCCAATGACGATGATTATGTGCCCACTGCAAGCATTGATGACAGTGAACGGCTGTGAGAATAGGCACATGAATGGGTCTGCAGTTTGCAGAGACCCATATCCAAGAACTTATGATGAACTGTGCATTTGGACACATTGGGCCCCTTACCACAATTGAAATTATGGGTAATGTCAGTCACAGTAGCCTTCATGTTGCTGTGGACAAGATAAGATAGCTTACGCTGATCTTTGGCATCAATAAGGCATGGCTGGCCCATGCCTTGTCGACGGCTCAAAGTGTCCTGTTTCGGACCATCTTTGATAGGTACTAACTACTGCATAGCGAGAGCAGCTTACCAGCATCACTGTTTTAGAGATGCTCTTACCAAGGCATCTTGCCATAATGATCTGGCCTTTGTTGAAATCAGATAAATCCTTTGCTTTTCCCATGTTGAGACGAAACGAAATACTGCCTGCGAGAGCTATGATCCAGGTATTATATATATATCATTCGTGACCTTGGCATGTGACACTGATTAGCTGCATGCTCGCTTCTTTGCATAACGCAGAGGTGGTTTTAATGTATTGGCTGATTGGTGTATTTTCTATTTTTTTTTTTATTTTTTAGTCTTGTTGAGTATAAGACCCAAGTAAGTAATTTGGTTTACACCATCTACTCTTTTTACCTTCTAATGTTATGTTGTTACCTTGATTAGTTATGTTGTTGTTACATGATAGATTGTTGATACATGATAGTTATGTTGTTACCTTGATGTTATAACTTTGATTATTAATTAGGTCTTAATTTTTATATTCTCATTTATTTTCAGACCCATCTTTTCACTGTGTTCATTTAAAAGGGTAAACAAGTTTTGTAAATCCCTGCTAAAAAAAGGGTGTCATCTGCATATTTTACATTAATAATTTTCCATTAAGAATATTTAATAATTGCTTCTGAGAAGATGTGAAAAATAGAGGTGGCAAAATGCATCCTTGGCAATACCTTTCTTAATCCTAATCCATTCTGAGTACTCTGCATCAATCTTTACAGCCCTTTCCCAATTACAGCAAAAATTTGTATTATCTAAATATCCTGTTATGAATATTCATTTTAGAAAAAATTCCACTAAGTTTATATAAAAAGCAAAAAGTTTTATGATTACTGTAATTTATGATTGATTTTACAATTTTTTTTTATTACTATGCTAAATATTTTATACTCTGTTATCAAAAAACAGACTGAAACTTGTTAAATCACAATTTTTAATTTTCTTCAGCAGTAATATAGACACTAGCAATGTTTTTAGAAATTACACTTTAGTTCAAATTGTTTATTAACTAATTAAAGCATTCAAATCATTAGCAGAATGGATCATGACTATCTATTTAAGTGCCATTAATATTTGGCTTAATATCAGGTCCAGCACTTTCATACCATCATAAATAAAGACCTCTGTGTTCACAGAGAAGCACCTTTTATTCATCAAAATAATCACCAGCACATGCAACAACCTTACACCAGTGTTGCTCAAGATCAATATTATTCTTCCGATAGAGAGCAGAGGCTCACCCTTCAGCCATGAGAGGAAGGAATTGTGTTCCTGACTACTATTCCAGCATGCATGTCCTTGTTTAAGCATTTGTATACAGTATGAGAAAACAACACAAGCTAAACGCTTGCAGGTTACCCTGTCCTTTTACAAAAATAAAAAAAAATTGAGTATTCTTAAAGGTGAAAATGTCCTACAGCTCCATCTCCAAAACATTCTGGCTACAGAACCACCTCTGCCCTGCCACATATGATTGTTCAGTGCACGGAATAAGTGGTAGTCTTTTGATGAAATATCAGGGGGATATGTTGTGTTATGGGTCACAACAGTGCAATCTTGTGTTATCCTGTAACATCAATGGCCAATGATAATTTGCCGAAGCAAGCTGTAATTCCTACAGTTTAAATTCCATGTCGTAGCATCACTGAGTATGTGAGAGCACTGATTGTTCACCTTGCTGCAACAGTTTATAATGCACAATACCAGCTGCTGTCTAAAACACGGTCCACAGCACCTTGCAGTGATACAGGTTAGTCACTGACACCTTTTTCAGTGGCTCCTCCAGCAATAACCACTGATATGACTATCAGCCATTGCCCTACACACTCTATTTTTCATCAGCTCTCAGGATCCTGTGGCCTAGAGGCCCAGCCTTGAGAGGAGGGAATTGCAGATGCTCAGCAGTTGCACTTTGTTCTGTTCAGTAAGAGCATGAAGAATCTATTTGTCCAACTTTATAACTTTTCCCGACTGGTATAGGTGGTTCCACAGTCCTTGGTGCAGGTATAAAGCTTGACGCCATCTCCTCATATATTTGACAGGGGTCGACTTCAAGCACTGCATTTAGGCCCTCATTGTCCAGATCTTGTGGCTGCTTGGGCCACAGTATTCTCACGCTTAAACTCATAGAGTAAAGAAAACAAATTTTTATCTACAAACTCATGTTTGCATCAACACTTTAGCATTGTTTGAAGAGAACTCAAACTGTCCGAGAGCAAATGATACTTGATCTCTTATCTTATATGATCTGCACCCTAGAGGACCAGTTTCACAGCAGATAGGACTGCATTCTGATTGAACTGCACAAAAAACTGGTAGCGTGTCAGGTTCATAACCTGTAATTATCAGGTTTGGGTTCCAGCTGGACAAGTGTCGAGATTTTTCTCTGCCAAACTCTCTGCCCTGCCTACAGTGAATAGGGGTCACTGTTGGACTTCAAAAGGCCACCATCCGTCGGATGGGACGTTAAGCCATGGTCCCGTGTGTGGGAGAGACGCACCCATGCATGTTAAAGAACACGCTGGATGGCCTTGACGGGAGGCTGACACCCTTTTCCCAACAGCTGTTTAGTGGGTCCCCTCACCCAACCATCCATGAAACTACGAGAGCTTCGAACTTGGACATCTGTCCCAAATAACAGATATTTAAGTAGTGAATATCATGTTTTTAAAATTAAAAAAGCTCAAATTTACCCCTTAAAAATGGTAGACTTTTGGCACAATTCATGTACAGAGTTGCAATAAAAATTAGACCATAATACTACCTAACCATATTGGCAATAAATCATCAGCACGGTTCAAAATTCGAAAGTTCAATAATTAGAGATGTGAATGAACTGACTGATTCGATAATATTAAACTAATGTAGACGATAGGTACTCTCCCAGCTGCTGTGCAGCCTTAATGTCAGTGTTCTTATAGGCATTAACCAGCACACAAGCTCAAAATTCGAAAGTACCAAAATCAGAGATAAGAAGGAACAGAAGATTTCGATAATATATAAGTAACATAGACAATAGGTACTCTGCTTCGCAGCCTTAATGTTAGTGTTCTTATAGGCCTCGACCAGCACACAAAGGTGGCTTTTGGTGCCATCCATAAGATGTAGTATGATACTGTATAGTGGGATGTCGGATGGCGTCATTCAATCATATTCAAGCACAAAACACTGGAACATTTTACATGACCTATTATTCTATTCAATAGTTACTTATAAGATGTCATAGCAGCCCAACTTACAACCTGAAAAAATGGATAAACTGCTCCTGATCAAGCTATATTTGGCAGAATTTATTGAGTATTGATAGCATTTTACAATTTATTGTATTATTAATTGTATTTTACCATAATTGTGAATTTCAATATTTAAAATTTAAAGTAACATGGCAAAAATTATGCCTGTTCTTTTGTATTAACAAACACAGAAAGTAAAAACATTTAATTATCCCCTTCTTAAACATTTAAAGATCTTCAAAATTTTGGCACTTAAATGTTTAATTTAAAAATTAGCAAACAGACTATTTATAGTACTAGGTAATTCAAAAGCCCTATGTTTTTCAGCATGCATGTCCTTTGTGTACAGTGACACTGTACACATTTTGCATCATGTTGTATTTGCTTACCTCTTTTTCAACACCATGTTGTATTTGCATATCTCTGAATGCAGTACTAAAGGAAAATATAAAGTTCACTGTGCCAGTCCATGATTATTACAAGTATTGGAGTCTTGGTTTCCAACATTACAAACATAAGAGTTAAGTATTTTAATTTGTGCAATTTTATATCATTATTGGAAAAAAGGAATAAATGCTACTGAAGTAGGCCAAGAACTATGCAAAGTGGAAGATAAGAGGGAATCTTCATTCGTCCTGCTCAAACTTGGTTCAAGATGTTCAGAGATGGTGACATGAGCCTCAAAAGCAAGCCTCATTCAGGATTGTCAATATTGATAGATCACAACGTTCTATGCCACACTGTTGAAGCTGATCCTTAACAAGCACTTGCAGGTTCTTATCTGAACTTGGGTGCTCACAAGTAATCATAGTGCAGCATCTACAATGCATTGGTAAGGTAGTCAGGAATTCCCAATGTGTTCTACATGAAATGACTACTGGACAAGCAAACTGTTAATGGGTCTGAGGGAAATTCCTTGCTAATCCATGTGACTCCCTTTCCATCAAGCAAATTGCTACGTGCTATGAAAAATGGATCTTTTTCAAAAATCTGAACCCACAAAAGTAGTGGCTCTATCCAGGTCAGCCTGCTTCCTGTCCCAAAGAGGTGATGATTCCATACAAAGGCAATGTTGTGTATAAGGTGGAATTTTGAGGGTGTAGTGCACTTTGAACTGGTTCATTGATGGATGTGCCATCAGTGCCAACCTCTACTCAGCACAACTGGAGTGGATGCACTCTGTGATGCTTCAATGCTACCCAAGATTGATAAACAGACATCAGGTACTCTTCCAACAACACAATGCAAAACTTCACACCATACTTCAGACCAAAGAAAAATACTTACAAAACTGACATTTGAGTTTCTTCCTCACCCAGCATATAATTCAGACCAAGTTCCTTCTGACTACCACTTCTTTTGCTCCATGACTCATTTTCTTCAAGGTAGGTGGTTTCAAACATTTCAGGATATTTAAATGATTGTTTGAAGTTTTTCACCTCCAAGGGCCAAACATAATATCGAAGAAGAATTAAACAGCTTAGAGATAGATGAACTATGGAAAATGATGGTCTATATTTTATTAAATAAGGTTTATTTACAATGTAATAATCATTACTCAAGTAGACAATAAAACTCACAGACTTATGAATCACCCTAGTATTATAGTTTGGACATCTTGTTAAGATTTAGAACAACTGTAGTGTGTGATTAGACAAAAACTTGTGATTCTAGTATTTCATCAAAAATTTTTTGAATAATTTACCTAAATTATTCAACCTAATTACCTAATTATTATTAATTATTTACCTAAATTATTTACCTAAATTTACCTATTATTCAAGTTTCATCAAATGAAAATACTCACAAACTTCAATGACATTCTTAACAACATATATTCTAGTTCCCATAACACTTACAGCAATTTATCTTATCTTGAAGCCTTTCAAAATGGTCTTTTAGTGCAACACATAGCTCTCTTGTAGCATGCACTCTGAAATAAAAATCACAAAATCAATTTCAAAATCAAATCTTTTACATGATAGATTATTAAAATCATATCATCAATCAATCAATGGCTAATATTTCCATTTTATATTATATAACTTCTTTCTGTTAACACTTATTCCACTGCTAAAATCACTTTTACTTTTAACAATGGAATGCATGTGAACTAAAATAACTTAAATAATTTATGGTATGAACTATTACTGAGAACATAAAACTAACAATTTCTTCCTCATTATTAGTCATATTTATGTGCAGCACAACTACAATAAATGCAGGCATTATTTCACATTGTCTTATGCAATTAAATACAATATAAGAAGCCATATTACTTTTGTAAGATTTCATTTCTGTTGTGCAGTTCTTCAGTTATCTGCAAGCTCAGATTTTCATTCTGTAACTGCAATTCCAACAACACTTTACGTTGAGATTCAATGGTTTGAAAAGCATCCTGTAGTTTTTTAGTCTGTAAAATAACAAATGGAAATTACATTTACATATATATATACTCCTAACTTACTCCTATTACTGTATTTTAAAGTGCAAATTTCAATTCAATGAATCTTTAAATTTGAATACAATATTGCAATTTACAACAGAGATGAAAGTTGACCAAGATTCACAACAGATTTATAATCTGATGTTCCCAGCTTATAGTTCCAACCATGCCTGTGTTGAATCCTTCTCCCTAGTCCATTGCTGTTGGGGCTTTTAAATATCTGTGATGATTGTGGGAAAACACATCCCCTGTATTATGGGAAAAACAGGCATATATATATATATCTAAAGACAAAAATTAAACTATGTAATACGTAGTTCCTTCTAAAGTTTGCTATGGTAGTGAAAGTGGGTAATTCATCAACAAGATAATAGGAAATTCAATGCCTTTAATTCTAGATGCTTACGCAGAATCTTGAGCATTAGGCATGCAGTAGAA
The DNA here is from genome assembly GCA_038380435.1 of Ryuthela nishihirai. Lineage (NCBI taxonomy): Eukaryota > Metazoa > Arthropoda > Arachnida > Araneae > Heptathelidae > Ryuthela > Ryuthela nishihirai. The sequence continues at coordinate 50,578,929 of JAWZYU010000021.1, forward strand.
TGAATCTGGTGTAAACTTAATTGCATGCTATACTCAAGTACAACACTTAAGTTAGTCCCTATGGATTTTGAAGAAAATTTACATATAAGTAAGCTGTAATATTGTATATGTAGTTTCTTATGCAGGATGATTACAATCCTGCATAACAATTAAAGATTGTAAGATAAATAGTTGTATGATTATCATGTTTGTATGAAAGTGAATTAAGACAAATGATAAGATGTGTAATCATTCCTGATAGCAATGCTTGTTTCCCAATGCCTCATTATATGGCCAACAATTTCTCCAATCAATTCTGAAGGTAGTAACGTCCACTGGTGTAAAAAGGATGTTTTAAAATCATGGAAGCTTCTGGAAGGAGGGCTGAGACTGGCAATTCATCTTTCCAAAGCATACCAGACATGCTCAGCAGGATTGAGGTCAGGGAATTTTGCAGATCATTCCATATATTTAATATTCTCACACTAAAGGTATTGGTCCACCAGGTGAGTTCTATGTACATGGGCATTATCATCTATTAAAATGAACCAAATAATGGACCAATATGGACAAACATAAGGTTTATCTCATCCTATCTCTGGGCATTGTCAATGATCCTCTATCAAACATATAAAGGTTGGTACAGCCACTGATGTTGATGCCTACCCAGAATATAAAGCCAGCACCCACAACCTCCCTACTGACCCTTTTCCTGATGTTAGAAGGATACTGATCTCTTATTCTCTTCCAATGAATGCCTGTCAAGAATCAGTCTGTATGTTGAATCTTGATTTATCTGTGAAGAGAACAGTTAATCATGCACAGAGTATCATGTACAAGTTGCTGAGATCAATCAAAACAAATTTAATTAAGATCGACTCTTCTGTGGGAGGGAGTTACTATATCACTGATCATACTTCTTAGAGAGACCTCTCCTAAATCCTTTTGGAAACCATAAACCTTGCAATTCACCTTTCTATGGATGAGACAAGCACTGAAGCAAGTTGGAAATTCTTAGTGTTCTATGACACCTGGTAGTTAAAGGCAGATAACTAGTTAGTTTGAGATGCTGTGACTCTTGGATGACCTTTCACTGATGTTCTAGTGACATCCCCTGTATCTGAAATTGTACCCAGTGCTGAAAACCACCATTTGAGATAAATTCAGTTACATTGGTTTGAGATTGGCCAGATTTTTATTCTGTAATGTTCCATCCTTCCAATGACTTGCCATCTTAATGCTTTGTATTCATTTGCAGTGAGCCACCTGGCATCACAAAATATTGCTTTACTCATGTGCCAGGAGCCATCCAGTACAATGCTATACTTCCATTATATACGCTGACTTGGCTAAGAAAAACAGGGGTTTTAATGAGTGCAAAGGATTAATGAATCATTAAATGATATCTTTGAGACATTTTTAATGAAATGACAATCTCAAATTTGCAATTCATGGCTAAACAATGAACAAACCTTTTAAAATATTTCTTTTGTACTGTACATTTGCATGTTTGGAGATTCTAAAGCAGTTTTATATTGCTGATTTACATATTAACATGATATTACATAAGCAACTCAATTCTAGATTTTTAATTCCATATATTTTGCAAAATGTTAAGGAAAACCAATGAGTAACTTAGCATTTGCACTCAAAGTAATTTGACTGGCAGCGGTAATCCACTAATGAGCTCACACCAGCAAATTATACATATATAAACAAGGATTAAAAGAATATAATGACTGTCATTATGTCTCAGAACATCTCTGTTTCCTGAAAACAATCTATTTGTAAGTTATTATGTGCTATTGTGTAAACACCCTGTCATGTATTATAGTTGGGAAAATTAATTTCTACCTTAATTTTTACATTATTACTTTTTTACTTGTTTACTAGTAAACACTGGTTTCCAATGTTATTTTTTCAACACAGATAGTAATAAAACAAAATGCAATGAGTCAACTTTTTTAAAATGGATGGATTGAGAGGTGCATAAACTTATTAACTTAAACCATATGCAGCATAAATATTTACGAATTAAATTATGCTCATGTCATTAAAAATGATTTACAGTTAGAAGTAATAATATTCACCTTCTGTTGATTTTCTATTTCCATTAACACTTTCCATTTCTGAATTTTCTCAACTTCTGCATACAGTTTTGAATGTAGACCATGCAACTTTTCTGGAATTTTACCTTTTGTGGTCAAAATGCTGATATTTTGATATTTTTTCTTACTCATATCTGAAATGAAAATCAGTGAATCTTACTTACATGGAAAAAATTATAATGGAAATAAGCAGAAATAAATAAAATACACAAAATTAAATACTATTGTAAAATGTTTTCTTCAATGCAGGGTCATTGTACCTCAGTAAGCAGGGTAGGTTTAAGGTACCAAATTTTTTTGACAAAAGTCTACTACAATTGTTTGAAGTACAAGCTTATTTGTATACTTTAAGAGTTGTTCATAACTAAATTTAGCATTTGAAATTAAAACTACCAGTGCTTTAGATCATTAGAACTTAAGAATAACTCCTTTTAGCTTCATTCTCATGCTAATTAAATGACTAATGCTCAAAATTAAAAGATAATGAACAAAAATATACATTACTCAAAACAGTTCTTAGAAAAATACAATTAAATGACATATGGAAAGGTGTAGTAACATGAGTATGGAAAAGTAAGTAGAATAATGATGAAATCAGGTAATATGCATAAGTGCTGAATATGAGAGAATGAATTCCTATAATGGATGTGATGGAATTAATAGACAGGTGATGTTAATAAAACATATGCTCACCCCTCACATCCATACAACTCACACAATTAATTTTCATGTTGAGGTTTTCTGGCAATAAGGTCCACTCCTCAGTCCTCCATAAGAACAGATCTGAGCTCATGGAAGATTCTGGAAGAAGCAGTGTTTGCAAATTCACATACCAAAGGTATCTCACACATGATCATTTGAATTCATAGAAGGATCTGGCTGGCCACTCCAACCTGTGAATATCTTTACTTTCAAGAAAATCTCAGCCACATGATATGGACAATAAAGATGAAATCAAGGACCATATTGGGAGCATTAAATCATTCTGTATTTTTATTATAAAAAAGTTTTAACCCTTTCATTACCATAACGCTCAAAAATGGCCAAGATTTTAAATGGCTATTCCATTCAATGCTATTCCTTCCTCTTCACTACCTCCTACGAGAAGCTTGGGTCAGTATGGTAGTGAAAGGTTTAGAGCCACGAAAGGTATTTATGTTGACACATTTTTGACTTAACTGCATAACTGGTTAAATGTCAGTTGATTGATTCATTTAACTACAGGGGCAGTAAATGTTTTCATTATCTAAAAGATGCTAAATTGCCAAACGTGAATTAGAAATAATATTTTTAGGCACTTTCTTTGAAACGCTATCAATTAGATGTTAATGGAAACCAATCATTTTTTTTTTCTGATTTTAACAGTATAGGAAGTGTCTGCTGATTTGAAAAAACTAAAATTCCTGAATATAACAATATTTAGAACAATTGAAACATTTAAAACAATTTGTACAAGGATGGAGAAGTCTGCTAGGACACCTGAACATATCCTGGAAAACCATTTGATTTTTGGCAAAACTTCTCCATTGCTAAATGTCATTCAGAGGGAAATTTTTCATGTATAAAGGAGGAAATCCTGAGCTGGTTTAGTGTTTCCATTCTATCCCCAGTCATGTGGCAGAAACCTCATGTCACCTAAAAAATTAAGTGCTTTTAAATTTTATTTATTCACCCAGAATAAAATATTCTGAAAGTTACTAATCCTTTTAGTGCTAGTTTCTTGTTGTCCTTGGAAAAATCTTAAATTCAATATGCTCTGTTCTTATGGTATAAATTCAAGTTGTCATATTGTAGTAGAATAAATTTGGCATCTCCATTAGTCTCATGTTAATACAAAAAAGCTAAGTTTAAGTTCTCATCCAATATATATATATATACTTTTACTAATTATGCTTTTTTTTTTACTATGTGCATGGGCCTTGTTGACCTCATTTCAGACCTATAAAGAAAGATGTGCATTTCCTATTGCCAACCAAAAAAGGACTTAGAAAGCCATAGTCATAAAACTATATTTCTGCTGTTCTGGACTCCAAAACATGCAATTGCTTAAAGTAAAAGAAAGAACTTGTGATTTGCATTGTTTCACTACTGGAACTTGAACTCAGTATTGAACATTGGATTAAGAGAGTAATTAAATATTAACATTACTGAGCATACCATAATAGTAGTAAATTTAGTAAAAGTCTATTACAGTGAAGAGAGTATAAGCTTATTTGTATGCTTGAAGAGTAATTTATAACTTGATTAATTAATTAATCTCAGAACTAGGGTTGCCAACTGTGCTTTCTTGGGAAGGACAGTCTTTTCTTCCTACTTTTTTGGAGAGAAAAATGTCTTTTCTTTCATGAATAATTAAGGGTTAAAGAATATTTTGCAAGTTCTAAGGTCTGGTTTACAAATCAAGACAGTGCATTGCATGCATGCACGATAACTTATATGTGGCTCTTTGTCTGCCTTGCACAACTACTTCATGCGTAAACACACTTACTTGACATAAACATGCTGCATAGAGGTTGGCACAGATGAGGAACAGTACAGATAGATAACTCCTGTAGATCCCATGGTTATAATAAATCCTATATATATTTATTTAAATACAGACTATAGCAACACTTCACTTAGGCCTCAAACATTCAAAATGATATACCATTTGATGTTTAGTGTGACTAGCTTAACAAATGCAGTTTACATTTCACTTAGAAAGTAGCATTAGTGCAAAATGTTTTATGATACAATGAATGGCTTAAAAAAATGGCTAGGCAAGTGACAATACATTTATGCATTGTGGGTTAAAGGAAATAAGTAAACCAAAGTTTACTTAATCTTTCTTGGCAAAATAAAAATTTGACAATCCTACACACATGCTTTTCACATTTTGTGACAATAGGCATAGCATTCTTTTAAACCAAGAAATAGAAATTAATAGTATTCCTGCCAAGAATACTGACAGATCTCTGATAAACCACTGAGTAGATGTGAACCATTTAATTATTTAGAAAAATAATTTTAGATGGTGACTTTGTATCTCTCACTGAAATATAATATATAAATATATATATATAAACAAATATATATATATAATATAAATATAATATATTGGGGTGGGGATGGCTAAGTTGGTAGCATGCCAGACTTGTAATCTGCAATTCCCAGGTTCAAGTCCCATCTGGGCCAATGTTGAAATTTATCTTTGCAAAACTCTCCACCCTGCCTTAGGTCAGTAAGGGACACCATTGGGCTTGGAAAGGCTGCTGTCCATTGTATGGGATGTAAAGCCATGGCCCCATGTGCAGGAGAGCCATATCCTGTGTAAAGAACATGCTGGATGACCTTGACAGGAGGCTACCCATCTGTCTCCCAACAACTGTTCAGTGGGTCTCCTCCACCAACCTTCTCTGAGCCCTCAGGGTCCTTGTGACCTGGCCATTTAGCCCATTGTGTGCAAAAAAGTGCCGCTCAGAGATAAAACAACCCAACCCAACTGAGGTAACTTTTTAATGATTTTTTTTATGAGTTGCTTACTGAAATGATTTTAATTAAACTAGAAGATATTAATTTTTTAGTAATTAATATTCTTGTCTACCAATTGGTGAAACAATAAGATAATGTGAAAATTTCTCTTTAGGAATCATTTAATTTTATACATAAGAACAAGAGCTGTTATTTTATATAATGTACAATATCTGCAAAAAAAACTATGCAAAATTCTGTTATTTATAATAAATTATATCTTTTATTATAAATTTATACAAAAAATACCTTACCTTCAGTATTGATTCTGTAAAAACTATCTTCTTGTCTTAAATTTTTCAGACGCTTAGCAACACCCAAGGGCTATGCAAAAAATGAGTTAACTGAGTTGTGTGTGCTCCATACCCATCATCATCCATTAATTTATTATGAGCAATATTAACAAACTTTTCAGGTTGAATACTATTAAATCTCACTAAAAAATTGCATATTTAAAGATTGAAAATACATTTTTTTCTAATATACACACTTGACATAATCATCATAAACCCCGATATCAATATGAAAAGCAGAAGTATCGTGTCCAGTTATATGGGGCTGTTTCTTATACAAAGACATACATCTGGGACAGCTTTTGATTTTTAACTTTCCTTCTTCCCCACAAAAAAGATATTAAATTATAACAAACTTTTATAAAGATTCAAATATTTTGTTTTACTTCACATTACAAAAAACTATTACTGCAGCAAAACCTCTTTAAGACAGAACCTCTATGAAATTGAAACATCTCTTAACCAGAAAATTCTCTTGGTACTACCAATTAAGAAAATGTACCTAAGGGAATATCTTTTAACCATTATGAAAGGAAACTGAAATAAAAAAAAATGCTTTTCTTTTCTTTTCAATGCTTATTGCTGACAATCTATGGGAGTCAATATGGAGGGGCTTTTAAATTGGTTACTTTTAATTTTATTCCTAGGGAAAGGGGTTCCACATTATATCTATTTAGTAAATACTTTGTATAGGAATGGCAAATATTTGTCATTAGTTTGCCTTTAGGAGGAAGGTCTGGTGCTCCTCTCACTGCCAACACAATACATGGTGTAAGTGCTAACAGGAAGTTGAAAAAGGGGAAGGAGAAGATTAACAGAAAGAAACATTCTTGACACATCCTATGAAAGGGAGATTGACTTGAGAAAGTCTCAGGGAAATTTTAATTAGCATTTCCATGAGAATTCCAGTTGAAGCTCATGCTTCTCATTTACAGACTGTATATGTACAAAGGCTGTTAGAAATCAATAGGGTTTCTGCAATAAGCTCAAAGGATTTCTGCCTAAAGTAAAAATGCTTCAAGCTTACATCATAAAGCAAAAGTCCCTGATGTGAATGAAAAAAATTAATGTAACACAACTGACAAACAATTTTAACTGTTTTAAAACAAATGCATGTCCCTAGGAGAACACCTCATGTACCACACTCACAATCAAACTCATTTTTTCAGCAAAATTATTTCTTTAATGGGATTAGGTCTGAAATAACCAACAACAGATTTTTTCAAAGTTTTTGTTTCATATATTCAGGTGAAATCGGCAATATTTTTGCTACATAATTTTTTACTGCCTGGATTTGGATAAAACTGGAGTTTATTGAATAATATTTTTCCAATAAAAATTAATTATCTCTATTTTTTAATATCTACATATACTGAAAGCACAATTTATGATACACACTACACCCATCCACAAACCTGCCCTACTCTGCAATAATAATGCAGCCAGCTGAAACCCTGTGTGGACTACAAATAGGTCAGATATCTACCTGCTATATAGTGTATCTGCGACTGTTAAGGTGGGTTAAAATAGTGACCTGAGCGAGTTCAATTGTGGGCAGATACTGCAAGGAAAATGGTGTGCTCCATATTCACAACTACAGAACATCTGAGATTTCTGCATGTAAATGTCGCACTGTATACCAGGACTATATCAAAACTGGCAAAACCTGCAGCTACTGGGTAAAATATGACCATAAGCAGATGGTTGATGTTTGAGGTGAGAGCTGCTTCTCCTGTATCAGAACAGAGAACCAGAGTGCAGGTGATAATTTTGGCATTCAACAATGGGGCAGCTATGAAAATTTGTGCAAAGACTAATTGACTTACAATGGCATGGCTACATTCAATGTATAATGGCACAACTAGGCTATGGCAACCGACATCCACATCAAGTATCCTTATTAACAGCACATCACAGTATGAGGCTGCAGTGGGCAAAAGAACATCACCAATGGACTACAAAAGACTGGAAATGGGTAACTTGGTTCAATAAATCTAGGTTCCAACTACAACATGCCAACAGGAGGTTGTGTGTGTAGTGTAAACCTCACATGGCTATGGATCCCAACTGTCAAGTCAGGGTGTTACAGACTGGTGTTGGTGGTGTAATGGGACATGTTTACAGTGGCAATTTTGGGACCCCTTATACCTATTGAGACCTCTATCACCACACAAGGCTGTGTTGACATACTCACTAACCACCTACACCAATTCATGGCTATCCATTTCTCACAACAGAATGCCTTATTTAAACAAGACAATGCCCTGTCTCATTCCTGTATGGTGAGGTGTCTCATTCCCGTGTTGGAAGAACATTCCAGTGAGTTCACAACCCTTGGATGGCCCCCTCTCTCTCAAAATGTGAACCCTATTGAGCATGTGTGGGACAAAGTGGGGCAATTCAATCGAGCCCAAAACTCACCACTGGCAACACTCAGTGCTTTACAGATGGCTGTCCTGGAATCATGGGCCACGATACCACCCGAACGTTTCCAACACCTGGTAGAGTCCATGCCATGACATGCTGCTGTTGTGAGGGCAAAAGGTGGACTCACACATTATCAGATGGGTGTATTACATTAGAAATCAAGCAGTGACTTCAGCATTGATTGATTTCTAGCCCATGACTTTGACTTCTATCTTACCTCAAATACAAAAATCCCTCTCATTTCGGAGTTCTACTGCTGGAAATAACCCTTTTCACCAATTTTTAGCTCTCCAACACTGGTATATCAAAATTTGGCCTTTCACCTTGAAGGACCCATCACATCTAAAATTTCCCATTTCTGAGATCTGTGACTCAAAATACCCTCATGAACCGATTTTTATCTCTATAGCACTAGTAGATCTCAATTTGACTTTGACTTTGAAGGACTCTCCGAATACAAAATGCTTCCAATATATAAAGCCCTAAAAACTCTCAGACATCAACTTTCAAATTACTAGCACTGGCAGATCAAGGTTCTTCTTCTTACATGACACTATTTGACCTCGAAGGAACATTGGAGGTCAAATTTTGAATTTTTCCTGAGATCTATGATCTGGATTACCTCTAGGTACAGATTTTCAGAGATATCTATTTCTGCATCATAGTTAGAATTAGTATGATCCCCTGTCAGTTAATCAGTCAGCTGTCAATCTCTCATAATCATCTATATATATATTAGAAAATATTATTTTGCATAAACTAAAAATGAAATAAAAATGCAATAAATCTGTATTTACATATATATATAACTCAGAATGATCTCGAGGTCTAGATGGGTAAAATATAAGCTATTTTCACATGACTGTATGCCTTTATTATGTGCGACTGTGAAAAAACAGCATCCTATATGTAACCAGAATGCTTTCAACATTTAACTTCTGTCTGAAATCTGCAAATATCATCACATGCTGAAAGAACATTCTATATCAAACCTACCAATTATCATACATGTAATTGGTGAAAAACACAAGTCTTAACAATACATTATAATTGATACCTTAGAGCAGATCAATAAATGACAATCACAGAGTTACCTGTTGATTTTTTTAACATCTGTAAATCAATAAATGTTTTGTGGGGAAAATTTCACCAACATAAGGGACTCAAATCTACACTTTACAGAAATATGACAGAGTATTCTACCATTGAACTAATGCCAGAGCATTAGTTCAATGGTAGAGAACTCCGACATGTTTCTGGAAAGATGCAGGTTAGAGTCCCATATGTCAGTGAAATTTTCCCCACAAAACATTTATAGAGCAGATTATGGGAGCAGTTCTAGAATTTATACAAATACAATATGACAATATATTACATCTTGAAAACAATTATCAGTACTTTCTAAGAGCAATGTATATTAATTTATACTAAAGTAAAAAAAATTCATACTTACCGGTGAGTTACAAGCTTTAGATGGGCTTCCATCACCATCAAATACAAAAGGTCTAACATATGTTGATTGAGAACGTTGGAGAATTGGCATAATGCTAAAAAAAGTTTACAAATATAATTTGCTCTGTACAAAATATTTAACTTTTGAAAGCTATCTAAATACTACATAAATTTATTTATGTATTAAAAAATAATTTCACTAGAAATGTACATATATATATATAGTTAACTAATTGTGTTTAAAATTCTCAATTGTTTAAATAATCTTATATTTTTTGCTGTTGTTGTTTTGTTTCTTTTCTCCTAATTAAAGAGAAAGTTTACCTAAAACAGAAAATCTCACTGTTACTAATTACATGTATATTCATTTTGAAGGATCTTGAGATGTTGCAAAATGGATAATTTGGTTACAAATATTTTAGAAGGAAAGAATTAAGGAAAAAAATTAATATCTTAAATACAACTCATGTATTAAATCGTTGTTAACAATTCAAGAGCAGCAGTGGTTTGGTATGTATTTCATTGTTTTGCTTTAAAGTGATTTTTCAGAGAATTCCATAAAATCTTTTACCTTAATTAGTTTGGTGGAAGAGTTTTATTATGGCTCCAGAATTTCTGCCCATTCTAGCTAGAAATGTGTTTTAGGTACTTAGATGAGTAACTAAAATTCTGAGACCTTTACCCTTAATCTAACCAATTTCCAAATTATTTACATTTTAGAGGCATTTTTAAATGATTTTGGGTTACACATCAAACAGTAGATTTGCCTTTTATATTTTAAATTGATGTGTTGGAATAAACATTACTATGTAGAGTTACCAACTCTGATCACTATGAATCTGAAGAAAGTTCTGAACTACAAAGAAATGCAATCAAGCCAGGGTCTACCTGAGCATAGCATGATAAATTTTTGTGTATGGTGCAAAATATTTATAAAAAATAAATAATTTTTCACTGGGCAAAAGAACAGTTTAAAAGTACTTTTTCTACGCAATTTTTTAGGCAATATTCAGCTTATTATAATTTGTCTTGATCAAGACTACAATGAGCTGTACTATAAAGCATCTGGCATCATACTATTTGGTACTTTTCGGTTAATGGGGCGCCAGTCATAATTGTGCGCCAGTCGTAATTGTGCACCAATCTTCATATCCAGTGAATCTGTCGTCCACATTATAAAAAACGACCCGATTGAGCGGAGGCCAAGTGAGAACGAATCAGTAAAGTGTTTTTTATTCGAAGTTGTCCAATTTGAGTTAGAATACTAGTATTTCATTTTACTACTTGTACCTTCTACTTTGGCATATAAACTGACAGGCTCCTGTCAGACCTCTGTGGCAAGCAGCTGCTTGAGGGGGTATTTATTTATTTTAAAATAATTTAAAAATCTCTGTCAAGCAATAAAATTTTAGAGTTTATCCTTCAAACTATTTGCATGTTGAAAGTTCTTAGGAGAAAACTCTCAGAAGCTTTTCGGAGCAAAGACAGCGCTCCGTCTTCAGTGAAGTGATGCTATGTATTGAGGTTAGGTCTGTTTAGGCAAAGAGCTTCTTTTCACATGTTGTGAAGGGCGATTCCAGTGTCTCGGTTGCAGGTGGGGACGGACGAGGTCATTATTTCAATAGCCTCGCGGACTATGGTTCCGTAGAAAGTGGATGGATGCGTAAGAAGTGTGTCGTTCTCGCAGTCTATTGTTGCCGTGTGTTGCACTGCTAGCTCAGAGGCGGCCGTAGTTAGCTTCTTTTGGCTGACATCAGTTTGGTGCTCCACGAACTTTTCTTGTAAAGAGCGAATGGTTTTGCCGATGTAGTACACAACGGAATTATCCAGCAACTGTAGGGGAAATCGGTATACGCCCGATTTTTGAAGTAGGCTATATTTGTCCCTGTCCCTTTTGACTAATTTCTTCAAATCTGGAGCTGGGCTGAAAACAATTTTGATATTGTTATTTACAAATCCATTTCAGTGAAGTTAACAGATGCCAGTGATATCTAGTTTTTGATGATTTTTTGGAATCTGTTTTTTTTTACCTTTACTTTCTTTGATATTTTTCAGTTAACAAATAAAAAACACTTTACTGATTCGTTCTCACTTGGCCTCCGCTCAATCGGGGCGTTTTCTATAATGCGGACGACAGATTCACTGGGTTGGATTGTTTTACCTCTGAGCGACACTTTTTTTGCACACTACGGACTAAATGGCCAGGTCACAAGGACCCGAAAGGCTCAGAGAAGGTTGGGGAAGGGGACCCACTGGAACAGCTGTTGGGAGACAGATGGTAGCCTCCCGTCAAAGCCATCCAGCGTGTTCTTTAACGTGCACAGGGTATGGCTCTCCCGCACATGGGACCACGGCTTCACGTCCCATCCGATGGATGGCGGCCTTTCCAAGCCCATCAGTGTCCCCTACTGACCGTGGGCAGGGCAGAGAATTTTGCAGAGATAAATCTCAACGCTGACCCAGCTGGGACTCGAACCTGAGAACTACAGATTATGAGTCTGGCATGCTAATGACTAATGCACCACCACCCCCAGATTCACTGGATACGAAGATTGGTGCACAATTACGACTAGTGCCCTGTTAACCGAAACGTACCTACTATTCATACTATTAAACAGAAATCAGTGTTTTTGGGGATTGTTGTCAGCTGCTGCATTACTTTGAACATGGTTGGATCTAGTGGGGGAGGGGCAAGGGGATCACACCCCCTTCAGAATGTTAGTAACCAGAATAGTTATCATTAGTAACTCCTTAAAAAATCCAAAAAATCCTGGATAAGCACCTGCTTAATACGTCACTCTAGTTTACAAAGCACCATTTACCTAATATTTTAAAACTGTGAATTACCAAGTTAAATTTTTTACTTTCGAATATTACTGTCAAAAATTCCATATTTTTCCCTCTTTACTATATGTCAATCCGAGGAGTGATCATTTGGATATCAATCAATCAACTCATGATCAATTGGAGAAAATTAACAACGTATTAGTAAATTAAATTTGCTAGTAATTCTAATAATCAGATTTCAAACTTACACAAAATCAACTAATATATGAAGAAATCACATACAAATAATGTACGGTACTGAAAAATTACTTCTAATTTTCAAAAAAAATATAGGATCAAACGTTGATTTTCCCTTGATTCATTTTAACATAATTAAAATGTAAATCAAGTTGACATTTATAAAACATACGAAATATTCTGGCAGGTACCAATAGTCACATAAGGTATCGTTTCACTCGTTTTAAATAGATACGATGATTTTTAAAATATGCTTACCAAATTAAAAGCGATATCGAAAAGAATAGGCATTAACTCATTATACGTATTTCAAATTAAGCAGACGGCAGTATTCCAATGATGCCAGGCACAAAAAAAGTAATGATAGACGGAGGCCACCACTCAAGAGTTTAAACGGGAATAATATAATAAACTCTGACCGCAACGTATACGCTAAGAACAGCCATTTTGGTGGCATAGTGAAAGCTCATTCTTTCGAACAGTTCTTATTTATTGAATATTACTGAATCGATATTAAAGTGTAATATATTTCATGGTCAATAAATCTGGATAATAATAGATTTAAATAAGTGTTTTCATTTGCATTTTAAAGGTTATCCTATTGGTTTTTATTTGAACATTAAATGAATGAAATTTCGCAGTAAACGTGATTTGCAATATTTTTTTATATATTAAACTGATAAAAAAAATTATAAAAATAAATACCCCCTCAAGCAGCTGCTTGCCACAGAGGTCTGGCAGGAGCCTGTCAGTTTATATGTCATAGTAGAAGGTCTGAGAGGATGGCAGGACCTCAGCAGATAAACGACACATATATCCATGCCTTACCCGGGGCTCGAACCCAGATCCCTTACATCAGTAGCCAAGCGTGCTAACCACTCGGCCATGGATGGATTTAACGCTTCGGAGATAGAGAGGGGAACTTGTGAGCAAATGAAAAAGTTTACGTAGTCCAGCAATATATTCGCTTTACTTTAGAAAGGTATATTATATAGCGACTAGAACTGTCCTTTTGCAATTATTGCTTCTTCCATCATCATCATCATCATCATCATCATCATCATCATCATCATCATCATCAAGCAGCCATGGGCTACGGAGGTCCAACCAGACGGCGCAGTTTAATTCTCCAAGCATATCTGTCCTGAGCTACATCTGCTGCATCCAGCCACTGTACACCAATTCTAACAAGGTCCTGTTTGACATTGTCTGCCCACCGCATCCTAGGTCTCCCCCTCCTTCTGAGGCCTCCAGGCACACTGTTCATAACCCTATTCGCCAATCTATAATTATCCATACGGGCAACATGGCCAAACCAGCGGAGTCTCTCTCTGCACAATATGCTGCTTAAAGGAGGTTGCAGACTCCTTTGCCTAACCTCATCATTAGTTACAAAGTTAAACCACCTAATACCCAAGATACTGCGTAAGCATCTAGAATCAAAAGCATCTAGTTTCTTGTTATCTTCCTTACACAGCGTCCAAGTTTCACTACCATAACTAACCCTAGAAAGAACCAAACTATTATACAGTCTAATTTTAGTCTTTAGGTGTATACGCCTATTTCTCCACAATCTCCATAGATTCTTAAAAGTCCCGGCAGCAATACCTATTCGTCTGTTAATCTCATGCCGCACATCACCAGTATCAGTTACGCAGCTCCCAAGGTAATTAAACTGTGACACCTGCTCAAGACTGCAACCATTCAGATTAACTGAATCACAACCTGCCTGACCAATTTTCATCACTTTAGTTTTCTCTCTGTTTATAACCAAACCTACTGTACTACCAGTCTCATCAACAGTTCGAATGAAAGAGTTCATCTCATCAACATCATTTGCCAAAAGGGCTAAATCATCAGCATAATCTAAATCAGAAATTTTCGTATCTCCAGCCCATTTAAGGCCAAAAGCTTTCCCTTGGAGTGAATTTCGCATAACATAATCAACAACCAAACTAAAGAGAAAAGGAGACAAAATGCACCCTTGTCGAACACCAGAAGTAATGCTAAACCAATTGCTACAAGCCTTACCAACTCTCACACATGACTCAGTGTTATTATAGAGAGCTTTCATTATGTTAACTAACTTGTCTGGTATACCATATGATCTAACAATCAACCACAAATTATGACGATCAACAGAGTCGAAAGCCTTTTTGAAATCAACAAAGCTAGCAACCAAAGGTTGCTGAAACTCTAAACATTTCTCAAGAATCTGCCTAAGTGAAAATATCTGATCTACACATCCCCTACCATTTCTGAATCCACATTGCTCATCACGCAATTGCCTGTCAACCAGATTCTTAATTCTATTAAGCACAATCATGGAAAGAACTTTACCTGGAACGGAGAGTAGGCTGATACCCCTATAGTTATCACAAGAACTGCGATCACCTTTTTTGAAAATAGGGATAATAATAGCTCTGGTAAAATCTTTAGGAACCATGCCTTTATCATAAAAGTTATTCAAAATTTCAGTCATCCAAATGGTAACAGAAACATTCCCAGCTCTAAGCATTTCCGTAGTAATTTCATCCACCCCTGGGGATTTATGAAGTTTAAGTTTAGAAATAGCCAAACTAACTTCAGATTGTGTTATAGGGCCAACATTAAAGCCAACAATGCATCTATCATCATTGCAAACAATGGGAGTAGAACTAACCACATTGTTTAGAACATCACTGAAATGCTCAGCCCACCTAGCCATGACAGAATCCTCACCTTCTATAACCTTGCCTTGTTTATCCTTCAATCCCTGTATACCTGTTCGTTTTCTACCACACAAAACATTAACTATCTGGTACAGCTCTCTGCTGTTGTGCTGTCTAACTGCTTCCTCAGCTTTGTCAGCAAGGCCATCAAGCCAAAGATTCTTATCAGTAGCTAACTGACCCTTCACACGTTTATTAAGTTCTTTGTAATGCTTTCTATTAGGACTAGTAGGGTACTGATTAAGGACATTCCTGCAGTTCCTTCTTTCGGAAATAAGCTCAAGTGCCTTATCACTTAAATAATTCTACCTCCTCTGCTCCTTTTTCCCTAAAAGAGTACTGTTAGTTTCCAAAAAAGCCTGTTTAAAATGGCCCCATTCTTCCTCAACTTCAGTATTAAGCAAACCATGACTGTCATAATGACTAAGTAACCTATCATGGTAAGCTTTAGCTATAACTGGGTCTTTCAGAGCTTCAGTATTAAAGGTAAATTTTTTAACCCTAGCACAACACTTTTTAAGTTTAAGTTGCAACACACTTTAACAAGGTAATGGTCAGATCCAATTTCAGCTCCCCTATATGCCCTGGTATTTCTAACAGAACTAGCCCATTTGCTGTTAATTAATATATAATCAATCATATTCTTATGCAGCCCATCAGGTGAAACCCATGTGTATTTATGTATGTCGCGGTGTTTGTAATATGTGTTAGTTATTCTGAAACCATTTAGTTTACTTACCTGTAGGAGACGTTGCCCATTGCCATTGCAGCTACCAATACCAAAAGGGCCTATTACTCCTCCCCAAAGGGCAGAGTCAGTACCAACTTTGGCATTGGTCACCAAGAACAAGGGTAATATCTCCTTTCTTGACAGAATTCAAAATATCCTGAAGTTGTCTGTAAAACCTATCCTTCTCATCCTCATCAGAATCCTCAGTGGGGGCATAACAGCAGATAACATTCAAGTCTTTAATGCTTGTCTGAAATTTTGCTGTAAGAAACCTTTCATTAATGCACTCATATCCTAGAAGAGCATCACTAGCATGTCTGCTGAGCAGCAGACCCACGCCTTGGTGATGCTTTCCATCCTCCCTCCCTGTAAAGAGAAATTTAAAGTTATTTTTAAGTATCTCACCTTTACCTGTCCATCTGGTCTCTTGCAAGCCTAGAATATCTAGGTTATAGCGCTGGAATTCCTGCATGAGGACATCAAGAGAATAATCTCTATGTAATGTCCTCACGTTCCACGTTCCTGCAGAGAGAAAATGATTAGTAGGATTTTTAAGGAAATTAGGTTTATTGAGATTGGTAGGGCCAACAATATCAAACAGCCCCCTGATCGCAGGCATGGGGCAAAGACCTGTTCCTCCTCTGCTGAAGGCTGAAGTCACCGATGCTGGTAGGAACTTCAGGCACCACCTTTTCAAGTGGACTTTTTCAAGAACCATATGGCCTGCCTGAGACACATTACTCCAGTTTAGGCTTGACGATGCCCGACTAGCAAAGTAAGGTTCAGGTACCTGCGATGGCCTCTGATTAGGATTATCCACCAGCTGATATAAGGTATCCCATGCCTCTGTTCACTTAGAGCTGGCAACCCAAAAGCAAACAGAAAACACAGCGGCAGACTCTCCCTCAACAGAGGCCCACCAGTGCAGCAAGTCCAGGATCCATAATCAAGCTCAAATCCATAAACAAGTCCAGTCTAGTAGGTATAAATGGTCAGCACCAGGACCCTGTGAAGTTGACCACTTCTCAGCAGGGTTGAAAAAAAAGAAAAAAGTGGCCATAGATGACCAGATCAGTAGGCCATACTGAACTGGCAGCCCTCCCCTTCCGTTCCCTTCCAAACGAGAATATCTCTTTTGAAAGGTACTAACGGCCTGCACCACGAGAAGGCGGGGTCGGACATTAGGTGCTAGACCTGGCCGGTTCTGTGCATCATCACTGGGGATTGGTACACAGCTCTCCTTCCAGTTTACGCCTATACGTTTAATCCTATTTAAGTATAACTAAAACATATATTTACTATCAGTCAAAAATGCATTATTAAAAAGCGAAATATAATGAGTTGTAAAACCATACGTACAGATTTATTGCTTCCTTCCAAAGCTAGTTGGAGAAATTAATCAGAGAGCGGGATTTTATGATCTTGCCGACGAACCAAAGCGTTAAAAGTAGTCTATCAATGATACTGAAACGCTCGTTGTTCCTGATTGTGTGTCGTAAAAATGAAGCTCTTGAGTAAATGGAGTGTGATTTCGTCCTGCTGACTGCAGCCAATTGACTGCTGATCGAAGGATGTTTGAGTTATGATTAAAATAGTAATGCTCTGCCGCTCGGCAATGGGAGGCGCCTCTCCCTCCATGGCCAAAAGTATTTCATTGCATTCAGTAAACGGAACCACTGAAACGGAACGTATTAGTTTAGCATGGGAAGTTCAGATTTTTAATTTCCAAACAAATATTGGTTCCGTGCGAATATCAGTAAAGGATACATTTCTTTCTTCTGCTTATTGACATCTTTGGCTGCCTTATGGTTGCTGATGGCTTATTCACTCTGAAAATTGTTGTTTCGTATCTATTTTAACAGATCTCGGCGCTCTCTAGTTCCTCAAGTACTTGACCAACAGTTCTCAAATATGAAACACATATTCCCCTTATCTAACTCTATGTTGAGCTAAAAAATTGAATCCCAACCAGTAATGGGACGGGATTTGGAACCTCAAACTCTTTAGTGAATAGAGAGAGAAATCTGGTATCGCTCAGCCGCGATTTTCTTTGCATCTGAACGAAAAAAAAAATCAATTAAAGATTCTGCAGGAGAATTTCCTTTTCTATCCAATTTAACGATGCATTTTAAAAATAAATTTAATATGAACAGATGAGAAATTAAATTTAACCACATTATAAAAGCTGCTCATTGGCTAATTATTAAAGTTTGCTGAGTATTTAACCCCTATTAAGCTGTTTTAAGTAACAGGACGAATATGGTTTGTGAAGAAAATTGCCTTGAGCAGAGTGGAATCTGAACCACGGTTTCCTGACCACATGTCAAGTGCTCTGACCACTGAGTCAGATCCCACCTGGCTCGAGGCAATTTTCTTCTAAAACCATCTTCATCCTGTTACTTAAAACAGCTTAATAGTGGATAAATACTCAGAAAATCAATAATGGGCTATGAATTCATTTATTTAAACTATAAAAGTGGACTTTATGAAGGCTTTGCTGGAAGTGCAAACAAATTATCTCGTGTCCTGTGAATTCTTTAGCGGCAAAACTTGCCGAAAATGAAAATATTTAACAGAAAATTGATTTGTTTGAAAAATACACATAATAACATCGATTTTTGTTAACCTGTATTATTCAAGTTTTATGCTGGTAGATATTAAGTTTATCATTATGTGTAATAATGTATAAAATATGCTTTAAATGAAATAAATGTGTTATATTTCAACATAAAATCTCAGAAGTCTTGGAATCTATTCATTTAAATTAGGTCATCCTAATTAAAAGTCAATCTTTCCGATGCAATTTTGAAAAGTTTCCTGATTTTGTTTTTCTTGAATTCTAGGTAAAAAATAATAACTTTTTAAATCATGTAACGTGTTAATAAACAAGCCTTCAGATGATAGGTGGGTAGACCCATGCCTCTGGATGAAATGACCACTTTTTTAAAAAAAATATTTTTTTTTCATGCAGAAAGGTAAAGAATACAGTACATTTACCATTTGATCGCAAAGCTAAATAGCTTATCTGTAGGAATATTAATAAATTAAATTAAACATAGGTCATTCAGCCACAAAAATGATATACATCAAATAAATTCACAAAATACAACAATAGCATTCAACTAATTAGAAATTTCAAAGTATTTTTTCAATTCGATTTTAAGTTTAGTAAAAGAATCTATATTTAGAATTGTTTTTGGGATAGCATTAAAGTAGTATTTGATATTCTAAGGTACGTTTTCCGTAATTATTTCGAAAAGTAGTCATTTTGTAATATCGTTGATTTTGAAGTCTGGTATTTTTATTGTGTTGAATTTTTAGTCCAAGAGATTACATGTTTTGTCAAAAAAATTTAATTATTAAATTATATTTGAATAAATTACTGTAGAATAAAAGGTTTAAACATTTTAATCTATCAATTGAAATTTTATAATTTATTTGCAAATGAAATGGAATAATATTTTTAGCTATTATAGATTGCATTTTTTCCTATTTTATTTATGCTAGTTAATTGTTTCATGCACAATTATTCCATAATTTAAAATCGATTCGCATTGCTTTATAAAATAATACACAGGTTTCTATATTTAGTATGTATTTTAAGTTTTGAATTTTTATAGCTGATATTCTCTAGCTTTCACATATGTGGGATATATGAGCATTCCACCTAAAATATTCATCAAAAATGATTCCTAGGCAATTTATTTTATTTACTTGCTCAACATATGTACAACTACATACTGATTCACAATTGGAAGCATCTTTTTTTTGCAATTTATTTTGTGTTTTGATAGAGTTTTCGATGAATATTAAATCCTTGTGAGAGTATAATCATCCATTTTTTTCCCATTTAAATAAATTTTAAAATGGGTTGGGTTGTTTTACCTCTGAGTGGCACTTTTTTGCATACCATGTGCTAAATGGCCAGGTCACAAGGACCCGGAAGGCTCAGAGGTTGGGTGAGGGGACCCGCTGGAATGCTGTTGGGAGACAGATGGTAGCCTCCCGTCAAGGCCATCTAGCGTGTTCTTTAACGTCCACAGGGTATGGCTCTCCCACACATGGGGTCACGGCTTAATGTCCCATCCGATGGACGGCGGCCTTTTCAAGCCCATCGGTGTCCCCTACTGACCTTGAGGAGGGTGGGGAGTTTTGCGGAGATAAATCTCAACGCTGACCCAGCTGACTTGAACGTGGGAACTGCAGATTACGAGCCTGGAATGCTACCGACTGAGCTATCCCCACCCCCAAATTTTAATGTGATTTAACCATCCAATTATATTATTGTAATCTGTTCGAATCTCTGAAATGCTATCATTTAAATATTTGTGATTGTTTATTTAAACTATGTCGTCAGCATATAGATAAATAGCAGTTTTTAATTTGATATTGAACAAATGATTTATGTATACCAGGAACTATAAAGGACCTAAAATTGAACGTTGGGGATTCCATATGGTGTAATTACTTTTCTGCTGAAAGAGTTTCTTATTTAAGTAATTGTGTCTGTGTGATAAATAATTCTGAAATTAATCTAACATTATACCGTGAATACCGTAATTTTCCAATTTATTTAGTAAAATGTTATGATCTATTGTATCAAAGGCTTTTTGTAAATCTAAGAAAGTAGTTACAATTTTTTCTCTATTATTCAATGATTTGTTATTGCTATTTGCAATTTTTGAAATTATTTTAATTTTGTTTTTCCTTTTTGAAAGACAAATTGATTTTCATTAATTATGTTGTGCTTAAGTAAAAATTTGTATACATTATAAATATATTTTTCCATTATTTTTGAACATAGATAGAATAGTTATTTGTCTAAAAAATAGGTTTTAAAATACCTGTTTTGAGTTCAGTAGGTATGTTCCCAGTAAATATAATCTGATTTGTAAATTTTGATATAATTTTTAGTAGTATTTCTTTATTAAATTTACTATGTTTAATGCAAACATAATCATAACCAGGTGATTTATTGGTGTCTAATATAGTAATTATTTCATTAGTTTAATTTTCGGTAATTTCAGGCACATAAATAGAGTCGAAGATTCATCGTTTTGGTGATTTGTATTTCTTACCTGTAGAATTAGTGTATTATAAATGCTACTGTAATTTTTTGCTATTTCTTTGACAGATAATTTCCATTTGGACATATTATCAATTATTACGTCTTCAGCTGACTTTCATGTTTTCCTTCTATTATTTCATATATCAATTGCTAGGTAGCCTTCATATAATTTTTCTTCATTATCAGTTTATTTCTATAAAAAAAATTGATTTCTAATCTGAATATTAACTATATTTCTTAACTTTTTATAGATATTTTTATAAGCATCACCTTTATCATTATTTTTAAATTTAATCCAAGCTTTATCTCTTTTCTCAATTAACTCCATCAAGTTCGGAGTTATCCAGTTTTTTGCTATGATTTCTTTTTCCTTTTACTACGCTCCTTATATATACTCTATTATCCTAAAATTTCATCAATGTCTTTAATACTTTATATACTGTAGGTTTAATTCTTCCATTGAGTTGTCCTCATAATTTTCTAAATTCCAATTCATTTCAGAGATAGCTATATCTTGTTTTGGTTTAAAAACCAATTCTTGGTTACTGCAAGCAGATGCAGCAGAAGCAATGCAGAAGTGCTTCAGCTGCATCGGGAAGAACAGTCCCATTTTTCAATATGATACGACAGAGCTTTGTCCAGACGAACTATCACGTATTCTCAGAAAAATCAGAAATACTATTAAA
Organism: Ryuthela nishihirai; assembly: GCA_038380435.1. Lineage (NCBI taxonomy): Eukaryota > Metazoa > Arthropoda > Arachnida > Araneae > Heptathelidae > Ryuthela > Ryuthela nishihirai. The sequence continues at coordinate 50,600,917 of JAWZYU010000021.1, forward strand.
TGTCAGAAATTTTTTTTTTGTCAGAATTGTTTTTTTTTTCGAAGTTTCATATATAAGAATTTTATTAATTTTAAATTTATTGCATATTGTTTTTAATTTGTATTTTGGTTGCTACTATTAACTTTTTTTTTGGCAAAAGGTGTTGGAGTCTACATAAAAATAATATCGTGCTTTAAACGCTATTAGATTAACTAAATTTGGAACTAAAAGCTCAGAGATTTCGTAAAGGATGACTGGATTTTCGGGTCATGCCATCTTTTACAAAACGCCAGACTTGTGAAATCAAATCCTGCTTTTGAATTTAAAAAGTTTTTGTTGAATTTCATTTTAGCTCCATAGTATATCTCCGACACTAAAAATAGATCTAAAAACCAACAATAAAACTTTATTCCATATATAATATTATTTTCACCTTTCCTGTACAGTATATTTTAATCATTGGGAAACTCTAGTCTTATTTTCAGACCACCCCCCACCCCAAGAAAACAAAATTCTCGGACCCCCAATCTCCAAAATTAAATCCTGGTTACATGCCTGGCCACATTATTTTGGACTCTTACCTAACAGCTCCCTTTTGCCCCGAGAACCTGAATTCATTGAGGAAAGTACACAAGATGTCAAAAGCATCTCACAAAAATTTCAATCCATGTTGTCTCCACTGCACCAATCTTAGGGCAAATTTACTGGTGCTGAATATTTACTCTGAATAGCTTGTTATAACTCGTCCTATGGTTCGATTGGATTGAGATCAGATGACTGTGGTAGGCTAAAGTCGTTATTTCCCAGAACCATTTCTGGACAATCCTAGCCTTCTAGCAGAGCGTTACCTTGCCAAAAAATCCATTCACAGATGGAGACACTGCTGGCTTGAAGGGATGCATCAGCACCTAATGTTCTAATATCTTGTGGCATTCAAGCATTGCTACACTGGTAGCAAGTGACCCAATGTGTGCCATGAATATACTCTCCATGCCATTATAATGCTCCCATCAGCCGGGTTGTTGGGTTGGGTTGCTTTACCTCTGAGCGGCACTTTTTTGCACACCATGGGCTAAATGGTCAGGTCACATGGACCCCGAAGGCTCAAAGAAGATTGGGGGAGGGGACCCACTGGAACAATTGTTGGGAGACAGATGGTAGCCTCCCGTCAAGGCCAACCAGTGTGTTCTTTAACGTGCACAGAGTATGGCTCTCCCGCACACGGGGCCACTGCTTAACGTCCCATCCGACGGACGGCGCCTTTCCAAGCCCATCGGTGTGCCCTACTGACCATGGGCAGAGCGGGGAATTTTGCGGAGATAAATCTCAACGCTGACTCAGCTGGGACTCGAACCTGGGAACTACAGATTCCGAGCCTGGAGCGCTACCGACTGAGCCCCCCCCCCCCCCATCAGCCGGAAATGTGGATTCCTGGGAGGATCGATCCATTGACTCATGCAGTTTTCACATCTTGGTCATCCCACCAGCATGAAACAGGATTCATTAGACCTGGTTGTTTTTCCAACCCTCAGTATTTGTTCTGTAGCTCACTGCAACTGCAGTTTGTCACTGACAAGAGTAGCATCCAATTAGGTTATTGCCTGCCATACCACATCTGGAACAAAGTACAAGTTGTGCATTTTGATATACCTCTTTCACCAATACTGTTACATTGTGCTGTTGACCGACTGTAGCCCAGCTGCGATCCTGCACAAGTTGTGTCAACCTCCATCACCTTTCATTAACAAGCTCTTTCTGGCCGTATAAGTCATTAGCTGGTTTTTTTGGATGTTGGATCATTCTCGATATGTCAGAGTCGTGTATTGGATTGTTTCACCTGTGCACAGCACTTTTTTTGTACACAATGGGCTAAATGGCCAGGCCACAAGGACCCCTAAGGCTCGGATAAGGTTGAGGAAAGGGAGCCATTGGAACAGCTGAGCCACGGCTTAACGTCCCATTCGACTGACAGTGGCCTTTTTTAGACTGTGAGTGTCCCTACTGACCGTAGGTAGAGCAGAGTTTTGCGGAGATAAATCTCGATGCTAACCCAGATGGGACTCGAACCTGGGAACTGCAGATTATGAGCTCACGCACTAGACTTAGCCATCCCAGCCCCACTGTCTTTTATGAAAACTCGAACAAAATTGCTGTTTCTGAAATGTTCATACCAGCGAGTCTGGAGCCAACTACCATGCTACATTCAAAGTAGCTTAAATCTTTTACCAATTCTCAAACTGAATTACTTTTACAAATTGACAAAATATGTTTAGACTGTAAAACACTACCCAAAAACATTTGTCTCAAAATGTGAAGCCACCGCTCCCAGCTATAAGGTAAGGATCGAGTGACAGTGATAGTTTGTGCTATTTCAAATGGAAGAAACATGCTAAATTTGCTTCTAATTTGCAAGTCCAAATGTCCAAGAGCTTTAAAGAATGTGGAAATTTTACCCGTGACTTATGTGAATCAGACCAAGTCGTGGATTACAGCTAACTTATTTATGGTGTGGCATGATCATTTATTCCTAAAGTGAAAAAATCCCCAAAAAATATATTGGAAAGTACTGTTCATTTTAGACAATACATCATTACACCTTTGCAGTAACTTTTAGTGCATGAAGATGTAAAGTTTAATGTTCCTCCCAAATATAACACCTCTAAATACCGTATATTTCCGCAGATAAGACGATAGTCGAATCATAAAAAAAAAGGCCCCCAAAATCCGGGTCGTCTTATAGGACAGATACAAAAAAAATTAGATTGAAATTTATATAAATTGAAACCATTATTACTACAACTTATCGAAAAATCTATCATATTATTTAAATACGCTATATGATAATACATTACATTGTAATAGTAAAACAATACTAAAACAAAATAAATATCAAAAGTTATGTTTATTGAGCTACTGAGGAAAAAACGGACAAACCGTAATTATTTACTAGTACAGAGTAGGGTATGTCCACAAAATAGAATAGCCCATACGACGCTTTTGTGAATAGTCAAGGTCATTGCCAGAATGCCAGAATCAGTGCGAATGTTTGCGAATAGGACATAATTCCGTATACGCTATACAGTATTATTATCCACATGATGATCGCCAATCTAAACTAAATCCATAGGCCGTTGATAGTTTGGGGTCGTCTTATAGGACAGATATATGCTAAAACTATAGAACTTTGACGAAAATTTATATCTCGTCTTATCTGAAGGTCGTCTTATCTGCGGAAATATACGGTAATCCCCTGAATCGTAGGTTGCGATAAACACTTAAAAAGCTGCACAGGAAACAACTCTTAAGACTTTTACTGTGTGACGTATGAAAAATGTGTTGAGCAATTAAGTCTTAACTTGAAAGTGAGTGCTTACTGATTTGTCAAACACTGTTAAAACCGAAACGTTGCACAAAGACTGGGGTAAGCTGTTTGGGAAAACCGTTTCCGTCCATGAAGAAACAATTGGAACTTCTTGAAATTTTTAACATTCCTGGTTGTTCTGATTGTGGAATCGAAGGAGTGACATAATGGATGGAAAGTGATGCAGATGATCATGGCTTCCAAATTTTGACGAATCAGGAAATCGTTGACAGTATTCAAGAAGAGTGTAACAGTGAAGGAGAAAATGAAGAAAATGATGACCCGGCTCCCTCTCATAGTGAAGCTTTCAACTGTCTTGAAATAGCAATGAAGTGGCACTAAAAGCGAGATGAATGCAGTGCTGTACTGCTTCTTACACTGAAATGCTTAGACTAATCAGCTAGAAATAGAATTTCGTCTGCTAAACAAACATTATTGTTGGATTTTCCCAAAGCATTTTGAAAATGCTAATATATAAGTACATCTATTTTACAAATTTTTGTAGTTTTCATTGCTATAATAGTGTTATTAGCACTGACGTCGGGTTTTCGAATTTTTTTAATTCTAAGGAGGGGGCTTACATACACTAACAGGATACCATTTATTTTGTCCGTTCGATATATAATAGAAATTTTTGAGAGGCCCGACACCCCCCCCCCCCCCAAATACTTGGTGCCAGTGGTTAGTATGTTTTTTCATAGATAAAATTTTTTTTCCTCAATCCAATTATCCCAAATCACCTTTGTCACGAATTTGGATAAACTGTTTTCTGTTATATAAGCTCCTTGACTTGGATGCAGCAAAATATGCGTAAAAATATTCTATTCCAATATTTCACAAATAAAATGCTATTGATTATTCTCATTTATACCGAATTTCTTAGTATACAATTCTGCTATCAATAAATAAATTTATGCCACAAAAAACAAGGTTTGGAATATGAATAAATATATATCAAATTTTGATTCTTTCTCTAAAGGTTTGTTTAAAAGAGAATGTAAGATGATGTGTCAAATAACCCATTACTAACCAAAGTGACAAAATGTAATTTTGCCACCTATATGCCAGTTCAGCATTGAATCAATACCATGCCGCATCGGGTCTACAAATATTTTCCCAAAGTCCAAGTGATTACAAGCACTGCACAGAATGCTCAACTTCCACAAGACTGTAAACGATTACAAACATGTTAGAATCATTTCCAGTCTGTTTTTCAATTAATAATAAACTAGGCAATAGTGCTATTAAAGTTAAATGGTGCTGAAGATGAAAATTATTTTTTTTAAATTAACGTGGGTGCAGTCAGACAAGACATTTATTGAAAGCACTTGTGACATCTGTTATTGCCCCAATAGGGAAGAAGTGATGAAATAATGTACAACCACAAAATAGCTAAGGCAAAAATGCTTAATTATATATATGTTGTACTCTAATATATTTAAAGAATATGTTAGTGTTTGTATAACTCACATCAAAAGTAAATTTGGCCTGAAAAATATGTCCAATTGATAACCCTTACTTTATTCACAGCTTTCCACATCTGCCACATCTACTACTTCATTCACAATTTAAGCGATGGCAGTGCCCCCAGAAATATAGGATACTTTTCGAGGGATTACTCCCGACCCACAGTAGCTAGAAATCTGATACGTTACCCCCAACAGGGCTAGAACTAAGTGGGACTACTCCACCAATTTGGAACCGATCTTGCAAGTGCCTACAGAATTACAACGAAACAATTTCTGCCACCAATGGAATTACACGTCCACCTGCCCGTTCGTTCGTTCCTTTGGAACTATGCCTATTATACAATAATATATAACATATTTAAAGAATATATTAGGTAGTATACACACTAAAGGAAAATAAAATTGCAACACCTGGAAGGATTAATGCCATTTTATTCAAATACAGGCAGCTGTTAGCATACACCGAGATGTGCGATTGATTACATTATTAAAAAAAATTGGAAAATTACCATTTTACCTACCCGGTAAAATGGTATAATTAGAATGTTGAACTGCTCTGCGCAGCAATGCATTCAAGAACACAGCGGGTAAGGATATCGTACAGCTCTATAATGTCTCCTGAGGGATAGAACGTCAAATAGCATTAAGTCGCTGTTCCATTTCATCGACAGTAGTTGACGCACCTCTTGGGTATTGTTGGAGCTGTTGGCCCATCATGTCCCAAACGTGTTCAATAGGTGAAAGGTCTGGCGAGCACACTGGCCATGGCAATACCTGAATGTTTTGCTCATATAGATACTGCAGACTAATACAGGCTATGTGGGAACGGGCATTATCTTGTTGATAAAAGGTTCTGTGCTGCTGAACAAATGGGACAGCCACTGGCTACAAAATGTTGGTAGCCTATCATTGGGCAGTTAGAGATCCCCTCATAACCAGTTCTGACAGAGATATCCGACCAATGGTACCCCACACCAAGACACTAGGTGCTGGAGCTATGTGACAATGTCGCAAGCACTGGGCGGCATTTCTTTCCCCTGGATGATGGCGAACATGTTGTCTACCGTCATGCTGACCAAGATAGAAACGAGATTCGTCATTAAACACAACGGTACTCCACTCTTGTTCATTCCAGTTCCGTCTGAGGTGACACCACTGAAGATGTGCTTGATGTGGGCAGATGTGAGGGACAAACACAGTGGCGGACGATAGGCTTGCAATGAAAACTGTAAAAACCTGTTGTTTACCGTCTGCCTGGTAGGTATTCGATATGTATCTGTTGTATATGTTACCTGTTGCCAGTCCCTTTGTAGTTGCGAATATATCACGCAATGTCATGCATCGCAAATGGCGGTCCTGTTGCTCCGTGGTCATACATAATCTGATCCTTGTTGGCATGTGCCAGATCCTAACTGAACCCACTAGTGCCATGTGTACAATGATGCTAGGATTGTGGCCAACCTTGTTGGCCACATCTCTATACAACAAACCAGCTTCTCTAAGGCTGATGATTCTTCCACACTCAAAGTCTTAACTGTTGGAACATTGGTCAGCATCTGTATAAAAGAGCATCTTTAGTGGTGTAGAACAATTTTTACAACGTTGTGTCAACCAGGGAGCTTTGGTTGCCTTTATCTGTGTTTGACTGCTCCACATCTCGCACCTGTCCAATTGTTTCAATCATCCTGCAAACCTAATCATTTCCATGCATTTCCATATACTACTGCCTCCCTAAATTTCATCACTTTTGCAATACTTCTTGCATGTGTTGCATATTTTATTTCCTGTAGTGTATTATCCAAAAATTGAATATAGTTACTATTTTATGGTGTGGCAGCATTTGAACTTTTTTGAAATTATATAAAAATATTATTTCAAAAGTCCAGTTCCTTTATTGAGAACCTATATATTTTGTAATATTTACATTCAAATCATATTGTATTACACGTTATAGTTATATTTTTTGTATATTACATTTTAATTTTATTGCAACTTGCTGAAAATGAAAAAAAAAGGCTGTTTACTTGTGTAGGAAGCTTTCTATAGGATATCCTGATCTCTTTGGAATTATTTTCAGACACAAGTAAAAAACAGTTGCCATTATGTCATCTTTAGATATATTCCATAGCAATTTTGAATTTCTGAAATATCTGATGTAAATGAAATCTTTTAACTGATCCCTTAAAGCATATAAATAATTACTCATGTCTCGGAAGAAAATAATCAGGAATAACAATAGTAATGAAATAAGAAATAACAGTTTTTTTAATGTTTTTATATACACTCCATTTCACACATGGATCAACTTTAACCTTTGGAAGTTTGAATGAAAAGAATCAAGATGCCAAGGGATATCAAGAAGCAACTTGCTCTGACAAGCACTTGGAGCTAAATTTTGAATTGCTAACACATTTGATAAAGGAAAATTATCTCCACATTATTTGACCTTGTATACAAAACATTTCTCAGCATCACTTACAAAAACTATTCAAAGAAATATTCTCCCGATGATGGCTATTGTAAATGAAACATGATAGCTCACTATAAATATAAGTCAGATAAATTTGCCTGCACCCTTAAAGGCTTGCCACTTCTACCACCTAGCATCTTGGATGTAACATACTGTGGTACAAATATATAAACTGGTTTCAAAAGGTTAATGTGAATTGCAAAAACATTTTGTCTTATTATACAAATTCAAATTTTTGTTGAATTAACTTCTTAAAAGAATTAATTTCCACATATATTACACTCTTTAAAATGAAAATTTCCACAAATTTCAGTTATCATACCAGTCATTCAATTTCTTTGCAAACTAATTTTGTACTAATCGAGTTACAGTTTGTAGTTTCTCAGCTGTTCATATAATTATTTTGGTATAATTTCTAAATAGAAAAAAATATATATATTTTGTTTCCAGTACTTCAATATGCTATGTTTCAGCTAAAACATCTTTTTAAACATTTTTGTAATGAACCAGTTAATTTTAATTATTTCTTTATAAATATCTATATTTAACTGAAGTTGAAAATTCACATCAGATACTTGGGTCCTATATTGAGAATTCTAACAATTCTTTATATGGCAATCAGTTTCCATACTGCTACAATCATTAATAAATTAACATTACCTCATTAATTAATACTTATTGTTTAAGCTGGTTTCACAATTTCTCCCTGGTTTGCTCTAGCCATGTTTTGAAAACTGCAACCAAAAACTAACAGAGTCTAAAAACATTGCAAAAGTCAAAATTACACAAAAAGTATTCATACTTCAGAAAATTTTGAATTAGCATATCTTTTGACTTTGTTATTTACTTATTGGTGATTATATGTATAAATATCTGTTGATATTAGAAGGTCCCACATATCTATTGCACCCACTAATATTTCAAGCCTTCCCTTGAAAAAAACAACCATATTTAAAGGACAATAAAACTAAGCAATAGCGCTACAATCTAATGCCTGTAGTGGCAAATGGTAGAGTCTGTAGTGCAGAGATCATGTGCTATGCTTGGAGGGAATTTTAATGGTTTGAAGATTGTAGATTATTGAAGAAAAATCTTAATCATCAGAAAGATGGCACCAGAAAAGCCATTCACAAAGGGTTAATACTTCCTACTCTTGATATTTATAACTTTTTCTACATATAAAAAATAATTTCTCTTCACTTGCAATAGTGGGCTATTAAGAATTTGTCAATATAAATTTCAATAAGAAAAACATTAAGATAGGTAAGATCAAAGCAAAAAGAAAACAGAAACATTCATGCTTTTTTAGAGATTCCAACCCAGATCCCTTTACTCCATAACTAAACAAGTATCCACTTGACCACTGGGATGGGTGATTGATTATTAAAGTGCTTACCAATCTGAAGATTTTGCCAATTTTATACATATTTTCTAAACTTCTGGTACATTGAAGAGCTAAATGTTTCATCACTACAATTTTTTTTTTATTATTAGAAGAGACATCTCGCAGGCAAATATACCTCACCTTATATATCAGGCGCACCTCATATATAAGTAACCATGAGAGTCTCTCTATTTATGAGAAGGTTTATTAAAATTAGGTCAATGAAAGAATCTGTAAATATTACAATATCAACATACAAATATTTAATGTTTCAAATGGATTACATAAAACTTTTAACATTGAACTTTACATAAAAATATATAAATCATTCATAAATTAAAACATTAAATTCTATTAAAACTAATTTTTATCATACTGTTGTTATTCCTCAAATGTATTTAAGTAAGGCATGCAATTTATATGACTTTAACAACTGAACTAACAAAAATTGATTTCTTCATGCTTGTAAATTGATGCTGTTAAGATTAACAACCTTATAATTGCATATTATAAGAAATGCAAGTATGCCAAAGTTTTCTTAGAGTTGAAGTTGCTGCAAACACTAAAATGAAAAGTACCTTTGGTAATAAAATAAAATGTGCAATAATTGCAAAATCTAATTTTGCAAGAAAAAGCAAAATTTAATAATAAAACTATTTTTATAAATTAAATTTCTGTATTTAATACTTATTATATTTAAACCTTTTCCCTTGTTACTTGTTATAAAGATATGTCAATTTTAAGTGTATATTGTGCCCCATTCAAATGGAAATTATATCAGTAATGAACTGATGATCTCAAATAAAATCTTCACAGTTCTTAAATAGGAATAAATAAATAATTTAACTTTCACTGGCCATTGATAACAGAACATTAATGGCCTGGTCCTTATTTCCACGACTGTTTTCCAACACACTCAAAATGACTTCACGGTCAAACGAAGGAAACATTTCTTGAACCTGCAAAATAGAACAAAATAATGCAACTCTTTTGCATGCTACGTAATAGTGCATAACATATAATGCTTGACTTAAACTACATCAACATATTTACTACAAAAATCTGCTTGTCACAAAGGTTTGACAGGAGCTTACCAGTTTATACACCATATAGAAGACCTGTGAAGATGGCAGGACCTCAGCAGAAAGATGACATATCTATGCCTTACCCAGGGCCCTTTGATCAGTAGTAAAACATACTAACCACTTGTCCCCAGGACTGCTACAAAAACAACTACAAAAAGAAAATGAAGTGCTAATAGCCCTTTATAAAATAATATCACTTTTTCTGGATAACATTAATCATTCATAACATAGGGATTTTTCCTGAAGAATCAGTGGGCTGCAATGAAACATTGTTGGCATTTCTATTATGGCGAGATATGCTTTTTTGGACAACTGGATAGTAAGAATTGCTTTTCAGTGACAGAATGGAAAATTCAGCCTGATACATCAGTATGCTACTAATAACACTAGTAGCCAACTGTGTCTGCAGAAAAATGTGCATATGGAAGAAGGTGCCCCAGTACACACACACTGTGCAGCACAGAGATAACAAGATAGTGAGGGTATTAGCAATCTTTCACGACCTGGACAATTAGCTGGCATAACTTCATTGAATGTGTGTGTTCCATCATTGACTGTATTGTATACAAATATCAAACAAACTCAGCTCCAAGGGTGCCCTGATAACTATCTATAGGAAGAATGTGGTGTGCAGCATCACATCATATTGAACATCTATGAACATCTAATTCATGTGTCGTAGGTTTCTACATCATATTAAGGTACAAGGAAGTCAATTAAGTTCTGATGATACATTCCCCAAATAGCCAGTTTATATATAATATTGTGTAATAGCTGATAATATATAATAAACAGACGCTTCAAAAATGCATTTTAAACAGTATCTGTTTAAGGCTATTCTTGTACATACATTATCCACAGTCATACCATTACATTTGTATTTCATTAATTAGCAAATATGAATATTTATCTACTTCAATTTTAAATTGAACGTAGTATCTCCTGCTAACATGCCAATTGCTCTACCATTTAACTAAGCACTGCTAATGTGCAATACAAAAAAAATCCATTATGCAAGTACAGTAAAATATTGCTATGATTACTCCTCCTAATAAATATTTCACTTGATTCAGCCTGATACTTGGTATGCTTTCTCACACTTCCCTGATCATAGATGGCAGAACAATGACAGGAGATTGAAACTTGCTGCAAACACTTAAGTGAGTTACTAGTGGAAAAAAGATGAAGCCAGTGTTAGTTTAGTGGTCTTAGAACATTATGGCATGTATCTGGAGAGCCACGGGTTCAAATCCTGCACAGTGACAATACTTTTTTCCACAAAACTATTTATTAGCATTTAACTTTATTGAACTTTAAAAAAATATTGATCCCTTTATTACAAAATACATAAATAACTTGGAATAATTAATTTTTCAATAGGTTTAAACAACTCATATTATAAGCCTCACAATTGGTATTAACAGCAACAAAATGAATATTGAAATTTTAAAATACCCTCTATAGCACAAAATAAAAATTTCCCACTATGAAAAAAAAAACGACTATTAAAGGTATTTTTCCTTATTTTCATTCAGGTTCTTTTATACTGCTAATGTTTTGTTTATGGCATTTACCTTTTTAACTTTAGTTGTGCGCGTTATTCTTTTATTGTGTTTGACACATATAGCCTTCTACATGGTCATTAAATCATTAAATTACAAACTATTATTAGTGTGCAAGTCTGCCAGAGATTTTATTTTTAAAAAAGCACTTTTTTAGTTTTGATTTAACTCTACTATTTTTACTATTGTCCCAAATGATTGAATCTACACAATTTTGGCTCATTTAGTTATGCTAGTGGCAGCCTAGAATTTAAAAAAAATTCTTAATATTTTTGTCAATGTAAAACTGGTGAACTAATGATGTAAAAAATATATACATCAGTTCACCAGTTTAGTTTTTTTTAAACAGGAGTCTTTTTTTTTAACCCCAATCCATCCTACTTTGGCTCCACTAATAGATTATGCTATGCTGCCTGGTTTGAAATGGTCAAATCAGCAGTTATCAGCAAAAACTGAAGGAAAAGAAAAGACTTCACTCTTGATAGTTACTTCATATATATATATATAACTTATGCCCCCACCTCCAAGTCTGCTATGAAATGTATTCATTACAACTAGCATTTAAGAACAAGACATTAAATCAAATACCTGTTTAACATCCTCTTCAGAAATTGTAGGGCGCTGACTTACTGGGGGCCCAACTTGTGGATTCATTGGCCTTTGCTGCATGCCAGGATGATAATTAGCAGGTATTGGATGACCTAAAGGGAAAATAGATCTACTAATCGCAATATTTAGAACATTTTATTTTTATCCTAAAGATATAAAATGGGATTTTCATTAAAAAAAAGGTTTAGTTTTGTTCTTTCATATCTTTCAAAAGATTTTAAATGCTTACTAAGTTGCAATTTAAGTACTCACGTCCATTTGTTATACAAGTATTATGAAAGACAAAATAAGAGTTTTTAAATTCATTCACCATTCTTGGAATTTGTTTCATATTAAATGGCATTAACTGAAATAATCCTCTCAACAAATGAAAATTGAAAAAAATTAAACTATTTCAACAGTGACAAGATATTTAAGAATGAGGTTGGGTTGTTTTACCTCTGAGCGGCACTCTTTTGCACACCATGGGCTAAATGGCCAGGTCGCATGGACCCCGAAGGCTCAGAGAAGGTTGGGGGAGGGGACCCACTGGAACAGCTATTGGGAGACAGATGGTAGCCTCCCGTCAAGGCCATCCAGCGTGTTCTTTAACGTGCACAGGGTATGGCTCTCCCGCACACGGGGCCACGGCTTAACGTCCCATCCGACGGACGGCGGCCTTTCCAAGCCCATCGGTGTCCCCTACTGACCGTGGGCAGGGCGGGGAATTTTGCGGAGATAAATCTCAATGCTGACCCAGCTGGGACTCGAACCTGGGAACTACAGATTATATCCGAACACATAATTGTAATATCATAATTGTAACAAAGATCTACAGTCAAATTTAGTTTTAACAAACCTGGTGGAACTGGTAAATTCTATTAGTTATAAACAAAGTTTGTAATAAGGGAGGTGAACTTATTATGAGAGCTAATCAATACGTAACATCCAAGGGTGTGTTATATTCATATTATGTTGATAACAAAGACTACTGGGCAAACTTTATTTCTCCACATAATAGTTAAAGCGACTGAGACATCTATCCCACAGAAGTATTAAATTACTGAATTGAAAAAAATCAAGGCTCAGTGTGAACACCCACCAGTGCACCTCGATATTCTTTTGAAGCGCTTCTTCAGTGGTCCTTCTTTATCACCTATATCTGCCTAGAGGATGTTGTCATTTTGAATCAAACTCTCTGTATGTTCATTAATAGAGTAGCACAGGAAACATGCTGTACACATGTGACTCATAAATAGTTAGGTGAAAAAAAAAAGTTTCTCTGTGAGTGGTAACTAAACTCACATCTCCCAAATACATGCATGGTTTAGAACACTGTCATGAATTCAGGAGATATGGGTTAGAGTTCCACTCAAAGTTAAATTCAATGTTTTCAGCTAACTATAAATGTGATTAATATGTGGGCTTTTTCTTCAGAAACCAAACAAACAAACAAGACCCATATCTGCTGTCTATAACAGACACATATCTGCTCTCTAATTTTCATTACGTATATTTTTTTTTCAATTCGTACAAAATTACTGTATCTAAAAAATCGCATTCTATTTATACCTGAAGAATAATAAGGCAAACCACCATAATATGGTGTAGGAACAACCATGACTGGTGCTGGAGCATAGGGGGCAGAATTCATAGGCTGAAAGAAAAAGAAATGCAATTTAGCTATTGAAAGAACTGAAATACACAGTTTAAAAAATGTAATACAGTTTTTTAAAGATCATGTTAACACAGTGCAAATTAAAAAGGAAACTGTCACTATCAAATAATATCTACATCTGTACATTTATTGAAATTATTGCAAAATCTCACAATTTAAACTTTATTCTTAATAAATAACATTGGTCAGAGAAAAAAAGTATTTCTCTGGTCAATAAAATGTATTCTCAGAGGTTTATGGAAAGAATGTGAGAATCATATGGATAAGTACATCTGATTCAATCTGTGACTCAAAACCAATCAATCCAAATGCTCTTCTGTTCCCCCACCAAAATATAAGATTTAATATTAAAAAAAGTACTTATGATCTAGGTAGAGTAATGCTATGCATTTGATTTTAATTTCCAGGTGCTTAATTAATATGATTTATACACTATTTTGATTTTAAACACATTATTTTGTCTTGATTCTTATGCATCAGCTACTACAAACAAAAACTGATTCTTCTAATTAAAGTGAATAGTGATTATTATTTCTTTTATTCATTCTTCATTTTTTTTTTGCTATTAAAAAAACAAAAGAAATAATGCTGCAGGGAAAATAATAGTTTTAGACTTTTAACTTCTAACCCTCTGTATTCCCTACAATTATTTTTAACTGTCCCCGGTTGATTTGGATAAATATCTAAATCTTTCCCCTGCATCTGTGCTGTACAACATTTCAAAATGGTATAACCAAAATGTGCTGGGGCTGGTTAGCATCATTAATAAATAAAAAATATATCCTTAAGTAGATGCTTGCCATAGAGGTCAGACAGGAGCCTGTCAGTTTAATACACCATAGGGAAGACCTGTGAGGAAGGCGAGACTTCAGCAGAAAGACAACACAAACATCCCTACTACTAAAATAACAAAAAAAACTAAAATTTAATTTAAAAAAAGAAGTTTCCATAATATTTTTATTATGTTATAAAAATTGAGTATAAATGTAATAAATAATATTCTTTTAAATTTGGAACAATTTTTGATAAGCTGTAAAATAAAGAATCCTTGCTATCTATTCACCTGCCATTCTGTCAGTTAGAATCACCATATCAAAATACCCATTTTCAGTATCATTGTCATTTCTATTTACTTATAACAATTCAAGTAATCCTTAGATTTTTATTCACATATTTGATCTGAACTCTTGCCCACACATTTCTTGGTACAGTTTTGAAATGCTCCCAAAAATTAGCCAAAACTTTTTTTTTCAATTGGGGGATTTTGGAGGCAATTACAAAGTACAATTTTACTTTCCTATACTGCTTGATGCACATGCATCACACTGCTCATTATCATTATTATTCATCAAGGAGGTATTAACTTCCCTCTCTGCTGCTATGCTGAGAGGAAAGGGGGGGAGAGCTGTGCTCCCTTGACAAAATTGTAAGGAAATTGTTAGTACACAAAAGTTTACATTGAAAGGGTTACAAAAAGTTTAACACCCCCCCCCCCCTTCCCTCAAAAAAGTCTTGGCTATATCAGTCTGATATCAAAAACGTTTTAGTGCACCTAAATGTACCTAACTTGTAGGTGCTTTGCCTGGAAAATCCCCAAAGTGCAATAAACAAACAGAAAATGTGTGGTGTGCATTGAAAGAAAGAACAGATAAGAAAGTGAATTTAGTGCTCCACTGAAATAAACAGGATAGAAAGCACCCATGAGTATGAGATGTGCAAAATTACATTGTTCAAAATGTAGCATACAGAGAAAATTTCCAAAATGCAATGACACTTTTTTTTTATAATAATAAGTATTCAAAAAGAAATTTCTTTGAATGATAGGAAATATAGTTTTGTTCATTACATTTTTCAGAATTAAGCCCTAATTGACAGACTATTTTTTTGCTATGTCACTGAAAAAAAAAGAGTCTTATTTAAATATTTTTCACATTTCGATTAGAAATATTTAAATTACACACATTCACTGTTTATTTTGATAAATAACATTTTTGTTCATTAATTATTTGGCAAAAATGTTCTTAACTGTTTTTTAGCTGATAATAGTAAAAAAAAAATGAAATTTAGTTGGTTTCAGCTTTTCAGGTTGAGCATGGGGTTTTAGTTAAAAAAAGTATTACAAATGTAACTATTACAGTTGTAAACTATTATGTACTATTATGTAAACTATTACAGTTGTTTAAGTTAAAAACTATTACAAATGTAACAATACATAAAAATCTGTATATAGCCATGTACTTACTGCATATGAAAAAACTAAATTAACGGATCCTTCTTTATCATTACCCTGGCGACCAGAAAGTTGCGGCCATATATCTGCAACTTCACCTCTAAAAATTACTTCAGGTAAAGCAACAGTCCCCCATGCAATCAATTCATCAGTTGCTATTGCACGCTGCAAAAAGAGGAAAAACATTTCTTGCTGTGACTTTTTCAATTCATTTCTTTAGTATTAAAACATTCTTAATTAAAAAAATTTTTAAAGCAATATTAAAAAATTAGGATATATATGAAAGGTGTGTTTGGAAACAGGCACCTAGGCACAAGTCAACATGCTTGTCTGTTCCATTATATGCAGATTTAACTCTTGGTAGTTATTCAGCATGTGGGGTTGCTAACAGTTTCACTACTGCACGAATTGTTAAGATATTTATCTCATTTTAAATGGGTTTACAACCCCACCCATATTTTCCCAAATATTTAATTGACCAGTCAAAAATTTTACATGTGGGTTTCTCCCTTACCACCATATATTATATCAAAAATGAGTCCTATGGATAATAGAATGCAACTCATACTCTCAAATTGTTTTTTATCCCATTTAAATGTTGAAACACCAATACTTTACATTAAACACTTCCCCCCCCCCTCCCCCCCCCCACACACTTTTCCCTATAACTATCATTTCCCATATATGTTTCCCACTTTCCACTTCATGGTGCATTAAAAAACTAGGTCTCTACTTATGATAAAACCTGAGTTCAGGTTTAAAATCCTTTATTTTTACATTTCATGTTGGAGGGAGGGGAGAGGTGTTGTGTTTTTTATTTTCAACAGGGAGTTTGTTTCATTAAAGCTACAAGTCCCTACTTATAATAGAACCCAATTTCGAAACCTGGAACCAATTTTCCTTCATTTTCCTTTGTTTCCCATTTCTAAATTTAAATTTTTACCCATTCAGCTCCTTCCCCCCCCCCCCCAAGTGTTACATTAAAAAATTGAAGTCAATACCTAGAGTTTAAAACTATTTGTATTATTCCACTTCATTTCAGATAGTGAGCAGTGGGAGTGGGAGACCCAGGTGATTTTCAATGGAAAACTTGTTACATTAAACCTACAATTCCCTACCTATAATAGAATCTGATTTTAAAATCTGGAACCACTTTTATCCTTATTTTTCAATTTTCACCCATCACAATTTGACAGGATTTCTGCTAGTATTACCTAATATTTGTTGAATTCTGATCACTCAAAAGACAAATTCAAAGTAAGTAATATGGATTTAGAAGTGAAAAAAGCTGTCAATCATATATGTTCAGCAGTTTTGGAGAAAGAGACCATTTGAACAGCTGTTAGGAAATAGATGGGGCTCCTCTCGAAACCACTTTGCATATTTTTATGTGCACAGGATATGGCTCTCCTTCACAAATATTTATGACTTGAAATCAAATGAAAATGGGATGTCTTTTCCATATGCAATGGTGATGTGGCTTTCACTAAGTGACATAATCCACTATACATGTTTATGACAAATTCATGAAATAAGAGGTAGAACAATGATTTTAGAAGAAAACATTTGTCTAGCTAATAGTATTGCATTCATGAGCATCCACAGAGGGGGACAAATGGGGCACTTGCTCTCCCCCCCAATTGAGTAAAAATTTCCACAAATTATAATTGTAACAATTTAAACGTAATTAATTTATATGCATTATGTATGTGTTTTTGTATTGATGCAATACTGTATTCTATAATCTACTTGTGAAAAAAACCCTAAAAAATTAAATAATTTAATAAAAATTTATTGATATAATTATTTGTCTCCAAGCTTTGCCCCCCCCCCCCTGGAAAATTTTCTGTGAACACCCATGATTGCATTAATTTAATCTTTTACATTATTGTAAACTTTTTATCAATTACAAACAGCAGCATAACTTTACAAACATTACCCAATTAGTTATTAATTTTGCTTTGCTTACTTTTACTCTAGTACAGAGAATTTAGTGCTTTAACAAATATTGAAGAAATCTTATTTCTTACTTTGTTTTACATAATCCTCATCTAAGTTCACTTAATAATTCCAGATCTTTTTGTAGTCAACATGCCACTATTTTTTTGCCATCTTAATCTCACTAACATTTTACCTTCAGAGTTACATTCAACTTTTCAATCACTGTAGTTAATTCCTCCAGCTATCTAGAAATAAGTATTTCAGTGTTTTCTTTAACAATGCTAATATTACTCAAGCTGTTTAATAAACCACTTTTTTTTTTAGTCAGCCCTTTGCATGAAATCATTTACTTAATATTACATAGTATAAGATTTGTGTCCACATTATCTGAGCAAAACCATTATGTTTCAGCAAAATCTTTTTTAAAGTCATATATAAATTTTTGATGTGTTATTTAGGTTATTTTACTGAATAAAATAGTCACATCTATTAATTTTACTTTCAATATTCAGGATACTGTGATGAGAATTTCTTTAACCTTTCCAGTGTTCACATTGTCTGCATACTTTGTAGAATCCGAAATGAGGGGCCAAGGATGTATACGTTTTTAGTACAACAAAAAATTTTTTTAAAATAAAAATTGCCATTGTGATTTTTATATATCTTATAAAAATATATAATTCAAGCTTGAAAAACAATATTTTGTATTTTAATTTGATGCATATTTTATTAAACTACAATATAAATAATTTTATAAAGCCATATGATTGCCATTTCTTAGAAGCACTAAAAGGTATTGCCAATTTGTGTAACATTCCTATTTGCCAAAGCAACCTTCTGCTTTAAGCTCACAAGTTTGATTTAAACTTTTATCAACAAATTTTCCTTAAATTTTTGAAAATCTGCTAAAAATTAACAAAAAAAATGCTATTTTTAAAAATGGTAGATTTTGGAAGTAATTACAATGTACATACCACCATTTTTTCCCCCTGTTTTACACTCTTTTCTATCATAAACTTATTTCATTATTCCCAAATCTTTTTTATCATTTTTCCCAGCATTCTATGCATCTTTCCCACTCTTAAAATCGAAACTAGAAGTAAACACATCCTTCTTAGAAATTCTGATTGCAACTCCATTTAATTAGTTATGCTTCACTGAGGAAACAAGAGACATGGCTGACACATGCTATCTCCGTTCCGTGTGCCATGTGTTTTTTACAGTTTCAGTCCAGCATATTGAATACACTTTGTGTTTTTATAAGTTAGTATTTACTTTTTTTATATTTAAACCTTAGTTTTCATTTCAGTAGATTTATTTTCATAAATTTGTGATCTTTTGGCTGATTGATAAGTTTTGATTTTTCAGAGTTATTCTACATCGTATGGCAGGCCTACAACTTGTTGTTGTGGATATTTTAACATCGCATTAGGCTATATGTTAATTTTTATTATTATTTTTACAGTAAAACTTTGATCTGGTATCATGTTCTGAAAATAAATGAGGTCTTCGATATGGAAGCAAATTCTGTAGATTTATTTCTATAAGTTAGTGATCTTTTGGTCAGCTGATTTATCGATCTTTCTGAGTTATGCTAACATTGAAGGCCAACTTAAAAGTTGTTGTGGATATTTTATTTAACATCCCATTAGGTTATATATAATTTTTATTTTGTTATTTCTTGTGTTTTTAGCAAACACACTTTAAGCTATGGTACAATTTTCTGAAAATGAATGTCTTGGATACAGAAGCAAAATAAACTTGCTACAGAATTATATTATATATATATTTCCTTGCTACAGAAATCAGCTATCCACAGGAGGGCAATTTTGGGAAGGTATCTCCTCCGCTAAACTCACAGTGAAAGTTTCACCCCTCCCCCCTTTAGAAAAATATATCTTTCATAAAATTATAAGTTTTTATGTTTATATTGAATGATTTTAAAGGCCCCCCCCCCCCCCCCCTCAGTACCTTGGCTGTGCCACACAGACGATATACACTGTTCCTTCTTTTGCTTCGGTGCACAAACCTTTCTGCATTTAGCCAAGATCACCAAACTTCAACATCCAAAGAAAAAATTCAAAATGTTTAGCAAAAAAAAGCAGCCAAGGAAGTTTTTTTTCTATTTCATAACCAGTTCAGAAAATCCCCTGAATGCGAGAAGTCCAAGTCACTTTGTATAACACTAACCATATTTAAAATATACAATACTGAAAAGAATCATTAAAAGAAATAAAAATCGTATTTCAGGTTGAATATTATATTATTCGGGAGGAAATTTCCTTTCGATAAATATATAATTTAACTATTTTTATTCATCAGGTTTTCTAAAATGAAGCCTTAATTGTATAGTGCAATCCTTTTTTTAACCATATCACATTGAAAAAGGTTTATTAAAATCAATAAGCTTGCAAATCTGCTTATATTATTTATTTTCATAAAATCAGTAATTAAATTCTGTTTAATTTGGTCTATAACATGACTTATTTCCGTTGATTGGTTTTTGTTTTTGTTTTTTAATTCTAAAGTTGGCTTGCTTATCTGACTCAGCATAATTGGCTAAGAGCCTGGAATTTTCTCAAAGTATGGTACCAAGAAAAAAATTACAAAATGAGAGAAATATTTACTTGAAATCAAAAAATATAATTTTTTCATTATTCATAAAAAATAGCCTTTCTATTCATGTGCATTATAATCATTTTGTCTATTAGTTTTTCTTAAATAATTTTTTAATTTGTGTTGCCAGATGCATTTTCTTACTACACAACTCTAAAAAAGTCCTATTAAAATAAAACATCATCTTTTTTGTTAAATGCTTTATTTTCAGAAAATCCAGAATTAAATGCTGATTAATTTGGCATATAACATGCCATAATTCCTTTCATTAGTTATTTGGCAAAAAAGTTTTAAAGTTAAGATTTTTTTGGCTGAGAATAGGGAGAAAATAGCTTGGTCTCTGGATGGAAATTAGTTTTTCAGGCTGGACACTGGAAGGGTTAAACATAAATGACCAAAAATATCATTCTCTCAGATTTCCACTACAGTTTAATACATGATTATTCAAACCATTTACAAGATTTCGGAGCAGCTTGCACAATACAACACACTGTTCTTAACTCATTATTTTGTGCAGCAATTAACTTACATTAACATATTAAATCCAATAACTGAAAAAAAGAGTGATAAAAAATACCATATTTACCTCATCAAATATTTCCAAGCTAATTGTTTTTATACCTTGTGGTAAGTAGCTGAAACAATGAATAACATTAAATTACATAACAAAAAACTTACACCAAAAAAACCCAGATTTATGAAACAAAACTTGTACTATACAAAACTTATACACCTTTCAGTTTATTACATTAATGCAGTTTTGCATTTATGTCCCAGTATAAAAAAGTACCATTCATGAAATTCACTGAAGCTAAGAGGTTGTGTTCTACCCCTCAGCAACTATTTTTCTCTCTTTGTAGCAAAATGGCCAGATCATAATGGAACAATGCTCAGAGCATTGTGCAATAAAAGGAACTTAATGGATACCTGGTAGAAGTAGGTAAAACAGTAGTCCAAACACAGTCAACTAACATGTTCATTAATGTACAACATACAGCTCTACTATACAATATGACAAGATACAACTCTACTATACAAGAATAAATCACAAAAGTTAATATTTCCTTTTACAGATGGTAGCCTTGAAAATTATGTCTTTTTCCAATGAATGCATGGGAAAAATTCAATAATGTTAATACTAAACATTAGAAACTACGAAAAGCTTAAAAAAAGATCACAATCTTTTTGAAAAATATTGTTAACAATTTAATAAGCTTTCATTAGTCCATTTTTCTTTATACACTTAAATTATTACAATTCTATTATTTGTAAACACTGAAGTTGAATTGTTTTACCTCTGAGTGGCACTTTTTTGCAAACAATGGGCTAAATGGCCAGGTCACAAGGACACTGAGGGATCAGAGAAGGCTGGGGGGGTGGGGACCCACTGGACAGCTGTTGGGAGACAAGACCATGCAGCATGTTCTTTAACATGCACAGGGTATAGCTCTCCCATATACAGGGCCATGGCTTAACATCCTATCAGATAGACAGTGGCCTTTCCAAGCCCATCAGTGTCCCCTACTGACTGAGAGCAGGGTAGGGAGTTTTGTGGAGATAAATCTTGACACTGGCCCAGGCAGGACAAGAACTTAGGCTACTGACTGAGCCACCCCCTAAACACTGAAATGCAAAAAGTTCTAATCTCAGTATCAAAATTACTAGGAAATTATTGGAAAATGGGAAGAATTCCAATGTGAAATAAAAAAGACAGACAGTGGAAAGATCAAGAAAATTAAAAAAAAAAATAGAAAAAAAGTACATGGGAAAATGACAAAAGAATTGCTCTAATTCCTCTTTAATTTCTATCAGAAAAGTTATGGCTTCTGTTTTTAGTTATCATATTATTGAACAATTTCTATGCTAAAAAAACCTGATTAAATTTAATTATGGTATGGAGTTTTTGGGTTAAAAGAAATGTCACATTTGGAGAGTAGAAACTGGGTATTTCAAAATCAAATTCAAGTTGGCTTAAATAAAAATTATAATTTAACAATTCATCATATATTTTGTTTAAATAGAGTATCATCCTGCACATGATACCGATCAATAATTCAACTTACAGATATCTCAAAACTGGAAAAAAATAAATGCTGCCAAAAGAAAGTGTAGTAGCCAGTTGATATTATAAAATTTAGTAGGGGTGGGGGTTTTAAAGTTGCTGACAACTTAATTACAACTGCTGCTATATATTTTTAAGCCAGAACTGACTGACACGTTTTAAGTCAAAGTAATGCCACCATAAACTTCATCTCTATAGTGATGCAAATGAATGAAGAGGTGTGGTTGCAGGATCAGAACCTCTACTATTAATTATTTTGTTCATAACATAGTGTTTCATAATTTTTTGGAGTTTTACCCAATTTGGGAGGTATAATTTGGGTAAAACCAGAAAAAAGAACCCATATCTTTAAATATAAAAAGCCTCAAAATGGTGCTTAATATTTTACAGATGATATATACAATTGCAGATATATAAATCTTATTTACACCATTTTGAAATGTAGTTATACTCCTGGATGTAAACTGAATAAAAAAAGTAAATAATTCCAATTTGCCTACTGATACATTTTCTAAAGCTACTGCTTTACTTTCTCTTCATTTTTGTGTAGAATTTAAACTTGTTTACTGGCTATTATATTATTGATACTACAATAAAAATCAATTTGCAGTTTACAACGAAACTTGATTTTAAGCCTAGTCAAAACATTAAACAATTATCCACTGTATGAAAAACTTAAATGAAAAAGTGAATAATGGAAACTAACTCCTAGAAAGTCAACCAATATGGTGAACAGTGGACTATTTGATATCAAACTAATTTTCTCTTCCTTTCTGCAACTATTTTATGCTACTTAATTCAAAAGACTTAAGAAATTAACATTACCTAGAAAGATGAGCTGAACATTCCAAAGGGCAATCAAATCCCAAGGACGTGAGTTGAAAGTTCCCCAGGATGATTGAATCCCAGAAAGATGAGCTGAATGCTCCACACAGTGATCAAATTCCATAGCTAGAAGAGCAAAAAAAGCCACCAAGGAAAAAAAAAAGCAGCTAAACGTTTTAAGTTTGAAGTATCATGGCATTCCCTAGTGACAATAATTTTAATAAAGCAGCATCAAATTATAAAAGAAAAAGAGAATTATTGGAACAATACATTTAATTACAGTAATGCCATTGTATAGTGACAACTAGTAAAGAGTTGAGTACAAAGGGGGGGGGGAGGAAAGAACTGTTCAAAAAAGAAATTTATTTTCAATATTAAAATTCTGAGCTTATTAGAAATGCCTATGGTTGCATAAACTTAACAGAAAAACTTAGTTGATGAACTGCACATGCATGTGCTAAAATGCATTGCATATGCTAATTAAGTTTAAGGAAATGGAGTCATTCTATACTATTGCAAAAACAAGCGTGAACAGTGCCAAAAGGATTGGAAAATCTTGCAAAAATATAAAACCTTAATTTCACACAAAAAAAAATTAGATGACCAACAGTGCACAAAAAGTTTGCTCAATACCATCAAAGTGTTTAAGACCTGATATTCTTACAATACAGTTATTTCTCTTTTACCAATGTTAGATGCTTCAAACATCTTACCTTTCTAGCATAGTTATTAAGAAACCATTAATTTTTTTTATTTAAAAGGAAGTGAGGGCTCCATAACACAAAAGACAGAGATAACTTTCAAGTTTACATAGCTTGCCTCAGTTTCTCATGTAACCTACCAACACTTATACAAGAACACACCCACTGGTAGTCTGGTTCATTAACCACAATACCAAGTATGGCTTTAACACGAATTATCATTATTTTTACACATGGCACACATTTTCAGAAATACTAACTTCTGTTCTAAAAAAAAGGAATTAGTGGTTAATGCAAAAGCAGACTAATTTCAATCTTAAATGAAATGCCAGGAATGACACTGTCAGTTATGAACAGGCAACTTTTTTTAAAAGTTAACATTATTAAAAAAATTCAAAAGGATTCAAATCTGCATTATTAAAATTCACAGACTGCATTAAAAATTTTGAATAATACAGGTATCAAAATGAACCTGAAACATGACCTCATTAACCGGATCACTAATAAGTGATGGTGAAAACTGTACTTGAATGACTTTAGAATAGTGGTTATTAATGTTTGTCCTGATTTCATTAGAAAATACAATATTGTATAGAGTAAAAAAAAGAAATTGCATGGCTCAGCTTACATTTGTATCATGACCTTTTATCTGAAATATCATAAAAACATAAATCCATTACAGAACCACCATAACCTGTTTGCCATGCATGAAAATGAAAACCAATACAAATTATACCAGAAATAATGAGAACTGAAAATAATACTTACGAGTGAAAAGTTTTATTCCAATTTGGATTTTTCCCCCCTCTAAAGTCTGCATGCGTTTCATACACATTATGGCCAACTCTAATTCTTACATATGGATCCATTTTGGTCATTCCATAATTTTTTGCTAAATGTGCCTTAAAAAAAATAAGTACATATCCAATGATTATAAGCTCTTGAAATGCTGCACAATTTAATTCTAAAGAAAAACTAGTTCTAAACAATAATGTAACCACATCCCATAATACAGTAATATGAATATTTTGAAATTTTCAAACTAAAATATATTTGCAATAGACTTTATATTTACATGAAAAATAAAAGGCAAAAACTAATGCAAGCAAACAGAAACTACATATATTAAGTGTTATGATGCTAAGAATATTATTACAGCTCTAAAATGCTGTGTTTTCAGTTACTAGAGAGTATAAGAAATTATCATATAAATAAAACAAAGTGTGTATGTGTCAATGTGTAACTCCAAAACCAAGAAATCTAGAAGGTTGAAACTTTGCATGCATACTTAGAGAGACCTGAGGGTGTGCACCTCGGGTGTATTTTTTTTTACTTTTACATTTTTCCACCTGTTTTTTTTTTCCTTTTCTCTAATTTCCCACAGAGTTAACCTTACAGTTCTTTGTTGTTAGAAATGGGAGTGGCATATGCTTGCTTTTTCATTGCCAATAAAAAAAGAAATACGAATAGATTTTTCATTGTTGAAAAAAAATATAATAAAAACATCATTGCATGGCAGCAGTTTTTGGTACCCTGTAATTTCGCAGATACTTAACTGATTGTTCCCAGATTTGGAGTACTAGTTCGTGCAGCCATGTGTTGGATTTGAAGTTTTGTTCCTAAGGACTGCGGCTTTGGATTAAATCTCTTGCAAGTGCCTGAAGTATCTGAGGGTGCTTCCATCACCTCAGCTACCTTGACAGTTATGATAGAATAGTACATTATCGATGGAGAATTAAGAAAGTTACCAATACACAGATGTTTCATGCCAAATGTTTGGTGGGTTGTTTTGCCCATGGGTAACACTTGTTTTGCATGCAATGGGCTAAATGGTGGTCATCATAAGGATCTCAAAGGCTCAGGGAGTGTTGGGAGAAGGGCATCCACTGGAGAGCCGTTAAGATAACAGATGGAAGCCTTCTGCCAAGTTCATTCAATGTGTTCTTTAATGTGCACACAGTATAGCTCTACTGCACACACAGCCACAGTTTAACATTCCATATGATAGATGGCAGCCTTTCCAAGCCTATCGGTGACCATTTCTGCCAGGGGGCAGGGTGGGGTTTAGCAGAGATAAATCTCAATTACAGATTATAAGCCTGGCATGCTAAAGACTCACTAATCCCTGCCTCCTTTTGGTGGGATGAAACTAATATACAATAGGTGTACTGACATGGGTGTGCAGACACTGTTGGGTTGTTTTACCTCTGAGCAGCACTTTTTTACACACAATGGGCTAAATGGCCAGATCACAAGGACCCCGAGGGCTCAGAGAAGGTTGGGGGAGAGGACTCACTGTAACAGCTGTTGGGAGACATGGTAGCCTCCCGTTAAGGCCATCCAGAGTGTTCTTTAATGTGCACAGGGTATGGCTCTCCCACACATGGGACACAGCTTAACGTCCCATCCGACGGACGGTGGCCTTTCTAAGTCCATCGGTATCCCCTACTGACCATGGGCAGGGCAGGGAATTTTGCAATGATAAATCTCATGCAGACACCAATATATTTTTGTTTCTTCTATGGTGTGTTGATGTCAGCATGTGCAGTAGTTTAAATACTGCAAATTGAGAAATCTAACAGATTTCAGTGCCAAATAAATCCCCAGATACTTAACCAAATGGCTTCAAATTTGGTGTGTTAGCCCACCCCTGTACTACCCTATGTTGGGATGGGATTAATCTCTTTACAAATGTCAGGGATCTGGCAACTGTAGGGTGGATGTACACTGGCATTACCTCAGCTATATTGTCATTTTGGAAGGAAAAGTTACCTATGCAGAGGCAAAATAAGCCCCCAATCATGTTCAACACTGTAAGTAGTGTAGCATGTGTTGTTTTCTGACTGCTGAGTATAAATAATGCAGACACATGCATCATTTGTTATGATAGCAACAATCTACCCATTTAGTATTTTAAATAATCTGGAAGGTAAAATATAACTATACTTTGAGTTAATAAGAGTAAGTATATTTATTTCAGAACCCTGACAATACCAAGTAAACTGCTTGTTTTATATATATCCACTTTCAAGCTGCAATCTCACAAATGGATCATACCCATTTTAGGGCAGTGCTATGTGATAATTTTGTTGCAAATTCACTTTACGTCAATGAAATGTATTCAGTAGGAGTTGAAGGGTTCAGTGGAAAATGATTATAAATAACAAATTTTGATACTCTAAGTTAGAATTGTACAAAAATTAATTATATGTATTTCTTTTAAGGTAGAAGATGAAACTTAAAATTTTTAATAATCTACTGATAGAATAACTAAAGATAGACTATATAAAGATGAGTTTTACTAAATGAGTACACCAACACATATCAAACTTCAAACTTACATTATCTTGAAAACAGGTTTTTGTTACCTTCTTTCTCACTTAATCTTTCAATTGTAATCAAGACTGCTTTAGAAGAGTAAACTTATCAAATGCTACTTCAAAATTTAAGACTCAAAATTTTCTTGCTTGTGTAATAATAAAGTTTTAATATTTTGGTCATATGCTATGATCGTCTTCAGAGGATGTTAGGAGTGGAAATGAGGTAACATATGAATGAAATATTAAATAAAAAAAATAAATAATAATAATAAATATCCCCTCAAGCAGCTGCTTGCCACAGAGGTCTGACAGGAGCCTGTCAGTTTATACACCATAGCAGAAGGTCTGTGAGGATGGTGGGACCTCAGCAGCAAAATGACACTAATGTCCATGACTTATCCAGGATTCAAACCCAGGTCCCTTATATCAGTAGCCGAGCATACTAACCACTCAGCCACGGGAAGAACACTTATTAATCACAAGTGAATTTCATGTTTTAAGTTCTGAAACAGAATTTAAAAAAGTAGCAATTTTAAAAATTTATATTCTGTAAAAGAGCTGAAGTCCTTTAGGGATACTTTGACTAAAACTACAAAATTATCAATATGTTTCAATGACACCGTAACAGATAATGCTAAGGGCAAATCTATTACAATGTGGTTGACTGAATATTTTCTCACAAAAGCAATAATGTGCACAATTTACCAGGGATAATTTTTATCCTTTTCATGAAAGGTGATATTATTCAAGAAGAAATATGTATGTACTTGCAAAGTTCTTGTTGTACTTTTTTGTGTACTTTTTTTCACAGTTAAACTTTACAGCAGCAACTCACCTGAGTAAGCTGAATTGGTTGCTGATGAGTGAAAAAGACTCCATGCAATAAACAGCAATTTAAATCTTGAATGTGAAAAATTATACACTTGATTATTCTAATTACAAATATTCAAAAGTATCTTGGGTATTTGATGGTTTGATTTTGAGAGTAATAATGAAGTTGCAAGAAAGATAATCAGTTACCTCTAAATAGCATCTTAGTTATAAATGAAAATATCCTGTTTGGCAGTAATGAACATTTTGTTTAATGTTAAAATAAAGAGGTGAGTCTCAAATATGTGGACATGCATCAAACAAAATCTCATTAAAGCTGATTTATAGAAAAGTACAATAACCGTTATCTATCATAAGGGAAAGAACTGCACAATCTGGTTTAATTTCATCATTTTTTATTGCTTGAGATTTCTTTACGTAAGAACAGATTTTAACTCACTAGGGGCAGCTCATCATTAGAGGCCAGACCCTACCAAAATTTCTGTAATATATGCCAAATATTAAAATCTGAATTAGAATGAAAAATTAAATCGATAATTTACATGAATATTTGTTTTCTACAACATCTTGACTATTTTATTTTCATTTAATATGCATTTAGTGAAGTAATATGCTCAAAACTTCCTTGCATCATCTTAATTATAACTATGGATTAAGCAGGGGATATTACTGGGCAAGATTCAAGTGTGCCCAGAAATTTCCATCACTTGCCACATCACTTAGAACAGTTTGTGAGTTAAAGCATGGTCTTGACAACTGTGAAGCTGCCCCAACAGTGCTTAGATAGATCACATCACTAACCACAATGTCACCACTAGGTGACAATTGAAATCCACTAGGAACTCAACATTTATATACATATATCATGGAAGCTGCCTTCAGGCAACCAAGTTGGGTTGTTTTACTTCTAAGCAGCATTTTTTTGCTTATAGTGAGCTAAATGAAATTTATCTGCACAACAATCTCTGAGCCCTCAGGGTCACAAGGACCCTGAGGGCTCAGAGATTGTGGAGGTAAATTTTATTTAAGGTCTGGTCCTTGTGACCATAAGGGTTCAGAGAAGGTTGGGGGTAGAGTTGGGCTGTTTTACCTCTGAGCAGCCCATTTTTGCACACAATGGGCTAAATGGCCAGGTCACAAGGATCCTGAAGGCTCAGAGGTTTGGGGAGGGGACCCACTGGAAAAGCTGTTGGGAGACAGATGGTAGCCCCCATCAAGGCCATCCAGATTGTTCTTTAAAGTGCACAGGATATGGTCCTCCCACACACGGGGCCACGACTTAATATCCCATCCAACAGACGGCGGCCTTTCCAAGCCCATCAGTGTCCCCTACTGACTGTGGGCAGGGTGGAAAAATTTGTGGAGATAAATATCAAGACTGACCCAGCTGGGACTCGAACCTGGAAACTACATATTTACAAGCCTGATGCGTTACCGACTGAGCCACCCCCACCCCTGGGTGTAGAGGATCCACTGGACAGCTGTTAGGGGACAGCCTTCTATCAAAGTCATCCAGCACGTTCTTTCACTATGGCTCTCTGCACATGTGACCATAGTGTAAAGTCCCACCCAATGGACAGCGGCCTATCAAAGCCCACTGCTGTCCCCTACTGACCAAGGGCAGGGTGGAGAGTTTTGAGAAGATAAATCTCAATGGTGGTCATCAATCAAACCCATATAGGCCCAGCTATTAGGGAACTGATGGTAGCCTCCTATCAAGGCCATCCAGTGTGCTTTCACATGTTCAGGATATGGCTCTCTTGCACAAAGGAAATACTGGGTCTGCAGATTATGAGCCTGGTGCGCTACCAACTGAGCCACCCTCACCCCATCTTTATTTTGGTCGATTTTTATATAATTGACAAAATCAATTTAGAAAGTTTCTGATGGAGTTGACTTTTATACTCTGATGGTTCAGTAAATTGTCAGGTGTATGTTATAATCTGTTGAGGTATACTCTGTGAATGTACTATTTAATGTACCAAAAGAAGTAAGTTTTATTTTCAGATGTTCACAATACAACAAAATATTCTCTATACAACAGAAATTGATAGCTCTGATATTAAACATTTTTCAGACTGCATAACAAAATAAACGTATTGTATATATTCAGTACATCATAGAAAACCTTGAATTCATATAAAACAATGAGTTGTCATAATTGTTATTAGTAGAAAGCAAATAAAATTGAATGTATAATAAGTATTATAATTGTGCAATAAAACACTACTGATATTGTCTCATAATAAATAAAGTATAATTTATGATAACCAAACATAGAACGAAATTCATCATTTTTCCATTTACAATGATAGTGAAAATAAGTATAAGTCTCCATTAGAGTGATGCACTAATGTTTGGAGGAAAGTTTTTGCATTGAGAATAAAGAAAAAATATTTCAAGACAATGACATTATAAGGCATTAAATAATAAAGTCAGAACTTATTACCTGGACAATGGTGATGCTTAATCTACCCATAGCATTTGGTGGAAAGAAACTTCCTGCTCCTTGGCATGGCACAGATAAGGGTATTTGCTGACTAGCAGCTATCTGTTGTGGGCTTGAACTAATTCTAAGGAAATCATCTGGTAAATCTCCCAGCATTACCTAAAATGACAGTATTTTAATTTTTGTAAACAAAATGCTACACCACATTGCAAATATTTATTTGTTACCATAAAGATTCTATTTGCAGATTGGCTCCTCTGGAAAAACAACTATACAGGTTGTCTCAATAACTAACACACAATCCTTGAAATTCTGTTACTTATAGTAAAAGGAAACAAAGCTATTATGACACATTTAATGATTTAAGCCATAGTTCCAGAGATAATTGGACCCAAATGTATGATGAAATCCAATATGGATAAAGAAGCCATAATGCATATACATATACAAATTCCAGCATGTCGAGCAAAGGCAATAAAACATCACTTTACAGTGAACAAGTGCATGTAAATCTGTATACCTGCACCATCCACAGATGACTTGGCTGTTGACTTAGGCAGATATGCAAATTGCACTGGTTACAAAGAGATACAAGCTAACCTTGGTTCACCATCAAAAGTGCCTACAATGGCACGTGAGCATCAAAACTGGACCTTGAATGATTGGAAAGTCATCTGGTCTGATAAATCTTGTTTCCTGTTGCACCATGTGGATGGCTGGTGCATGTGCTTCATTTACCTGGGGAAGTGTTGTCACCAGGATGCACCATGGGACGAAAACAAGGTGGTGGAGGAAGTGTAATGCTTTGAGCAATGTTCTGCTGGGAAACCCTGGGTCCAGTCATTCATGTGCAGGAAACTATGATGTCTGCCACCTACCTAAACATCATTGCAGATCATGTACATCCTTCCATGGCAACGGTATAGCCCTCTGTAGTGCCTCCTTTCAGTAGGAGAAGCTCGGATTGTTCAAGAATGGTTTGCAGAACACGAAGACATTCAGGTACTGCCCTGGCCTACAATTCCCCAGACATCAATCGAGCATCTGTGGTTTCTGTTGGAAAAGCTTATCTGATCTGTGGTAGGTCAACCATGTAACTTACAAGAGTTAAAGGATCTGCTGGTAACATGTTGGTACCAGATACAAGATACCTCTAGAAATCTTGTAGCAGCCATGCCTCACTAGGTAAGAGCTGTTTTGGTGGCACATGGAAGACCAGCATCATATTAGGCATGTAATCATAATGTTTTGGCTCTGGTGTATATTGCACTATCACCACAATTGGATATTTGATGTCAATGCACTATTCAGCCTGATATCTCCAGAATTATGGTTCAAATGATGCAATGTGTCAAAGTAACTTTTACCATAAAGAATCGAATTTTGACAAGCATTTCATACATCACTGCCAATCATATTTTTCTCATAGTCAAGTAAAATAAACATGTACCTGATTTTTGCACATGTTCAAGGCAGATTTTTTTTTTTTTCAGTTCACTTAATATATGGAATTTGTCCACCCTAATAAACACTCATGGTCTCACACTCTCCTGAACAGTTTGATCCCCCCCCCCCCATCTAAAAAAAGTTTACTATTTTTCCTCCCTTTAGACTCAAATGCTGCAGAGCAAATTATAATGCAATTTCAAAGTTACTAAATAGCACTTTATGTTAATAAATCTGAAAAGTAGAAAAAAATATACACACATTTTTTTAACATGAGTGGTGTTTTGTGTTCCCACTGATTGTTTCAATTATAATATTAAATCTACCTCCCCTTTCACTAGGCTTTTAACAATGAACTTTCTAGTTTCTTCTAATCAGTAGGTAACATGGGCTTCAACATAAGTCTTATCTTACCTTCAGTTGTCAAACAAAGTTACCTCTAGTTTTTGTAGCCCCATGACTTCTGATTATTCTGAGGGTGTATCCAAACTAGAGTCCATTCTTTACAATGGCCTGCAATGACAAACCTTCTACAAGTGTTAGAGATGATATTTCTTAGCAAGCAGTGATAAATCTGAAGAACTGGATTGTGAGTGAATAATCATCTGAACATTTACCAATTGTAGTTTTCATTTATTACTTGTTTTTTTACTTGGTGTTAATTTTGGTTTGTACCCTTAAACACATTTCAACTTTTCAAATTTTGGAAGAAACAAACCAAACTATGTCTATGATGAGTTTCTTATTATGTTGTTTTTGAAATTGGAAAAAATATCTGCATATATTCTACCCTGGTTCAGTTTGGGATTCTATGGTACAAGCAATTGAGATTAACCTGATGTTGGGTTCTTTACATCTAAGTGGCACTCTTTTGCACACAGTGGGATAATGATCCAAGCCACATAAATCCCAAGGACTCGGAACTGCATAGGAAAAAAAGGGATCTATCAGACAGCTGTTAGGAGGTAAATAGGTGCCTCCTGTCAACCACCTCATCCAGCATGCTGTTAACATATACAGAGTATGGCTCTACTGCACATAGCATCACAGCTTAAAAGCACATCTGAAAAACGGTGTATGGGGATTCACAGAGGAAACTCAACACAGGAATAATGAGGGGTCAAACTTCGTAGCATCATATTACAAGCCTAGACTACTACTAACTGAGCTAAACACACCCGATTAAATGTCAGATTAACACAGAAATTGAGCTACAGCTTAGGGTTACACATTATTATGTGCTTTTATCATATGAAGGGGTTAATTTCTTATATCATATGGGTTTCAGAATGTTGGCTTGTATTGTTTTACTTTTAAGTGGCCCTTCTGTGCACACAACAGGCTGAATGGTCAAGTTCACATGGTCTCAGAGTACAACAGGGAAGATAATCAACTGGACAGCTGTTAGGAAACAGATGGGAGTCTCCCATCAAAGCCATTCAGTGTTTTTTTTTAACATGCACAAGGTATGACTCTCCAGCAAGCCAAGCTTAACATCTAATCTTACAGATTTTGGGTTGTTTTACCTACGAGTGGCACTTTTCTGCATTCAATGGGCTAAATGGCCAGTCACAAGAACTCCAGGCTCAGAAAATGTTGGGGAAGGGGACCCACTAGACAGCTGTTAGGAGACAGACGAAAGCCTCCCATCTAGGCTATTTCTTTAACATGCACTGGGTATGGCTATCCTGCACCCAGGACCATGGGGTTTGTCCCATTCAATGGATGATAACCTTTCCAATCCCACTGGTGTCCACTTTCACACCAAGTGTATGGTAGGGGTCAGAGGAGATAAATCTCAATGTGTCATAGTTGGGACTTGAACCTGGTAAATGCATATTATGAGCCTGAAACACTACCAATTGAACCACCCCTGCTACCCTTCTTACAGATGGTGCCCTTCCCATGGCTACCTGTATACCTTTTCTCAACATGGACAGAGTTACGAGTTAGAAGAGAAAATCTGAATGCAGGCACAGTGAAATGAATATGGAAATTGAATATGGAACCTTCGGATTATGAACTTGGCATGCCAGTAAGACAATCACATTCTTAGAATGTCATAAATCTTCAGTTTTCAGAATTGTAATACATAATTTCTAAAAAAGGCAGAATAAACCTGCATATTAAAAGTTAATGACATTCGATGCTAACAAAAGCAACACCTCAAACACCATCAACAAAAATTTTGTCAAATGTCAATGTAGAAAATAATTCTTAATGTATGGTGGTAAGCTTTCTAAAAACATTTTAAAAAGGTAAACTTTTATTGTTAGCCCATTTGTTTTATTCCGAACACATGCATGTTGCTAAACACGGGGAAAAATCTCAATAATGATAAAGTTTAACCCTAAGTGGTCATTCTGGGATCCATGGAACCCCCATTACAGTGATCCATTTATTGCAAAAAAAAAAACAGTGACTAGCAAGTTTAAAACAAAACCTGCAAACTTCAAGTTATCAGACTAAAATGCAGCAGATTCAATGTCCACACCCTTTAAACGTAGTTTCCAAGTGTTCCGAATTTTATTTCAAAAAATTATATTCGATGATATTGATGGTACTGGTTGAAAATATTGTGTCAAAATATATTGAGAAAAAAATGGTAATATTTCTTTTGGATCAAATTTAAACTAATTCAAATATACTGAGTCAACTGCCTACAAATAAATATATCGGTTGCCGCCTAGATCTTGCGTAATGCTAAAACTACAGGTACATTTCCCAGAAGGTTGAATACTACATATACTTAAATTCATTGCTCAATTAATCTTACTAAACAACGATAAACAAAAACACAATACATTTCAAAGAATGTTTCTAAAGCACAATTAAACTTTATGCTACCATATTTTAAATCAAATAGTTGTGTATCATTTTGACATAACCCGCCATGAAAAAGAAAAAAAATCGTACATTTTTCTATTCTTGCATACAGTAGTGGATATATATAGTAAATTAGTGTTTAAAATTCAGGTTTTAAAACGTTTAACTTTATTACCTGTTTTCTCCTTTCTTCAGTTTTACTTCCCATTTTTAAAGCCATTCAAATTACAACATTAAACCCTACTAAGCTAAACGCCTCTTACCCAAAAGCATCGTCACATGGTCATTATGCGGATACAGTGTAACAATTCGTTGTTTGGTTATTTTTTCAGTTGCTCAGTTGGACTTAGTGATAAACCTAAATGGTATTTTCATGCTTAGTTAAAAACATATTTGTGGCTAAAAAAAACTCCATCAAAGACAATGTTTTTAAATTTGTTAAACTTAAAGAAATTTATTCTTTGTCGTATATCTTTTTTCACTTTTATATCAATGGTGTAGCTTCACTAGCTGAATGGGGGAAGCATTTCCAAGAATAACTCTTACAAAACCGAAGATAATAACAAAAATGTAAAATGATTCCGCTATTTACTAGTTACGAAAATATGTGCTTTGACTTTCATTTCAGTAGGTTTGGTTTTACGTTATTAAAAATATATGAATATTTTTGTTTGATTTTTAGATTAAATGGGAAATATTGGCTCCCTCACCTTGTTAGACTCTTTTTATTTCCATGGATGCTTCGTTACTGTTGTACATTATTTCAGAAATAAAGGTTTGAATCATTGAGGTAGTAATACCATGGAGGTAGAAAGAGGGGGAGGCGCCCACACTATATCTTAACATAAGTCGCTAGTGTAGCCGCGCAGAACGACGGTAGCCATGTTGTTGCTACTCAGAAAGCCGCACTCAGCACGTCAATTGCAATATATCCGAATGCTTTATACGAATACTGCTCAACAAAATCGTAATTGTTTCATGTACAAAAATGGTATTATTTCGCCGAATATATATTTTCTTGGAAGGTCAAGAGATGTTTAATATATGTATAAAAAAATACTTTTTTTTGCTTTAGTTTTTCGTTTGTTTACTTTTTTAAACACAGTTGTTTAATCCCACTTAAAGTTAATAATAACAAATTACATATCAAGTGAAAGCTACACCATCTTTTTCATAAAATAGAGACTGAATTCCCTTCCCCTGCACAATATTTCAAAGTCTATCATTGTTTAATCAAGCTTCTAATGTTCAGAGTAAACTGACAAGTCAAATCTCTTATATAAGAAAAAACGTAAATATCAGAAAAAAAAATCACTTTGGAATTAAAAGCAGGAACTTCGTTGTGAAATATCCAGACTTTAATATAGGCTTAAATACTGAATATTGTTTAAAATAGAAATTTAAATAGTTTTGACTATGATCTTTTATTCATCTTCAGTCATATTCTTCCATTAAATTGCATGAATATCGTTGAAAATGGTGATTCAAATAGATTTGATTTAATTTACCTTCTGTCATATTTTTTCATTAAATGCATATTTTAACAGTTATAGCACTTCACAGTTAGATTTCCATCGACATGGAACATAATTTAACATGAAACATTCTAGCGGCCATAACTCTTTAAACGCTTAACGAATATTGTTTAAAATCGAGATTTAAATAGATTTAATTATGATTTTTAATTTATCGTTAGTCAAATTTTTTCATTAAATGCATATTTTAGAAATTATACAGCCTCGAAATTAGATTCTCATTAACATAACAGGGAAATTCTCTAGCGTTTCTGTAAGGTATATCAAAAGCATAGGAAATGATGAATGATATGAGTATTACATTCTTCCCTGTTTGCTGATTTTTTTTCTCTTTCTATGAATTTATAAGAACACTTTATTTCATCAGTTTACATTAAAAACACTGGGAAAATTTAGCAAACCTTCCTACCGCCTTCCTCTAGGCCTAACTACGATACTGTCAAATTATTTGAAATGACGAAAAAGTTTTCAATTTACAAAGCAAAACTTTAGCATTACTTCTTACCTATGAAATGCTAACCCTTTGATCTTCTTCGCCGGTTCATTACTGCATCCAAATGTGATACCGAAATCCACTTTTTTAATGCAATCTGTCCTTCTGTAACACAGTGATAACACACTCATGAGTAGCGACAATATGGCGACGCTCGGTTGCAGTTTTCAAGCGATAGGGCGACTCCCTGTCTTCCTACCTCCATGAGTAATACTAGAGACAGGATTCCGATTCCCGTAGCATTGACCGCCATGATCACAGACGGCTGTGTCTGCCGACTGCTTATAGTGAGGCAAGAATAACCATGATGCCTTGCGAACTGGCTACGAACTACGATGAAGGCTGTTTAAAAATGCTTAACAAATGATTTAAGTGAGGCAGAACTTTGCTGTTTTTTGTTTGTTATTTCAATGAGGTTATTCCAGTGTAGTAATTAAAACAAAATAGATTTAATTAATGCACACTTATTGATTTACATCGGATGAAAAGCGAAGACGCTAGAAACTGTTTCTCTTTCAAATCGAGGTTTTGTATGAAA
The DNA here is from genome assembly GCA_038380435.1 of Ryuthela nishihirai. Taxonomy (NCBI): domain Eukaryota; kingdom Metazoa; phylum Arthropoda; class Arachnida; order Araneae; family Heptathelidae; genus Ryuthela; species Ryuthela nishihirai. Next base: position 50,638,306 of record JAWZYU010000021.1, read on the forward strand.
ATTAAAAAAAAATTCGATATGTTCTTAATATGCGATTAAAGCTGAACTAAATTGACTGTAAACTTAGCAGACTTTAATTTGAGCCCGTTTAAAACAGGAACAATGATAAACATATTTTAAAATCTAATACATCTTTCAGCTTAAGCGAAAGCCCTCAAAATTTATAGATCTTAATCGTGCAAATCCGTGCCTCATTTTAAAAAAACATGAGAAGTCACATTTATTTTCTTCTTTCATTAAAAAATATTAATTTTTATTAAAAATTGAAAGAAATAATCAGAGTGTAAACTTTTTTTAATTCAGCTGAGGCAGGAAATCAAATCTTCTCCCAATAAACGACACAATTTAATTCATGCTATAAAAAACCTAAATATGATAAACTTGTTATTCAGCTGAAGCATAATGAAATTCAAGCCCCCCCCCCCCTCCCACACAAATACACAAATGGCATAATTGAAGTTTAATGCTATGAAAAAACAAATATTGTAAACTTTTATATCAGCTAAGACAGAAGGAAATCCAAGGTCACACACACGCACACACAAATGACATAATTGAAATTGTATGCTATATATATATATAAAAACAATAATTTACACTTTCTCTCATTTCAACTAAGGCAGGAGGAAAGATAAGCCCCCCTCCCACAAACACACAAATGACATGATTGAAATTTCATGCAACAAAAACCACATAATGTAAACTTTTATATCAGCTGAGGAAGAAGGAAATCCAAGGTCATTTCGTGCTATACAAATAAAAAGCAACAATTTACACTTTCTCTCATTTCAAAAGCCCCCAACACACACACACAAATGACATGATTGAAATTTCATGCAACAAAAACCACATATTCTAAACTTTTATATCAGCTGAGGCAGAAGGAAATCCAAGGTCACATACACACACAAACGACATAATTTAAATTGGATGCTATATATATATAAAAAACAATAATTTACACTTTCCCTCATTTCAACTAAGGCAGAAGGAAAGGCAAGCCACCCTCCCACAAATGACATGATTGAAATTTCATGCAACAAAATACAAATATTGTAAACTTTTATATCAGCTAAGGTAGAAGGAAAACCAAGGTCACACACACACAAATGTCATAATTGAAATTTCATGCTATAAGAATAAAAAAGGAAACAAAAGTGCAAACTATTTTTATTTCAGCTGAGGCAGTAGAAAATTCATATCACACATTTTTGAATATTTGCTTCCTATTACATACGATCACATAGAGTTCTAAATATAATAAAATCTCTTCGAAGTTAAATGTATTCAGTGGCGTATCTAGAAACTTCCAATAGATGGGGGTAAGGATTATTAGCGTTCTTGAGTTTCAGGTTTTTTGGAGATTTCCTTTGAAAACTTATGATACTCAAGGTCCTCATTGGGGTAGTAATAACCACAACTACAATTATACCCTCCCTCGTATATACCACTTTCTCATAACCTCCATTTCTCCTTCTGAAGGGGCTGGGATCGCTCAGTCGGTACCGTGCCAGGCTCGTAATCTGCAGTTCCCAGGTTCGAGTCCCAGCTGGGCCAGATTTGAGATTTATCACTCCTCAAAACCTCCCGTCCTGCCCACAGTTACTAGGGGATACCGATGGGCTTGGAAAGGCCACCGTTTTAGGATGGAACGTTAAGCCGTGGCCCCGTGTGCGGGAGAGCCATACCCTGTGCACGTTAAAAATATGCTGGATGGCCTAGATTGGAGTCTACAATCTGTCTTCCAACAACTGCTCAGTTGGTCCCCTCCCCGAACCTTCTCCGAGTCTGCGGGGTCCTTATGACCTGGTCATGGTGTGTAAAAAAGTGCCGCTCAGAGGTAAAACAACCCAACTCCTTCTGATTATAAATGTAGCTAATTGCAATAGTTTAAAAATAAAATTAAGAAAAAATCTTGCCAAAATTGTATAATTGTAATGATTTTTTTTGCATTTCATCAAATTTGTAATTATTTCCCCATAAAATTGATATTTATCAGAACGTGTATATTTTTATTGCAAATAAAAACCTACTCCTCAAGGTATTCTCAGACGTATGAGACTTTCACATTTACCCGATATCACATGAACGTTTATATCATTAGCTCATAGATATAGTCTACGAGTTGAAGCAAATCTTTCTGTGGTCTTGAGAAGACTTGCTTAGTGGAATGATGCTTGATTCCAGATGCGCAGTCTTCCAAAACTTGTCTGCCATTTGCGTTTGCGGACTGATGAACAGTGTGAATGAAAGCGCCCTTTAGACAAACTTGCTTGTTTCGTCAGTTATTATCGCACACGACCCACACAGTAGATTCAAAGATAGTAATAAATCGTTTAAGTCAACAAAATAAACATAAATAAAAAAAAAATTCCATGTAGAATAGTGAATTTAGACAAAATATCCAGGAAAGCAACCGTTATTTATCAAGTTATTACTACTGGGAAATTTGTCAAGTTTCACTCTTCTCTCTGTAGTTCCCAGATTCGAGTCCCAGCTGGGTCCGCGTTGAGATTTATCTCCGCAAAATTCCCCGCCCTGCCCACGGTCAGTAGGGGACACCGATGGGCTTGGAAAGGCCGCCGTCCGTCGGATGGGACGTTAAGCCGTGGCCCCGTGTGCGGGAGAGCCATACCCTGTGCACGTTAAAGAACACACTGGATGGCCTTGACGGGAGACTACCATCTGTCTCCCAACAGCTATTCCAGTGGGTCCCCTCCCCCAACCTTCTCTGAGCCTTCGGGGTCCATGTGACCTGGCCATTTGCCCATGGTGTGCTCAGAGGTAAAACAACCCAACCCAAATTTAGTGTGCTTGTCGCACTTAGTCTTAGTTGTGTTGCGGTAACTGCACATGCTCAATATTTCCGTGAGTGCCCTGGGTGGAGAGGAATCCCTCTGAAAGTATCCGAAATTTCTCGTGCGCTGCCATCGCCTACCTTATGAACCGAGTAGTACTGTCGCTCAAAAAAGTATCCGAACACTACGGTTGATTGCAAAATGCAGAAAAAATATCTGGCAACGATTTTTTTTAGAAATTAGTGATCTGGCAACCTTCGTGTCACGTGACACGAAGGTCGTAAGACCAGGAACTAATTCTTCGTGTCACGTGACACGAAGAATTAGTGATCTGGCCACTTTCGGGTAACTTGACACGAAGATTGCCAGATCACTAATTTCTAAAAAAATCGTTGCCAGATATTTTTTCTGAATTCTGTAATCAACCGTAGTGTTTGGATATATTTTAATATATATAATGCGTATGAATATATAATGCAATGAATATGGAGCGTGTGCAGTTACCGTTCACAGCAAACTGGAGCGGTTGCAGTTAATGTTCAGAGCACATTGGATCGTGTGAGCTCACAAAAACCTGGATCGTATGGGCTCACTCACGGAAATATTGAGCGTGTGCAGTTACCGTTCACAGCAAACTGGAGCGGTTGCGGTTAATGTTCACAGCAAACTGGAGCGGTTGCGGTTAATGTTCACAGCACATTGGATCGTGTGAGCTCACAAAGACCTGGATCGTGTGGACTCAATCACAGAAATATTGAGCGTGTGCAGTTACCGTTCAGAGCAAACTGAAGCGGTTGCGGTTAATGTTCACAGCACATTGCATCGTGTGAGCTCACTCTTCTCTTGAGAATGCAATTATCTTGCGAGTCGGGGGAAACCTGTACTCATATATTTCTAACATAAATGCTACTTTTTATGCATTTTGTATTATTATTATTATTGGTAGGATAGACATATTTTGCATTTTAATTCACGAATTTAACCTCAAAAGGGAATTATAGCATTCGGATATTGTAATTGGATGCCTAGTATAGTCAAAATAGCTATTTTGAAGATTGGGCCGGAGGTTTCGGAACCGATTACAATTTTTAACGCTGTTTCCTATGACTAATTAAGCTTTGTTTAATGTTGTTTTGCTGAACGTTGAGTTTATAGAAAAAATAAACAATATTAGGCGGGGACCAACGGTATGGCAATATATTAAAAAATCATTAATTAGAAGGTATTCAAAAATGTTTTGAATGTGTAAAAGAAAGATGTGAAAATTCAGAAAATTTGCAATTTGAAAAGGTTATATATACTAAAAATAAATAAAATAATAAATACCCCCTCAAGCAGCTGCTTGCCACAGAGGCCTGACAGGATCCTGTCAGTTTATATGCCAAAGTAGAAGGTCTGAGATGATGGCAGGACCTCAGCAGAAAAACGACACAAACAGCCATGCCTTACCCGGGACTCGAACCCAGGTCCCTTAGATCAGTAGGCAAGCGTGCTACGGTAAAGGATATCATTTGAAAATTGATTTCCCTCCCACAACCTTCTCTGAGTCCTTGTGACCTGGTCATTTAATCCGTTGTGTGCAAAAAAACTACTGCTCAGAAGTAAAACAACCCAACTCCGACTCCTACATGATCTTGAATAAAAAAAAATAATAATAAATACCCCCTTAAGCAGCTGCTTGTCACAGAGGTCTGACAGGAGCCTGTCAGTTTATATGCCATAGTAGAAGGTCTGTGAGGATGGCAGGACCTCAGCAGAAGAACGACACACACATCCATGCCTTAACCCGGGGCTCGAACCCAGGTCCCTTGGATCAGTAGCCAAGCGTGCAACACCAAATTTAAGTTTCTTAACGTTTCTGAGATTGTGACGAGATACCCCTTATGCACCAGTTCTCACCTTTCTAGCACAGGTAGATAGAAATGAATCCTTTGACCACGAAGGACTTGTTGAATCAGAAATTTTGTAACATTTCTAAGATGTAGAAATGGAAACACCTCCAGGCACCAGCTTTCAGGTTCGTAGCACACGGAAATAAAAATTTGACCTCTGACCTTGATGAAAACTAGCAAGATTCATTTTGCTACAGCCAATAAAAAACTCTTTTGTGTGTGAGAGTTCTAACGTGACTTTGGGTTGTTTTACCACTGAGCGGCACTTTTTTGCACACCATGGGCTAAATGGCCAGGTCACAAGGACCCCGAAGGCTCAGAGAAGGTTGGGGGAGGGGACCCACTGGAAAAGCTGTTGGGAGACAGATGGTAGCCTCCCGTCAAGGCCATCCAGCGTGTTCTTTAACGTGCACAGGGTATGGCTCTCCCATACACGGGGCCACGGCTTAACGTCCCATCAGACGGACGGCGGTCTTTCCAAGCCCATCGGTGTCCCCTACTGACCGTGGGCACGGCGGGGAATTTTGCGGAGATAAATCTCAACACTGACCCAGCTGGGACTCGAACCTGGGAACTACAGATTACGAGCCTGCCGCGCTACCGACTGAGCCACCCCCGCCCCTTCTAACGTGACAAAAGTTCTATTCATATTTCAGCATCGTTAACGATAAGCAATCCGACATATGGATCATAAATCAAGTTTCGATCTAATAATTCCTCATCTGATGATAAGCATCAGAGGTATTTTAAGATAAGCACTTCGCAAACGCAAATTAATGTCTGCAATTGGTTTATAAGGTTTTTATGAACATGTGAGGTCACGTTTACACTGTCACATGTCCTGGAAAAAATAAACATTGCGACATCTTTGATGCAATAGAATACGAAAATGAAAACATCATGCTATTTCCACCAATCGCTAGTTAGAAAAGCGAATTTATTGATGATATCATATGTGGTAAATATATAGAGAGTGAGATTACAAAACGATTACTGGGTGTAAAATTTCAAACAGGAAGGGTTGTGCTTTCGAATAGTTCGCTTTTTTTTAGCAGCAGTGGAGTTACGGTAAGTTCGTTTATTATTTCTTCACCAGTGTTAGCATAAATTGCTCAGCCAGAAAAAAAACGCTTGCCGAATTTTTAGCGATGGAAGAGAATGCATGGTTGAGAAATGCAAATAAAAAGAGTTTGTCGGCACGATCTTTTTCTCTCCAGAGCAGCATCTTCCTTTAAGTGTATATGGCTTTGAGTTGGATTGTTTTACCTCTGAGCGGCACTCTTTTGCACACCATGGGCTAAATGGCCAGGTCACATGGACCACGAAAGCTCAGAGAAGGTTGGGGGAGGGGACCCACTGGAACAGCTGTTGGGAGACAGATGGTAGCCTCCCGTGAAGGCCATCCAGCGTGTTCTTTAACGTTGGGTTGTTTTACCTCTGAGCGGCACTTTTTTGCACACCATGGGCTAAATGGCCAGGTCACATGGACCCCGAAGGCTCAGAGAAGGTTGGGGGAGGGGACCCACTGGAACAGCTGTTGGATGGTAGCCTCCCGTCAAGGCCATTCAGCGTGTTCTTTAACGTGCACAGGGTATGACTCTCCCGCACACGGGGGCCACGGCTTAACGTCACATCCGACGGACGGCGGCCTTTCCAAGCCAATCGGCGAGAAATTTTGCGGAGATAAATCCCAACGCTGACCCAGCTGGGACTCGAATCTGGGAACTACAGATTACGAGTTTGGCGCGCTACCGAGTGAGCCACCCCCGCCCCTAAGTGTATGTGGCAAAAACCCAGTAAGGAGAAAGATGCTTTTTTTGGATGGATCCTTATTTTCCTGTTTTCTTAACCTCAGAGAACAGTATGAAAATCAACATTAGCTTCAGCAATCTTTTTTCAGATGTCACCAAGCATTGAAAAACGGAGTTGGCTAGAGCCAGCATATTTGACTGCGTCTCACGCCGCTCTTTCCTTCATCATGGGTTGGGTTGGGTTGTTTTACCTCTGAGCGGCACTTTTTTGCACACCGTGGGCTAAATGTCCAGGTCACATGGACCCCGAAGGCTCAGAAAAGGTTGGGGGAGGGGACCCACTGGAACAGCTGTTGGGAAACAGATGGTAGCCTCCCATCAAGGCCATCCAGCGTGTTCTTTAACGTGCACAGGGTAGTCTCTCCCGCACACGGGGTCACGGCTTTATGTCCCATCCGATGGACGGCGGCCTTTCCAAGCCCATCGGTGTCCCCTACTGACCGTAGGCAGGGCGGGGGGGGGGAATTTTGCGGAGATAAATCTCAACGCTGACCCAGCTGGGACTCGAACCTGGGAACTACAGATTACGAGCCTGGCGCGCTACCGACTGAGCCACCCCCGCCCCCCTTCATCATGGGAGGTACCACGGAGGGGCATGAGGGAAAGCGCCACGGAGGGGCTCTCTCCTGGAGAAATGGATCGAGAATTTGATTTATCATGAATAATACAGGAGTAAGAAAATTAATGTCGCTTTTCATCAGCGAAATGTAATCTTGTTTATCTATATATATTCTTTTCTCGGAACATTATCATTTATTTTTATTTATTAATATAAAAAAATTACGTTTAGTTTCAATAATAAGTTTCTTTTCTTTTTTTTTTGTTTTTTTTTTCGGTCATCCAGTCTTGTATTACTGTATGGTAAGATATATACTTGATTGTGGTACTCGCAACTGCGCTCATTAATGAACAGTTCGATCTAAATATTTCTATTTTTAAACAATAAATAAAAAATAAATACCCCCTCAAGCAGCTGCTTGCCACAGAGGTCTGATAGGAGCCTGTCAGTTTACAAACCATAGTAGAGAGTCTGTGAGGATGGCTGGAAAAGCAGCAGAAAGACAACACAAAACAAACATGCCTTACAATGATTTGTTTTCTTGCCCTCCCTCACTCCCCCCCCTCCTCTCGTAAAATATAATGTATGTACAGTCACTCAAAAAAGTATCCGAACACTATGGTTGATTACAGAATTCAGAAAAAATATCTGGTAACGATTTTTTTTAGAAATTAGTGATCTGGCAACCTTCGTGTCACGTGATTACAGAATTCAGGAAAAATATCTGGGGCGTGTACAGCAACTGTACACGCTCCAGTTACCGTTCACAGCAAACTGGAGCGTGTGCAGTTACTGCACACGCTCCAGTTTGCTGTGAACGGTAACTGCACACGCTCAATATTTTCGTGAGTGAGCCCACACGATCCAGGTTTTTGTGAGCTCACACGATCCAATGTGTTGTGAACATTAACCGCAACCGCTCCAGTTTGCTATGAACGGTAACTGCACACGCTCCAGTTTGCTGTGAACGGTAACTGCACACGCTCAATATTTCGGTGAGTGAGCCCACACGATCTAGTGCAAAATAATATAATCACCTACAGTCGCTCAAAAAAGTATCCGAACACTATAGCTGATTACAGAATTCAGAAAAAATATCTGGCAACGATTTTTTTAGAAATTAGTGATCTGGCAACCTTCGTGTCACGTGACACGAAGGACATTTTACAAATGTTCTAAACCATAAATTGTGGGGGCGGGAGTGGCTCAGTCGGTAGCGCGCTAGGTTCGTAATCTCTAGTTCTCAGGTTCGAGTCCCAGCTGGGTCAGCGTTGGGATTTATCTCCGCAAAATTCCTCGCCCTTCCCACGGTCAGTAGGGGACATCGATGGGTTTTCCTTGGAAAGGCCGCCGTCCGTCGGATGGGACGTTAAGCCGTGGCCCCCGTGTGCGGGAGAGAGCCATACCCTGTGCACGTTAAAGAACACGCTGGATGGCCTTGACTGGAGGCTACCATCTGTCTCCCAACAGCTGTTCCAGTGGGTCCCCTCCACCAACCTTCTCTGAGCCTTCGGGGTCCATGTGACCTGGCCATTTAGCCCACGGTGTGCAAAAAAGTGCCGCTCGCAGATAAAACAACCCAACCCATACCCCCAACCCATAATTTTAACCTGAACTCCAGTCTTGGAAGTGATATCTCACTTCCATACTAAACCACCCTACAGCCTGGGTGGATGAAAGCACCTATGATGATTTACACCTTATTCCGATATTCTCTCTTTTCAGTTCAAGGACAATCTGCAGCAGCAATGGAGTCGAAAAAAGGCTTCGGAAAATTGCTCTTCATGAATGAAAGTTTCAGTGACGTCACCATCCGCGTCGTAAACGAGGGTGTCACGTGGCGATTTCCAGCGCATCGCCTCATCCTACGTAGCGGGAGCATCCCTCTGGGGAAGATGCTGGATGACTCAAAGGATGATTTGATCATCGAGGACCTCAAACCACAAGTTGCATTAACGTTTCTCAGGTATCATTGTAAAAGATTTATTAATCTTAGTCTTATTGCTGAATAGGAGAGGAGGGGGAGTGGCTAGGGGAAGGCTTGTAAGACGAACGGTTGCTGATTCGATTCGTTGTGTCGTGCATTGCGTAAAGCAAATTGTCAGACCAGGCTCATAACGAGGTATTTCCAAGTTAGAATCCCAAGTCTGCCTAGGTTTGGGGCGGGGGTGGCTCAGTCGGTAGCGCGCCAGGCTTGTAATCTGTAGTTCCCAGGTTCGAGTTCCAGTTTGGTCAGCGTTGAGATCCTATCTCCGTAAAACTCCCCCCCCTGCCCACGGTCAGTAAGGGACACCGATGGGCTTGGAAAGGCCGCCGTCCGTAGGATGGGTCGTTAAGCCGTGATACTATGTGCGGGAGAGCCATACCCTGTGTACGTTAAAGAACACGCTGGATGGCCTTGAAGGGAGGCTACCACCTGTCTCCCAACAGCTGTTCCAGTGGGTTTCCTCCCCCAACCTTCTCTGAGCCTTCGGGGTCCTTGTGACCTCGCCATTTAGCCCATTGTGTGCAAAAAAGTGCCGCTCAGAGGTAAAACAACCCAACCCTGGCTAGGTTTAGATTTTCTCTGCTATCTCCCACTCAGCTCTCAGTTTGAAAAGGGACATCGAAGACCACTGCCCATGAGATCGAACGTTACCAAACATTCGAAAATTTCCACGTTATGTGAATGGGAATCGAATTTCGAAGCTCTAAATGATAAATGAAATAAATACCCCCTCAAGCAGCAGCTTGCCACAGAGGTCTGACAGGAGCCTGTCAGTTTATATGCCATAGTAGAAGGTCTGTGAGGATGGCGGGACCTCAGCAGAAAAACGACACAAACAGCCATGCCTTAACCGGGACTCGAACCCAGTTCCCTTAGATCAATAGCCAAGGACTACTGATCTAAGATAACCACTCGACCACGGGATGGATTTTCGAAGCTCTATAACTTCTAAAATATGCATTTAATGGAAAACTGAAATCACATCTATTTAAAACTCGATTTTCAACAATATTCTTTCACTATTTAAAACGCTATGGAAACTAGAATATTGAACAATAAACTATCTTGTTTCGTAAAAAAAAATTCAGAATTGTCTAATAATGAAATAACCATTAGGTTAACTTCTAAAATGCATATATATTTTATTAAATTGTTATTTAAGTTTTAATTAATTTCTAACGAAAATTTTTATGTCGTATCTGAAATCTGAAATCGAGATTTAAATGGATTTGATTATGACCTTAAATATATCTTTAGTCCCATTTTTTCACTAAATGCATATTTCAGAAGTTATAGAGCTTCAAAATTAGATTCCCATTAGCATAACATGAAAATTCTGGGATATTTTGATAGGGCAGGGCATTTGAAGATATATATTAACGTAAACATCGTAAATATATAGTTCTCAGCGTATCATTTCTTATGGTATGAAATGGTATGTTATGTAAACATATCGTTTCTTATACAGTAGAATTGATGAGTTTTGCTTCGTGAAGGTTTTTACAAATTTCGTTACTGAGATGAAATGATAGTAAATCACCCCCATCACCATTGACTGATTTCCTTCAAAGCTGGGTTGGGTTGAGTTGTTTTACCTCTGAGCGGCACTTTTTTGCACACCATGGGCTAAATGGCCAGGTCACATGGACCACGAAAGCTCAGAGAAGGTTGGGGGAGGGGACCCACTGGAACAGCTGTTGGGAGACAGATGGTAGCCTCCCGTCAAGGCCATCCAGCGTGTTCTTTAACGTGCACAGGGTATGGCTCTCCCGCACACGGGGCCACGGCTTAACGTCCCATCCGACGGACGGCGGCCTTTCCAAGCACATCGGTGTCCCCTACTGACCGTGGACAGGGCGGGGAATTTTTGTAGAGATAAATCTCAACGCTGACCCAGCTGGGACTCGAACCTGGGAACTACAGATTACGAGCCTGGCGCGCTACCGACTGAGCACCCCCGCCCCCTTCAAAGCTGCTGAATCATTTAATTCAAAGAGAACTTTTTAAATAATTGCAAAACGACAGAAAAAGAATAAACTGTCAAACACATAAGTTTAACGTAAACACTTTAATTTTCTTTACTCTTCCCTTTTTATTCTTCCCCGACCCTGAATTTTAAACAGTCGCTTTTTTAAATGCCAACTGCATTAGTCTGCAGCCCACGGTGTGCCGAAAAGTGCCTCTCGCAAGCGAAGCTGCCAAAGCAATATAACTGTTGGTGCATTCGATGAACGATTTCATATGTTGTTAGGAAATCTGATGACGTCAAAAAGTGAATTGTAATCACATGAGGTGTGGACACGATTACAGAGTGTTCTATCTTTGTTGTAGATAAAGTGTCTCTACTGAAACATGAAGTCATAATGCTGATAATGAACTGAGTAGCTTGCCGATATATTCAGATAATATTTAACCCATGCAGAAAATAACTGTGTCCTAATAACCACCGCTAAAAAGGGCTTAAAATTTATTTAAAGCCTATTTTGCAATGATTCGTCTCAGATTTTAGAAATCATCTGGTTGTTTTCAGTTTAACTTCATACTCGTGAAGCACTACCGAATCCTCACGGATCACAATTTAAGGTTGGATTGAGTTGTTTTACCTCTGAACGGCACTTTTTTTGCACACCATGGGCTAAATGGCCAAGTCACAAGGACCCCGAAGGTTCAGAGAAGGTTGGGGGAAGGGACCCACTGGAACAGCTGTTGGGAGACAGATGGTAGCCTCCCGTCAAGGCCATCCAGCGTGTTCTTTAACGTTGAGTTGTTTTACTTCTGAGTGGCACTTTTTTTGCACACCATGGGCTAAATGGCCAGGTCACAAGGACCCCGAAGGTTCAGAGAAGGTTGGGGGAAGGGACCCACTGGAACAGCTGTTGGGAGACAGATGGTAGCCTCCCGTCAAGGCCATCCAGCGTGTTCTTTAACGTTGAGTTGTTTTACTTCTGAGTGGCACTTTTCTTGCACACCATGGGCTAAATGGTCAGGTCACAAGGACCCCGAAGGTTCAGAGAAGGTTGGGGGAAGGGACCCACTGGAACAGCTGTTGGGAGACAGATGGTAGCCTCCCGTCAAGGCCATCCAGCGTGTTCTTTAACGTTGAGTTGTTTTACTTCTGAGTGGCACTTTTCTTGCACACCATGGGCTAAATGGTCAGGTCACAAGGACCCCGAAGGTTCAGAGAAGGTTGGGGGAAGGGACCCACTGGAACAGCTGTTGGGAGTTGTTTTTCTCTCTGTGTTGAGATTGTCTCTCTAACTGCTGTTCCATAATAATAATAATAATTGCAGAATATATCTGCAATTCTTACGCACGTTTAATTTTTTGTGTTGTGCACCTAAGACAGAAGAATCAAGAACTAATTCCTAGTTTATTTTTCGGTTTCATCTGTGACTCTTTCTCTGAGGCAGAAGTTCTTTATTCGCTGTCTCAAATTACGCCCCCCCCCCACCATGCCAGTCTAAGAAATTATAAACTGACGAATACCGAAAGATTAATTTGCGCAAAAATCTAAAATATACTTATTTTGCATAATTAATTTTTTTAAAAATAATAATTAAGTAAGGTTTGAGATTAATTTTTATTAATGAGACTATACTTGATCAATGTACAACCTAGTATAACTCATTAAATACGGAACGAAAATTAGTTGAAATCGAGATATTGATATATTTGATTGAGATCTTTATCTGCTATCAATTTTTAAAAAAAACACTTATTTTAGAAGTTATAAAGCTTCGGAGTTAATTTACAATTTTCATAATATAGGGTTGTAACTTAACTTTTGCCCACCAGAGTATGGAAAAGCATTTTTCACGTAAATTTTTAATAATTTTCTTTTTTTTTCTCCTTGCATCCTTAGTTGCATTAGAGTATGATTGCTGTATTTGCAATTGCATTCATCATTGAACAACTCCTTCTAAACATTTCTGTCTTGAAACATGGATTTTTCTCTGTCACTCCCCTGGAAATATTTCAGCCGATGCCCACATATCTAATCACTATCCCAGTTAAAAACAGACAATCAATTCGGTATCGCTGTTGAAGCCAGACTCTCCGAACCCATTTCAATTTTAACTTGGAACCCTTACCACTGTCTTTGTTGAAACTAGACACTGTAAACATTATCCTAGATACTGTAAATACTATCCCCGTTTAAGCTTGTCTCTCTAACTGCTATTCCATTTAAGGCTATGCTCTATAACTAGTATCTCAGTTGAAGTTAGGCCTTCTTAACCACTACAGCAGTTGAAACTAGGCCCTCTAGCCACTATTCCATTTGAAGCAAATCTCTGACTATACATTAATTAAAGTTATGATACTTAACCATATCCTAGTTGAAGTTAGTCTCTTTGATTACTTTATCAGTTGAAGCTTGTTCTCTAACCAATATCCATTTTGAATCCAGGTTCTCGAGCCATAATTCAAGTCGGAATTAGATTCTCGAACCATAATCCCAGTCGGAATTAGACTCTCGAACCATAATTCCAGTTGCAATTAGACTCTCGAACCGTAATTCCAGTGGGAATTAGACTCTCGAACCATAATTCCAGTCGGAATTAGACTCTCGAACCATAATTTCAGTCGGAATCAGATTCTCGAACCATAATTGCAGTCGGAATTAGACTCTCGAACCATAATTCCAGTCCGAATTAGACTCTCGAACCATAATTCCAGTCCGAATTAGACTCTCGAACCATAATTTCAGTCGGAATCAGATTCTCGAACCATAATTCCAGTCGGAATCAGACTCTCGAACCATAATCCCAGTCGGAATTAGACTCTCGAACCATAATTCCAGTCGGAATTAGACTCTCGAACCGTAATTTCAGTCGGAATCAGATTCTCGAACCATAATTCCCGTGTAATTAGATTCTCGAACCACAATCCCAGTCGGAATTAGACTCTCGAACCATAATTCCAGTCGGATCAGATTCTCGAACCATAATTCCAGTCGGAATCAGACTCTCGAACCATAATTCCAGTCGAAATTAGACTCTCGAACCATAATTTCAGTCGGAATTAGACTCTCGAACCATAATTTCAGTCGGAATCAGATTCTCGAACCATAATTCCAGTCGGAATTAGACTCTCGAACCATAATTTCAGTCGGAATTAGACTCTCGAACCCTAATTTCAGTGGGAATCAGACTCTCGAACCATAATTCCCGTGTAATTAGATTCTCGAACCATAATTCCAGTTGGAATTAGACTCTGGAACCATTGTCCCAGTGGAAGCAAAGCTATCTAACTGCAATGACAGTTAGACTCTTATTTTATGCTTATAAAAATAGATTACAATCTCTAAATCCTCCTCCTTTGAATTTCAGATATCTTTACCTTGGTGATGTACCTCCTCTGAATCCGAAAGAATCTCTGATGGTTCTCTACGCAGCTAACAAGTACCAGATACACGGTCTGGCGGATCATTACGAGTCGGCAATCCGCGACAACATCTCTCTGTCCAATGTCTGTTCCATGCTAGAGCGCTCCAAATCCCTGAAAATGGCAGCCATGTCTAATTTCTGTGAGCAATTCATCAAACGTTATGCCCAACTGATCCTTTACTCTGACAACTTTTTGGAATTGAGTCGTGAGAGCCTCTCTCAAATCTTAGCAGCAGACGACCTCAACATCGCCGAGGAAGGTGTAGTCTTCGACGCTCTCTGGAAGTGGGGAAAGAAACAGTGCTGCTGTACAGGTCGAGACCTTAGCGATCAGAGCGTGGCCGACATTCTGAGCAACTTGGTCTTCTTGATTAGATACGTAGACATCAAGCGCGAAAACATCGTTCCTCAGATCATCACTGAGCGCTTGAAGCGGAGTTGCGGAGCCGGCAGAATCAACAAACCACGACAACGCTATGGCCAACCGGCTGAACTCTTAGATCACTCTCACCACGTGTCTCTGCAAGGAATAAGATGCTGGGAAGGTTTGCGCAAAGCCACAGATCTACGAGTTCTCTGCATCATGATTTCTGTGAATCACTCAGCCCATCTTGCAGCCATCCAGGCTGACATCGTGGAGCACAATGCTAGAGAGAACATCGTGCTCTTGACCGTAACTAGAGAGGACACGGGGGAAGAGATCAAACGTCAGGAGGTCAACTGGGCTGATTCTTACGAGCGAAACTCATCAACTGGATCGGAGTTGTGGCTGCTCTGTGACACGCGGCTTGCTCCTCCCGTTCATTTGATACCTGGGATCATTTACTCCATCCACCTGATCACCATTGGGTTGCCAGGAGAAGCTTTTCCGTGGCAGGATGTCAAAGAGAGGAACTGTCGCGTGAGTTCGGGAGTGACTCTTACGCTTCACTCTCCTCAGCTTCTTGCCATCCGAAAACTCTTTTTAGTCAGCATGGACAATAACTGGAATTAGATGCCATTGATGATGTAGAAACGTTTCTTCAAAAATATGCTCTGTAAATATAAATGTTTTAACAACAAAATGACTTACATCAAATGATATTCTACTGTATATCTATAATTTATTGATAATAAAATCTTTATGACTATTTTGCATTTTCTTTGAAAATCAATTCCCACATAACGTACAGTCGCTCAAAAAAGTATCCGAACACTACGGTTGATTACAGAATTCAGAAAAAAAATCTGGCAACGATTTTTTTAGAAATTAGTGATCTGGCAACCTTCGTGTCACGTGACACGAAGGTTGCCAGATCACACACATTTTTTCTGAATTCTATAATCAACCATAGTGTTCGGATACTTTTTTGAGCGACTGTACAACTTGAATGATGTGGTGAGAACCAGTGGCATAAGTGTAACAAATGAGGAAACTATGAGACTGCGCAGTTGAGCTTCGAGAGTTCTCATAGTTAATTGGTCAATGACGTATCAATGACCTATCAATCAACCAATGATCTATGAGAACTATCGCTGTGTCAACTGCGCAGCATCATAGTCTCCTTAGTTGTGTTTACGTTAATAAGCGATTGAAAAACAACTTAACTTTGTTGAGCAGAAAAAAAAAAGTGTTCTAATAATTTAACTACGAAAAATTAAAGGGATCGGAATTAAACTCCGTCATCACATAAGTTATACTTGTGAAGAATGACGGATTAAAAAGTGAAAAGATACGACTTAACGAGACTAAGAATAAGGCAAACAGAGGAGGATGAGGTGGTGGAAATTATTGCGGATCTTTTCTATCATCTAAACTCTCTCACGCTTCTAGAAACACATTTGTGTGACTGAGTGAAAAATGATTTAATATTCCAGTTTCTAAACGAAACTCTGGCGTCATTCAGCTGATTCGATCAGATTTTCGAATTGTACAGTCGCTCGAAAAAGAATCCGAACGCTATAGTTGATTACAGAATTCAGAAAAAAAATCTGGCAACGATTTTTTTTAGATATTAGTGATCTGGCAACCTTCGTGTCACGTGATTACGGAATTCAGGAAAAATATCTGGGGCGTGTACAGCAACTGTACATGCTCCAGTTAACGTTCACAGCAAACTGGAGCGTGTGCAGTTACTGCACACGCTCCAGTTTGCTGTGAACGATAACTGCACACGATCAATATTTCCGTGAGTGAGCCCACACGATCCAGGTTTTTGTGAGCTCACACGATCCAATACAATGTGTTGTGAACATTAACCGCAACCGCTCCAGTTTGCTGTGAACGGTAACTGCACACGCTCAATATTTCCGTGAGTGAGCCCACACGATCTAGTATCAAAATAATATGACCACCTACAGTCGCTCAAAAAAGAATCCGAACACTATGGTTGATTACAGAATTCAGAAAAAAAATCTGGCAACGATTTTTTTTTAGATATTAGTGATCTGGCAACCTTCGTGTCACGTGATTACAGAATTCAGGAAAAATATCTGGGGCGTGTACAGCAACTGTACACGCTCCAGTTACCGTTCACAGCAAACTGGAGCGTTTGCAGTAACTGCACACGCTCCAGTTTGCTGTGAACGGTAACTGCACACGCTCAATATTTCCGTGAGTGAGCCCACACGATCCAATGTGCTGTGAACATTAACCGCAACCGCTCCAGTTTGCTATGAACGGTAACTGCACACGCTCCAGTTTGCTGTGAACGGTAACTGCACACGCTCAATATTTCCGTGAGTGAGCCCACACGATCTAGTATCAAAATAATATGACCACCTACAGTCGCTCAAAAAAGTATCCGAACACTATGGTTGATTACAGAATTCAGAAAAAAAAACTGGCAACGATTTTTTTTTAGAAATTAGTGATCTGGCAACATTCGTGTCACGTGACGCGAAGGTTACCAGATCACTAATTTCTAAAAAATCGTTGCCAGATATTTTTCCTGAATTCTGTAATCAACCATAGTGTTCGGATATTTTTTTGAGCGACTGTACAACTTCCCACCTTAATATCAAAATATATTTGTAACTGCCATTTTTCACAGGTTTCCGTAATAAAGAATTTGTCAAAAATTTTCATTCACGGGTTTTTCTGCCGTAAAGAAACACGCTTCTATCCTTAATTTTTTCGTCTTTCGCAGATTTCTGTCCCAAAGCGAAAATTTAGTATCGAAAAGCTTCCTCTTCTATCGAAAATTTTCAAATTTTGCAAGTCTTCGCTGTGAAGACTTGACAAAAGGTTTTCCACTTTTACAAATCTCCATCGTGAAGTAAAAATTTCGTTAATACATACTTCTAATATTCCAAATATTTTCTTCTTTTAGAAGTCTTGGCCATAAAGTGAATATTTGGAATCAAAATATTTTCTTTTTCACACATCTCCAGTGAAGATTTGGCATCAAAATATTTCTTTTCGCACAAGGCTTCGGCATGCAGATTTCTTATCAAAATATTTTCCTGTTTTACAATCAATACCAAGACTTGGTATTGAAAATTTTCATTAGTTCCCGCTTTAAAGGGAATAATTTCTCTCAAATTTTCCCCCTATTTTTAAACAAATTCCATTAGTGCAATGTATATTTAAAAGATGCATCCGTTAACGCTCTCTGTATTGAACATATAAATTATTTTTCCCCAATATGTCGACGTATACTTCTTCCACTGAAATATCGAGGGCGGGGGTGGCTCAGTCGGTAGCGCGTCAGGCTCGTAATCTGCAGTTCCCAGGTTCGAGTCCCAGCTGGGTCAGCGTTGAGATTTATCTGTGCAAAATTCCACGCCCTGCTCACGGTCAGTAGGGGACACCGATGGGCTTGGAAAGGCCGCCGTCCGTCGGATGGTACGTTAAGCCGTGGTTCCGTGTGCGGGAGAGCCATACCCTGTGCACGTTAAAGAACACGCTGGATGGCCTTGACGGGAGGCTACCATCTGTCTCCCAACAGCTGTTCCAGTGGTCCCCTCCCTCAACCTTCTCTGAGCCTTCGGGGTCCATGTGATCTGGCCATTTAGCCCATGGTGTGCAAAAAAGTGCCGCTCAGAGGTAAAACAACCCAACGTTAAAGAACACGCTGGATGGCCTTGACGGGAGGCTACCATCTGTCTCCCAACGGCTGGTCCAGTGGTCCCCTCCCTCAACCTTCTCTGAGCCTTCGGGGTCCATGTGATCTGGCCATTTAGCCCATGGTGTGCAAAAAAAGTGCCGCCCAGAGGTAAAACAACCCAACCCACTGAAATATCTGAACCAAGCACGGTGTTGTTAAACCATCTAAAATTCTTCTTAATCTAAACTGTCATTTACTTCTCAACAACTGGATTTTCTCTTTTTCCCATCTCAAATTAAAAATTCACCTTCTGCTTCAAGAGTGAAATTTTCCAATTGTTTCACTTCGGGCTCAGAATTGGTCATTAGAGGGCAATGCTTTGACACAATTTTTCTTTTCTTTCCTCAATATTTATCTTTAAAAAGAGAGAAGCTAATAATGAAATTCATTCCACCAATACTCACGTGATTAAAACACGATTAAAGAATATTATTGCAATTTATGAAATGAATAGACCGTCGACTCAAGTGTTCCACAAGGAGCTGGTCGAAGGCCGTTTTTTTTTTTTACTTTAACCCCCCCTCCTCTTCATTTTAGAATCTGTTGTCTCTCTTGTGTTCATTAAGTTCCTTTAATTGAACGCCATAAAAACCATCTCAATCTCTTCCTAAGTCGTTTTCTGGAGAAGCGGCGCCGAGGCCTTTCTTTCGTTTGGTGTTGGCCTTTCCCATCTTACGATTCTCTTCCCTTAGACAATCAGTTGCAATTATTTTTGTTGATTTAATTGCTTTGCTTTTTTGTCTTCTTTTGCCAAAGCGATGATCATTCGAGACGCTGGAGAATTCGAATGGAACAGCTTTAGCTCTTTTTTTCCTTTAGTTTTCTTTTGTGTTTTTGTCTTCTGCGTTCTAAGAGGGGGGGGGGGGGGGTTAGGAGAGAAATGCCCAATAAGCACGAAGGGACATTCTGATGACGAAGGCTGATTTCTTCGTCGTTTGCTTCTTAGCGAGAGCCTTCCTCAGAATCGTTATTTCGCATTTACTTTGGGAATGGATTGGGTCGAGTTGTTTTCCTCTGGGTCACTTTTTTTGCACATTATAGGCTAAATGTCCAGGTCACAAGGCTCAGAGAAGGTGGGGAGAGGGTTGGGTTGGGTTGTTTTACCTCTGAGCGGCACTTTTTTGCACACCATGGGCTAAATGGCCAGGTCACATGGACCCCGAAGGCTCAGAGAAGGTTGGGGGAGGGGACCCACTGGAGCAGCTGTTGGGAAATAGATGGTAGTCTCCGGTCAAGGCCATCCAGCGTGTTCTTTAACGTACACAGGGTATGGTTCTCCCGCACACGGGGTCACGGCTTAACGTCCCATCCGATGGACGGCGACCTTTCCAAGCCCATCGGTGTCCCCTACTGACCGTGGGCAGGGCGGGAAATTTTGCGGAGATAAATCTCAACGCTGACCCAGCTGGGACTCGAACCTGAGAACTACAGATTACGAGCCTGGCGCGCTACCGACTGAGCCACCCCCGCCCCGTGGGGAGAGGGGATTCACAGGGTAGCTGTTATGAGACAGATGGTAGCCTCCAACCAAGGCCATTATTTAACGTGCACATGATGGTATGGTTGTCCTGCACCTGGGGCCACGGCTTAAGACACCATTCTATAGATGACGGCCTTTCCAACCATAACGGTGTCTTCTAGGGTTAGCGGAGGTAAATATTAACCCTGACTTAGGTGAGATTCAAACCTGGTAACTGTATATTAAGTCTGGTGAGCAACAGGCTCAACCAATCACCACCTGGACGGATTGGGAACACTCTCAGTGATCGTGTTTGGATGCGAAGCAAAGGGACCTGGGTTCAAATAACAAAAGTGTTACGTTGTTATGTTCTTTAACCTTTGAATAGAACTTTTGTGCATACAATAGGCAGGTCACAAGGGCCCCAAGAGTTCAGATCTAATGAACAGCCATCACGAGACATTTCAACTGGCTTGACCATTTGGTCCATTGTTTACCACAAAATATCTCATCTGTCGCTTCTGTTTTTTAAATTCGACTGGACAGAACACGTTACAAAACTTCTGAACTTTTAAATTTGAATTTTAAAATTGAATTCCAAGTTTTTAAACTGTTGAAAAACAAACACATATCGAGTCTGAATTTTAATTAAAATATCGAGAGCGATGTTGATTGCATTTGTTGCAGCAGAAAACGATGATTGCTCTCTCTCTCCATTAATTAGCATTAAGAATATGGGTTTGATCATTCTCTTTTTCTTAATTTAAATATTTGGAACATTTCAGAGATATAAGAAGTCTATTGTACTTAAAAAACGAGATACGATGTTTATACGAGGACGAAAATCTCGAGAATGTTGGCAAAGAGGAGTTTTAGAGCTGACGCCTGTAAAGCACCTTTCACTACATACTTCAGAATGCTGCGGTGAAGACACAATAACAGAGTGCAACTTATTTTCATGATTATGTAACTAAGTAAGTAAATAAGATTTTATTTTCACATATTCACAACACAACAAAATACTCTAATACAGTGCTGTCCAACTTCTCTAAGACCACGGGCCATTTTTTAATTTGCCAATATTTCGCGGGCCAAAAAAAAATGGGCATAATAGATAAATGAAAAGTCAGTTCATGTCACCTCAAAAAATTATTTTATTTATACAAAAAATAATAAGTAATAATAAACCTCAAAAACCTGCAAAAATTATTTTATTTATACGAAAAATAATAAGTGATAATAAACTGAATATAAATTTTCTAACCCTTATCAAATATTAAATAAATTTATTAGGAGCATTGTGGCCATAGTTGTTGGGCAATAATTTCTTTTACGTCCATATCGATTTTTGTTCTTGCGAGCCGAATATATGTTCAAGTGCAGAGTCTTTCAAACAGTTTCTGTACCTTGATTTTATATATTTCAAATCAGAAAATGCGCGCTCGCAGATATATATGTACCTCCGAACACAGAAATTATTTGGACTCCAAAATCTTTCATTTTTGGATATTTTTCTTTAGGCAAAAGTTTTAACAATTCTATTCCAGTTACTCTATTAGATGCAATAATTGGGTCGACCTGAAAGTCGAATAATTCCATTTGATATTTAGGATATACGGTCCTAATATCAATATTTAATGGATTACTGAATAAATTTAAACTTTGCTTAAGGTCATCAAATTGAGAAAAACTTCTATTGAAATCTTCAATTAGGATATCTAATTTAGGAACAAATTTTTCAAAATTAATTGTTTTACTAAGTTGCTTCATTTCTTCGTAGAACTCTTTACAAGTTTCAAAATGAATTAATTTGTTTTCCGGCAAATTTGACTTCAACAATTGTAGTTTGTTTCTAAACCCAAACATACATAACATGATTATAAACATGATTATAAAGACAGCACGCGTTTTGATCTTTTCTTTGTAAGGATTTATTCAAGACATTTAAATAATTCGTAATGTCTGTTAGGAAAGCAAGTGAACATAGAAAATTTTCATCAATAAAACTTGCTATTAAATCTTCATCGCTGCCCACTTCTGTGAAAAAAGATGAATTTCTTTTCATCTTTTCATCAAGTGTAAAAAAATCTATTGAGGCATTTTCCAGCACTTAACAAGCGAATACTGCTATGTAAAAGCAGATCACCATACTCAGCATGCAGTTCGTCCAAAAAAGCTTTAAATTTTCTGTGTGTAAGAGAACGATTTCCGCCACGAATTGAATTGTTAATTTTGACAAACTTTTCCATTACGTCGTTTAGTCTCAGCGAAATGCCCCACAATGTCTCCTGGTGCACAATGCAGTGCAACATTCGACAATGCAATGCCATATGCATGCCCAGTGAGAGCGATTCGTGCTGTCGTTAGATGCTTCTTATTACTGCAGCTTCATAAAAACATTTGTTTGATGACGCCGCACCGCTCTTAAAAGATTTCAGAAGTTGGCCGATCGGCTAGGGTTGTTTTACCTCTGAGCAGCACTTTTTTGCACACCATGGGCTAAATGGCCAGGTTACATGGACCCCGAAGGCTCAGAGAAGGTTGGGGGAGGGGACCCATTGGAACAGCTGTTGGGAGACAGACGGTAGCCTCCCGTCAAGGCCATCCAGCGTGTTCTTTAACGTGCACGTGTAAGGAGCTCTCTCCCGCACACGGAGCCATGGCTTAACGTCCCATCCGACGGACGGTGGCCTTTCCAAGCCCATCGGTGTCCCCTACTGACCGCGGGCAGGGCGGGGAGTTTTGCGTAGATAAATCTCAACGCTGACCCAGCTGAGACTCGAACCTAAGAACTGCAGATTACGAGCCTGGCGCGCTACCGACTAAGCCACCCCCGCCCCCGTGGGCATGAGAGCCATAAACTGTGAACGTTAAGGAACATGCTGGATGTCCTTGACGGGAGACTGCCATCTGTCTCTTACCAGCTGTCCAGTTGGTCCTCTCCCCTAACCTCTTCTGAACCCCTGTCACCTGATTATTTAGCTAATAGTGTGCCAAAAAGTGCCCTGGAGGTTGAACAACTCAATCCAATGTTTGCCTCTTAGCACTCAATCTGCCTAAATCTCGATTTTCAGTCATTCTTTCGATATTTAAAGCTATATGGAAGCTCCAACATTTAATTGCACCAATGCCAATTAAAACAATTTATACGAAAAGTTAATTAAAACACAAAAACCTAAATATATATGCTTCACACCTTACTATAAAGTAAAGGAGCATCATTAGAAATTAATGTAAAAATTATTTCAATTTTCACCATTTTTTATACATTTTTTTTCGACATTTTTTTTACCAAATTGCATAATCTTTAATACCGAAGAACAGATTTTGAAACATGAATTTAGATAGTCCTGATTGAGATTTTTCATCTCCAGTCACATTTTTCTGTAAAACGTTTATTTTTAAACAAGTTAATTGCCTCTGAATATTTATTGGTATAACATGGGTGTTTTCGTAAAAAAATTATCACACTCAGCAGATGTTCGCAATCAAACTTCTCGTTTTCTTTCCTAAACAAAATGTTCCAGCTTTTAATTACTTCATATTCTTCTTTTAATGTAGATTTAAGAATCATTTAGCTCGTCCAATACGTTTTCTGCCATTAAAAGAGATTTAATATCACCTTCGCTTCTTTTCGACATCCATTATGTCAAGATAATTCACCTTAATGTATGCTAATGTATGCACGGAATACAACAGGTAATGAAACTTCTTTTAGGCAAGCTTAAAACGTACGATAATATTGCGCTATTTGTTCTCTTCGTGAAAGATACAATTTAAAGTAGCAAAATCACAGAATTCGAAATGATTATATTAACCTAGGAATGTGAAACTCTCACAAGGTTCGGTTCGATTGTTTTGCCTCTGAACAAGAAGGGGCGGGGGTGGCTCAGTCGGTAGCGCGCCAGGCTCGTAATCTGTAGTTCCCAGGTTCGAGTCCCAGCTGGGTCAGCGTTGAGATTTATCTCCGCAAAATTCCCCCCCCCCCCGCCCTGCCTACGGTCAGTAGGGGACACCGATGAGCTTGGAAAGGCCGCCGTCCGTCGGATGGGACATAAAGCCGTGGCCCCGTGTGCGGGAGAGACTACCCTGTGCACGTTAAAGAACACGCTGGATGGCCTTGACGGGAGGCTACCATCTGTATCCCAACAGCTGCTCCAGTGGGTCCCCTCACCCAACCTTCTCTGAGCCTTTGGGGTCCATGTGACCTGGCCCATGGTGTGCAAAAAAGTGCCGCTCAGAGGTAAAACAATCCAATCCAACCCCCAACCTTCTCTGAGCCTTCGGGGTCCATGTGACCTGGCCGTTTAGCCCATTTTGTGCAAAAAAAGTGCCGTTCACAGGTAAAACAATCCAACGTTAAAGAACACGCTGGATGGCTTTGACGGGAGGCTGCCATCTGTCTCCCAACAGATGTTCCAGTGAGTCTCCTCCCCCAACCTTCTCTGAACCTTCGGGGTCCATGTGACCTGGCTATTTAGCCCATGATGTGCAAAAAAGTGCCGCTCAGAGGTAAAACAATCCAATCCAACCCCCAACCTTCTCTGAGCCTTCGGGGTCCATGTGACCTGGCCATTTAGCCAATTTTGTGCAAAAAAGTGCCGTTCAGAGGTAAAACAATCCAACGTTAAAGAACACGCTGGATGGTCTTGACGGGAGGCTGCCATCTGTCTCCCAACAGTTTTTCCAGTGGGTCTCCTCCCCCAACCTTCTCTGAGCCTTCGGGGTCCATGTGACCTGGCCATTTAGCCCATGGTGTGCAAAAAAGTGCCGCTCAGAGGTAAAACAACACAACCCAACCCTCTGAACAAGCACTTTTTTGCACACAGCTGGCTAATGGCCCTTCTGTCAAATAAAGGGCTAAAATAGTCAACTCTTTATGCCCTGGGGAGCCTGAAGTGGCTTACCACTACTGACGTCTACGTTTTTTTTTTCTTTTTTTTGGAATTTCCTGCCTATGTGATGATACGATTTGAGATTGAGTTCCCTATAATTGAGCAAAATTTTGACGGCTATCGTTATAGATCTTTTGAGGAAAATCGAAAACTAACAAAGAATAGCATATCGCCTCTGGAGAAAATAAACTGCTTGTTTATTATTTTATTTTATTCAAAGAAAATGAAGCTGGTTATTTTCCGATTTTAGCACCCTCTAACGGTTGAAATTCAAACCAATAGATGACTCAAGAAATGTGAATAATAATATTTCATTTCTATTTGCCCAATCCAAAAATATTTTTTCATTTATCTCTTAAAAGGAAAAAAAATGCGTTTTCCCACACCACCCTGTAGGAAATCGATGGTCGAAGGGGGGGGAAATTGATGACGTCATTGTAAAATCCTTTATCATTATACTCTACCACCAATAGTTCAGATTTATAGTTTGAATGGTCAATTGGAAATGTTCATTTAAAGGTTGGCTTTGGTAATTTTAGAGTCCTCTAACAATAAAAATTCAAAATAATGCAAGATCCATAAAACGTGAATAGTAGTATATTTATTAATATCTGTCAAACCCGAAAAGGATTCAACGTGTACCTATTAAGATAAAAAAGTTGAATGTCCAGAGACAAAATGAAAAACAGTTCATATATTTTAAAAAGAAAAACGAGCCAAATATTTCTAAGTAGGAGAAAGAGCGCCACTGTTAGGAGACATGTGATAGCCATCCGTCAAGATCATCCAGCCCCTGGTGCAATCTTCAATGTGCACCAGGGTATGGTTATCCTGCACATGAGACCATGATTTAAGGTCCCATCTCCCTGTTGTAGCGACCTCAGTGCCAAAGGAAACTCGTCGGTGTGTCCTTTCTCACTGAGGTCCCATCTCCCTGTTGTGACGACCTCAGTGCGAAAGGAAACTCGTCGGTGTATCCTTTCTCACTGAGGTCCCATCTCCCTGTTGTGACGACCTCAGTGCGAAAGGAAACTCGTCGGTGTATCCTTTCTCACTGAGGTCCCATCTCCCTGTTGTGACGACCTCAGTGAGAAAGGAAACTCGTCGGTGTATCCTTTCTCACTGAGGTTCCATCTCCCTGTTGTGACGACCTCAGTGAGAAAGGAAACTCGTCGGTGTATCCTTTCTCACTGAGGTCAAATCTCCCTGTTGTGACGACCTCAGTGAGAAAGGAAACTCGTCGGTGTATCCTTTCTCACTGAGGTTCCATCTCCCTGTTGTGACGACCTCAGTGAGAAAGGAAACTCGTCGGTGTATCCTTTCTCACTGAGGTTCCATCTCCCTGTTGTGACGACCTCAGTGAGAAAGGAAACTCGTCGGTGTATCCTTTCTCACTGAGGTCCCATCTCCCTGTTGTGACGACCTCAGTGCGAAAGGAAACTCGTCGGTGTATCCTTTCTCACTGAGGTTCCATCTCCCTGTTGTGACGACCTCAGTGAGAAAGGAAACTCGTCGGTGTATCCTTTCTCACTGAGGTCCCATCTCCCTGTTGTGACGACCTCAGTGCGAAAGGAAACTCGTCGGTGTATCCTTTCTCACTGAGGTCAAATCTCCCTGTTGTGACGACCTCAGTGAGAAAGGAAACTCGTCGGTGTATCCTTTCTCACTGAGGTCCCATCTCCCTGTTGTGACGACCTCAGTGAGAAACGAAACTCGTCGGTGTATCCTTTCTCACTGAGGTTCCATCTCCCTGTTGTGACGACCTCAGTGAGAAAGGAAACTCGTCGGTGTATCCTTTCTCACTGAGGTCAAATCTCCCTGTTGTGACGACCTCAGTGAGAAAGGAAACTCGTCGGTATATCCTTTCTCACTGAGGTCCCATCTCCCTGTTGTGACGACCTCAGTGCGAAAGGAAACTCGTCGGTGTATCCTTTCTCACTGAGGTTCCATCTCCCTGTTGTGACGACCTCAGTGAGAAAGGAAACTCGTCGGTGTATCCTTTCTCACTGAGGTTCCATCTCCCTGTTGTGACGACCTCAGTGAGAAAGGAAACTCGTCGGTGTATCCTTTCTCACTGAGGTTCCATCTCCCTGTTGTGACGACCTCAGTGAGAAAGGAAACTCGTCGGTGTATCCTTTCTCACTGAGGTCCCATCTCCCTGTTGTGACGACCTCAGTGCGAAAGGAAACTCGTCGTTGTATCCTTTCTCACTGAGGTTCCATCTCCCTGTTGTGACGACCTCAGTGAGAAAGGAAACTCGTCGGTGTATCCTTTCTCACTGAGGTCCCATCTCCCTGTTGTGACGACCTCAGTGCGAAAGGAAACTCGTCGGTGTATCCTTTCTCACTGAGGTCAAATCTCCCTGTTGTGACGACCTCAGTGAGAAAGGAAACTCGTCGGTGTATCCTTTCTCACTGAGGTCCCATCTCCCTGTTGTGACGACCTCAGTGAGAAACGAAACTCGTCGGTGTATCCTTTCTCACTGAGGTTCCATCTCCCTGTTGTGACGACCTCAGTGAGAAAGGAAACTCGTCGGTGTATCCTTTCTCACTGAGGTCAAATCTCCCTGTTGTGACGACCTCAGTGAGAAAGGAAACTCGTCGGTATATCCTTTCTCACTGAGGTCCCATCTCCCTGTTGTGACGACCTCAGTGCGAAAGGAAACTCGTCGGTGTATCCTTTCTCACTGAGGTTCCATCTCCCTGTTGTGACGACCTCAGTGAGAAAGGAAACTCGTCGGTGTATCCTTTCTCACTGAGGTTCCATCTCCCTGTTGTGACGACCTCAGTGAGAAAGGAAACTCGTCGGTGTATCCTTTCTCACTGAGGTCCCATCTCCCTGTTGTGACGACCTCAGTGCGAAAGGAAACTCGTCGGTGTATCCTTTCTCACTGAGGTCCCATCTCCCTGTTGTGACGACCTCAGTGAGAAAGGAAACTCGTCGGTGTATCCTTTCTCACTGAGGTCCCATCTCCCTGTTGTGACGACCTCAATGCGAAAGGAAACTCGTCGGTGTATCCCTTCTCACTGAGGTCAAATCTCCCTGTTGTGACGACCTCAGTGAGAAAGGAAACTCGTCGGTGTATCCTTTCTCACTGAGGTCCCATCTCCCTGTTGTGACGACCTCAGTGAGAAAGGAAACTCGTCGGTGTATCCTTTCTCACTGAGGTCCCATCTCCCTGTTGTAGCGACCTCAGTGAGAAAGGAAACTCGTCGGTGTATCCTTTCTCACTGAGGTCCCATCTCCCTGTTGTGACGACCTCAGTGCGAAAGGAAACTCGTCGGTGTATCCTTTCTCACTGAGGTCAAATCTCCCTGTTGTGATGACCTCAGTGAGAAAGGAAACTCGTCGGTGTATCCTTTCTCACTGAGGTCCCATCTCCCTGTTGTGACGACCTCAGTGAGAAAGGAAACTCGTCGGTGTATCCTTTCTCACTGAGGTCCCATCTCCCTGTTGTAGCGACCTCAGTGAAAAAGGAAACTCGTCGGTGTATCCTTTCTCACTGAGATCCCATCTCCCTGTTGTGACGACCTCAGTGCGAAAGGAAACTCGTCGGTGTATCCTTTCTCACTGAGGTTCCATCTCCCTGTTGTGACCACCTCAGTGAGAAAGGAAACTCGTCGGTGTATCCTTTCTCACTGAGGTCCCATCTCCCTGTTGTGACGACCTCAGTGCGAAAGGAAACTCGTCGGTGTATCCTTTCTCACTGAGGTCAAATCTCCCTGTTGTGACGACCTCAGTGCGAAAGGAAACTCGTCGGTGTATCCTTTCTCACTGAGGTCCCATCTCCCTGTTGTGACGACCTCAGTGAGAAAGGAAACTCGTCGGTGTATCCTTTCTCACTGAGGTCCCATCTCCCTGTTGTAGCGACCTCAGTGAGAAAGGAAACTCGTCGGTGTATCCTTTCTCACTGAGATCCCATCTCCCTGTTGTGACGACCTCAGTGAGAAAGGAAACTCGTCGGTGTATCCTTTCTCACTGAGGTCCCATCTCCCTGTTGTGACGACCTCAGTGAGAAAGGAAACTCGTCGGTGTATCCTTTCTCACTGAGGTCCCATCTCCCTGTTGTAGCGACCTCAGTGCGAAAGGAAACTCGTCGGTGTATCCTTTCTCACTGAGATCCCATCTCCCTGTTGTGACGACCTCAGTGAGAAAGGAAACTCGTCGGTGTATCCTTTCTCACTGAGGTTCCATCTCCCTGTTGTGACGACCTCAGTGAGAAAGGAAACTCGTCGGTGTATCCTTTCTCACTGAGGTCAAATCTCCCTGTTGTGACGACCTCAGTGAGAAAGGAAACTCGTCGGTGTATCCTTTCTCACTGAGGTTCCATCTCCCTGTTGTGACGACCTCAGTGAGAAAGGAAACTCGTCGGTGTATCCTTTCTCACTGAGGTTCCATCTCCCTGTTGTGACGACCTCAGTGCGAAAGGAAACTCGTCGGTGTATCCTTTCTCACTGAGGTCAAATCTCCCTGTTGTGACGACCTCAGTGAGAAAGGAAACTCGTCGGTGTATCCTTTCTCACTGAGATTCCATCTCCCTGTTGTGACGACCTCAGTGAGAAAGGAAACTCGTCGGTGTATCCTTTCTCACTGAGGTCCCATCTCCCTGTTGTGACGACCTCAGTGCGAAAGGAAACTCGTCGGTGTATCCTTTCTCATTGAGATCCCATCTCCCTGTTGTGACGACCTCAGTGAGAAAGGAAACTCGTCGGTGAATCCTTTCTCACTGAGATTCCATCTCCCTGTTGTGACGACCTCAGTGAGAAAGGAAACTCGTCGGTGTATCCTTTCTCACTGAGGTCCCATCTCCCTGTTGTGACGACCTCAGTGCGAAAGGAAACTCGTCGGTGTATCCTTTCTCACTGAGATCCCATCTCCCTGTTGTGACGACCTCAGTGAGAAAGGAAACTCGTCGGTGAATCCTTTCTCACTGAGGTCCCATCTCCCTCTTGTGACGACCTCAGTGAGAAAGGAAATTAATCGGTGTATCCTTTCTCACTGAGGTCCCATCTCCCTGTTGTGACGACCTCAGTGAGAAAGGAAACTCGTCGGTGTATCCTTTCTCACTGAGGTCCCATCTCCCTGTTGTGACGACCTCAGTGAGAAAGGAAACTCGTCGGTGTATCCTTTCTCACTGAGGTTCCATCTCCCTGTTGTGACGACCTCAGTGAGAAAGGAAACTCGTCGGTGTATCCTTTCTCACTGAGGTCCCATCTCCCTGTTGTGACGACCTCAGTGCGAAAGGAAACTCGTCGGTGTATCCTTTCTCACTGAGATCCCATCTCCCTGTTGTGACGACCTCAGTGAGAAAGGAAACTCGTCGGTGAATCCTTTCTCACTGAGGTCCCATCTCCCTCTTGTGACGACCTCAGTGAGAAAGGAAATTAATCGGTGTATCCTTTCTCACTGAGGTCCCATCTCCCTGTTGTGACGACCTCAGTGCGAAAGGAAACTCGTCGGTGTATCCTTTCTCACTGAGGTCCCATCTCCCTGTTGTGACGACCTCAGTGCGAAAGGAAACTCGTCGGTGTATCCTTTCTCACTGAGGTTCCATCTCCCTGTTGTGACGACCTCAGTGAGAAAGGAAACTCGTCGGTGAATCCTTTCTCACTGAGGTCCCATCTCCCTGTTGTGACGACCTCAGTGAGAAAGGAAACTCGTCGGTGAATCCTTTCTCACTGAGGTCCCATCTCCCTCTTGTGACGACCTCAGTGAGAAAGGAAATTAATCGGTGTATCCTTTCTCACTGAGGTCCCATCTCCCTGTTGTGACGACCTCAGTGAGAAAGGAAACTCGTCGGTGTATCCTTTCTCACTGAGGTCCCATCTCCCTGTTGTGACGACCTCAGTGAGAAAGGAAACTCGTCGGTGTATCCTTTCTCACTGAGGTCCCATCTCCCTGTTGTTTCGACCTCAGTGAGAAAGGAAATTCGTCGGTGTATCCTTTCTCACTGAGGTCCCATCTCCCTGTGGTGACGACCTCAGTGAGAAAGGAAACTCGTCGGTGTATCCTTTCTCACTGAGAGCAGAGTAGAAGTTAGCAGAGAAAATCTTAACGCTGACAGAATAGGGATTGGAACTTTGGGGGGGGGATATCAGATTACAAGGCTAGTTTTATTTGAATTATTGCTTTTCACCTTCATAAAAATACGTCGAAGTTTAGCATTCCATTGCCATTCTTGTTTAATTGAACGCTGGAAACTGAGCAGATGACTTATCGCATTCGCATTGTTTTCGTTAGAGGTATGCATAACAATTTATTGGATTTTATCCTATAGGATGATTTTAGAAGATATTGTAAAAAGTCTTGAATGAACTTACAATGAGAGTAATATTGAAAGACATATGACGGATATAACTCCAAAAGAGTGGGATAAATTAAATTGAGAATAAAAAACTGTTATCTCTTGCCTATCCCTTCTTGTTTATATTATTATTATTATAAATATTTTAAATATTATTATTATTATAAATATTTATTAATATTATTAAATGTTAACTATGTAGGCTTAATATTTTATATATTTATTTTATATATATATATAATTATAAAATATAAAATTATGTATTGTTTAATGTGGTCCATTATAAAAAAATGACTACTTTTTTGCCATATAGTAACTTGAAGGCTTCTTGATGGGAATAATGAATTACGTCCCATGGCCGAGTGGTTAGCGCACTTGGCTACTGATCTAAGGGTGACCCAAGCTATACCTCTGGTTAATACGGGGTGGGGAGTGGGTCCCGAAGGACCCACTCCCCATGGGGAAAGCACGTGCTCCGTCTCACGACACTACACGTGCATAGCAACTAGAGGCTTGGAAATAGAAGATAAGGTTTGTCTCAGAGGAGACCAGTAAGGACATGGAGTATGGGTGGCGTTAAAGGGGGTGCTGAGTGCAGCCCGGGAAGAAGATTTGGAAAATAAGTCAAAGGGAGAAAGCAGTCACGGAACTCAAAGGAGAGAGTCCCGAAGCCGGCAGACGAGCCAGCCTATGTCCCTCAAGTGCGCCCTGACACGGGCACTCTCGATGGACACCGAGACCAGTTCGCCTGCTACCTCATTGATCGCCTGGGAGTCCCTGAGTTCGTTAGCGAACCCTTCCGTGATCGGACATCTGAGGATATAGTGCCCGACGTCTGCATCTGGAGCCCCACAGCCGCAGTAACTGTGGGCAGAGATTTTGAAACGCTCCAGGTATTTGGGGAAGCTCCCATGTCCTGTTAGGACCTGCGTCAAATAGTGGTCAGAGGATCTCAGAGATAGACTGACCCTTTTCAAGAATGTCTTTGTTTGAAGACCATTCTCAGTCGTATCCCAGAGCCTCTGCCACTCCTGAGTGGTACCTTGGCCAATTATAGACTTCAGGGTAGTTTTTGAAGTCTTTACCGCTATCACAGGTTGAGTGTTATTACCTGCGGAACGGGCCAGTTGGTCGGCCCGCTCGTTGCCCTCATGTCCTACGTGTGCCCTAATCCAGGAGAAGGATACCCTGGGCATGTTCTGACTGCCCAGGATGCACTTGATCTCATTCACTATTTGATGCCTGTTGGTTGCATCTTCAAGTGCATGCAGAGCTGCTTGGCTGTCTGTGTACAGCCTTATGTCGTTGTTTAGACCGCCGTCATTGAGGGCCCAGTTAAGGGCCTCTCTGATAGCGAGCAGTTCTGCTTGGAAGGCCGAGCCATTATTTGAAACCTTCCTCTGAAAGTCATACACTTTGGCCCCTTGATTGAAGACAGTGAAGGCTAGGCCCACACCCTCCTCGCTCTTGGAACCATCGGTGTATATTTCAGTATCTGTACCTGATGGTAACTCCGTGGACCAGGGCACACATAGTCTTCTTGCGGGATGGAGATCCCACTTAGCGGTATTTATCTCAAAATCCCCAGGGTCATACTGGACTCCGAGGAATGTTGCTTTTTCCTTAGCCTGCAGGACTCTGAAAATGGTCGCTTCTTTACCGACCGTCAGAAAGTGTCCCCAAAAATGACCTAAAGACAGGGGGAAAAGCACCACTAAAAGTGACCTGGAAATGATCCAAGATCCAAACTGACCGCCACGAACCGGTAGTGACCCAAAGTATAGAATTCATCAAGACCCACAATCCTACAACAGGAAACCGGAAGTGACCCAAACCCTGACCTGGAAATGACCCAAAACGACCCACAGTGACCCCTGGCTCTAAAGTGGTCCACAGTATTCAAAACGCCCCAAAAGGTCATAAATTCAACGGAAGTGATCCAAAAAAACCGGAAGTGATCCGAAATGACCCAGAGTTATGCTACAGTATTTACCCCAATACAAACCCAAAAAAACGCTTCTTGTCCCCTCCCCCCAAAATTACGTTTCCTTTTTAAAAAAACGTATGTTTTCTGCTGAGGTGCTGCCATCCTCTCAGACTTTCTACTGCGGCATATAAACTGACAGGCCCCTGTCAGCCCTCTGTGACAAGCAGCTGCTTGAGGGGGTATTTATGTTGTTATACACCTCCATGTTAAGTGGTGCTTGAGAAAAAAAATTATTTATTTTTTCAGATTTTCTTAAAATTTCATCAATCATAACAATTCTATAAAATAATTATAGCCCCCTGTCAGTAATATATCTATAATTTTGTTGTTATCATAAAAATCCTCTAATTTGGTTCCCCATACATCGTAATTGCTTTGCAACGAATCATTTGTACCGAATTATCCAAGTTCGTTATAACGAGTTTTCATTGTTCTTCAACAGCCGATATTGATAGTATCCGAAAATGAATTACGATTTCCATTACCGATACAAAAGTACTGTATCAGAAGCAACCGCTTCCACGACATTTCCTTGCATCAACTGGGATTCTTCCTCAGATCTCCATCTTCCCTAACAGATATCTCCATCTTCCCTAACAGAACTCTATGCACTTAGCCCAAACGATCTCTCCCCCTCAGCCTTTGCTCCGTCCCCTCTTCCTCCGTCTCCTCCACCCCCAACTCCCTTAGCCCACTTCGCTCGTCGTCTAAATATAGCCTCGTGCTTGGTGCTATTACCGATAGGTGGCACTGCGGACGATCATCCCCTACGGACAAACAGCTGCCTCGCAAGCAAGCCGCGTTTTGAGTGAATGGCGGATCCCTTTCTAAACACTCTTTGCTTGTCCATATTCCTCTCCGTGTGACCGGGATTAGCAGAGGCTGAACTCACACTTCCAATTGACATTCCCGAGTCGATCCGAAGAGAAATCATCGAACCACGAGACTCCATTCGTGAAACGAATGACGGATTGCTGACGCCGCCATGTTTGCTGCTACCTGACTTACCTGCGCCGCCTTCACCATGACCTGGTCTCTCTGCACGTGTGTTCGTCTGTCCATTGGGATGTAGACTGCGGGCTGCAAGGGTCGCACATCCCAGGGGGGGTGATGACCCCCAGCATCACCATCCAAGTCATGGGAAATACTCACGCCAGGGTAAGTATTCTAGTCAAGTGAGAATCGTCGATGTTTAAGACACTGGAATGTAGAGCTATCGAAAGCGAATTTGTTACCATCCAGAGAAGAGAAATAATTACCTAAAAATGACATTTATCCTAGCTCACGATAGCTGCGGCGTTATCTGTTTTTTGTTAACAGGAGTGATCTTAAACGCGTAGATTAGCTTTACATAAAGATTAATATACTACTGGAGAGAGTGAGTGGGCGATATTACTATCTAAATGAGATGTCGTTATTCTTCATAATTTCGCCGACGTTTATCGTCGATATTCTTTTGATTAACTGAGCTGTTTTTTTAGTCCATTGCTTTTTTTTTAGTTCCTCCCTTTTCGAGATCAGCGCACACTTTACTCTTTTAAGTTCTTCTTTTTGCAATTCAAAATATTTTTTCCTGTTTAAAAAATGGCCGAGTTGTTAGTGCGCTTGGCTACTGATCTAAGGGACCTGGGTTCGAGTCCTGGGTAAGGCATGGATGTATGTGTCGTTTTTCTGCTGAGATCCTGCCATCCTCTCAGACCTTGTACTATGGCATATAAACTGACAGGTTCCTGTCAGACCTCTGTGGCAAGCAGCTGCTTGAAGGGGTATTTTTTTTTTAATTAGTGAAATAACACTTACCGTGTGTTACAACGTCACGCTTATTTTGATACTTAACCATAAATTGCAATGTTTTTTTTTCTTTGACACGAATGTTGCCAGATCACTAATTCTAAAAAAAAAATCGTTACCAGATATTTTTTCTGAATTCTGTAATCAACCATAGTGTTCGGATATTTTTTGAGCGCCTTTACGTTTAGTATCGCTCCTTGTGCAGGAAAGCCATATCCTAAGCACATTACAGAACCCGTTGGATGACCTTGACGGGAGACTTTCATCTCTCTCTTCTAACAGCTCTCCAATGGATCCCCTGGTCGATGGACAACTTTAGGAGTTCAGCTTGGTAGAGCTGTTTTACCTCAGAGCGGCGAAAAAGTGTTGTTGAGAAGTAAAACAATGCATACATAATTCTCAAGCTGCCACGATCTATGAAGATCCAACCAGACTATGTCCTTTAGTTCCCCCAAACAACTACCCACGGTCAGTAGGGGACATCGATGGGCTTGGAAAGGCCGCCGTCCGTCGGATGGGACGTTAAGCCGTGGCCCCGTGTGAGGGAGAGCCATACCCTGTGCACGTTAAAGAACACGCTGGATGGCCTTGACGGGAGGCTACCATTGTCTCCCAACAGCTGTTCCAGTGGGTCCCCTCCCCCAATCTTCTCTGAGCCTTCGGGGTCCATGTGACCTGGCCATTTAGCCCATGGTGTGCAAAAAAGTGCCGCTCAGAGGTAAAACAACCCAATCCCCCAAACAAACCCATCCTTAGCTACCGCTGTTGCACGTAGC
Organism: Ryuthela nishihirai; assembly: GCA_038380435.1. Classification (NCBI taxonomy): domain Eukaryota; kingdom Metazoa; phylum Arthropoda; class Arachnida; order Araneae; family Heptathelidae; genus Ryuthela; species Ryuthela nishihirai. The sequence goes on from JAWZYU010000021.1 coordinate 50,674,040, forward strand.
CTCTGCAGGCTATTTCTAACTAGGTCTTGCGTGGATTAACCAGCCATCGAATAACAAGTCACTCGGTTTTTTACCCGAAGCCTTCACATCTACTCTTCATAACTCTATTCACTAACTTTCAGTGCTGCATGGAGGGCACAACAGTGGGGGGGTGGCTCAGTGGTTACCCCCAAGCTCGCAATCTGTAGTTCCCAGGTTCGAGTCCCAGCTGGGTCAGCGTTGAGATTTATCTCCGCAAAATTCCTTGTCCTGCCCACGGTCAGTAGGGGACACCGATGGGCTTGGAAAGGCCGCCGTCCGTCGGATGGGACGTTAAGCCGTGGCCCCGTGTGCGGGAGAGCCATACCCTGTGCATGTTAAAGAATACACTGGATGGTCGTGACGGGAGGCTACCATCTGTCTCCCAACAGCCGTTCTAGTGGGTCCCCTCCCCCAACCTTCTCTGAACCTTTGGGGTCCATGTGACCTGGTCATTTAGCCCATGGTGTGCAAAAAAGTGCCGCTCAGAAGTAAAACAACAAACAAGGGCACGACAGAATAAGAACTATTCTATATTTTAACGTAAGAAAACGTAACGAAATAAAATTCTATATTTTAACGTAAGTAAAAAAATATTTTACGCGAAAACGTAAGAAAAATTTTTCGAAAAAAAATTTTTTTTTCAAAATTATGAAACGAATGCAGTCTCTCCATACACAAGACTCTGCTCAATGGTTATAAATACTGCTTCATCTCCCCTCCCAAATTTCGGTATCATATGTAGAAAATCTCTTGTTTATGTTTTTCTGCTGAGGTCCTGCCATCCTCTCAGACCTTCTACTATGGCATATAAACTGACAGGCTCCTGTCAGACCTCTGTGGCAAGCAGCTGCTTGAGGGGGTATTTTTTTATTTATTATCCCATATTGCACATGACCAGTATATGTCACACAACTGCCGAGAACAAAATGGTGAAGCTGCTCAGCCATTCAGGAAAACTAAAGCATCATTGACCTTACCGATTTTCATCACTTTAGTTTCCTCTGTAGTTAGCACCGAATCTTTTCTGTTACCAGTCTCTCAATAGTGTTAATGAAAGAGTTCGTCTCGTCAACATTATTTACCAAAAGGTTCAAATAATAGTAATAATTTAAGTCATATATTTTCGTATCTCTAAACCGTTTAAGACCCGTCTTTCCCTTGCAGTGAATTCCTCATAAAATAATCAATAACCAAACTGAAAGAATGAGGGACAAAATGCAACCTTATCGAACTCCAGTGAATAATGCTAATCACTGCATGCTTTACCAACTCTCGCACACTACTCAGTGTTACTATAGAGAGTCATCATTGTATTAAAGAAACTCATCACGAATGTCGTGCGATCTCAAATTAAGTTACTGTATCAACAGAATCGGAGACCATTTTTTAATCTACCAAGTAAGTAACCTAAGTTTTTGAAATCTATGAAGCAAGTAATCATAAATTTTTGAAATTCTAAACGTTTCTCAAGACTCTTTAAGTGAAGAGATTCCCTTACCAATTATGAACCAATAATCTTTGTGCAAGTGTTCGTATGTTGTAATCCTTGTGTAAGTGTTCCTATGTTGTAATCCTTGTATAAATCTTCGTATGTTATAATCCTTGTGTAAGTGTTCCTATGTTGTAATCCTTGTGTAAGTCTTCGTATGTTGTAATCCTTGTGTAAGTGTTCCTATGTTGTAATCCTTGTATAAGTCTTCGTATGTTGTAATCCTTGTGTTGTTGTCCATTCAATATGTTGTAAACCCATTAAGAAACACAATCGAGCTGAAGAAATGTGAAAGGAGATTCCAAGAGAGAGGATTTGCAATTATAACTTTTCCCACTCCGTTTTGCAATTAAGAAAGAATAATATAAGAATAATAAGAAATAAATAAGAAATGTTTTGAAAAATGCAATTTGAAAAAAAATGCAAAATGAAATATATAAATGAGTTTAATAATATTTTGGCTTTATTGCCCTTCCAGTATTCTGAAAGGGGTGAACGACTCCCCCAGATCCGGCCCTATATGTAAATATATGTACGCATGCACACTGCTCCAAACTGTTAAACTGTATAACCTGCAATACATCCTCATTCCAATTAACTTCTCCATCTTCCTTCCCCTTTCTACCAATTATCTTAACTTCTGAATCCCATCTCGCTCTCGCCCCACACCTTCCTCAAATGGATTTTCCAACCCTTACGCTCTCTCACCTTACATCAACTGTACTAATTTCAAAAGCTTTCTTACTCCTCCACTTTTCATCATTAAATTTTCCATCCTCCTCTTTCTCCCTCTTAGTCCATCCCAACGATCCAATCCTTCTTCCGCTTTCTCCCACACCTGACATCCATTAGCTTAACCTTCCAATCCTTTTCCCACATCTTTCATCAATCACCTTAACCATCCGATCCTTCTCCTGAATGCCTCATCAATTAACCTAATTTTCCAATCCTCCTCATCCTTCACCCACATCAATCACGCTAACTTTCCACTCCTCCTCCCGCATCTTCCATCGATTAATCTCACTTTTCCAATCCTCTCTTCAAACACATATGCAGTCGAAAGTTTTGAATAATTTGATAACTGATCAGTCAGCGCTCATTGAATCATTGTATGTATTTCGGAAACTCTTCTTCGCCAATGTCTTGAACGGAATCTCGCTGCAGCAGCCTAAGGGCAATCAGTGTCGTTGGAATTTTGCAACAGAATGATTGAGCAACATTTTCCTTTAAATCAGGAATTAATAAAGCTCGTTTATCGATTTCGGACTTTGGAGCAATTGTAGGCTGTAACCGATGTGAAATTATCTCAAACATGTCGTACCGAATCAGGGCGAGGGTGGCTCAGTCGGTAGCGCGCCAGGCTCGTAATCTGTAGTTCCCAGGTTCGAGTCCCTGGGTCAGCGTTGAGATTTATCTCCGCAAAACTCCCCGCCCTGCCCATGGTCAGTATGGGCTTGAAAAGGCCGCCGTCCGTTGGATGAGAAGTTAAGCCGTGGTCCCGTGTGCGGGAGAGCCATACCCTGTGCACGTTAAAGAACACGCTGGATGGCCTTGACAGGAGGTTACCATCTGTCTCCCAACAGCTGTTCCAGTGGGTCCCCTCCCCCAACCTTCTCTGAGCCTACGGGGTCCAAGTGACCTGGCATTTAGCCCATGGTGTGCAAAAAAGTGCTGCTCCGAGGTAAAACAACCCGTACCGAATCGATGGCGATTTATTTTCCTTGAAACGCTCAATACTAATAGGCAAATCATAGTATTCTACTAATACTAAAAAGTAGTTGCAAAAACGAAAGGAAAAGAATTTTTTTCAGATAAATATTTTTTTTCCACATGTTCTAAGTCGGGGATTTTCAAAGTATGGGATGCAAAATCTTTAGACAGTTTCACAACAGATTGAAATTCAACTTTAAAGTTTCGTCATTTTATTCGATAAAATCATTCCCTCATCATTGTGAACAGCCACATTAAAATTATATCTAATTATATGAAGTTATTTTTTTTACCCCTGAGAGTCACTTTTTGTACACCATGGGCTAAATGGCCAGGTCATAAGGACTCAAAGGGCTCAGAAAAACATATGGGGGGAGGGGACCCACTGGACAGCTGTTAGGGGACTGATGGTAACCTCCCGTCAAGGCTACCCAGTGTGTTATTTGATGTGCACAGGATATGGCTCTCCTGCACATGGGACCACGGCTTCAAGTCCCATCCAATGGGCATCGACCTTTCCAAACCCATCTCTGTTCCCTATTGGCCGAGAGGCAACCTGGGGGTTTGCCAAAGCCACCTTGATTAATGAAGGTCGTGACAACTATTCCGATGGCCCCCCGTATGGAGGGAAATTGTTTTTAAATTTTTAAACGATATTATTGAAGGTTGTTTTAAGTTATACCTTACAAATGAATAAAACAGTGATTAATTGCAATAATTAATGTAACAATAATCAAATATATATTCAGTTATGAGATTTACATTTTTTTATTTTGCATCATTGACGTAAGAGTAAATACGTATTTAATATTTCATTCGGTTATTAAGTGCATCATACAACTATTTGGCGTAATATTGTGGTAAAATTTATAAAAAAAAATTCCCTCCATACGTGACGTCATTAAAGGTAGCCTTGGCTTAGCGGAGATGAATTTCAATGTTGGCACAGGTGGCGCTCGAACCTGGGAACTGCAGATTACGAGCCCGGCCTGCTACTAAGCGGGCAAACCATAGTTCTATATATACTAGAGTATATATCAGGCGAGTCCAACCTGCGGCCCTGGACAGCTAGTAATGCGGCCCACAAAATCGTAAAGTTTACGTGTTTACGGCATAAGCTTTCAACACGATTATGTGATTTTCAGCCAGTTTTTGATATCCCATTAGTTTCATGTTGCCCTTTTTTTTAAATTTATAATAAAAAACATAAGAAAATAAATGAAGTTTTATTATTTATATACATTAAGTATATTATGTATTTTATGTGCTGCCCAAAACAATTCATCTTCCCTCAAAGTGGCCCAGGAAAGTCAAAAGGATGGACACCCCTGGTATATATCTTGCAACTACATCTCTTGCAAACTATCGCATAGGTCACAAAGGAGCACAGCAAGTTGGGCAGAAACGACGTTTGTAATGTATTTTTACCATAGTGATAGCCAAGTATGTACAGTCGCTCAAAGAAATATCCGAACACTATGGTTGATTGCAGAATTCAGAAAAAATATCTGGCAACGCTTTTTTTTAGAAATTACTGATCTGACAACCTTCGTGTCACGTGACACGAAGGTTGCCAGATTGGATTGCCAGATCACTAATTTCTAAAAAAAAGCGTTGCCAGATATTTCTTCTGAATTCTGCAAACAACCATGGTGTTCGGATATTTTTTGAGCGACTGTACAGTCGTTTTATGATGTGATGAATTCGTGTTCTGCTGAAGGATGCACGGATCTTTACAACCAAGATAGATCTCTTAATTTCGTCAGCTGAATTTATTCAATCTACTTTTTTAAGCCAAATTAACTGTAATTCATGATTGAGATCAATCATCAGCCGCACATTTATTGGCTCACACCTGTCTCATTCAAAGCAGCTGAAGAACACGTTGGTTGACGCTCTTTGGCTGACTCTCTGCCCCTCGCCATGGATTCTGCAGCATCGACTGACTTGCTGGGCAAGATTACAGCGTCGTTCGTTTACAAGATACCCCAGTATTGGAAACTACAAAAATACATAAAGAAATTGCTGAAATAACAACAAAATTCTGACGGAGAGCGTCCTTTCTAATCCAAACGACATTCGTCACAGAAGAAGGTTCATAAGACTTTCAGTCACAGATTCTCCTAAGACATTCAGTCACAAATGTTCATAAGACATTCGGTCACAGATGTTCATAAGACATTCAGTCAGAGATTATCCTAAAACAGTCAGTCACAGATGTTCATAAGACATTCAGTCACAGATTCTCCTAAGACAGTCAGTCACAGATGTTCATAATACATTCAGTCACAGATTCTCCTAAGACAGTTAGTCACAGATGTTCATAAGACGTTCAGTCACAGATGTCCATAAGACGTTCAGTCACAGATGTCCATAAGACATTCAGTCACAGATGTCCATAAGACGTTCAGTCACAGATGTCCATAAGACGTTCAGTCACAGATGTCCATAAGACGTTCAGTCACAGATGTCCATAGACGTTCAGTCAAAGATGTCCATAAGACGTTCAGTCACAGATGTCCATAAGACGTTCAGTCACAGATGTTCATAAGACGTTCAGTCACAGATGTCCATAAGACATTCAGTCACAGATGTCCATAAGACATTCACTGACATATGTTCATAAGATATTCAGTCGCATATGTTTTTTTATTTTGCATTATTGCCATAAGAGTAATATATTTAATATTTCATTCATTTATTAAGTACATCCTATTCAGTCACATATGTTCATAAGACATTCTGTCAGGAAGAACAAATTTATCCCAAAATCGATTATCAAAAATATCCATAAAGTACAAGGTCAACATAAAGGAATACAATATTTCAAAGTGTTATATTTTATTAAATAATTAGGTAGGATACAACTGTTTGTTCAAATTGCCAAGAAACTGAAAGATTCCTTGTTATGACGGAATGGATTAATATCTCATGGTGGAGTTACTATCACATGTCATGTCATAAAGGCCAAATTTCCAAATCTGTGGTCTGGTGGCGGTGGATCGACCTTATGACTCCAGAGAAGTCCCGATTCAGTACCAATGGATTTCTGCTTTTCAGGGATACATTAAAACCATCGTTTATTCCCACAAAATTCGTAATTTACAGCATTTCAAGGAAAGATTAAATGCAGCTGTTGCAAGTGTTATCCTAAATATACTGAACCGAGTAGGGACAGAAGGTTGAATTATCGCATCACTAACCCCGAGTAAGGCTATGGCTGTTTGTGTAGTTTTTCTGCTGAGGTCCTGCCATCCTCTCAGACCTTCTACTATGGCATATAAACTGACAGGCTCCTGTCAGACCTCTGTGGCAAGCAGCTGCTTGAGGGGGTATTTATTTTTTTTATTTAATGGCGCACATTGTGAAATCTGTTGATCAGAAAACCACGCTCTCAGACTTTGAGAATTTCTTGACATTTTGCACTCATGATTGGTTTTGTTACTTAATTATTTGATGCAATTTATTATTTTACAATATGGGTATTATTTTACAGTGACCCTGTATTTAAAACAGACGCGGATCTAAAAAAAAACCAATTGGGGGGAGGGGGAGGCATGCTTCAAAATCGAGCTGGAAAAAGGTAAGGTGGGGGGGGAACTGCATTTCCATTACAGTGTAACATTTTCCCCTTCGTTTTAGTAGTTTTTAAAAAATTTAAAAACTTAAAACCGGCTCTAATATTAACTATGACGGAAGTCGGACTATGCAGGCAATACTAATGGCCTAGTGCAGGGATTTTCAACGTGGGGTACGCGGTAAAGTTTTTTGGGGTACGCCGTGAGAGCTCAAAAGTCGCTAGATCTAGTAACAAAGTCGCTAAGCTGGCAACACTTCTGTGCAAAAATGTAATTCTTTTGTGTTTATCGATATATGTAATTTATGAATACAAAATTTAATGTGTGTATATATATGCATGTTTAATTTTATTCCCATTCTTGTACTATAACTCTAGTTTTATCTATCTATACAAGGGGTATGCCAGTTACATACACATTTCCAGGGGGTACGTGAAGCATAAAAGGTTGAGAACCACTGATATATATATGTTTTATTTTATTCCCATTGTTATACTATAACTATAGTTTTATCTATCTATACAAGGGGTATGCCAGTTACATACACATTTCCAGGGGGTATGTGAAGCATAAAAGGTTGAGAACCACTGATATATATGTTTTATTTTATTCCCATTGTTATACTATAACTATAGTTTTATCTATCTATACAAAGGGTATGCCAGTTACATACACATTTCCAGGGGTACGTGAAGCATAAAAGGTTGAGAACCACTGATATATATGTTTTATTTTATTCCCATTGTTATACTATAACTATAGTTTTATCTATCTATACAAGGGGTACGCCAGTTACATACACTTTTCCAGGGGGTACGTGAAGCATAAAAGGTTGACCACCACTGATATATATGTTTTATTTTATTCCCATTTTTATACTATAACTATAGTTTTATCTATCTATACAAGGGGTACGCCAGTTGCATACACATTTCCAGGGGGTACGTGAAGCATATAAGGTTGAGAACCACTGATATATATGTTTTAGTTTATTGCCATTTTTATACTATAACTATAGTTTTATCTATCTATACAAGGGGTACGCCAGTTGCATACACATTTCCAGGGGGTAAGTGAAGCATAAAAGGTTGAGAACCACTGATATATATGTTTTATTTTATTGCCATTTTTATACTATAACTATAGTTTTATCTATCTATACAAGGGGTACGCCAGTTACATACACATTTCCAGGGGGTACGTGAAGCATAAAAGGTTGAGAACCACTGATATATATGTTTTATTTTATTTCCATTGTTATACTATAACTATAGTTTTATCTATCTATACAAGGGGTACGCCAGTTACATACACATTTCAAGGAGGTACGTGAAGCATAAAAGGTTGAGAACCACTGATATATATGTTTTATTTTATTTCCATTGTTATACTATAACTATAGTTTTATCTATCTATACAAGGGGTACGCCAGTTACATACACATTTCCAGGGGGTGCGTTAAGTATAAAAGGTTGAGAACCACTGATATATATGTTTTATTTTATTTCCATTGTTATACTATAACTATAGTTTTATCTATCTATACAAGGGGTACGCCAGTTACATACACATTTCAAGGAGGTACGTGAAGCATAAAAGGTTGAGAACCACTGATATATATGTTTTATTTTATTTCCATTGTTATACTATAAGTATAGTTTTATCTATCTATAGAAGGGGTACGCCAGTTACATACACATTTCCAGGGGGTGCGTTAAGTATAAAAGGTTGAGAACCACTGATATATATGTTTCATTTTATTTCCATTGTTATACTATAACTATAGTTTTATCTATCTTTACAAGGGGTACGCCAGTTACATACACATTTCCAGGGGGTACGTGAAGCATAAAAGGTTGAGAACCACTGATATATATGTTTTATTTTATTTCCATTGTTATACTATAACTATAGTTTTATCTATCTATACAAGGTGTACGCCAGTTACATACACATTTCCAGGGGGTGCGTGAAGTATAAAAGGTTGAGAACCACTGATATATATGTTTTATTTTATTTCCATTGTTATACTATAACTATAGTTTTATCTATCTACCCAAGAGGTACGCCAGTTACATACACATTTCCAGGGGGTACGTGAAGCATAAAAGGTTGAGAACCACTGATATATATGTTTTATTTTATTTCCATTGTTATACTAAAACTATAGTTTTATCTATCTATACAAGGTGTACGCCAGTTACATACACATTTCCAGGGGGTGCGTGAAGTATAAAAGGTTGAGAACCACTGATATATATGTTTTATTTTATTTCCATTGTTATACTATAACTATAGTTTTATCTATCTACACAAGAGGTACGCCAGTTACATACACATTTCCAGGGGGTACGTGAATCATAAAAGGTTGAGAACCACTGATATATATGTTTTATTTTATTTCCATTGTTATACTATAACTATAGTTTTATATATCTATACAAGGGGTACGCCAGTTACATACACATTTCCAGGGGGTACGTGAAGCATAAAAGGTTGAGAACCACTGATATATATGTTTTATTTTATTTCCATTGTTATACTATAACTATAGTTTTATCTATCTATACAAGGGGTACGCCAGTTACATACACATTTCCAGGGGGTACGTGAAGTATAAAAGGTTGAGAACCACTGATATATATGTTTTATTTTATTGCCATTGTTATACTATAACTATAGTTTTATCTATCTATACAAGGGGTACGCCAGTTACATACACATTTCCAGGGGTGCGTGAAGTATAAAAACCACTGATATATATGTACCACTGATATATATGTAATAACCACTGATATATATGTTTTATTTTATTCCCATTTTCAACCACTGATAATATGAGAACCACTGATAGATATGATTTATTTTATTCCCATTTTTATACTATAACTATAGTTTTATCTATCTATACAAGGTTGGGTTGGGTTGTTTTACCTCTGAGCGGCACTTTTTTGCACACCATGGGGTAAATGGGCAGTCACATAGACCCCGAAGGCTCAGAGAAGGTTGGGGGAGGGGACCCACTGGAACAGCTGTTGGAAGACAGATGGTAGCCTCCCGTCAAGGCCATCCAGGGTGTTCTTTAACGTGCACAGGGTATGGCTCTCTGCCACACGGAGCCACGGCTTAACGTCCCACCCGACGGACGGCGACCTTTCCAAGCCCATCGGTGTCCCCTACTGACCGTGGGCAAGGCGGGGAATTTTGCGGAGATAAATCTCAACGCTGACCCAGCTGGGACTCGACCCTGGAACTACAGATTACGAGCCTGGCGCGCTACCGACTGAGCCACCCCCGCCCCATATATACAAGGGGTACGCCAGTTACATACACATTTCCAGGGGGTACGTGAAGCATAAAAGGCTGAGAACCACTGCCTAGTGGTTAGCGTACTTGGTTACTGATCAAAGGAACCAAGGCATGGATTTTTGCGTTGTCTTTCTGCTAAGGATCATCTCATCCTCAAGACCTTCTACTATGCTGATAACTGACAGACTCTGGTTTATGGCAAGCAGCTGCTTGAGGGTGTATTTTTTTATGTTTTATAATGTCAAACGAATTTTCTTAATACTTCATTCAACCTACACCATTAACCTTTAATCTGAAACCATTTTGTTAAAATAAGTATATTTTGTAATTACACAGTACATGGACTGCAGATGACTTCGTCTCACAGCAATTCAAATTTTAAATTTCCAATTTTCATTATCATTATTAAAAAAATAGCGAAAACAGACTAGAACAAAAAAATTTAAATTATGATTTCAAACTTTTAATTAGCGTTTATGTAATTGAAGTTAATATTTAGTTTTTAAATTTTTTTTAGGAAACTCTCTTATTAACGAATCTCACTGATTGTTTACAATTATTTTATACAATAAATTTTCGCTTTTGTAAAAAAAATTGTTTCTTCTATTTTTAATTCTAAATGACATTGTAATTTTGATTCTGTCTCCAAATAATTATAATTATTTTAAAATTTGCAATAGGCTATAAAGCGAAGAATAAAAATTAGAAAAAGCAGACGTATCGCCTCTGAAAAATACGGAATCACTTCAACTTTCGTCACTTTAACAAACTCTAACTGCGGAATTCAAATTAACGGGGGCGGGGTGTCTCAGTCGGTAGCGCGCCAGACTCGTAATCTGTAGTTCCCAGGTTCGGGTCCCAGCTGGGTCAGCGTTGAGATTTATTTCCGCAAAATTCCCCTCCCTGCCCACGGTCAGTAGGGGACACCGATGGGCTTGGAAAGGCCGCCCTCCGTCGGATGGGACGTTAAGCCGTGGCCCCGTGTGCGGGAGAGACATACCCTGTGCACGTTAAAGAACACGCTGGATGGCCTTGACGGGAGGCTACCATCTGACTCCCAACAACTGTTCCAGTGGGTCCCCTCCCCCAACCTTGTCTGAGCCTTCGGGGTCCATGTGACCTGTCCATTTAGCCCATGGTGTGTAAAAAAGTGCCGCTCAGAGGTAAAACAACACAACACATCAAACTAACGGATGATATAACAAATGCAAATAGTAATATTTCATTAATACCTAATTCAATTCTCTATTTTAAATGACGATTGTTTATTAACGCGGTAATTGTAAATAATCAAGTTATGCCTAATCACGAGCCGCATTAATAAAAAATCGGCATTTAAAGATAGAGATCTTAAGTTTCCTCATATACACAGTCGTATCAGAATAATATGACCACCTACCATAGTATATGTATGGTAGCTGGTCATATTATTCTGATAGGACTGTGTATATCAGTGAAGAGAAAACAAATGCATTTATATTAGAAAAAGTTCCCATCCCTCTATATCTGGGGTGCTCAAATATTGGCCCGAGGGCCACTTATGTCTCGCCAGACCCTTAATTGTGTCCCTAAAACACGACTAAGCTTCAAAAAATATTTAAAATATATATATTTATATAATAGCGCGACAGGTAACAAATTTTAAAATTGGTCCTCGACTTCCAAAAGATTGAACACCCCTGCTCTACATAATTTCCGGGGTGGGGGGGGGGAGGGCTTAGTTGGTAGCACTCCAGTCTCGTAATCTGCAGTTCCCAGGTTCTACTCCCAGCTGGGCGACCGTTGAAATTTATCTCCGCAAAAACTTCGTACCCTACCCTCGGTCAGTAGGGGCCACCGATAAGCTTGTAAAGGTCGCCGTCCGTCGGATGGAACGTTAAACTGTGGCCCTGTGTATGGGAGAGCCATCTCTGTTCACGTTAAAGCGCACTGATGGCCTTGACAGTAGGCTACCATTTGTCTGCTAACAGTTGTCTAGTAGGTCACCTTACCCCAGCCTTCTCTGCTCCTTCCGGGTCCTTGTAACCTGGCCATTTAGCTCCTTATGTGCAAAAAAGTGCCGCTCAAAGATAAAATCAACACAACCGATTTATCTAATAAAACGAAGGAGTTACCTTCCCCCCCTCCTAGGTTAAGGTGAAAAAATGGTTACTGCAAACGCTATTATCAACATAACTTGTTTTTTTTTTTCCTTTCCTTTTGAAAAGTTGTTGGGTTGTTTTACCTCTGAGCGGCACTTTTTTGCACACCGTGGGCTAAATGGCCAGGTCACAAGGACCCCGAAGGCTCAGAGAAGGTTGGGGGAGGGGACCCACTGGAACAGCTGTTGGGAGACAGATGGTAGCCTCCCGTCAAGGCCATCCAGCGTGTTCTTTAACGTGCGCAGGGTATGGCTCTCCCGAACACGGGGCCACGGCTTAACGTCCCATTCGACGGACGGCAGCCTTTCCAAGCCCATCGGTGTCCCCTACTGACCGTGGGCAAGGCGGGGTTGGGTTGTTTTACCTCTGAGCGGCACTTTTTTGCACACCATGGGCTAAATGGCCAGGTCACAAGGACCCCAAAGGCTCAGAGAAGGTTGGGGGAGGGACCCACTGGAACAGCTGTTGGGAGATTGATGGTGCCCCCCGTCAAGGCCATCCAGCGTGTTCTTTAACGTGCACAGGGTATGGCTCTCCCGCACACGGGGCCACGGCTTAACGTCCCATCCGACGGACGGCTGCCTCTCCAAGCCCATCGGTGTCCCCTACTGACCGTGGGCAGGGCGGGGAATTTTGCGGAGATAAATCTCAACGCTGACCCAGCTGGGACTCGAACCTGGGAACTACAGATTACGAGCCTGGCGCGCTACCGACTGAGCCACCCCCAACAATTATGATTATTTTTATTTATAATAAAAATAATATAAAAAAAAACCCTTTTGAAAATAATATAAAAAATACCCCCTTTTGAAAAGAAGCTAGAGCTTCTTTAGCGGCGTGCGTTCTTTATATGTGCTTTAGAACTGTATAAGAAAATTTTTGCTCTACTAGTCTCAAGGGGGCTAGGGCCCAGTAATTATCTATATGGTTGTTGCTGTTGTTGTTGGCGGGGGTGGCTCAGTCGGTAGCGCGCCAGACTCGTAATCTGTAGTTCCCAGGTTCGAGTCCCAGCTGGGTCAGCGTTGAGATTTATCTCCGCAAAATTCCCCGCCCCGCCCACGGTCGGTAGGGGACACCGATGGGCTTGGAAAGGCCGCCGACCGTCGGATGGGACGTTAAGCCGTGGTCCCATGTGCGGGAGACCATACCCTGTGCACGTTAAAGAACACGCTGGATGGCCTTGACGGGAGGCTACCATCTGTCTACCAACAGCTGTTCCAGTGGATCTCGTCCCCAACCTTCTCTGAGCCTTCGGGGTCCATGTGACCTGGCCATTTAGTCCATGGTGTGCAAAAAAGTGCCGCTCAGAGGTAAAACATCCCAACCCGTTCCTGTTGTTGTTAGAATCTTTGTATCAAAGTGTTTCATATACTGGTGAGCAAAAAACAATCTAAGGCGAGTTAATTTAGCTATTCTGCTAAGTTGACTTTAACATGTAATGCTAAATGTTGATTTTAAATTATTATTATTATTAAATAGTTAGAGAAGTTCGGTTCCAGCAGATTCTTCGCTTTACTCTTGTTGATGATTTTGTTAGTGTGATTTTATTTTAAGACGAAAGAAACTTGGATAACCTAAAGAGGTTTTGTTTCCCGTGGCCATGTCCTTACGAAGTGTTTCCTGAAAGTCTAAAAAGGGACTCCTTCGGCTTCTCAGCAACGCTCAAGCAGACAAAACACTTGCGAAGATGAATTTCTCCGTCAATGTGACAAAGATGGATCGAAAAGTTTTCGTCGTGAAAGAAACCATTGTGAGATGGGTGCTCATAAAATCAAGAAGGATATTCTGGATCCAGCAGGGGAAGAATGAAATATGATCTTATTTGAGTGGCAAGGAAAAGGAGTTCGTTTCGAAAAGGAGAAATGCTTGAAAAGAGGAAAAGGTTATTGCTAAGTAATGGGTTGCAATGCATCGACAAAGATGATGGGTTGGGTTGTTTTATCTCTGAGCGGCACTTTTTTGCACGCCATGGGCTAAATGGCCAGGTCACAAGGACCTCGAAGGCTCAGAGAAGGTTTGGAGAGGGGACCCACTGGAACAGCTGTTGGGAGACAGATGGTAGCCTCCCGTCTAGGCCATCAAGCGTGTTCTTTAACGTGCACAGGGTATGGCTCTCCCACACACGGGGCCACGGCTTAACGTCCCATCCGACGGACGGCGGCCTTTCCAAGCCCATCGGTGTCCCCTACTGACCGTGGGCAGGGCGGGGAATTTTGCGGCGATAAATCTCAACGCTGACCCAGCTGGGACTCGAACCTGGGAACTGCAGATTACGAGCCTGGAGCGCTACCGACTGTGCCACGCCGTCCCACAAAGATGCTGATGATAGACAGATAGAAGAGTGATGATAATGCTGCAAACTATAACCTTCGATGAGTTTCCCAGTCCGAAGTGTGTGTCAGAATTTGAGTTTCAGATCAAGTGCTCTATGTTAGACGATTTCTTAAGAAGAATGGCTTAAGCATTTTGTTGATGTCTCTTAATATTTTCCAGGGAAGGGGAAGAAAAGGCATTTATTCACCCTTAAACTAAATGTATATATAAAACATTACTGTATACCCTCAACGGCCACTTTATTTGGTATAGTTCATGTTATACCAATAGTGACTCAGAAACAGAATTCAGTAACTTATTAAATAAGCTTTTTATGGGAAAAAAACGTGACTGAAGGTAATTTAAAGATAATCAAATCTCAATTTTCAACTCTATTCGTTCGTCCTTTAAAGTTGTGTTGTTTTACCTCTGAGCGGCACTTTTTTGCACGCCATGGGCTAAATGGCCGGGTCACATGGACCCCAAAGGCTCAGAGAAGGTTGGGGGAGGGAACCCGCTGACACAGCTGTTGCGAGACAGATGGTAGCCTCCCGTCAAGGCCATCCAGCGTGTTCTTTAACGTGCACAGGATATGGCTCTCCGCAAACGGGCCACGGCTTAACGTCCCATCCGACAGACGGCGGCCTTTCCAAGCCATCGGTAATTTTCCAAGCCCATCGGTAATCGCAAAATTCCCCGCCCTGCCTACTGACCGTAGGCAGGGCGGGGAATTTTGCGGAGATAAATCTCAACGCTGACCCAGCTGGGACTCGAACCCGGGAACTACAGATTGCGAGCCTGGCGCGCTACCGACTGAGCCACCCCCGCCCCATGTTTAACAGTAGCAATGTCAGATTAAATAATAGTCTGAAAAGTTGATAAAAGCAAAAGCAATAACCTTTATACTGAACTTTATTAACACGCGTAAGATTTTTTTAACACTTCACGCAATAATTGTGTTAATTTTTGAGAACTTTGAACGTTTTTGTTTTTGCAGAACGAGCTAATTTCCTAATTGTTTAAACTCTTTCTAACTCTTCAAACGACAAACAAAAATTATTACGTTCTTTTTCGCTTTTCCACTCTGCTACCTCTTCCTGTCCAAAACCTTCCTGGGGGCGGGGGCAGCTGCGGGGGTGGCCCAGTCGGTAGCGCGCCAGGCTCGTAATCTGCAATTCCCAGGTTCGAGTCCCAGCTGGGTCAGCGTTGAGATTTATGTACGCAACAATTCCCCGCCCTGCCCACGGTCAGTAGGTGACACCTATGGGCTTGGAAAGGCCGCCGTCCGTCGGATGGAACGTAAGCCGTGTCCCCGCGTGCGGGAGAGCCATACCCTATCCATGTTAAAGAACACACTGAATGCCTTGACAGGAGGCTACCATCTGTCTCCTAACAGTTGTTCCAGTGGATCCCCTCCCCCAACCTTCTCTGAGCCCTCGGAGTCCTCGTGACCTGTCCATTTAGTCCATTGCATGCAAAAAAAGCGCTGCTCAGAGGTAAAACAACACAACCCATTCTGCGTGCGTCGAGATTTTTTCCTATTAACCTCCGATCTGTCCTTGATATGAAAGAGGACACCGAAAGGAGTCCATCGTCGGTGTCTTTTTCTCACCGAAAAACCACAACTTGTGAGAAAAGCTGCCGTCCGTCAGATGGGAGATCTGTCACTCAATGTCTTATAATCCTTCATTTGTGATTCAGTCTTTTGGACCTATGACGGAATATTTCGTGAATCCGCGGCCGAGTGGTTAGCGCGCTTGGCTACTGATCTACGGGACCTGGGTTCGAGCCCCGGGTAAGGCATGGATGTTTGTGTCGGTTTTCTGCTGAGGGCCTGCCATCCTCTCAGACTTTCTACTGTGGCATATAAACTGACAGGCTCCTGTCAGAACTCTGTGGCAAGGCGCTGCTTGAGGGGGTATTTTTTTATCTCCGACTGAATGTCTTATGAACCCTCGTCAATGACTGAATAACTTATGAACCCTTGTCTGTGACTGTCTTATGAACTAACTCCTGCCACTCTGCAATTGAATGTTTTCTGAACCCACATCTGCTACTGAATATCTTATGAACATTTGTGACTGAATGTGTTATGAACCCTCATTTGCGACTGAATTTGTTTGAACATCTGAGACTGAATGTCTTGAGAACATTTGTGACAGAATGCCTTCGGAACTCTACGGTTGAATGTTTTATGAATACCTCTGCGACTGAATGTTTATGAATACTTATGCGACTGATTATCTAATGAACTTCTGTCACACGTCTTATAAATTCCTCTACGATTGAATGTCTTATGAACACCTCTGCGACACGAACACTTTTGCGACTGAATATCTTATGAACATTTGTGACTGAATGTCTTATGAACTCCTCTGCGACTGAATATCATATGAATATTTGTGACTGAATGTCTTATGAACTCCTCTGCGACACGAACACTTATGCGACAGAAAATCTCATGAACTTCTGTCACGCAATGTCTTATGAAATCCTCTGCGACTTAACATCTTATGAACATTTGTGACTGAATGTCTTATGAACTCCTCTGCAACTGATCATCTTATAAACATTTGTGACTGAATGTCTTATGAACTCCTCTGCGACACGAACACTTCTGCGACAGATTATATTATGAACTTCTGTCACGCAATGTCTTATGAACTCCTCTCAGACTAAATATGTTATGAACTTCTGTAATGCAATGTCTTATGAACTCCATTGCGACTGAAAAGCTTATGAACATTTGTGACTGAATGTCTTATGAACTCCTCTGCGATTGAATATCTAATGAACTTCTGTCACGCAACGTCTTATGAACTCCTCTGCGACTGAATATCTAATGAACTTCTGTCACGCAATGTCTTATTAACTCCACTGCGACTGAATATCTTACGAACTTCTGTCATACAATGTGTTATGAACTCCTCTAAGACTGAATATCTTATGAACATTTGTGACTGAATGTCTTATGAACACCTCTGCGACTGAATATCTTATGAACATTTGTGACTGAATGTCTTATGATCTCCTTTGCAAATGAATATTGTATGAACATTTGTGACTGAATGTCTTATGAACTCCTCTGCGACACGGGGCGGGGTGGCTCAGTCGGTAGCGCGCCAGGCTCGTAATCTGTAGTTCCCAAGTTCGAGTCCCAGCTGGGTCAGCGTTGAGATTTATCTCCGCAAAATTCCCCGCCCTGCCCACGGTCAGTAGGGGACACCGATGGGCTTGGAAAGGCCGCCGTCCGTCGGATGGCACGTTAAGCCGTGGTCCCGTGTGTGGGAGAGCCATAACCTGTGCACGTTAAAGAACACGCTGGATGGCCTTGACGGGAGGCTACCATCTGTGTCCCAACAGCTGTTCCAGTGGGTCCCCTCCCCCAACCTTCTCTGAGCCTTCGGGGTCCATGTGACCTGCCCATTTAGCACATGGTGTGCAAAAAAGTGCCGCTCAGAGGTAAAACAACCCAACCCTACCTCTGCGACACGAACACTTCTGCGACAGAAAATCTCATGAACTTCTGTCACACAATGTCCTATGAACTCCACTGCAACTGAATATCTTATGAACTTCTGTCACACAATGTCCTATGAACTCCACTGCAACTGAATATCTTATGAACATTTGTGACTGAATGTCTTATGAACTCCTCTGAAAATGAATATCTTATGAACATTTGTGACTGAATGTTTTATGAACTCCTCTGCGACACGAACATTTCTGCGACAGAAAATCTCATGAACTTCTGTCACGCAATATCTTATGAACTCCTCTGCGACTTAACATCTAACATTTCTGACTGAATGTCTTATGTACTCCTCTGCGACTTAACATCTAACATTTCTGACTGAATGTCTTATGAACTCCTCTGCGACTGAATATCTTATGAACATTTGTGACTTAATGTCTTATGAACTCCTCCGCGACTTAACATCTTATGAACATTTATGACTGAATGTCTTATGAACTCCTCTGCGACTGAATATCTTATGAATATTTGTGACTGAATGTCTTATGAACTCCTCTGCGACACGAACACTTCTGCGACAGAAAATCTCATGAACTTACGTCACGCAATGTCTTATGAACTCCTCTGCGATTTAACATCTTATGAACATTTGTGACTGAATGTCTTATGAACTCCAATTCGACGGAATATCTTATGAATATTTGTGACTGAATGGCTTATGAACTCCTCTGCGACACGAACATTTCTGCGACAGAAAATCTCATGAACTTACGTCACGCAATGTCTTATGAACTCCTCTGCGATTTAACATCTTATGAACATTTGTGACTGAATGTCTTATGAACTCCAATTCGACGGAATATCTTATGAATATTTGTGACTGAATGGCTTATGAACTCCTCTGCGACACGAACATTTCTGCGACAGAAAATCTCATGAACTTCTGTCACGCAATGTCTTATAAATTCCTCTGCGACTTAACATTTTATGAACATTTCTGACAGAATGTCTTATGAACTCCTCTGCGACTGAATATCTTATGAACATTTGGGAATGAATGAACTCCTCTGCGACACGAACATTTCTGCGACTGAATATCTTATGAACATTTGTGACTTAATGTCTTATGAACTCCTCCGCGACTTAACATCTTATGAACATTTATGACTGAATGTCTTATGAACTCCTCTGCGACTGAATATCTTATGAATATTTGTGACTGAATGTCTTATGAACTCCTCTGCGACACGAACACTTCTGCGACAGAAAATCTCATGAACTTACGTCACGCAATGTCTTATGAACTCCTCTGCGATTTAACATCTTATGAACATTTGTGACTGAATGTCTTATGAACTCCAATTCGACGGAATATCTTATGAATATTTGTGACTGAATGGCTTATGAACTCCTCTGCGACACGAACATTTCTGCGACAGAAAATCTCATGAACTTCTGTCACGCAATGTCTTATAAATTCCTCTGCGACTTAACATTTTATGAACATTTCTGACAGAATGTCTTATGAACTCCTCTGCGACTGAATATCTTATGAACATTTGGGAATGAATGTCTTATGAACTCCTCTGCGACTTATCATCTTATGAACATTTGTGACTGAATGTCTTATGAACTCCACTACGACTGAATATCTTATGAACTTCTGTCACACAGTATTTTGAACACCTCTGCGACTGAATATCTTATGAACTTCTGTCACACAATGTCTTATTAATTCCTCTGCGACTGAATATCTTATGAACTTCTGTCATGCAATGTCTTACGAACTCCTCTCCAACTGAATATCTTATGAACTTCTGTCACACAATGTCTTATGAACTCCTCTGCGACGGAATATCTTATGAACTCTTGTCACACAATGTCTTGTGAACTCCTCTGCGACTGAATATCTTATCAACTTCTGTCACGCAGTATTTTGAACTCCTATGCGATTGAATATCTTATGAACTTATGTCACGCAATGTCTTATGAACCCCTCTGCGACTGAATATCTTATGAACTCTTGTCACACAATGTCTTATTAACTCCTCTGCAACTGAATATCTTATGAACTTCTGTCACGCAATGTCTTATGAACTCCTCTGCAACTGAATATCTTATGAACTCCTCTGCAACTGAATACCTTATGAACTTCTGTCACGCAATGTCTTATGAACTCCTCTGCGACTGAATATCTTATGAACTTCTGTCACGCAATGTCTTATGAACTCCTCTGCAACTGAATACCTTATGAACTTCTATCACGCAATGTCTTATGAACTCCTCCGTGACTGAATATCTTATGAACTTCTGTCACGCAATGTCTTATGAACTCCTCTGCGACTGAATATTATATGAACTTCTGTCACGCAATGTGTTATGAACTCCTCTGCAACTGAATACCTTATGAACTTCTGTCATGCAATGTCTTATGAACTCCTCTGCTACTGAATATCTTATGAACTTCTGTCACGCAATGTCTTATGAACTCCTCTGCGACTGAATATCTTATGAACTTCTGTCACGCAATGTGTTATGAACTCCTCTCCGACTAAATATCTTATGGATTTCTGTAACGCAGAACTTTGATCTCCTATGCGTTTGAAAATCTTATGAACTTTTGTCACACAATGTCTTATAAAGTCCTCTGCGACTGAATATCTTATGAACTTCTGTCACACAATGTCTTATGAACTCCTCTGCGACTGAATATCTGATGAACTCTTGTCACACAATGTGTTATTAACTCCTCTGCGACTGAATATTTTATGAACTTCTGTCACACAATGTCTTATGAACTCCTCTGAGACTGAATATCTTATGAACTTCTGTCACGCAGTCTTTTGAAATGTTCTGCGGCTGAATATCTTGTGAACTTATGTCACGCAATGTTTTATGAACTCCTCTGCGACTGAATATCTTATGAACTCTTGTCACACAATGTCTTATGAAATCCTCTGCAACTGAATATTATATTAACTTTTGTCACACAATGTCGTATGAACTCCTCTGCGACTGAAAAGCTTATGAAATTTTATCACACAATGTCTTATGAACTCCTCTGCGGCTGAATATCTTATGAACTTCTGTCACGCAATGTCTTATGACATTGTGTCATACACCATATTAAATGTTTACAATCCTGGTTTGGTTATCAGAGAAGATTTCTATAATGATATTCTTAAACAATTAACAGAACCTATTATTATTCTGGGAGATTTTAACTCCCATCATGCCCTTTGGCACTCCTACACTACCAACCCAGCAGGTGTCCAATTGAGTAATTTTATAACAAAATCAAATCTGATCTTACTAAATAGTAAAGAAACTACTCACGAAAACCCAGCCTATAATCAATCAATTATTGATTTAACTTTAATCTCAACTGATTTAATTGACAAATTCAAATGGTCACTGCTCCCAGATACTAGGGGCAGTGACCACCACCCCATACTTTTGACTTCACAACTACAAGTAAAATACCAACAAAAAATTTATTTAAACGATTGGTACTCCTTCGAAAAAATCCTTAACAATACTCCTCCCTCTAACAATCTAAAATATAATGAATTCTTTGAATCAATTAAGGAACAAACTAAATCAGTATTTAAAACAATTATAAACAAAATTCCAAAATTAAAAAAAAATATATGGTATATGAATAGATTAACAGCTATCAGAAAAAAAGCAGAACAAAAAGCTAAAAGGACCAGAACCTTCCAAGACATTAACAATTTTAAAAAAATTAAAGCAGAAGTAAGAAGAAAATTAAAAACTGCCTCTCGTGATAATTGGAAAGAATTTACATCAGAATTAACAACCTCTACTCCAGGAAAAAACATCTGGAGGATTTTTAAAAGTATTGTCCAAGAAAAGCAACAAACTTTTCCAATAGCCCAATATGCCTTACAACATAACATTACCATTAGTCAAACAGCTGAAAGATTTGCCCAAAACTTAAAAATAGTTCAAACTGCACCTAGCTTAGATTCTAGACAAAAATCCTTTTATAACACACAGTTAAACAAATTAAAATCAATCGACACTACAGTTAACTTACCATTTTCCTTATTGGAACTAAATAGAGCAATAAAAAGACTTAATCTTAAATCTGCCCCTGGTGCAGACTTGATCTCTAACAAACTTTTCAAAAATCTTCCAGAAGCATGGAAAGAAAAATTATTATCTATCTTTAATCATATATGGAACACACTAGACATACCACCAGAGTGGGAAGAAATTTTAATAATTTTTATCCAAAAACCCAATAAAATCCCTACAGAAATAACCTCTTATAGACCAATCTCTCTATTATCCAACTCCTTAAAATTATTTGAAAAAATGCTTCTTATTAGACTGAATTGGCAAATTGAAGAGAAAAAATTATTACCAAAAAACTTCTTTGGCTTCAGAAAAAACAGATCTTCTAAAGAATGCATCTCACTACTCTTAAATGATATTTACTCTGCCAATAAAAAGAAAAAAACAGTACTAGCTGTGTCAATAGACCTATCACAGGCTTTTGATACAGTTTCCATAGAACATTTACTACTCAAACTGTGTAAAGCTAAATTAGACTATAAATTAATAGAATTCCTAGCAAAATTTTTGAGAAACAGAAAATTAAAGGTTAAATTAAACTCAACCTACTCTAAGTCTTATAACATTACACAAGGATTATCACAAGGATCTACCTTATCCCCTGTTCTTTTTAATTTATACTTACATGACATCAAAAAGATTTTTGATAAAAAATTTAACTTTACAAGCTATGCTGATGACCTTACCTTCTGGGTATCAGACAAAAATGAATATACTCTACAAGAAAAAACACAACAACAATTAGACAAACTAATAGATTATTGTAACAAATGGAATTTAACAATTAACACAGATAAAACTTTTTGTATTTACTTCTATAGACGTAGAAATTATAATCCAAAATTTCTCTTAAAAATTAACTCGCAACCTATTAATCAAGTCAACAAATGTAAATTATTGGGATTTAACTTAGACTCAAAATTAATATGGAACTCTCATCTGGAGAAAGCTTACAATTCTGGTTCAAAACTCCTAAACATTTTTAAATACTTTGCATTCAAAAAAGAAGGTACTGATCAAAAAACCTTAATTACACTCTACTTAAATTTAATCAGATCAAAAATGGAATATGGCTTAGACCTTATAGACAAACCTAATTTAACTAACTTAAAGAAATTAAATGTTATTCAAAACAAATGTTTAAAAATTGCTTTAGGCTTACCAAAATTTTGTCCAACATTAGCTCTTCTGGCTGAAACAGCCATTCCTCCATTTGAAATTAGGCATTCAATTTTAATCTTAAAATATTACACAAGACTCCACTATAAACTACCAGACCACCCATTTTATCTAAACTTTAAAAGACTCATATTCTATAAAAAAATCGAAGAAAATGAATTATTAAAAGAATTCTTTAATAAACTAACTAAAGATGAACTGCGAGGAGACATTACTGAATCTGTAGCAGTATGGTGTTACAAACTCCCAGTAGTTTATACAGAGATTCCACATTTAAATTCAAAAAATGAAATTTCTAATGAAGCTCTATATCAATTATTCATTAATTTTAAATCTGAAAAATTTAACAATTGTTTGGAAATCTACACAGATGGGTCCTACATAAAAGATTCTGGGTCATCCAGTGCTGCTGTATATATTCCATCACACAACATATCTTTAGCATACAAATTACCTGATTTTACTCAGATATTGCATGCTGAAATTTATGCAATATTTGCCGCACTTAACTGGACATTAGACAATTTAACAAATCAATCAATAGTTATATTCATTGATTCTAAAAGTGCTATACACACATTAATACAAGACAACACATACACCACATATCCATACTACACACATACACTCCTAAAACTTTATAATGAAAACCTAAATGAAAAAAATAACCATATTCAACTTTGTTGGATACCAGGACACTCTGGATTTAAAGAAAATGAATATGTAGATAACATAGCAAAATCAGCACATGATTATGATAACATCTCGCCAACACACAATTTTTATATACATGTTAAAAAAGAAATAAAACAATTAGAATTCAAAATTTTAGAAAAACATGTTCAATTTCACTCTATCTTCAAACCAAATTTCAGATTTGAACTTTCCAACAAAATTAATACCTTCCTACAATTACCATTTTCCAGACATGAATCCAAAATCATATTTCGGCTAAGAACAGATACAATTCTTTTAAATAAATCAAAATTCTTACTCAAATTAAGTACCTCACCCAAATGTACAAAATGCAATATTACTGAAAATTCCTCACACCTTATATTAAATTGTGCAAAATATGACTCACAACGAGAAAAATTCTTTGAAAAACTTAGAAACATAAATATTAACGAATTTACTCTGAACTTAATTTTAAATCACCCTACAATCTCAATTCAAACAAAAATATTTGCCTTCCTATTGGAATTCATCAAAGAAACAGAGATATGGAATAAATTGTAACACAGAACAACAACAAAAAAAAAAACGTAATATAAAAAAAAGAAAGAAAAAAAGAAAAAAAATTTTTTCTTTCATTAATAAAAATAAGAAAAAAAAAATAATTAAAAAAAAATCTTAAAAAAAAAATAAAAAATTAAAAAAAAATAAAAAATTAAAAAGAAAAAAAAAATAAAAAAAAAAATTTCTAAAAAACAAAAAAAAAGAAAGAAAAAAAAATTAACAAAATAACAAAAAAAATATAATAAAAAAAAGGGTTACAAAAAAAAATTAAAGAAAGCAAAAAAAAAAATAATAATAAAAAAAATATATATTTATACCAAAAAAAAAGACATAAATCAAAATTAAATAAACAAAAACAAAATAAACAAAAGAATTAAATCCTAAAGTTTAGGAGGAAGACGAAACAAAAAAAAAATCTCTTAAAATCTAAGAGGAAAAAAAAATACTGAACATCAAGAATTTTCAAAAAAAAAAAAGGAAAACATAAATTCTATGGGAAAGTCTGTGCAAGGAACTCCCAATTTTTGTGAAGTGTAAACTAAACTAAAACTAAACTATGAACTCCTCTGCGACTGAATATCTTATCAACTTCCGTCACGCAGTATTTTGAACTCCTATGCGATTGAATATCTTATGAACTTCTGTCGCACAATGTCTTATGAACTCCTCTGCGACAGAATATCTTATGAACTTCTGTCACGCAATGTCTTATGAACTCCTCTGCGACTGAATATCGTATGAACTTCTGTCACACAATGTCTTATGAACTCCTCTGCGACTGAATATCTTATCAACTTCTGTCACGCAGTATTTTGAACTCCTATGCGATTGAATATCTTATGAACTTCTGTCACACAATGTCTTATGAACTCCTCTGTGACAGAATATCTTATGAACTTCTGTCACGCAATGTCTTATGAACCCCTCTGCGACTGAATATATTATGAACTTCTGTCACACAATGTCTTATGAACTCCTCTGCGACTGAATATCTTATGAACTTCTGTCACGCAATATCTTATGAACTCCTCTGCGACAGAAAAGCTTATGAACTTCTGTCACACAATGTCTTATGAACTCCTCTGCGACTGAATATCTTATGAACTTCTCTCACACAATGACTTATGAACTCCCCTGCGACTGAATATCTTATGACGTTCTGTCACACAGTTTCTTATGAACTCCTCTGCAACTGAATATCTTATCAACTTCTATCACGCAGTATTTTGAACTCCTATGCGATTGAATATCTTATGAACTTCTGTCACACAATGTCTTATGAACTCCTCTGCGAGTGAAAAGCTTATGAAATTTTGTTACACAATGTCTTATGAACTCCTCTGCGACTGAATATCTTATGAATTTCTGTCACGCAATGTCTTATGAACTCCTCTGCGACTGAATATCTTATGAACTTCTGTCACGCAATGTCTTATGAACTCCTCTGCGACTGAATATCTTATGAACTTCTGTCACGCAGTCTTTTGAACTCCTCTGCGACTGAATATCTTATGAACTTCTGTCACTCAATGTCTTATGAACTCCTCTGCAACTGAATATCTTATGAAATTCTGTCACGCAATGTCTTATGAACTCATCCGCGACTGAATATCTTATGAACTTCTGTCACGCAGTCTTTTGAACTCCTCTGCGACTGAATGTCTTATGAACTTCTGTCACACAATGTCTTATGAACTCCTCTACGACTGAAAAGCTTATGAACTTCTGTCACGCAGTCTTTTGTACTCCTCCGTGACAGAGTATCTTATGAACTTCTGTCATGTAATGTCGTATGAACTCCTCTGCGACTGAATATCTTATGAACTTCTGTCAGAAAATATCTTATGAACTCCTCTGCGACTGAATGTGTTATGAACTTCTGTCACGCAATGTCTTATGAACTCCTCTGCGATTAAATAGCTTATGAACTTCTGTCACACAGTGTCTTATGAACTCCTCTGCGACTGAATATCTTATGAACTTCTGTCACGCAGTATTTTGAACTCCTATGCGATTGAATATCTTATGACATTCTGTCACACAATGTCTTATGAACACCTCTGCGACAGAATATCTTATGAACTTCTCTCACGCAATGTCTTATGAATTCCTCTAAGACTGAATATCTTATGAACATTTGTGACTGAATGTCTTATGAACTCCTCTGCGACTGAATATCTTATGAACTTCTGTCACACAATGTCTTATGAACTCCTCGGCGACTGACTATCTTATGAACTTCTGTCACGCAATGTGTTATGAACTCCTCGGCGACTGAAAAGCTTATGGAATTCTGTGACGCAATGTGTTATGAACTTCTCTGCGACTGAATATCTTATGAACTCCTCTGCGATTGAATGTCTTATGAACTTCTGTCACGCAATGTCTTATGAACTCCTCTGCGACTGAATATCTTATGAACTTCTGTCACGCAATGTCTTATGAACTCCTTTGCGACTGAAAAGCTTATGAAATTCTGTCACACAATGTCTTATGAAATCCTATGCGACTGAATATGTTATGAACTTCTGTCACACAATGTCTTATGAACTCCTCTGCGACTGAATATATGAACTTCTGTCATGCAATGTCTTATGAACTCCTCTGCGACTGAATATGTTATGAACTTTGTCACACAATGTCTTATGAACTCCTCTGCGACTGAATATGTTATGAACTTCTGTCACGCAATGTCTTATGAACTCCTCTGCGACTGAAAGGTTTATGAAATTCTGTCACACAATATCTTAGTAACTCCTCTGCGACTGAATATCTTAGGAACTTCTGTCACGCAATGTCTTATGAACTCCTCTGCGATGTCTTATGAAACACAATGTCACACAATGTCTTATGAACATGCAATGTCTTATGGAACACAATGTCACACAATGTCTTATGAACACGCAATGTCTTATGAACTCCTCTGCGACTGAATATCTTAGGAACTTCTGTCACGCAATGTCTTATGAACTCCTCTGCGACTGAATGTTTTACGAACTGCACTGCGACTGAATGTTTTATTAACCTTGCTCTGCGACAGAAATGTCTTACGATCATCTGCGAATAAATGTCTTATGAACTCTTCTGCCACTGATTGTGTTACGAACTCCTCTGGACTGAATGTCTTATGAACTCCTCTGCCACTGATTGTGTTACGAACTCCCCTGGACTGAATATCTTACGAACTCGTCTGCGACTGAAATGTTATGCAGTCACTTCTGTCATGCATTTATCAGACGCACAGACCAGTACCCATTTCCGTGGATTTCCGTGCACAAGCCGTCTCCTCCCCCCCCTCCGTCTCCTTTCCCACTTGATGGGTGCATAACAGAGAAGGGCGCGCACTCGCCGCTTATCGATCCACGCTACCTGTGCACGTGTTGAGTGAGAGTTGGCTCGACTGCTGGAGCCACGAGAGCAGGCAGTGGCGCTCGCTTTCGTTCACCAATACATCCGACTCCCCCTTTCGTTCCCTCCCATTTCCTTTTCCTCTCTGACTCCGTGTTCGTGCGAATGGGACCATCACAAGCGAAAGCAGCTCGACAAACAAACAAAAGAAATCACACTTAGTGGTCGTCATATCGATTCATTTGTTTCAATCAATTTGTCTGTTGTTCTTTCGATTGGACCAAACGGTTTTCGATTAATACGATCTGTTTATCTACGACTGATGGGTTCAAGGAACATGACGACATTTTTATTTCGTCAGGTAAAGGGCTTTTCCTTTTTTAAGAAGAGGCTTCATCTGATGATAGTATGGCTGGCTTGCGGTCTGATGTACCCAGTTCGGAGTCTACATTGCTCCTATATTAAGATATTCTCTGATGTACCCAGTTCGGAGTCTACATTGCTCCTATATTAAGGTATTCTCTGATGTACCCAGTTCGGAGTCTACATTGCTCCTATATTAAGATATTCTCTGATGTACCCAGTTCGGAGTCTACATTGCTCCTATATTAAGATATTCTCTGATGTACCCAGTTCGGAGACTACAATGCTCCTATATTAAGATATTCTCTGATGTACCCAGTTCGGTCTCTACATTGCTCCTATATTAAGATATTCTCTGATGTACCCAGTTCGGGGTCTACATTGCTCCTATATTAAGATATTCTCTGATGTACCCAGTTCGGAGTCTACATTGCTCCTATATTAAGATATTCTCTGATGTACCCAGTTCGGGGTCTACATTGCTCCTATATTAAGATATTCTCTGATGTACCCAGTTCGGAGACTACATTGCTCTATATAAGATATTCTCTGATGTACCCAGTTCGGTCTCTACATTGCTCCTATATTAAGATATTCTCTGATGTACCCAGTTCGGGGTCTACATTGCTCCTATATTAAGATATTCTCTGATGTACCCAGTTCGGAGTCTACATTGCTCCTATATTAAGATATAATGTTGACCCAGCTGGGACTCGAACCTGGGAACTACAGATTAGGAGTCTGGCGCGCTACCGACTGAGCCACGCCCTCCCCCTCTATTAGCAGGAGATGTCGAACAAAGAAACAAACTCTCCTCTTTACATACAGAGTATCTCATAAGTGCTTATATATAGACAAGATTGTCCCATACTTTTGTATATGTGGTCACAAGTAAAAATAACTCGAATGTGTTCTTCTTTGTTTTTTTTTTCGATGAATCCACAAGTTGGTGAATGATATAGTCCCGATTCATCGTTTCACACCCCAGGAGAAAGTGAAATTATTACTTCTTCACGTTACTGGAAAAAGGCAGCTAGATGCATGCGAGATGTCTCACAGTTTACATCCAGATAAGCCAAAGCCATCTCACATGTCCGTCCGTTAATATTCGGAAGAGTTCTCTGTAACATGCGTCGGTCATTCACAAGCAAGGGAGAGGGGGTGGCTCAGTCGGTAGCGCGCCAGAATCGTAATCTGTAGTTCCCAGGTTCGAGTCCCAGCTGGGTCAGCGTTGAGATTTATCTCCGCAAAACTCTCTGCCCTTCCCACGGTCAGTAGGGGACACCGATGGGCTTGGAAAGGCAGCCGTCCGTCGGATGGGATGTTAAACCGTGGCCCCCATGTGCGGGAGAGCCATACCCTGTGTATGTTAAAGAACACACTAGATGGCCTTGACGGGAGGCTATCTTCTGTCTCCCAACAGCTGTTCCAGTGGGTCCCCTCCCCCAACCTTCTCTGAACCTTCGGGGTCCATGTGACCTAGCCATTTAGACCATGGTGTGCAAAAAAGTGCCGCTCAGAGGTAAAACAACCCAAATCCTCCTAGAAGGTCAGAGTGAGGACCACGAAATTTCACCTAAAACTTCATTTCACCGTAATTAAGTGCATTGTAAGGTTTACGATTCCAGAAAATTTGGCCCTCCCCAGAAATTGGCCGCAAAACGTGTGTCCATTGATTACTTTGTGCATCAATAACGTACTATTCCATTCATAACTTTCGATTCCTCCGCAACAGGCTGCTTCTTGTCTGCCTGGGGGGGGGGGGAGATCAACCGACACTCAGTGGTCAAGATTAGTCCTCGTGGCTCGACCCTTTCTCCTCCACAGTGGGGAACTACTATTCTACTGTGTTTCAGATATCCTGCAGCTTTGTCCAAAGGAAGTTGACTCCTAAAATGTTCAATGAAGTGATTCTCCATTCGTAAGGTAGGTGGCGGTAGCGTCTCACAGATGTTGGATGCTTGCAAGGGGTTCATACCCTACTCACCGCAGCTAGGGGACCCGATCGGTCGATTATCTACAGAATTAAGGGGAGCTGAAAACTTACGTCACCCCGGAAGTGAACGAGTATCCACGCCGTTACGAATTAGATTGTTACCGTTGTTTTTGGGTTGTTTTACCTCTGAGCTGCACTTTTTTGCACATCATCATCATCATCCTCAAGCAGCCATGGGCTACGGAGGTCCAACCAGACCGTGCAATTTAGTTCTCCAAGCAAGTCTATCCTGAGCTGCATCTACTGCATCTGGCCACTACACACCAATTCTGACAAGGTCCTGTTTGACATTGTCTGCCCAGCGCATCCTAGGTCTCCCCTTCTTTCTGAGGCCTTTAGGCACACTGTTCATAACCCTATTTGCCAATCTATAATTATCCATACGGGCAACATGGCCAAACTAACGGAGTCTCTCTCTGCACAATATGCTGCTTAAAGGAGGTTGCAAACTCCTTTGCCTAACCTCATCATTAGTTACAAAGTTGAACCACCTAATGCCCAAGATACAGCGTAAGCATCTGGAATCAAAAGCATCTAGTTTCCTGTTATCTTGTTTACAAAGTGTCCAAGTTTCACTACCATAACTAATCCTAGAAAGAACCAAACTATTATACAGTCTAATTTTAGTCTTTAGGTGTATACGCCTATTTCTCCACACTCTCCATAGATTCTTAAAAGTCCCAGCAGCAATCCCTATTCGTCTGTTAATCTCATGCCGCACGTCACCATTATCTGTTACATAGCTCCCAAGATAATTAAACTGTGACACCTGCTCAAGACTGCAACCATTCAGATTAACTGAATCACAGCCTGCCTGACCAATTTTCATCACTTTAGTTTTTTCTCTATTTATAACCAAACCTACTCTACTACCAGTCTCATCAACAGCTCGAATGAAAGAGTTCATCTCATCAACATCATTTGCCAAAAGGGCTAAATCATCAACATAATCTAAATCAGATATTTTCGTATCTCCAGTCTATTTAAGGCCAAAATCTTTCCCTTGAACTGAATTTCGCATAACATAATCAATAACCAAGCTAAAGAGAAAAGGAGACAAAATGCACCCTTGTCGAAGACCAGAAGTAATGCTAAACCAATTGCTATAAGCCTTACCAACTCTCACACACGATTCAGTGTTATTATAGAGAGCTTTCATTATGTTAACTAACTTGTCTGGTATACCATATGATTTCACAATCAACCACAAATTAAGACGATCAACAGAGTCGAAAGCCTTTTTGAAATCAACAAAGCTAGCAACCAAAGGTTTCTGAAACTCTAAACATTTCTCAAGAATCTGCCTAAGTGAAAATATCTGATCCACACATCCCCTACCACTTCTGAATCCACATTGCTCATCACGCAATTGACTGTCAACCAGATTCTTAATTCTATTAAGCACAATCATGGAAAGAACTTTACCTGGAACAGAGAGTAGGCTGATACCCCTATAATTATCATAAGAACTGCGATCACCTTTTTTGAAAATAGGGATAACAATAGCTCTGGTAAAATCCTTAGGAACCATGCCTTTATCATAAAAGATATTCAGAATTTCAATCATCCAAGTGGTAACCGAAACATTCCCAGATCTAAGCATTTCGGTAGTAATTTCATCTACCCCTGAGGATTTATGAAGTTTAAGTTTAGAAACAGCAAAAATAACTTCAGATTGTGTTATAAGGCCAACATTAAAGCCACCAATGTATCTATCATCATTGCAAACAATGGGAATAGAACTAACAGCATGGTTTAGAATATCACTGAAATGCTCAGCCCACCTAGCCATGACAGAATCCTCACCTTCTATAACCTTACCTTGTTTATCCTTCAATCCCTGTATACCTGTCCGTTTTCTACCACACAAAATATTAACTATCTGGTACAGCTCTCTGCTGTTGTGCTGTCTAACTGCTTCCTCGGCTTTGTCAGCCAAACCATCAAGCCAAAGATTCTTATCAGCAGCTAACTGATCTTTTGCACATTTATTAAGTTCTCTGTAATGCTTTCTATTAGGACTAGTAGGGTATTCATTAAGGACATTCCTGCAGTTCTTTCTTTGCGAAATAAGCTCAAGTGCCTTATCACTCAGATAATTCTGTATCTTCTGCTCCTTTTTTCCTAAAAGAGTACTGTTAGTTTCCAAAAAAGCCTGTTAAAGCAGCCCATTCTTCCTCAACTTCAGTAGTAAGCATGCCATGACTGTCATAATGACCAAGTAACCTATCATGGTAAGCTTTGGCTATAACTGGGTCTTTCAGAGCTTCAGTATTAAAAGCAAATTTTTTAACCCTAGCACAACACTTTTTTAAGTTTAAATTGCAAGTCACTTTTAACAAGGTAATGGTCAGATCCAATTTCAGCTCCCCTATATGCCCTGGTATTTCTAACAGAACTAGCCCATTTGCTGTTAATTAATATATAATCAATCACATTCCTATGCAGCCCATTAGGTGAAATCCATGTGTACTTATGTATGTCGCGGTGTTTGTAATAAGTGTTAGTTATTCTGAAACCATTGAGTTTACTTACCTGTAGGAGACGTTGCCCATTGCCATTGCAGCTACCAATACCAAACGTGCCAATCACCCCTCCCCAAAGGTCAGAGTCAGTACCAACTTTGGCATTGAAGTCACCAAGAACAAGGGTAATATCTCCTTTCTTGACAGAATTCAAAATATCCTGAAGTTGTCATAAAACCTATCTTTCTCATCCTCATCGGCATCCTCAGTGGGGGCATAACAGCAGATAACATTCAGGTCTTTAACGCTTGTCTGAAATTTTGCTGTAAGAAACCTTTCATTAATGCACTCATATCCTAGAAGAGCATCACTAGCGTGTCTGCTGAGAAGCAGACCCACGCCTTGGTGATGCTTATTGTCGTCCCTCCCTGAAAAGAGAAATTTAAGATTATTTTTAAGAATCTGACCTGACCTTTTTGCACACCATGGGATAAATGACCAGGTCACATGGACCCCGAAGGCTCAGAGAAGGTTGGGGGAAGGGACCCACTGGAGCAGCTGTTGGGAAACAGATGGTAGTCTCCGGTCAAGGCCATCCAGCGTGTTCTTTAACGTACACAGGGTATGGTTCTCCCGCACACGGGGCCACGGCTTAACGTCCCATTCGAAGGACGGCGGCCTTTCCAAGCCCATCGGTGTCCCCTACTGACCGTGGGCAGGGCGAGGAATTTTGCGGAGATAAATCTCAACGCTGACCCAGCTGGGACTCGAACCTGGGAACTACAGATTACGAGCCTGGCGCGCTACCGACTGAGCCACCCCCGCCCCTGATTGTTACCGAGTCATTATACCGTGGCCAGGGCCGTCATAAGTCTTGGGCACACTGAGCAATTGGCCGGGGGCCCACGATTCTAGGGGCCCCATGCTGCCATATATAGGGGTCCCAGCGTATTATAGGGGCCCCAGTACATTGTTTTGCCCAGGGGCCTACAATACTGTTAAACGGCACTGCCCGTGACGCAAGCGAAGCGTGGCATTTCTGCTAGTAATAAATAAAAAAAGCTGTGCATCCGAAAACAAGGGAAAACGTAAAAAAAATCTAGATTACAATTAGTTAAGGAAACATGATATTATTCAACAGAAATAAATTTTCGATCAATTTTCCTATGGGGAGGGGCAGCTGCCCCCCCCCCCCCTTCTCGGACCTGTAATGAGTGTATTTGAAATGGAATATATGTAGGTTAAGTTGCAGAGATTAGAATCGGCATTTTAGTATAAAATAGTTATTTTTTTCATTGGTACACTTGGTTCAATTATATTTAAATTTTTTATAATATATATATTGGTACACTATACACTATATTACGAATAGTAACGAACACTTCATGTAATGGAACTATCTACCCTAGTAGTTAGCGTGCCTAATTATTATTCCAACGGGCATGTCTTTCTGTAAGTCTCGTATTCCTTGTGTAAGGAGGCGGGGGTGGCTCAGTCGGTAGCGCGCCAGGCTCGTAATCTGTAGTTCCCAGGTTCGAGTCCCAGCTGGGTCCGCGTTGAGATTTATCTCCGCAAAATTCCCCGCCCTGCCCACGGTCAGTAGGGGACACCGATGGGCTTGGAAACGCCGCCGTCCGTCGGATGGGACGTTGAGCCGTGGCCCCGTGTGCGGGAGAGCCATACCCTGGGCACGTTAAAGAACACGCTGGATGGCCTTGACGGGGGGGCTACCATCTGTCTCCCAACAGCTGTTCCAGTGGGTCCCTTCCCCCAACCTTCTCTGAGCCTTCGGGGGTCCATGTGACCTGGCCATTTAGCCCATTGTGTGCAAAAAAGTGCCGCTCAGAGGTAAAACAACCCAACTTTGTGTAAGGGTTTGTATAGTGTACAAAAGACCAACACAAGTTAAAAACTTACAGGTTATCTCCTTATTTTAAAACAAATGTGAATGGAGAACCATATTCAAAGTTCCATAACTTTGAAAATAAGATTTTTACGAAAAAAGGTCGCTGTAGATAAACTGAAGATCTCTCTCAATACCAATTGTTAACAATATTTGCTTAATATTTAAAGAGTTATTGAAACTGAAGAATTTAAGAGCAGATTTCGACGTCACACTCTTTCTAAACATTTGACCCCCCCCCCCCCCCCAAAAAAAAAAGTAAATTGATAGAAACAGAAAAAATCGTTTTACATATTGTATTTATGTTAGTGAACGATTTTTTTTTACAACAGTTATAACATTTTATCCTTTGAAGTCAAATTTCGTGACAAACAAAAGTTACAGTTAAACGTTTCAGCTTCCATAATTCTTCAAAAGTGAAGCGGCTACAGTCTAATGTCATGGGACGAAGTCAGCCCGGCAACTCTCTCTAGAGC
The DNA here is from genome assembly GCA_038380435.1 of Ryuthela nishihirai. Lineage (NCBI taxonomy): Eukaryota > Metazoa > Arthropoda > Arachnida > Araneae > Heptathelidae > Ryuthela > Ryuthela nishihirai. The sequence continues at coordinate 50,709,146 of JAWZYU010000021.1, forward strand.
TTTCTGCTGTCATTGAGAGGGTAGTTTTGTGGCAAAACTCTTTCAATCAAAAATCGAACTCTGACTGAATTTGATTTTTGAGCTTACCACCCTACTCCTGATGAAGAAGGTAAAGTACATTCGAAATCTAGATTCTCTTTTCGCTTCTCCTATTTTTGTGCTATATCTTCATTCTACGATGAATTATAATCTGCCAAAATCTCCAATTGTGCCTATCACCTTTTCTGATGTCAAATTGTCGGCATTACCTAAGGCTATTATTAAGTGATTGTTGGGTTGTTTTACCTCTGAGCGGCACTTTTTTGCACACCATGGGATAAATGGCCAGGTCACATGGACCCCGAAGGCTCAGAGAAGGTTGGGGGAGGGGTTGGGTTGTTTTACCTCTGAGCGGCACTTTTTTGCACACCATGGGCTAAATGGCCAGCTCACATGGACCCCGAAGGCTCAGAGAAGGTTGGGGGAGGAAACCCACTGGAACAGCTGTTGGGAGACAGATGATAGCCCCCCGTCAAGGCCATAAAGCGTGTTCTTTAATGTGCACAGGGTATGGCTCTCCAGCACAAGGGGGCCACGGCTTAACGTCCCATCCGACGGACAGCTGCTTGTCCAAGCCCATCGGTGTCCCCTACTGACCGTGGGCAGGGCGGGGAACTTTTGCGGAGATAAATCTCAACGCTGACCCAGCTGGGACTCGAACCTGGGAACTACAGATTACGAGCTTGGCGCACTACCGACTGAGCAACCCCCGCCCCCCATCAAGTGATTCTCATCAATAATCTGTAAGTGAAACTTCACATGTTACGAAACAAAATTGGAGCTTTGACAAATATACTCTCCTAACCATCTTCATTGACTACGAATATTGTAATTCTACGAATATTGTATATGATGAGATCGGTGTTTTACGGTGCTTTTCAATAAACTCTTTAATTAGTCTTCTCTAAATATTTAACGAGGAAATGCTTTGAGTGACATGTCTGGCCAACCTATCGTTGTTTATATCAACCTTCGTGTGAAACCTGGATTAATATTTCCATTTGATTGCTATGCTTCCATTTAATACTTTCCCCCCTTCCACTCGTAGGTCACTAACCAAACAGTGGATGTGGCACTACTGGCCGAGGCTCACGGCTTGGTGTCCGACATGCTAGCTGATCCCGAGCTTCCGCCCCACATCACCAGCGGACTTCGAGCTCTCTCCACGATGCTCTCACCTCCGCAGCAGACCTCCCACACACGACACAGGATAGGAGGAACGAGCGTTGCCCTTCCCAACTTCAACTCCGGTTCCGACATCGAGGAAATTCCCTTCACAGGAGAGAGACCCTCAGCTTTACCCAAGGTAAGTCCTACCGTCACTAAATCTGCTTCCTAAAATATGACATGATCCGAACCCACTCCACGATACTCTCACCTCCGCAGCAGACCTCACACGACACAGGAGGAACGAACGTTGCCCTTCCCAACTTCAACCCGGTTCCCACATCGAGGAAAATCTCTTCACAGGAGAAGGACCCTCAGCTTTACCCAAGGTAAGTCCTACCGTCACTAAATCTACTTTCTAAAATATGACATGATCCGAACCCACTCCACGATACTCTCACCTCCGCAGCAGACCTCACACGACACAGGAGGAACGAGCGTTGCCCTTCCGAACTTCGACTCTTCTATGCTGCAAATATTTATTGCAGATACTTTCTGTTTAGACAGAGTCATTCTGAAACAATCCCCATATTTTAAAGTGCTATATTTTGTTAAATAATTAAATAACAAAAGTAACTGTGTCTTCAAAATATGAAGAATCTCTTCATATTTCTTTTTATATCACATTTTGGCTCTAGTATTACATGCAATATCTTAAATGCTAAATTTGAAAATCGCGGGCTTGGTATGGGTGTACAATTCGTGTGGTCCCGAAGAGTCTGGATTTGACGCCATTGAATTTCTTTTTTTGATGGGGAGAAGAGATATTTTAAAAATATCTACAGTCGCTCAAAAAATAACCGAACACCATGGTTGAGTACAGAATTCAGAAAAAATATCTGGCAACGATTTTTTTTTAGAAATTAGTGATCTGGCAACCTTCGTGTCACGTGACAGGAAGGTTGATAGATCATATTTTTTGAGCGAGTGTACCTAGTCTAGTTTTTAGCTTACCTGATTATTAAGACCAGCGGGGCATTTCCTCGTGTAAGTATTTGTATGTTGTATGAGAAACCAGGACAAGCCTAATATAGTTTTTTAGGATATATCCGTCCTTTGCGTAGGGAAAGACCTTCTTCCTTTTTTTTTAAACCCGCCCTGCCGACGGTCAGTAGGGAACACCGATGGGCTTGGAAAGGCCGCCGTCCGTCGGATGGGACGTTAAGCCGTGGCTCCGTGTGCTGGAGAGCCATACCCTGTGCACGTTAAAGAACACGCTGGATGGCTTTGACGGGAGGCTACCATCTGTCTCCCAACAGCTGTTCCAGTGGGTCTCCTTCCCCAACCTTCTCTGAGCTTTCAGGGTCCATGTGACCTGGCTATTAAGCCCATGGTGTGCAAAAAAGTGCCGCTCAGAGGTAAAACAACCCAACTTTAAACTGTGGTATTCTTTATATGGTACTTTTATGGTATACTGTATATAGTATCCACTCTACAAAAAATTGCGAAAACATGAACTTTTCTATTCTAATAAATATTCTCTCTGTTAAATCTGTTATTATTCCTATAAAAAAACTGAATCTTGCGGCAGAAAGTATTTTTTTAAACCTCAGGTCAGTAACTTTAGTTGATCATCGTGAAATATATTTAAGGAAGTGCAATATTCAGGTAAGTTTTGCGCAAATGCAATAGTAAAGCTGTAGGGCAGTTTTAAGGGTACACACCTGCATTGGTTAGATACAAGACAGTTGACCAACTGAAAGGGGAAATTTGAACAGCGTTTTTCTCTCATCGCTTGACTCCTTTGTCTTACCTTCCCACTTCACATGTGAACTTCACTTCTGTGACGTCATGCTACTGCTATTTCCGTTACTCGTCTGACTTGTCAAATCATTTTTCTTGACTCACAGGAGCTGGATTGACTCAGTCGGCAGTATGTTGGCAGTACACCCAACTCATGAGGGGCGGGGGTGGCTCAGTCGGTAGCGCGCCAGGCTCATAATCTGCAGTTCCCGGGTTCGAGTCCCAGTTTGGTCAGCGTTGAGATTTATCTCCGCAAAATTCCCCGCCCTGCTCAGGGTCAAACCGCCGTCCGTCAGATGGGACGTTAAGCCGTGGCCCCTTGTGCGGGAAAGCCATACCCTGTGCACGTTAAAGAACACGCTGGATAGCCTTGACGAGAGGCTACCATCTGTCTCCCAACAGCTGTTCTAGTGGGTCCCCTCCCCCAACCTTTTCTGAGCCTTCGGGATCCTTGTGACCTGGCCATTTAGCCCATGGTGTGCAAAAAAATGCAGCTCAGAGGTAAAACAAACCAACCCATGTGTTCAAGTTCGAGTCTCCGCTGTGCTTGAGTTGGTGTTTTCTACCCTCATTTAAAAACTCACATCGATGAGCTTACAAAGAGCGCCGTCCGCATGATGGGGCGTTAAGCCGTTGTTTAAGTGTGGGAAAGCCAGAGCCTGGAGAGGCTCTGGAAAAAAAGAGGAGAGTAAATTACTGGATCGACGTTCCATCAAAATTTTTTTTTCTCATTTTAGTGGTGTTTAAAAATATTTCTTTGAAAATACGTTTAAAATATATATATATATTTAATATTTTTTCTCCTCCATTCTGATTAATAGCATTCTCCGAAGGGTGAGGTATGGCCCCCTTGTTCTCCCTAAATCTGTGCATAGGATGTGTCCGTTGAAGAATATGCTGGACGAGGCAACTGTCTGTCACCTAACAGCTATCTGAGGCATCTTTTCTGGGGGCGGGGTTGGCTCAGTCGGTAGCGCGCCAGACTCGTAATCTGTAGTTCCCAGCAGGATCAGCGTTGAGATTTATGTCCGAAAAACTCCCCCCCCCCCGGTCAGTATGGGTCACCGATGGGCTTGGAAAGTGTACCCTCCGTCGGATGGGATGCTAAGCCGTGGCCTCGTGTGCGGGAGAGAGCCATACCCTGTGCACGTTAAAGAACCAACTGGATGGCCTTGACGGGAGGCTACCATCTGTCTCCCAACAGCTTGTTGGTCCCCTGTTGTGCACTCCCAACAGCCATTGGGTCCCGTCCACAACGCTCTCTGAACCTTCGGGGTCCATGTGACCTGGCTATTTAGCCCATGGTGTGCCGCTCAGAGGTAAAACAACCCAACTCTGCACTCACTGTATTCAATTAAATAAATTAGCAAACTTTTTATTTCTGATAACGATTTTACATTAAAAGTATTATTTTTGAAACTATGGAGCTTGAATTGCGGCTCTACCCTAACTTAAACATTTTCTCGAGGAATAGTTTCGTATAATGTAGCATAAACAATTAACAATTTGATTGATATTAATAATAGAATACAAAATAAATAAATCAGAAACCTGCTGTCAAAAAAACAAAGCAATATAATTAATATATTGGAAAGATAAACTATTTATACTTTTCATCTCTTCTCAGCGTTTCAGGAGGAACTTGCCCCCCAGCCTTCTTCGGCGAATGTCTACCACCACGTGGACGACAACCACTTCCGCCACAGGCATGCCAACCCTCGAACCGGAACCTATTCGCAAACGAAGCACTAGTTTTCGTAGTCTTGACCCCAGTCAACTGCCTCTGTCTCCAGGATCTTCTGTTCCACCAGAATGCAATGATTCTTCTAGAATAGTTTCACCCGGGTAAGTAAGAAATTAATGAATCTTTCATAATTGTATCTCCTGGTCAAGTGGTCATTCAATGAATGTTTCAGAATCGCATTTCCTGCCCATCTGATCATTTAATGAATTTCTCAGGATCGCATATACTGACCAAGTGATCATTCAATGAATTTCTCAGAATCGCATATCCTTGGCCAGGTGATCATTGAATAAATTTCTCAGGATCGCATATCCTTGCCAACTGATCATTCAATGAATTTCTCAGAATCGCATATCCTGGCCAAGTGATCATTCAATGAATTTCTCAGGATTGCATATCCTGGCCAAGTGATCATTCAATGAATTTCTCAGGATTGCATATCCTGGCCAAGTGATCATTCAATGAATTTCTCAGGATCGCATACCCTTGGCCAGGTGATCATTCAATGAATTTCTCAGGATCGCATATCCTGACCAAGTGATCATTCAATGAATTTCTCAGGATTGCATATCCTGGCCAAGTGATCATTCAATGAATTTCTCAGGATCGCATACCCTTGGCCAAGTGATCATTCAATGAATTTCTCAGGATCGCATATACTGACCAAGTGATCATTCAATGAATTTCTAAGAATCGCATATCCTGGCCAAGTGATCATTCAATGAATTTCTCAGGATCGCATACCCTTGGCCAGCTGATCATTCAATGAATTTCTCAGGATCGCATATCCTGGCCAAGTGATCATTCCATGAATTTCTCAGGATCGCATATCCTGGCCAAGTGATCATTCCATGAATTTCTCAGGATCGCATATCCTGGCCAAGTGATCATTCAATGAATTTCTCAGGATCGCATATCCTGGCCAAGTGATCATTCAATGAATTTCTCAGGATCGCATACCCTTGGCCAGGTGATCATTCAATGAATTTCTCAGGATCGCATATACTGACCAAGTGATCATTCAATGAATTTCTAAGAATCTCATATCCTGGCCAAGTGATCATTCAATGAATTCGCATATCCTGGCCAAGTGATCATTCAATGAATTTCTCAGGATCGCATACCCTTGGCCAGGTGATCATTCAATGAATTTCTCAGGATCGCATATCCTGGCCAAGTGATCATTCCATGAATTTCTCAGTATCGCATATCCTGGCCAAGTGATCATTCAATGAATTTCTCAGGATCGCATATCCTGGCCAAGTGATCATTCAATGAATTTCTCAGGATCGCATACCCTTGGCCAAGTGATCATTCAATGAATTTCTCAGGATCGCATACCCTTGGCCAGGTGATCATTCAATGAATTTCTCAGGATCTCGTATCCTGGCCAAGGGTATGTGATCCTGAGAAATTAAATGAATTTCTCAGGATCGCATACCTTTGGCCAGGTGATCATTCAATGAATTTCTCAGGATCGCATATCCTGGCCAAGTGATCATTCAATGAATTTCTCAGAATCGCATATCCTGGCCAAGTGATCATTCAATGAATTTCTCAGGATCGAATATCCCGGCCAAGTGATCATTAAATGAATCTTTCAGTATCGCATACCCTTGGCCAGGTTATCATTCAATGAATTTCTCAGGATCGCATATACTGACCAAGTGATCATTCAATGAATTTCTCAGGATTGCATATCCTGGCCAAGTGATCATTCAATGAATTTCTCAGGATTGCATACCCTTGGCCAGGTGATCATTCAATGAATTTCTCAGAATCGCATATCCTGGCCAAGTGATCATTCAATGAATTTCTCAGGATTGCATATCCTGGCCAATTGATCATTCAATGAATTTCTCAGTATCGCATACCCTTGGCCAGGTGATCATTCAATGAATTTCTCAGGATCGCATATCCCGGCCAAGTGATCATTAAATGAATCTTTCAGTATCGCATACCCTTGGCCAGGTGATCATTCAATGAATTTCTCAGGATCGCATATACTGACCAAGTGATCATTCAATGAATTTCTCAGGATTGCATATCCTGGCCAAGTGATCATTCAATGAATTTCTCAGAATCGCATATCCTGGCCAAGTGATCATTCAATGAATTTCTCAGGATTGCATATCCTGGCCAAGTGATCATTAAATGAATTTCTCAGTATCGCATACCCTTGGCCAGGTGATCATTCAATGAATTTCTCAGGATCGCATATCCCGGCCAAGTGATCATTAAATGAATCTTTCAGTATCGCATACCCTTGGCCAGGTGATCATTCAATGAATTTCTCAGGATCGCATATACTGACCAAGTGATCATTCAATGAATTTCTCAGGATTGCATATCCTGGCCAATTGATCATTCAATGAATTTCTCAGAATCGCATATCCTGGCCAAGTGATCATTCAATGAATTTCTCAGGATTGCATATCCTGGCCAAGTGATCATTAAATGAATTTCTGAGTATCGCATACCCTTGGCCAGGTGATCATTCAATGAATTTCTCAGGATCGCATATCCCGGCCAAGTGATCATTAAATGAATCTTTCAGAATCGTATTTTATGGACCAAGTGATCTTTCGGTGAATCTTTCAGAATCGTGATTTCTGGCCAAGTGATCATTCAATGAATTTTTCAGAATTGCATCACGTGTCCAAATGATCATTTAACGAATCTTTTTGAATAGCGTCTTGTGGCCAAGTACTCATTCAATGAATCTTTCAGAATAATTCTTCGTACGTAAGTGATCAGTTAACGATTCTTTAATAACCTTTTACCTGTGTAAGTGATCATTTAATGAGTCTTTAAGAATAATTTCTCGTGGGTAAATGATCATTTAATATTTCTTTCAAAGAGTAGATGTGAAATTATAAAAAGTGGAAAATCTCCTCCACATAGTATTCTTCACTATAAGATTAACACTTCAGTTTGTATTTATGGGTTGATTTAAAAAATATATATAAATTAATACGTTTGAAACTTTTATCATCCGCATCAGAATCGCTAAATTCGAGATGAACCATATTGAACCACACCGGATAAAAAAGATTTTGGCACCTATAAAACTTCCTATTTCACTCACCCGTAAATGTTTTCCAATAAAATAAACGTTATCTCAATTTAGTGGACGAGTTTTTTGGGGTTTTTTGCTAATAAGAAGTAACCATTCTTCTTAGTTTACTTTTTACTTTACTTCGTAACCAAACGTCTAAAAAACCCAATCACCACCTTACACAAGCGATGAAGATTAAATAAATAAATACCGCCTCAAGCAGCTGCTTGCCACAGAGGTCTGACAGGAGCCTGTCGGTTTATATGTCATAGTAGAAGGTCTGAGAGGATGGCAGGACCTCAGAAGAAAAACGACACACATATCCATGCCTTACCCGGAGCTCGAACCCAGGTCCCGTAGATCAGTAGACAAGCGCGCTAACCACTCGGCCACGGGAACAGGTGCATAAATATTGCAGATAAGAAACACACAAGATTAAAGAGCAGAGTTTTCTAATTAACATAACGTTGATTTCATTCTTCACATCTTCTTAAATCCAAATATTAAAGGGGGAAAAAAAACACTCTTCGCGATCCACGCTCAAATGGATATTTCAATTACCTGCCCCCAAGATGATCATCATCATATTCTCATTTACCTTTCAACATGCTCATTCTTCAGTAAAGTTACGGCTACACAGAAAGCGGTTTATCGTTCTCAACACTTCTAAACTTTTTGGCGTCTTAATACCAAACCTAAGAATGGACTTGGCTTTACAGAAAATTGGACCGTATATACATTTATAGCCGTCCCGTGGCCGAGTGGTTAGCACGCTTGGCTACTGATCTAAGGGACCTGGTTCGAGCCCCGGATTAGGCATGGATGTGTGTGTCGTTTTTCTGCTGAGGTCCTGCCATCCTCTCAGATCTCCTACTGTGGCATATAAACTGACAGGCTCCTGTCAGACCTCTGTGGCAAGCAGCTGAGCAGTAGAGGGGTATTTATTTTATTTATGGTTGATTACAGAATTCAGAAACAACATCTGGAGCGTGTACAGCAACTGTACACACTCCAGTTATCGTTCACAGCAAACTGGAGCGTGTGCAGTAACTGCACACGCTCCAGTTTGCTGTGAACGGTAACTGCACACGTTCAATATTTCTGTGAGTGGGCCCACACGATCCAGGTTTAGAAATTAGCGATCTGGCAACCTTCGTGTCAAAAAAAGAGTATCCGAACACTATGGCCGAGTGGTTAATGCGCTTGGCTACTGATCTAAGGGACCTGGGTTCGAGCCCCGGGTAAGGCATGGATGTTCGTGTTGTTTTTCTGCTGAGGTCCTGAGATCCTCTCAGATCTCCTACTGTGGCATATAAACTGACGTTCTCCTGTCAGACCTCTGTGGCAAGCAGCTGCTTGAGGGGGTATTTTTTTTTTAATTTTTTTTTTATTATACATTTAGTTCCATTTGTATCCAGTTGTTTTAAGACGCTAGAGAGTTTATAAATGCCAAAAACGCTAAACAGCTTTCTATGTCGCCATCCCCTAAAGCATTGTCTCGCTGTTACGTTACGCGCCTGTCGTTACTATGGCAGCGGATATTCCACCATCTCCGTTCGACACCCGGATGCAGAGTCCTCACAGAGAGATCAATTGTGTGCGCCAGGTCTTGGGTCTGCTTTCTTTTCTCCGCCTTTAATTGGGTCTCGGCGAGCAGAAAGGCAGAAAAAATACCACTACTCTGGATATTTGCGTCTCTCGTGATAATTATGGTGGATCGTTCACAAGGCGCTCACATGTGGCCAACACAAAAGACAGGCTCGCTGATGCAGGTGAGAATGCATCGTTAGGGAGGAGGAACTGGATCCCACATCCACTAAATATAGTCTCTTCTTTGAAGGACTAGTTGTTATTATCTGAAAATTTTTTTTTTGCTTTTGCTATTCGCTTATTATATTCTTATTCGAGACATTTGTGTGCGGTGGGGGTGGCTCAGTCGGTAGCGCGCCAGGCTCGTAATCTGTAGTTCCCAGGTTCGAGTCCCAGCTCGGTCAGCGTTGAGATTTATCTCCGCAAAATTTCCCGCCCTGCCCACGGTCAGTAGGGGACAACGATGGGCTTGGAAAGGCCGCCGTCCGTCGGATGGGACGTTAAGCCGTGGCCCCGTGTGCGGGAGAGCCATACCCTGTGCACGTTAAAGAACACGCTGGATGAGCCTTGACGGGAGGCTACCATCTGTCTCCCAACAGCTGTTCCAGTGGGTCCCCTCCCCCAACCTTCTCTGAGCCTTCGGGGTTCATGTGACCTGGCCATTTAAGGGGCGGGGGTGGCTCAGTCGGTAGCGCGCCAGGCTCGTAATCTGTAGTTCCCAGGTTCGAATCCCAGCTGGGTCAGCGTTGAGATTTATCTCCGCAAAATTTCCTCGCCCTGCCCACGGTCAGTAGGGGACACCGATGGGCTTGAAAAGGCCGCCGTCCGTCGGATGGGACGTTAAGCCGTGGCCCCGTGTGCGGGAGAGCCATACCCTGTGCACGTTAAAGAACACGCTGGATGGCCTTGACGGGATGCTACCATCTGTCTCCCAACAGCTGTTCCAGTGGGTCCCCTCCCCCAACCTTCTCTGAGCCTTCGGGGTCCTTGTGGCCTGGCCATTTAGCCCATGGTGTGCAAAAAAGTGTCGCTCAGAGGTAAAACAATCCAATCAAATTATGACCATTTAGCCCATGGTGTGCAAAAAAGTGCCGCTCAGAGGTAAAACAACCCAACCCGAGACATTTGTAAAGTAATGTTTTGAAATAAAGTTTTCATACTAGTTTGGATTATATTTTAATAGATCTTTACATGAATATATGAGAGGGGGGAGTGGGATTCAGTCGGTAGCGAGTCGAGCTCGTAATCTGCAGTTCCCAGGTTCGAGTCCCAGCTGGGCTATAGTTTAGCTAGAGATTTGGCTCCGCGAAACTCCCCGCCCTGACCACGGTCAGTAGGGGACACCGATGGGTTTGAAAAGGCAGCCGTCCGTCGGATGGGACATTAAGTAGTGGCCCGTGTGTGGGAGAGCCATACCCTGTGCACTTTAAAGAACAAGCTGGATAGCCTTAACGGGAGATTACCTCTGTCTCCTAACAGCCGTCCCAGTGGGTCTCCTTCCCCAGCCTTCTCTGAGCCTTCAGGGTCCTTGTGACCTGACCATTTAGCCCATAGTGTGCAAAAAAGTGTCGCCCAGAGGTAAAACAACCCAACCTGAGGTCCGTAAAATAATGACCTACTTTCAAGCCACCATCAATTATGGTCGATGTGGCGTCCCTCTTATGTAATATTAGCCCTAAAACATCCCTTCCACTGTAGTAGGCTTCTGCAAAGCACTGTCGTACCTAATCGGTCCCATTCCTCCTTGAAAAATTTTCGCAATCCATCAACAGTCCGCGGTCTACATTAACCCAGAGCCCATTTCGAGAGTCGAAATGCGCAAAAGTCCGTGGACGAAGCATCCGATGTTGGGTTGTTTTATCTCTGAGCTGCTCTCTTTTGAACACAATGGGCTAAATGGCAGGTCACAAGGACCCCGAGGATTCTGAAAAGGTTGGGGCGGAAGGGGACCCACTGGACAGCTGTTAGAAGACAAAGGGCAGTCTCCATTCAGTATCATCCAGATTGTTCTTTAACGTGCACAGGGTATGGCTCTCCAGCCCGAGGCAGCGGCTTAACATCCTATCCGACGGAGGCGGTGTTTTTCCAGCCCTTCGGCTTCCACTACTGACCAAGGGCAGGACCTGATGTTTCGCAAAGATAAATCTCAACCCTGGCCCAGGCAGGACTCGAACCTGGGAACTGCAGATTACGAGCCTGATGAGCTACTACTGAGCCACCCCCGCCTCTAAGCATCTGGTGACTTTCGAGGAATGTCCTCGAAGATATGATTTCATCAGAGGCAGAGATTTTCGGCTCCGAGCCCCAAATTTAGTGTGTTGGTCGCTCTTAGTCGTGTTGCGGTAACAGATCGCGTTCCTAGCTGCCCTGGGTGGAGAGGAATCCCTCTGAAAGTATCCGAAATTTCTGGGGGCGCTGCCATCGCCTACCTTATGAACCAAGTAGTACTGTCGCTCAAAAAAGTATCCGAACATTATGGTTGATTACAGAATTCAGAAAAAATATCTGGCACCGATTTTTTTAGAAATTAGTGATCTGGCAACCATCGTGTCACGTGACACGATGGTTGCCAGATCACTAATTTCTAAAAAAATCGGTACCAGATATTTTTTTCTGAATTCTGTAAACAACCATAGTGTTCGGATATTTTTTAATATATATAATGCGTATGAATATATAATGTAATGAATATGGAGCGTGTGCAGTTACCGTTCACAGCAAACTGCAGCGGTTGCGGTTAATGTTCACAGCACATTGGATCGTGTGAGCTCACAAAGACCTGGATCGTGTGGGCTCACTCACGGAAATATTGAGCGTGTGCAGTTACCGTTCACAGCAAACTGGATCGTGTGCAGTTACTGCACACGCTCCAGTTTGCTGTGGACGGTAACTGGAGCGTGTACAGTTGCTGTACACGCTCCAGATATTTTTCCTGAATTCTGTAATCACGTGACACGAAGGTTGCCAGATCACTAATTTCTAAAATCGTTGCCAGATATTTTTTCTGAATTCTATAATCAGCCATAGTGTTCGGATACTTTTTTGAGCGACTGAACGTTAGGGACAACAGTTTTGAATTGATCGTACGTTGACAGTGGAAAGTTATGAATGAAGTAGTAAGTTGGGTTGGGTTGTTTTACCTCTGAGCGGCACTTTTTTGCACACCATGGGCTAAATGGCCAGGTCACATGGACCCCGAAGGCTCAGAGAAGGTTGGGGAAGGGGACCCACTGGAACAGCTGTTGGATGAGATATGGTAGCCTCCCGTCAAGGCCATTCAGCGTGTTCTTTAACGTGCACAGTGTATGGCTCTGCCACACACGGGGCCACGGCTTAACGTCCTATCCGACGGGCGGCGGCCTTTCCAAGTCCATTGGTGTCCCCTAGTGACCGTGGGCAGGGTGGGGAATTTTTCGGAGATAAATCTCAACGCTGACCCAGCTGGGACTCGAACCTGGGAACTGCAGATTACGAGCCTGGCGCGCTACCGACTGAGCCACCCCCGCCCCTTAAGAACGAATGATATACATCTTTATGAAATGTTATTTAAGTAAAGTAACGGTGAAATGTTTTGAAGTTTTCTTTCTCTTTAACAGTTTGGAATCTTTGATCAACGCTGTCCCAGAACACACTTCCAAAGGCCGTTCCTTCTCAACCACGGCCATCCCTTCCGGTGCTGGTCAACGTAGGAATTCACGAGAAAGAAAGACGGTGTGCAGCCTGCATCCACTGACCCCTCACGACGTTAAATGCCTGGCCGAAGTTCACGAGAACGCTCAGAGAGCGGAACAGAGAGAAGATCCCGACGGTCAGGATGCAGCAATCGACGACGAGGAGGATGGGGAAGCTCCGCCGCTCCCGCCGCTTCCGTCTTTCCGAAGGGTGAACATGACGTCAGACTACGAGAGCAGCAACGACTCCCCCAGCGGCAGTGACAGCAATGATGCGGTGGCCGCGGCCGACGAGATGGTGGCCAGTTCGAGGCTGCTGCGCATGCCCAGACACGTAGGTGTCCAAACGGGAAGCAGCAGCAGCAGCAGCGCCGATTACAGCCGATGCAGCGAGTGTGGGAGGCTCGGGATTCTCCCTCCTGAGACCGAAGATGGAGCAAGGGAAACTCCCACTGAGAGAGCACAAGAGGTGAGTTAGGATTCTGACACACAATCGTTTGGGAGATTTAGCTTTATCAACATTCCAAACCTACTGCGAGGGGGGGGGGGCTAAAAACAAAACCATAACCAATAACGGAGTGTGTGCAGTGCAGTCGCCCAAAAAAGTATCCGAACCCTATGGTTGATTACAGAATTCAGGAAAAATATCTGGCAACGATATTTTTTTAGAAATTACTGATCTGGCAACCTTCGTGTCACGTGGTCACTAATTTCTAAAAAAAATCGTTGCCAGATATTTTTTCTGAATTCTGTAATCAACCATAGTGTTCGGATATTTTTTAATATATATGTTACCGCTAAAGCTCGAAAGCCGTTAATGTGCACATTACCTAGCTAATCTGCAGATTAACTGATTTGCCCCGTTGACGTGCGGAATCAAGAGTTTTCCGCATTTTACTAGGTAATGTGCACATTAACGGCTTCCGTATCGTTAAAGTTCAAAAGTTTATTTCTCTCATTGTGGTGAATCTCTTGAATATGAATCTTCGTGTCACGTGATTCACTCGTCCGCATTATAAAAAACGCCCCGGATGAGCGGACGCCAAATGAGAACGAATCGGTAAAGTGATTCATTCTTGATAACGAATCACTAAAATGATTCGTTCTCACTTGGCCTGCTCATTTTGGGGGCGTTTTTATAATTCAGACGACTGATTCATGTTGACAGAGGGATGACCCTGGTTTCAACTCTACTCTCGGACACTAGATAAATAACATTATGTTAATTTAAGTGTACAGAAACGTTCCTGTTGTTCCAGCAAAGATCTTATTTTCACTTTAACGAGTGCCTAGTAGGTAATGTGCAGATTATCCAGGTAATTTGCAGATTACCTAGGTAATTTGAGAAATAAAACAATTTTCCGCACGTTAACGGATCACCCTCGTATAATTTGCACAACACCTAGATAATCTGTAGAATAACTGATTTCTGCACTTTAGCGGTAACATATATAATGCGTATGAATATATAATGCAATGAATATGGAGCGTGTGCAGTTACCGTTCACAGCAAACTGGAGCGTGTGCAGTAACTGCACACACTCCAGTTTGCTGTGAACGGTAACTGGAGCGTGTACAGTTGCTGTACACGCTCCAGATATTTTTCCTGAATTCTGTAATCACGTGACACGAAGGTTGCCAGATCACTAATTTCTAAAAAAAAACGTTGCCAGATATTTTTTCTGAATTCTGTCATCAACCATAGTGTTCGGATACTTTTTTGAGCGACTGTACACACAACTGTTTACTGTGAGGTCACCCCCGTTTTTGGTAATGGTTTTGTTTTAAGCCGACAGAAAGTTTCGAAATGTTTTATAACGCAGCAACGTTAAGCCGGTGAAACTGCGTTCTGTGTCGCTGTTCCTTTAAAGAGAGAGAGCAGAACACTTTTCTCAAGTAATGAAATTTAAAATATAATCTTATCAGAGTAGCTTTTAGGACAGAGAGTGAATGCACTGGAGGCCCAAGCTCAAGGATACTCTTGAGAATATTAGTTTAAAAGATGGAAAAAATAAAATCTGTGTTCATAGTTTTTTAATACGAGACAGACTTTTATTATTTTGAATTGTAATTATTGAACTGCAATGACAATTTTTTTTCTTACCGTATGTTTTTTATTTTCAATTGAATAACTGCAGTTTTTTTCAACTCTTTTTCAAAAAAAAAACATCAGTTTTTATCTTAACTTTTTCATGTCCTCTGTTGTCATTTAACTCTTTTTCGCTTTAAGAGGAAAAAAAATTCTTTTTTGGGTTATAGAGTACAGTCGCTCAAAAAAGAATCCGATGGCTGATTACAAAATTCAGAAAAAATATCTGGTAACGATTTTTTTTCTTTTTCGAAATTAGTGAACTGGCAATCTTCGTCGTCACGTGACACGAAGGTTGCCAGATATTTTTTCTCTAATCAACTATAGTGTTTGTACAAAAGTTGCCAGATCATTAGTTTCTAAAATAAAAAAGAATCGTTGCCAGATATTTTTTCTAAATTCTGTAATCAACCATAGTGTTCGGATTCTTTTTTGAGCCACTGTACTAGTGGTATTTTAGGTTTCGAATTTTCTGCGTCTTCCAGCAGTTTGAATTTCCGTCTCTAGAGGGCTCTAAAGTTGGAAAGTGGCAAAACTTGAAACGAATATTGTAAGCAGTCTATTTAGGGCAGAATTTTCAAATATTGGAGGTAAAGAGTGTGTGACGAAGGCACTGAGAGCATTGAGAGCAGCTCTGTCATCCTTAGATAGAGAGCACTAAATTTCGAAAATGGCAAAACGTTTTTTCCTTTGGAAATGAGCATTGCATATTCATCAGAAGTGATTGGAATTGATAATTGTTTTTGTGCTGTTGTCTTTCAGGTAATGAAGGTTGTCTGTTAAGAAAAGAAACATAAAACAACAGTTAAAAGAATCGATATCAAGTGGATCCTCCTCAATTATAATGCACTAAGCCCTTGGGATTCCTTTAGACAAAAATGCCTTTCACACGTAAAAAAATGCAACACAATTTGCGCAAAGAACAATTTACATAGGGATCAAGTTACATAGAGGTTCAAGCTGTTGTAATATCATGGTGAAATTAGTCTCCAATGAGGGGGCTTCCTGTACCAATAAAACTACCCTAAATTGCTAAGTTTTCGAGTTGTTTTACCTCTGAGCGGCATTTTTTTTTGCACACAATGGACTCCAATGCGTGGAACATGCTCCAATGCTCCGAACATGGTTTTTACACTGAATGGGTTGCTCCCATCTGTGTCCCTTACTGACCGTGGGCAGAGCGCGAAGTTTGTGGGTGGTTCTGCTAACCGATAAGAATTCTTCTTCGATAAGAATTTCCACCAAAATACGTATGTGGTGTCACAGAGCTCTCCACCTGCATCTGTAAGGGATAAACAAGGTCTGTGAGGTAGGCGATACTTCAGCGGAAAGGTTGGGTTGTTTTACCTCTGAACGGCACTTTTTTGCACACCATGGGCTAAATGACCAGGTCACGTGGACCCCGAAGGCTCAGAGAAGGTTGGGGGAGGGGACCCACTGGAACAGCTGTTAGGAGACAGATGGTAGCCTCCCGTCAAGGCCATTCAGCGTGTTCTTTAACGTGCACAGGGTATGGCTCTCCCGTACACGGGGTCACGGTTTAACGTCCCATCCGACGGACGGCGGCCTTTCCAAGCCCATCGGTGTCCCCTACTGACCGTGGGCAGGGCGGGGAATTTTGCGGAGATAAATCTCAACGCTGACCCAGCTGGGACACGAACCTGGGAACTACAGATTACGAGCCTGGTGCGCTACCGACTGAGCCACCCCCGCCCCACCTCAATACACTAGACTTCTTCTTCTGGGGGCACATGAAAACACTTGTGTATGAGACACCTGTGGACTCCCTGGAAGATCTCGTTGCGATAATCGGTGTTGCAGCAGACAAGACCAACACCACACCAGGAGTCTACAAGAGGGTGAGACAGTTCTTCATTCGCCGGTGTGGGCTGTGCAACAGCGCCCTCGGACGCCACTTTGAGCAGCTACTTTAAGTCTTTCTCTGATGCGAATGTAATTAAGCAACTCATAAATTGATTAAGTGCCTTTGTTTTCACTGTTGAAGGATCAATGTGGATATGTAACTTTACACTTCTCTGGTGGAAGGAGTGGAATGAGACCCTAGGTTCCATGGCAACAATTGTTTGTCTTGATGTGTACTATCACCCCTCTTTTTTTGTTGAAAGAGTTTACAATCACCCTGTATATATTGTAGTTAAGGAAAAAAGTAGTAGCAATAAGACCTTATTGGGAAATACATTTTATTGTCATGCAATTTCAACTGATACTCTTTCAATATACTGATAGTCATTTGTATAATCTTTTTCCATATGACTGGTAACAGGGAAATTCCATCTGCAGAGTGGTATTTCTGAATATTCACAAGAGACCAATGGATGGCCTATAAGACATTCTACATCTGCTGAAAATGCCTGCCCCAGATTGATTATTTCACTTTAGGGAAGACAAGTAACAGGGACTAAGGTCAGGAGGATTTCCCAGTTCCACTGGTTTCAGAAGTCGCTTGATAGTGCTGTATGGAGTTTCACCCTACTTCAAGATTAGTCTCTGTAACTTTGACCTCTTTCCTACAATGAAAAAATCTTCCCACAACATATGTTTTTAGCACATACAGGAGATCATATGTGTCATACACTGGTCTCTCGCAGATATTCAGAAACACTGCTCTGCTAATGAAATTTCTCTTGTAGATGTTGAAAAATGTTATCCAGATAGCTAATGATTTTACCAATGGAATGCAACATCAATATAGCCTAATTGTCGCTATTTTTTTCTCAACCCCTGTGGAACAAATATTATTGTATCCAAAGGGCTTGAGACCAAACTTTTTTTGACTGAGATGCCAAAAAGCACAAAAATTTTACTTATGTAAAAACAAAATCAAAGAAGTTAAATTAATTTTTTTTTGCTTTCATTTTAGCATAATTTAACATAATAATTAAAATATTTAACAGCACAAATGTACAACATATAGCCTCTCAGGTGAATCAATGGGGGTGAGGTAGTGACAGATGTTTCCCTAGAGATGGGAGATTGTTGCAAAAGGTGAAGACGGCGGCCTTTCGAAGCCCACCGGGGGCTCAGTCGGTAGCTGGCTCGGTCTACAGTTACATGATTGGATGTTCCCCAGGTTCAAGTCCCAACTGTGCCAGCGCTGAGATTAATCTCCGTCAGCGCCCACTCTGAGAAAGAAGATATCGAGAGCTTGGAAAAGTTGCCGTCGTCGGATAAGATGGTTAAAACCGTGTACAATAGAGCCTTTGCACGATAAAGAACAGGTTAGACAACCTTGACGGGAAGCTTCCATCTCTCCGATAGATGCTGTCCAGTGTGTCCACTTCCCATACCCAACACTAAGCCCTTGGGGTCTTTGTGTTGTGTTGGGTTGGGTTGTTTTACCTCTGAGCGGCACTTTTTTGCACACCATGGGCTAAATGGCCAGGTCACATGGACCCCGAAGGCTCAGAGAAGGTTGGGGGAGGGGACCCACTGGAACAGCTGTTGGGAGACAGATGGTACCTCCCGTCAAGGCCATCCAGCGTGTTCTTTAACGTGCACAGGGTATGGCTCTCCCGCACACGGGGCCACGGCTTAACGTCCCATCCGACGGACGGCGGCCTTTCCAAGCCCATCGGTGTCCCCTACTGACCGTGGGCAAGGCGGGGAATTTTTGCGGAGATAAATCTCAACGCTGACCCAGCTGGGACTCGAACCTGGGAACTACAGATTACGAGCCTGGCGCGCTACCGACTGAGCCACCCCCGCCCCCGGGGTCTTTGTGACCTGGCCATTTAGCTCGCAATGTGCAGAAAAGTGTCACTTCTCACCAACTTCTATCTTCAAAGTTTGTCAAAGGTGACAAGAAATCTTAAGGCACCTCTCTGTATATAACAAATGTTTCATTTAAAAAAAAATCATCATATGCTCTGCGTAAAGTAATTAATCAGCTGATGTTTTCCAAGATCCACTAGAGATTAAAACACTGTTCTAATTTCTAAATTCTTACAAATTTATTTTTTCTATTTCAAATGCACTATAATTTTTTTAATCTAATTTTTACAACATTCCGATGTCATTTCTGAAGCAAGATTTCTTTCGCCATTTTCTTTGCATTCATTAGGTTATAGAAGAAGAAGAAGAAGAGAACGTTGTTTTGGGCATCACAATAGATGATGTCAACTACGATCTCGACTGGCTGGCTGCCGATCCTTTGCTCAGCAGAATCACGGAATGGGATTTTCCCATCTTCGATCTCCATGAACAGGCGGGAGAGCTCATTCTCAGCCAGGTAAGTGGCTTTCACATCTCTATTTTACACAAAAAGCCAATGACGGATCAAGACTATTCCTAGGCTAAAAGCTTGGGTCAACATTTACCTTCCGACAAGCACCATATTTCACTCCTCAGGCAAAAAAAAAGAAGTACCGATCGCCTCTAATAACCTTTATTTTAAGTTATTTTACTCTTGGCGTTGGGGCCGGCTCAGTCGGTAGCGCGCCAGGCTCGTAATCTGTAGTTCCCAGGTTCGAGTTCCAGCTTGGTCAGCCCTTGAGATTTATCTCCGCAAAATTCCCCACCCTGCCCACGGTCAGTAGGGGACACCGATGGGCTTGGAGCGCGCCAGGCTCGTAATCTGTAGTTCCCAGGTTCGAGTCCCAGCTGGGTCAGCGTTGAGATTTATCTCCGCAAAACTCCCCCCCCCCCCTGCCCACGGTCAGTAGGGGACACCGATGGGCTTCGAAAGGCCGCCGTCCGTCGGATGGGACGTTAAGCCGTGGCCCCGTGTGCGGGAGAGCCATACCCTGTGCACGTTAAAGAACACTACCATCTGTCTCTCAACAGCTATTTCAGTGGGTCCCCTCCCCCAACCTTCTCTGAACCTTCGGGGTCCATGTGACCTGGCCATTTAGTCCATGGTGTGCAAAAAAGTGCCGCTCAGAGGTAAAACAACCCAACCCAACTCTTGGCGTTCGGGTAAAAATGTATAACTCACTGAAACAGAAAACGATTATTTTTCTTATATTTTGAAATCATAAAAGGATTTTTATCCATCAGTTATTTTACGACCTTAACATTTGGGCCCTAATATACTGCTAAAAATTAATAAATAAATAGAATTTTATTATTAAATATAATTAATAAAAAATATAAATAAATGAATTCTTAAATAAAATGCTGCCTTATCTAAGCCTAGGCGTTAATCCGGCATTAAACATACGGGCTTTTGCTTCAGTCAAACAGATTTTAGGTACGAGAGATTCACTTGAAGAGGATATATAACGATTTTCAAGTAACTGAAACATTCTATAAGATTTCGGATTGTACAGTAATAAGGTTTAGAAGTCTGAGTAAGTTCGCCGCAATGCATGAAAACTAGAATACCTACAGTCACTTAAAAAAAATATCCGAACCTTATGGTTGATTACAGAATTCAGAAAAATATATGGCAACGATTTTTTTAGAAATTAGTGATCTGGCAACCTTCGCGTCACGTGATTACAGAATTCAGGAAAAATATCTGGAGCGTGTACAGCAACTGTACACGCTCCAGTTACCGTTCACAGCAAACTGGAGCGTGTGCAGTTACTGCACACGCTCCAGTTTGTTGTGAACGGTAACTGCACACGCTCAATATTTCCGTGAGTGAGCTCACACGATCCAATGTGCTGTGAACATTAACCGCAACCGCTCCAGTTTGCTGTGAACGGTAACTGCACACGTTCCATATTCATTGCATTATATATTCATAAGCATTATATATATGAAAAAATATCCGAACACTATGATTGATTACAGAATTCAGAAAAAATATCTGGCAACGATTATTTTAGAAATTAGTGCCAGATCACTAAGGAAAATAAACTGGTAACGATTGTTTTAGAAATTAGTGTTTTACTGCCCAATAGGTTTTGCCCAACCTCTACCAGAACCTATCAAAGTTTTGCAGAACCAAACACTCCCATTCGAAATAAAAGAATGTGGTAAGTATTAATATTACTTTTTTTGCTCATTTTTATTTTTAGATCTGAATCGCATCATTTCACATTCCACTATTCTATATTATCCTTTTGTAGAACTTTTAAAAAATAATTTCCACACATTAAGGAAAAAAAACTGGCAACGATTGTTTTAGAAATTAGTGATCTGGCAACCTTCGTGTCACGTGACACGAAGGTTGATCACTAATTCCAGATGACTAATTTCCAAAAGGCCAGATCACTAATTTCTAAAAAAAAAAATCGTTGACAGATCATTAATTTCTAAAAAAAATCGTTGCCAGATATTTTTTCTGAATTCTGTAATCAACCATAGCGTTCGGATACTTTTTTGAGCGACTGTAGGTGGTCATGTTATTTTGATACTAGATCGTGTGGGCTCACTCACGGAAATATTGAGCGTGTGCAGTTACCGTTCACAGCAAACTGGAGCGTGTGCAGTAACTGCACACGCTCCAGTTTGCTGCAGACGGGAACTGGAGAGTGTACAGTTGCTGTACAAGCTCCAGATATTTTTCCTGAATTCTGTAATCACGTGACACGAAGGTTGCCAGATCACTAATTTCTAAAAAAAAATCGTTGCCAGATATTTTTTCTGAATTCTGTAATCAACCATAGTGTTCGGATATTTTTTTCAGCGACTGTACATATAAGGAAATGCAGAATGCAAAGTGACTGATTGTGTTTACGAACTGAAATACTCTATTTAAAGTAAAGAATATAAAAATGAAAAATCAAATGCATTTTACCAGTCATCCAGATTTCTGAATAATACTACATTCATTATTTTCATTAAAACTCCTTTTCCATCTTACTGAGAGTTAGCAATAGAGCTCAATGTTTTGCACCCCATTAATTCTTCCAACTGTAACTGATGTGTGTCATATATTTCGCCTTCTTCTACAGATGTCCTATCGAGTATTCCTAGAGACTGGACTGCTGGAATCTTTCAGGATACCTCCTATGGAGTTCCTCAGTTATTTCCATGCCTTAGAACAGGGCTATAGGAATAAGCCATGTAAGTTGATTTCTATGTCTGATCGAAAAGCGGTTATTCTATTTTCCTTTTCCTAAATTTACACTAATGAGTGAAACGATTACTCTGTTTGATAGCCAATAAAGAATAAACGTTTGAATCAAATGAAGAATGTCTGCTATGTATTCATCGTCAACTACGGCCTTGTTTCTTTATCCCACTAGATCACAATCGCATGCACGCAGCTGATGTCCTGCACGGGGTTTTCTTTCTCACCTCCCAGCCCATACCTGGATTTGCCCAGGTGCCAGCAGATTCAACAGATTCGCCCCTTCACAGGAGCATGGGTAAGTTTGCGATGTGCACAAACTCTTTGCCCCATTCACCCCCTAAAGGTGTGCCCACAGAAAGTTATTTGAACCGTTGAAGCTTATACTAATAATAACGAACTTAGCATTACCAATTTTTTTAGTTCATTAAGAAAACTAAAATCCTTACCAACAACAGAACTGGCCTCACAATAAACTGGGTTGTTTTACTTCTGAGCAGCACTTTTTCCACACAAATTGTCTAAATACCAGGTCACAAGGACCCCAAGGGCTCAGAGAATGTTTTGGGTTGCGACCCACTGGGCAGCTGTTGGGAGACAGGTGGTAGCCACCTGTCAATGCCATCCAGTGTGCTTTTTAATGTGCACAGGGTAATGGCTCTCCCACACAAGGGTCATGACTTAATGTCCCATTCGATGGACGGCAGCCTTTCCAAACCCATCGGTTCCCTACTGACCAAGGGCAAAGCACAGAGTTTTGCAGAGATAAATCTCAATACTGGCCCAGCTGGGGCTCGAATCTGAGAACTACAGATTACAAGCCTGGTGCACTATCGACTACCCTCCCCCCCCCCCCAACCCTACACAATAAACTGGAACATGTGCACTGATTGTATTCACAATATGCTGAAAAGTGCGCAATTTAACCCAACCTGATCTAGTGGTTAATATGCCTGAGTACTCAATTCACGGAGTGTTCGTTTGTAATGCTGTGTTGAGTGCTGTATGAGAAACCAACACCAGCTACATAAAGCTTCTAGGTGGTTATCCGTGTCTTTTGTGTAGAGAAACGTTTTCCCGATTCAATTAATAATTTAATTATTAATTTAAATTAATAATAATTACTGCTCACAATAAACTGGAGCATGTACACTGATTGCTGCCTACAATAAACTGGAGCATATGCTGTGTTTTATGATGCTCACAATAAACTGCAGCATGTGCTCTGATTGCTGCTCACAATAAACTGGAGCATATGCTCTGATTGATGATGCTCACAACAAATTGCAACATGTGCTCTGATTGCTGCTCACAATAAACTGGAGCCTATGCTCTGATTGATGATGCTCACAACAAATTGCAACATGTGCTCTGATTGCTGCTCCCAATAAACTGTAGCATATGCTCTGATTGCTGCTCACAATAAACTGGAGTGTGCTCAACTGACTGCTTCTTACACTCCAATTTGAAGCCACTCCCCCTGAAGCCAGTTCAATTTCGGGTAAAGGTTTCAAGATGCCAGTAAGTTTGTAATCTGCACAAACTCCGGTTAACTTTGAGGCCACATCTATCGTTGCAATGATTTTAAGAAGCCAGGAAGCTTGGAAACATTACTAATAGTAAATTCCTCAAATCGCTTTTTGTGTGGCTATACCCAAAATGCTTGCATCCTTTTAACAGCCTGGGCAAAATGCATGCGTCATCCAATGCACTGCACTCCCTAAATTTCAAAATGTTAACACTCTTATACGTTTTCTAATAGCAAAGAACGAATAAGTTTGAACTTGCACACCACATGCACTGAAAGCATTTAGACATTAAATGCATGTGCAATACCATGCAAAACCTTTCTACTTATGCACACTTTCTTTCACATGGGATTGTAAGTTTCCACTGACCTTCAATTGTCACCTCCTTGCAAAGACTTTCATATCACCATTTAATCAACAACGGTTTTCACTTGACCTTCTAAAAAAGAATTATTTAAAAAAAATCTTTATGCTTCCGAGACTGCTTTTTTGCACATCATCTTTGTTGATCCTTTTCCTCCAGTTTCTATTTCATCAAAGTATGTGCATGTATGCTTTCTGTTTCTGTGCACTTTCTGCGAGTTAGACTATGAACTCCAGCGTCAAGTCCATTGAACTCCGTGTCCAGTGGCAGACGATGTTTTGTTTTGCCCAACCACTACCAAAACCTATCAAAGTTTTTGCAGAGCCAAACACTCCCATTCGAAATAAAAGAATATGGTAAGTATTAATATTACTTTTTGCTCATTTTTATTTCTAGAGCTGATTCTTATCATTTCACATTCGACTCCTCTATTTTATATTACCCTTTTGTAGAAATTTTAAAAGTATTTTCTTCACATTTATTTTTTCCTACTCAGAGCATGTTTACGTCTGTTTATTCTCGATTTTTCAAAGCGAGGACTTCTTTATCGTACTTTTTTATATTCAGTAAATCTTTTCTTTAGAGAAAAAACGGCGATAAAAACCTCCTTAAGAGAGATAGAAAAGTGTGCATATTTTCATAAAGTTTGGCCTGAAATAAAGAAAGTAACATTTTTAACTGGTTTGAAATATTGTATTTTCGATCAGCGGCCGGCAGACTTCTGAAGACGGGCCCCTTTTGCTGAAGAAGGATTTGCTGGAAAAGAGGTTAAAAACTGGAGAAGGCTGGAGACACATTCCTTCTCCAGTTTAATCTAAAGTTGACTGGGAATAGGGGTTGTTGTTCCTCAATCGCGAATGTACAGTCGCTCAGAAAAGTAATCCAACATTATGGTTGATTACAGAATTCAGTCACGTGGCACGGTTGCCAGATCACTAATTTCTAAAAAAATCGTTGCCAGATATTTTTTCTGAATTCTGTAATCAATCATAATGTTCGGATATTTTTTAATATAATGCATATGAATATATAATGCAATGAATATGGAGCGTGTGCAGTTACCGTTCACAGCAAACTGGAGCAGTTGCGGTTAATGTTCACAGCACATTGGATCGTGAGGGCTCACTCACGGAAATATTGAGCGTGTGCAGTTGCTGTACACGCTCCAGATATTTTTCCTGAATTCTGTAATCATGTGACACGAAGGTTGCCAGATCACTAATTTCTAGAAAAATCGTTGCCAGATATTTTTTCTGAATTCTGTAATTAACCATAGTGTTCGGATACTTTTTTGAGCGACTGTAGGTGGTCATATTATTTTGATACTAGATCGTGTGGGCTCACTCACGAAAATATTGATCGTGTGCAGTTACCGTTCACAGCAAACTGGAGCGTGTGCAGTAACTGTACACGCTCCAGTTTGCTGTGAACAGTAACTGGAGCGTGTACAGTTGCTGTACACGCTCCAGATTTTTTTCCTGAATTCTGTAATCACGTGACACGAAGGTTGCCAGATCACTAATTTCTAAAAAAAATCGTTGCCAGATATTTTTTTCTGAATTCTGTAATTAACCATAGTGTTCGGATACTTTTTTGAGCGACTGTACCAAATTCATAACCTGATGCTTCCTGCTTCGAGTTTACACTTTATCTTCGTTGAGATCTTTTCGTAAGCTCTCTTTCTGCTGTCAGTAATAAGAGACATCAGTGGGCTTTTAAAGACTGCCTTTCACCAGATGGCGCTTTAAACCACGGCTTACACCATCCATTACTATTTGTGGGATTTTTTTTTTCGTTTATGCACGTAAATATTTTGGTTTCGAAATTACTTTTGGCTACTAACTCGAAATTCATGATGCTAAAAAAAAGCAACCAATAAATTTTAAAATTTTATTTTTTATAGTATTAACTTCACATTTTCGTAAATTAATTAAATCTGTAAATTGGTTTAAATCAATTTTTAAATTCCGCGTTTTCAGTAGATTTCAACTTATATAACTTTTTTTTTCTAAAATTTCCCTGAGGTTCGAAGATTCATTATATTGCTTTAATAGAAAATTAAATTCCACGCTCGATAAAACCTTTAAAAAGCTTTTTATGTAAAATGTTCACCAAGTTAAAAATATCATTCCTCTCTATTAAAATCTCTATTTCCAACAATGTTTGCTCGATATTTAAAGAATTATGAAAGCTGGAATTGATAGAAACAATGGCAATCCTAAGGAATTTATACAAAATTGACTATTGAATAAACTATGTACAGAGTCGGATTTCGAGAGGGTATCTTAAATATTCAAGCAATACATCTTTCAAATACTGAACGATTATTGCCAAAAAACGACATTCAGATTGAATTTGAATGAGAATTGTAATTTATCTTCAATCCCATTTTCTATAAAAAGCTTCTTTAAGAAGTTTCGTAATTTCGAATTTAATTCTCGTTTGACATACCATGAGGTGTTACTTTCAAATGTGCAACATTTAAAACTTATGCATTATATATATTTGATCCAAAACATATATATTATAAATCCTACCTCCATGCTTTGGATCTTCCTTACTTTCAACTTTTACGTACTCAGAAGACCAGAAAGAGAGAAATCAAAAGATATTGTTTACTTCGATATTCCTTAAAATGATTTTTGAGGATATCTCTATCGGAAATCTGTTTCTGCCCGCAGTGTAAACCTTATAAACTACCTTAGTTTTAGAGTGTTCATTCCATTCTTGTGTTTTTAAAATATGCAACAGATATCGCATATTTGTTTCTTATTCATTAAGGCTTGGATTCGCTCTGTAAATAATGTTTTTGCAGCTGAGAAGACTTTTTATTTATATTACTAATCGATAATTTCAACTCTCATTTCTATGCCTGTATATGCAGAGCTCTATGATTGGGCAGGGCTATTCACGTGGTTTTGTCACCACAACTGTCAACTCATATATTGCTTTGTATTGTACATTGTGAGCGGTTGTAAGTTATATTTTCCGGTGTTTTTGTTTTGTATTAGGTAGTGTGTTTGCGCATTAGCTACTTTTCACTGCAATTTTACAACAAAAAATAGAAGACAGGTGTCGTGTTCAGAGGCGTAGCTAGGCTTTTGGCGCCCTTGGCAAATTTGTAATTGGCTGCCCTTGTTCAGTTATTGATAAAAAAAAATACATATGTTAATTATATTAAAATAATAAATACCCCCTCAAGCAGCTGCTTGCCACACAGGTCTGGCAGGAGCCTGTCAGTTTATATGCCATAGTAGAAGGTCTGAGAGGATGGCAGGACCTTAGCAGAAAAACGACACACGCATCCATGCCTTACCAGGGGCTCGAACCCAGGTCCCTTAGATCAGTAGCCAAGCGCGCTAACCACTCGGCCACGGAACGGCAATTATATTATATATATATATATATTGTCCTTATTTTAATACAGTTATATGAATAAATATTAATTGCACATAAATAATTGCCAAAGAAATTGATATTAATTATTTTTTAAAGTATTTTAATTTTTCCTACTTTTTCGTTGTCAAAATCTCATCAAAATTAAATTTTTGAGTCAGTTCTCGCTCGATTGATAGGAAACCATGTGATGACGTACGCTCCTGTCCTCATGTTGATCTTAAACAATCCGGGGGTTTATAAACATAATAAACTCAATATAATGTAGGAATTATGAAGTCCCGTCCAAAAAATATACCTATGTAACAGAATTTTATTTTGTAACGGCATGATTTGTAAAAGCAATATGGACATTTGGAAATTGCGCCCCAAATCTGTTTTAAGTCATGCGCGGTGCAGGGGGTGGGGGGCTAATTGTCCGCCAATAAAAGCAAAAAAATATTTTTGTAGGAAGTAACGAAAATCTATAACATGCTGTCTTGACGATAGACGGTATTAACAATACGTATTAAATTCAACGAACTATGGGCGGCTAATCATTCGATTTTATTTTGCACATAAACGTCAGATATCGTGGAACGGTTTGTGCCTCCCCAGCACAGCCCTGTGATTCCGGCGCCCTTGGCAACTGCCCCGATGCCAACACGTTCTGACGCCTCTGGTCGTGTTCCTTTGAATATCACCAGACTATTCTTTAGTTTTCGCTGCAATGAACCGAAGGAAGGGTGGGTGCTAAGAGGAAATAAATCTCTAAGCTGGAAATTGGTGGCTCGAACCTCGTAACTACGAACCTGGCGGAGGCGGGGGTGGCTTAGTCGGTAGCGCGCCAGGCTCGTAATCTGCAATTCCCAGGTTCGAGTCCCAGCTGGGTCAGCGTTGAGATTTATCTCCGCAAAACTCACCGCCCTGTCTACGATCAGTAGGGGACACCGATGGGCTTGGAAAGGCCGCCGTCCGTCGGATGGTACGTTAAGTCGTGGCCCCGTGTGCGGGAGAGCCATACCCTGTGCACGTTAAAGAACACGCTGGATGGCCTTGACGGGAGGCTACCATCTGTCTCTCAACAGCTGTTCCAGTGGTTCTCCTTCCCCCACCTTCTCTGAGCCTTCGGGGTCCTTGAGACCTGACCATTTAGCCCATGGTGTGCAAAAAAATGCCGCTCAGAGGTAAAACAACCCAACCCAATGAACCTGGAAAGCAACCGACTGGACCGAGTTACTTCCCCCTACCGATGCACAGGAATGAAATGAGAGGTGAAAACGACTAAATTGACAATACTGAATGTAAATTGATGAGATCCATCAATACCACTATTTTTAAGGGACGAGTGTTAATTCATTAGTTGTTTTATTTCGTAGATGGAAAATATCCTTTTTTTTTTTCTATGCCCTCAAGATGGCGCAAGCAGCAGGAGCAGCACTCCAGTCCCAAGAGTCAACTTTAACGCAGAAGATACTTATGGAGTGATGGGAGCCAATTTTCCTGCCTTGGAGCTCATGGCACTGTATGCTGCTGCGGCGATGCACGATTACGACCACCCAGGCAGGACTAACGCCTTTCTCGTAACAACCTTTGCTTCGCAGGTGAGGGAGAATCAAAACACTTATTTGAAAAATAAATGATAATTTAGGATAAAAAATAATTGCAAAGCATCGTCAAAGTGAACATCATAAAAATGTAAATAATATTGAAAAAAAAAATGTTGCCGAGTTCAATAGTGTGACAGGTGAGACTCAAAACGGTTTCAATTCGTGCTTCGAATGTTTATATACCAGAAAGACTTAAGCTTTAAGAGTTGTTATTTTCCCAGTGTATTTATGATTCTTGTGTAAAAGATATAACAAACGTGTATTGTATATGTACGTTATCACTTGTCTTTGCAGTTTTTATAAATTTGTGAACCAATGTACGTACACTATTGGCTGGCAAAAAAGCAGTTTCACCCTTTGTTACATCATCCACAAATGTTAGTTTTTGATATGGCTGTTTAATAAATCACTTCTCTGGAAGGAGCTAGTGAAGTGAGCAAACAACGGGAGTAGGAGGATAATGAGAGTTCTGACTCAGTGGCGGATCAATGTTAATCATATGGGATCCGCCACCCATGTGTTTAGGATGGGCTTGGAAAGACCACCGTCCGTCGGATGGGACGTTAAGCCGTGGTCCCGTGTGCGGGAGAGCCATACCCTGTGCACGTTAAAGAACACGCTGGGTGGCCTTGACAGGAGGCTACCATCTGTCTCCCACAGCTGTTCCAGTGGGTCCCCTCCCCTAACCTTCTCTGAGCCTTCGGGGTCCATGTGACCTGGCCATTTAGCCCATGGTGTGCAAAAAAGTGCCGCTCAGAGGTAAAACAACCCAACCCATGTGTTTAGAGTGGTGGCGGATCAATGTTAATCCTATGGGATCCGCCATCCATGTGTTTAGAGTGGTGGCGGATTAATGTTAATCCTATGGGATCCGCCACCCATGTGTTTAGAGTGGTGGCGGATTAATGTTAATCCTATGGGATCCGTCCGCCACCCATGTGTTTAGGGTGGTGGCGGATCAATGTTAATCCTATGAGATCCGCCACCCATGTGTTTAGAGTGGTGGCGGATCAATGTTAATCCTATGAGATCCGCCACCCATGTGTTTAGAGTGCTGGCGGATCATTATCAACCACAATGGTGAGAACTCTCACTCTTTTAAGACTGAAGTCGGACAATGCCGAAAATAATACCTCCCTCAAGTGATATATTAATCTGAAATCATATTATTCAGTTAAATTGGAGGTAATAATTGATATATAAAAGATGGTATTCGATGAAGTAAACAACTCACTCGTAATTTCCAGAGATGGCCATCTTGGGTTCTGACATCATCACACTCGCCATAAAGCCGTCGGTCCGCCATTTTGAATTCTGACTCACCTTCTAAATACCACCCTGGTTGCATCATCCCCCCTTTAAGAACCCCTAGTTGACCCTCATGAAGTAAAACTCCCAAATAATCTAAGCCCCTAGTCCGCCATCATGGTTCTGACGTCCGAAAAACACATGGGTGACGGATCCCATAGGATTAACATTGATTCGCCACTGAGTCAGTCAGGGGCGGGGGTGGCTCAGTCGGTAGCGCGCCACGCTCGTAATCTGTAGTTTCCAGGTTCGAGTCCCAGCTGAGAGCGTTGAGATTTATCTCCGCAAAATTCCTCGCCCTGCCCACGGTCAGTAGGGGACAACGATGGGCTTGGAAAGGCCACCGTCCGTCGGATGGGACGTTAAGCAGTGGCCCCGTGTACGGGAGAGCCATACCCTGTGCACGTTAAAGAACACGCTGGATGGTCTTGACGGGAGGCTACCATCTGTCTCCCAACAGCTGTTCCAGTGGGTCCCCTCCCCCAACCTTCTCTGAGCCTTCGGGGTCCACGTGACCTGGCCATTTAGCCCATGGTGTGCAAAAAAGTGCCGTTCAGAGGTAAAACAACCCAACCCACTGAGTCAGAACTCTCATTATCCTCCTACTAACGGGGATCCAGGGATTTGCGGCCTAAGCCACAGCGACAAAGCTCCTAATAACTTAATAATTTTCAAAAAAAAAATTATACTCATAAGGATTATTCGACTAAGAAAAATGACTCACTGAAGAAAGAAAGCGAACTATTCATTAGTCAAAATATTTCTTTATATCGTAGTATTTTACATCTTGGAACATTTACCCATCAATGAGCAATCAATGTTAAAGAGAGAAAAGATGGAATATATATTTTTCTCTGTATTATTCACATAACCTTTTTTTTTTGCATTGTATGCTATTAATTTTTGGTACCTCTGTCTCTCAAGAC
Source organism: Ryuthela nishihirai (assembly GCA_038380435.1). NCBI lineage: Eukaryota > Metazoa > Arthropoda > Arachnida > Araneae > Heptathelidae > Ryuthela > Ryuthela nishihirai. The sequence goes on from JAWZYU010000021.1 coordinate 50,740,341, forward strand.
TGTTCTACATCAAGCCCTTCCAACCGAAACTTGGTGAAGAGACACTAAGAAAAAAAAACTGTAATCTTAAAGAGCTGCAGGAAAAATTCTCTACCTAAAAACGAAAACACATTTCTAGTAAAGTAGAAGAAAAACTATTTTTCTTAAGCTACTCTCTATTTTATAATCGCCTCATTTGACGATTTTAAATAATATAGTGCAATTTCCTTTATATTTCAATTTAGCAGGATAGAGGCGACCCGTTTAAAATTGTGCTCCTGGTGCCTAGTCCAGATCTTGACTCCACAGCCCCCCATTTATACCTGGACTCCTGATGCCTCGTTTAGAAGTCGCCTCCAGGCCCACATTTAAAACTGGACTCCCAGTGCCCCGTTTCGAACTGGGCTCCAGGACCTCGATTTAAAATTGTGTTCCTGGTGCCTAGTTCAGATCTTGGCTCCACAGCCCCCCATTTAAACCTGGACTCCTGATGCCTCGTTTAGAAGTCGCCTCCAGACCAGCATTTGAAACTGGACTCCTAGTGCCTCGTTTAGAACTGGGGGCTCCAGGACCTCCATTTAAAATTGTGCTCCTGGTGCCCAGTTCAGATCTTGGCTCCACAGCCTCCCATTTAAACCTGGACTCCTGATGCCTCGTTTAGAAGTCGCCTCCAGACCAGCATTTGAAACTGGACTCCTAGTGCCTCGTTTAGAACTGGGCTCCAGGACCTCCATTTAAAATTGTGCTCCTGGTGCCTAGTTCAGATCTTGGCTCCACAGCCCCCCATTTAAACCTGGACTTCTGATGCCTCGTTTAGAAGTCGCCTCCAGGCCCACATTTAAAACTGGACTCCTAGTGCCTCGTTTCGAACTGGGCTCCAGGACCTCCATTTAAAATTGTGCTCCTGGTGCCTAGTTCAGATCTTGGCTCCACAGCCCCCCATTTAAACCTGGACTCCTGATGTCTCGTTTTGAACTCGCCTCTAGGCCCACATTTAAAACTGGACTCCCAGTGCCCCGTTTCGAACTGGGCTCCAGGACCTCGGTTTAAAATTGTGTTCCTGGTGCCTAGTTCAGATCTTGGCTCCACAGCCCCCCATTTAAACCTGGACTCCTGATGCCTCGTTTAGAAGTCGCCTCCAGACCCGCATTTGAAACTGGACTCCTAGTGCCTCGTTTAGAACTGGGATCCAGGACCTCCATTTAAAATTGTGCTCCTGGTGCCTAGTTCAGATCTTGGCTCCACAGCCCCCCCCCCCCCCCATTTAAACCTGGACTCCTGATGCCTCGTTTAGAAGTCGCCTCCAGGCCCACATTTAAAACTGGACTCCTAGTGCCTCGTTTCGAACTGGGCTCCAGGACCTCCATTTAAAATTGTGCTCCTGGTGCCTAGTTCAGATCTTGGCTCGACAGCCCCCCATTTAAACCTGAACTCCTGATGTCTCGTTTAGAACTCGCCTCCAGGCCCGCATTTAAAACTCGGCTCCAAGTGCCTCGTTTCGAACTGGGCTCCAGGACCTCCATTTAAAATTGTGCTCCTAGTGCCTAGTTCAGATCTTGGCTCCACAGCCCCCCATTTAAACCTGAACTCCTGATGTCTCGTTTAGAACTCGCCTCCAGGCCCACATTTAAAACTGGACTCCTAGTGCCTCGTTTAGAACTTGGCTCCGTGGCCTCCGATTGCTTAATCCAGCTTTGTGCCAGATTAAGAGACACGAAAAAGAAGACGAAAACCGTTAATCTAAGTATCCCTTTGTATTGTATAATTTTGCCTATCTTGATACCTTTCCTTTCTCAGGCTGTGCTGTATAATGACCGATCGGTGTTAGAAAACCATCACGCAGCTGCGTCATGGAGCCTCTTCCTTTCCAGGCCAGAGTACAATTGGCTATGTCATCTGGACAAAGCAGAATTCAAAAGGTTTCGCTATCTCGTCATCGAGTGCATCCTGGCCACTGATCTCAAGAGCCACTTTGACATTCTCGCAGAGTTTAATGCCAAGGTGAGTTATTTGTTATCTTCTGCTATGAAATAGATAACGCGTTTATATGAGTTTACTTGCAATAATGGGGCGGGGGTGGCTCAGTCGGTAGCGCGCCAGGCTCGTAATCTGCAGTTCCCAGATTCGAGTCCCAGCTGGGTGGGGCGGGGGTGGCTCAGTCGGTAGCGCGCCAGGCTCGTAATCTGTAGTTCCCAGGTTCGAGTCTCAGCTGGGTCAGCGTTGAGATTTATCTCCGCAAAATTTCCCCGCCCTGCCCACGGTCAGTAGGGGACACCGATTGGCTTGGTAAAGGCCGCCGTCCGTCGGATGGGACGTTAAGCCGAGGCCCCGTGTACGGGAGAGCCATACCCTGTACACGTTAAAGAACACGCTGGATGGCCTTGACGGGAGGCTACCATCTGTCTCCCAACAGCTGTTCCAGTGGGTCCCCTCCTCCAACCTTCTCTGAGCCTTCGGGGTCCTTGTGACCTGGCCATTTAGCCCATGGTGTGCAAAAAAGTGCCGCTCAGAGGTAAAACAACCCAACGCAATAGAAATGGCTTCCCATCACACCACATAACTTACAAACACTCATGAAGCTTATATCTCCAATATAATCACCTTTTATATCTTCAATATCGCGGGGCGGGGGTGGCTCAGTTGGAGCGCGCCAGGCTCCTAAACTGTAGTTCCCAGGTTCGAGTCCCAACTGGGTCAGCGTTGAGATTTATCTCCGCAAAATTCCCCGCCCTGCCCACGGTCAGTAGGGGACACCGATGGGCTTGGCAAGGCCGTCGTCCGTCGGATGGACGTTAAGCTGTGTGCGGTAGAGCCATACCCTGTGCACGTTAAAGAACACGCTGGATGGCCTTGACGGGAGACTACCATCTGTTTCCCAACAGCTGTTCCAGTGGGTCCCCTCTCTCAACCTTCTCTGAGCATGGTGTGCAAAAAAGTGCCGCTCAGAGGTAAAACAACCCAAATCTTCAATATCGCGTCAGACCACCAAATGAATTCAGAACAGAATTCAAATTGTTCTGAAGCCACTTAAAGGTCCTATACGATATTAAGGTATTGTAATTTTTTTGCTAACGCCATATAATTGCATTTAGATTGCAGCAGTCTTATGAATAGCATTTGTCTTCAGGTTAATGATGACGATGCAACTGGTCTCGACTGGACGGTAGAAGCAGATCGTCTCTTGGTCATGGAGATGTGCATCAAATTGGCGGACATCAATGGACCTTGCAAATGCAGAGATCTCCACGTGCAATGGACTGAGAGGATAGCAGAAGAATTTTATGAGCAGGTAAGACGATTCCAAAAGGTGTTCTTCTGTTTTCTTATTTTGGCACTGAAGACTGAGATGACCGCTGAAGCCTTTCACGAGAACGTGAAATGACATTTGAGTCTGTTCATTAATTATCTTATTTTTGGACTGCAGACTGAGACGACAAACTAAGAATTATATTATAAATGTAAGATTATTTCAGAATGTGTTTGTTACATTGCTTATTTTTATTTCAGAAATTAAGTCTTTTCTTTACCTGAAACTATTTACACTGAGTAAATAATTGATTTTCGTCAGAGACTTCCGGTCTTATAGTAGCTGTTCACAGCTACTTTCAATCACACACAGTGGCGGCTCGCGTATAGGCACTGTGGAACTGCAGCACCCCCGGGGCGGGGGTGGCTCAGTCGGTAGCGCGCCAGGCTCGTAATCTGTAGTTCCCAGGTTCGAGTCCCAGCTGGGTTATCGTTGAGATTTATCTCCGCAAAATTCCCCGCCCTGCCCAGGGTCAGTAGGGGACACCGATGGGCTTGGAAAGGCCGCCGTCCGTCGGATGGGACGTTAAGCCGTGGCCCAGTGTGCGGGAGAGCCATACCCTGTGCACGTTAAAGAACACGCTGAATGGCCTTGACGGAAGGCTACCAACAGCTGTCTCCCAACAGCTGTTCCAGTGGGTCCCCTCCCCCAACCTTCTCTGAGCCTTCGGGGTCCATGTGACCTGGCCATTTAGCCCATGGTGTGCAAAAAAGTGCCGCTCAGAGGTAAAACAACCCAACGCAGCACCCCCAATTTCAACTTGATATTATCGATAACATTTAATATAAATAAAAATACATACCCCCTCAAGCAGCTGCTTGCCACAGAGGTCTGACAGGATCCTGTCAGTTTATATGCCAAAGTAGAAGATCAGAGAGGATGGCAGGAATTCAGCAGAAAACAACACGAACATCCATGCCTTACCCGGGGCTCGAACCCAGGTCCCGTAGATCAGTAGCCAAGCGCGCTAACCACTCGGCCACAATGAGTCCTTTTTCTCTTTAATTCTTTCTTTATACTTGTACAATATATCATCCATAAGCTTAATGTCAGTAGCCATCCCCCAGTTTATGAAAAAGATACAAAAATCTTTGTATGGAACTGTGTGCTTCACAGTACTAGCGGCGAGGTGTTTGATTGTTGTGCGCATGCGCACATAGGAAGCTACACGCAAGGCTGCAAGGGAGAGAGAGCACTGTCGTTCCCGCAGTGCCGACTCTGGCGTGCTGGTTGAAGGTAGAATGGATTTCATTTTTAAATGAATAGATTAAGCTTAAATTGTAACAATTTAGGTTAAAGTAAATAAAAAATGTTTGATTTTGTTCTTTTAGTATTTTATCAAGTTTCTGAATAAATTTTCTTTTTATACATGTTTGTTTCCTTTTACACAATTTTAAAACAAAGGTTAAAAATTTTCTGGAGCAGCACCCCCACTAATTTTAGCAACGAGCCGCCACTGATCACACACTAGATTAGTGATGACAGGAGAAGAGAGTGGGCCAACACTAATTTAACGAAATGACGTCACTCGGTCTCACTTGAAGCTGATGTGAAGAAACTTCTACACTTCAGGAACGATAACCATACAGACTAGATATGGCCCTTAGCAGCACTTTTTGTTGACTGCTCTGATTATAAGCAAGATCTGAAATTCAATCAGATCTTGCTTATAAAGATTTAAAAAAAAACATGGAATTGATCAGTTTCGTTTCTGAGAAGCCCAATTAATAATTAATGTGAAACAGGTTCGTACTGAAATTTTTATTTTACAGAGGTTCTTATAAAAATATAAATATCATTTCATTTTATTTTCAAGCAGATTTCCAGTAATTACGCTAAATTATGTATATAGCGTTTTCAAATGTTTTTATTCTACGATCATTTTTGTGTTTGTAATTTTTCACTCATCATTGTAATTCAAAAAGGGTATTTTTTTTCTAAAACTTTTTCTTTGACATTGTATGATTTTCCTAGTGTCCTGCAACGGCCCATAGTGAGAAAACACTGATTTAAAACCATTATCACTCTCAGAAATATTGGGTTGTTGCAAATGAAATGGCCGTTGAATGACGTCAGATTTCTACTGGTTGCGGCAGAAAGCAAGCGCTGAGTTTTATGCAATTTTTTTGTGTCATGTGACAACGTCACACGTGGGTGATGCAATCGTAGTATTGGTTTCGTTCAACGAGCATTAAACATTGAATACTACCGACATCAAGTCAATCATGGAACCCAGTCAATTTAAAGTTGCCCACGGTCAGTAGGGGACACCGATGGGCTTGGAAAGGCCGCCGTCCGTCGGATGGGACGTTAAGCCGTGGCCCCGTGTGCGGGAGAGCCATACCCTGTGCACGTTAAAGAACACGCTGGATGGCCTTGACGGGAGGCTACCATCTGTCTCCCAACAGCTGTTCCAGTGGGTCCCCTCCCCCAACCTTCTCTGAGCCTTCGGGGTCCATGTGACCTGGCCATTTAGCCCATGGTGTGCAAAAAAGTGCCGCTCAGAGGTAAAACAACCCAACCCAATTTAAAGTTGCTATACCTTTACGAGTTCAAATTGGGAAATTCTGCAGCGGCTGCAGTAAAAACATCAATAAAGCATTCGGTGGAGGAACAACTAATGAGAGATCCACTCACAGTTGGTTTGCAAAATTTCGCTTAGGAGATTTGAGGCTACGAAACGAACCACATGGCCATCGTCCTTCCTCCATTGAGTCGAATGAATTAAAGTATTTAATCGAATCAGATCCACGACAAACTGTACGAGAGATCTCCCAGACCCTAAATGTACACTTTTCAAGAGAGACACTAATCGCCCAGACACTAATTGTACACTTTTCAAGAGAGATCACCCAGACCCTAAATGTACACTTTTCAAGAGAGATCGCCAAGACACTAAATGTACACTTTTCAAGAGAGATCGCCCAGACACTAAATGTACACTTTTCAAGAGAGATCGCCCAGATACTAAATGTACACTTTTCAAGAGAGATCGCCCAGACACTAAATGTACACTTTTCAAGAGAGATCGCCCAGACACTAAATGTACACTTTTCAAGAGAGATCGCCCAGACACTAAATGTACACTTTTCAAGAGAGATCGCCCTGACCCTAAATGTACACTTTTCAAGAGAGATCGCCCAGACACTAATTGTACACTTTTCAAGAGAGATCACCCAGACACTAATTGTACACTTTTCAAGAGAGATCGCCAAGACACTAAATGTACACTTTTCAAGAGAGATCGCCCAGATACTAAATGTACACTTTTCAAGAGAGATCGCCCAGACACTAAATGTACACTCTTCAAGAGAGATCGCCCAGACACTAAATGTACACTTTTCAAGAGAGATCGCCCAGACACTAAATGTACACTTTTCAAGAGAGATCGCCCAGATACTAAATGTACACTTTTCAAGAGAGATCGCCCAGACACTAAATGTACACTTTTCAAGAGAGATCGCCCAGACACTAAATGTACACTTTTCAAGAGAGATCGCCCAGACACTAAATGTACACTTTTCAAGAGAGATCGCCCAGACACTAAATGTACACTTTTCAAGAGAGATCGCCCAGACACTAAATGTACACTTTTCAAGAGAGATCGCCCAGACACTAAATGTACACTTTTCAAGAGAGATCGCCCAGATACTAAATGTACACTTTTCAAGAGAGATCGCCCAGACACTAAATGAACACTTTTCAAGAGAGATCGCCCAGACACTAAATGTACACTTTTCAAGAGAGATCGCCCAGACACTAAATGTACACTTTTCAAGAGAGATCGCCCAGACACTAAATGTACACTTTTCAAGAGAGATCTCCCAGACACTAAATGTACACTTTTCAAGAGAGATCGCCCAGATACTAAATGTACACTTTTCAAGAGAGATCTCCCAGACACTAAATGTACACTTTTCAAGAGAGATCGCCCAGACACTAAATGTACACTTTTCAAGAGAGATCGCCCAGACACTAAATGTACACTTTTCAAGAGAGATCGCCCAGACACTAAATGTACACTTTTCAAGAGAGATCGCCCAGACACTAAATGTACACTTTTCAAGAGAGATCGCCCAGACATTAAATGTACACTTTTCAAGAGAGATCGCCCAGACACTAAATGTACACTTTTCAACTGTTTCACGGCACTTGGCAATAATAGGAAAAGTAAGCAAGCTCGACAAGTGGTGCCTCACGAACTCACTGATGAAAACAAAACACGGCGTTTGGAAGTGTGCTCTTCTCTCTTAAGAAGAAGTAAAGAAGAAAGGTTCCTGCAACGAATTGTGACTGTGGATGAGAAGTGGATATTCTACGACAATCGTACACGTTCGTCGCAGTGGTTGAGGTTGAAAGACGCTCCAGGATGGACTCCAAAGCCACCTTTGCATCCAAAGAAGATGTTGTTTACTGTATGGTGGTCTTCTGTTGGTGTTATTCACTACTCATTCCTTCCACGAGGTGAAACGGTAAATGCAGCTCGATATTCTACAGATATGCGGCAAATGCATGACAAATTGTGCCTTAAGCAACCAGCACTTGTGAATAGACATGGAGTCCTATTGCTTCAGGATAACGCCCCACCACATACGGCAGTGTCAACCATACAGCAAATCAACAATTTGGGATACGAAATTGGGCCTCATCCTCCATACTCTCCTGACATTTCTCGAACAGATTACCATTTTTTTCCGGCACTTAAGTCATTTTTGTCCAAGAAATGCTTTGCCAACGACGCATCAATTGATCGGGCAGTGGAGGACTTCATCACTTCCAGAGACTGATTTTTACAAACGTGGTATAAATGACCTTGCCACACATTGGCAACAATGCATTGATGATGCTGGAGATTACTTTGATTAAACAGGTATTCTTCTTCTTTTTATTCTCTGTGGGGCGGGGGTGGCTCAGTCGGTAGCGTGCCAGGCTCGTAATCTGTAGTTCCCAGGTTCGAGTCCCAGCTGGGTCAGCGTTGAGATTTATCTCCGCAAAATTCCCTGCCCTGCCCACGGTCAGTAGGGGACACCGATGGGCTTGGAAAGGCCGCCGTCCGTCGGATGGGACGTTAAGCCGTGGCCCCATGTGCGGGAGAGCCATACCCTGTGCACTTTAAAGAACACGCTTGATGGGAGGCTACCATCTGTCTCCCAACAGCTGTTCCAATGGGTCCCCTCCCCCAACTTTCTCTGAGCTTTTGGGGTCCATGTGACCTGGCATTTAGCCCATGGTGTGCAAAAAAGTGCCGCTCAGAGGTAAAACAATCCAATCCAATCTTTTTATTCTCTTCTTTTTCAATCGTCCTTAAAATCGGCCATTTCATTTGCAACAACCCGATAGTTTGAATTTTGACCAATGTTTCCCGTCGCTCCTAATTACTTTAGTATTAAATACTCTCGAATATCATTGAAATGAGGGCAGTTTTATTTTAATGTAATTTGTTCTTGTTTCAGGGAGACGAGGAAGCTAATTTAGGCCTTCAAATATCTCCTTTTATGGACAGAACGAAGCCACAATTAGCTAAGCTACAAGAATCTTTTATCAATCACCTAGTGGCGCCACTGTGCAATGCTTATGGAGAAGCTGGGCTGTTGCCAGGTGTATGGGTCAATGGCGTGGACAGTGAGGAGGACGAACGTAAGTATGACGTCAGCCATTTTGATGTGAAATTATTAAAGTAGTGCTTATAACGTCTTCTACAACTTTAAATTAGTCCGCCTTGAGAGAGACTCCGTTGGTTTGGCCATGTTGCCCGTATGGATAATTATAGATCGGCGAATAGGGTTATGAACAGTGTGCCTAAAGGCCTCAGAAGGAAGGGGAGACCTAGGATGCGGTGGGCAGACAATGTAAACAGGACCTTGTTAGAATTGGTGTGCAGTGGCCAGATGCAGTAGATGTAGCTCAGGATAGACTTGCTTGGAGAACTAAATTGCACGGTCTGGTTGGACCTCCGTAGCCCATGGCTGCTTGAGGATGATGATGAAGATAATGCTTGCAATTCATTACCGAGTTCCTAACAGGATAGCTAACAATTTAACTGGATAGGTATTAGCCATAACGGAGATAATAGCTAAAGAGCTATCTACTCCTCTAGTGAGTGCATGTTGTGTTAGCTTTAAGGCAATGATCAGAAAACCTGACGTCTATTTAATGGGGTTTGTCTTTGTACGAGAAAACCTGCGTAAGCTGGAAGCAGATTCCAGGTCAGTCTGGTCAGTAGGGGACACCGATGGGCTTGGAAAGGCCGCCGTCCGTCGGATGGGACGTTAAGCCGTGGCCCCGTGTGCGGGAGAGCCATACCCTGTGCACGTTAAAGAACACGCTGGATGGCCTTGACGGGAGGCTACCATCTGTCTCCCAACAGCTGTTCCAGTAGGTCCCCTCCCCCAACCTTCTCTGAGCCTTCGGGGTCCATGTGACCTGGCCATTTAACCTATGGTGTGCAAAAAAGTGCCGCTCAGAGGTAAAACAACCCAACCCAGGTCAGTTTGAATTCTGTGTAGCATATTAAAAGAAGCAGTGATAATGCTACATATATGTATGCAACTCTCCAAAATAATGTCATATTTCAATCATAGAGTTTTACCATTCACTCAGTCCAAATGAAATTTATTCTGTGACAAATTATTTGTCGAGGCTTGAAAGAATTTTCTCAATTTAATGAACCAAAGAGAAATTTTATGGGGAGGAAGTCTCAACAGAAATATATCAAGAAGAAAGCATCAGTAATTTATGCATGAGGAGTAAATTATTTTTTTAAATCTAATTCGAAGGGAAAAATTTAAGGTTATTCTTTTGGACAGTGTGATGGTGACAAATGATCTATTACAACCCCTTTTCCCTGCAAAGCTGGGGCGGGGGTGGCTCAGTCGGTAGCGCGCGCCAGGCTCGTAATCTGTAGTTCCCAGGTTCGAGTCCCAGCTGGGTCAGCGTTGAGATTTATCTCCGCAAAATTTCCCCGCCCTGCCCACGGTCAGTAGGGGACACCGATGGGCTTGGAAAGGCCGCCGTCCGTCGAATGGGACGTTAAGCCGTGGCCCCGTGTGCGGGAGAGCCATACCCTGTGCACGTTAAAGAACACGCTGGATGGCCTTGACGGGAGGCTGCCATCTGTCTCCCAACAGCTGTTCCAGTGGGTTCCCTCCCCCAACCTTCTCTGAGCCTTCGGGGTCCATGTGACCTGGCCATTTAGCCCATGGTGTGCAAAAAAAGTGCCGCTCAGAGGTAAAACAATCCAATCCAATCCTGCAAAGCTACAGGTCCTCTGTGGTTTTGTCCTTTCCGCATATGCTTTTTTTTGCCGATACACTAAAACATTCCCCTACTACAATTGTATATTAGTTATGTCCTTAAAAGTCTGAAAACAATACCCTAAAAATCAAAAAGAACATCCCCTTCCCTAATTTTCCTAAATCTTGAATGTATCACTCTTTATTTTTCTATGATCGCAACTGGAATATTATATATTTCTGAAAATACAAATAAAAATATTTGTTTTCCTGCATAAGGAAACATTTTTCACCCACCACATAGGTTAGGAACGATTATTTTAAAGTCTTCCAAGACTAAAAGATCTTAATGGACAGCACAGGAACTTTCCGGGGAGATAGGTAGGCAAGGTTCTATCTAAGCGCAGCATAACTCTAGGGAGTGCAATGGGGCGGGGATGGCTCAGTCGGTAGCGCGCCAGGCTCGTAATCTGTAGTTCCCAGGTTCGAGTCGCAGCTGGGTCAGCGTTGAGATTTATCTCCGCAAAATTCCCCACCCTGCCCACGGTCAGTAGGGGACACCGGTGGGCTTGGAAAGGCCGCCGTCCGTCGGATGTGATGTTAAGCCGTGGCGCCGTGTGCGGGAGAGTCATACCCTGTGCACGTTAAAGAACAAGCTGAATGGCCTTGACGGGAGACTACCATCTGTCTCCTAACAGCTGTTCCAGTAGGTCCCCTCCCCCAACTTTCTCTGAGCTTTTGGGGTCCATGTGACCTGGCCATTTAGCCCATGGTGTGCAAAAAAGTGCCGCTCAGAGGTAAAACAACCCAACCCAAAAGGGTATGGCTCTCCCGCACACGGAGCCACGGCTTAACGTCCCATCCGACGGACGGTGGCCTTTCCAAACCCATCGGTGTTTGACCGTGTGCTACTGACCATGGGCAAGGCGGGGAGTTTTGAGGAGATAAATCTTAACGCTGGACCAGCTGGGACTCGAACCTGGTAACTGTACAAGCCTGGCGCGTTACCGACTGAGCCACCCTCGACCCTTATCTGACCGAAGAACAGCACATAATTTAAGAACAGTCCTTGGACACCATGCCATCTCTTCAACCAGAAACAAATCGATTTAAATCGTTACGTCATATAATTCAAACACCACACGTTCTGCAAACTTAATTTTTTTTCAGCTAATTCTTGAAGTGTTTTATGATTACAGAATATTTCCTGAGTTTTTCCACTACTGAACAAGTAATTACTCTATTATGAGGCATATCTTCATGTCTTGTAAAAATTGTTCTACTTAAACTACTTTAAATCTGTAGTTCCGGCTCGTAATCTGTAGTTCCAAGGTTCGAGTCCCAGCTGGGTCAGAGTTGAGATTTATCTCCGCAAAATTCCCCGTCCTGCCCACGGTCAGTAGGGGACACCGATGGGCTTGGAAAGGCCGCCGTCCGTCGGATGGGATGTTAAGCCGTGGCTCCGTGTGCGGGAGAGCCATACCTTGTGAACGTTACCTGTGCCGTTTAAAGTTTTTTTTTTTTACTTTTTCTACTTTAAAGTGACTAAGTAATTAACTTTATTCTTCCTCATAAAAATTCTCTCTTTTGTTCCCACAGTCTCCGAGCAGGAAACTGAACAAGATGTCTGCAACAATCAGGATGATAAAGAAATGGAAGATTCGGAACCTCCTGGTAAGCATTTATTCTCCTGCAATAGATTTTATGAATATTTGAATGCAAACTTCTAAAAGTATAATTCTTCACTTCCTTTTTTCATGTAGTTAGTCGATATAGAAATGCCTTATCTGTTGAATTTGAAGCTGATACCATTCCATCCATTCCATTAGGACTCTCCTCAAGACGCCGCACTCTTAAGCCTTTGAAGCCAAGAAAAATCCTCTGCTTTCAGACGAAGCATCTACAGGAGAATTACGATTATTGGATTGGAATTCTGAAGGAGGAAGCTAGAGCGAAAGAGAGGGACAACGGATATGTCGAGCACACTGCAGAAGAGATGGAAGAAGCTGCAGAGCAGGAGGACATTGACATGAATGCTCAGGAAGAGATAGAGGAAGCAAAACAGGTTAATTAACTTTACGTTTTTTGTTCCTCAGGGGTTCAGTATACTAAAAGACCCAATATATTGGCAAGTTCTGTCACTTTTGACACGTTTAGTTTTTGGAATTTCCTAGAGTAAGCAATTTTTTTTATCTCTATTCAAGCAGCTGCTTGAAGGGGTATTTATTGATTCATTTTAGAGGTTTTTAAGAAATTTCATGAAAAATAAATACGCACGTTTAATAATTATGGGTCTCTATTACCCTTACTAGCATTCTGGGTTGGGTTGTTTTACCTCTGAGCGGCACTTTTTTGCACACCATGGGCTAAATGGCCAGGTCACGTGGACCCCGAAGGCTCAGAGAAGGTTGGGGGAGGGGACCCACTGGAACAGCTGTTGGGAGACAGATGGTAGCCTCCCGTCAAGGCCATCCAGCGTGTTCCTTAACGTGCACAGAGTATGGCTCTCCCGCACACGGGGTCACGGCTTAACGTCCCATCCGACGGACGGCGGCCTTTCGAAGCCCATCGGTGTCCCCTACTGACCGTGGGCAGGGCGGGGAATTTTTGCGGAGATAAATCTTAACGCTGACCCAGCTGGGACTCGAACCTGGGAACTACAGATTACGAGGCTGGCGCGCTACCGACTGAGCCACCCCCGCCCTACTAGCATTCTAAAAAGAAGGCATGGCCCCTTGCCCCTCCCCACTACTCCATCCTAGATCCTGCCCTCCTTTCTGTGCACATTGATAATGTTTAGAGCACAAAGTTTCTTCAGGAAAACATACCTGATAAAACGTGACCTATATGACATAGGAATGCAATGCACTAAGCAGTCAAGTGCCTAAACGATAAAGCACATATTAGTAAGACCCTGTTAATACCTGATGCTGAAGATGTAGAAATTTTACTCCCAGTAGTTGCAGTGAAATGCATGTAATCTGGGTTACATTAATTCGGATTAATTTCATATTGGACTTTAGACCGCCGTAAGCGAATATTTGATGGCCACAAATTATTTCTTTCATCTCTTCACTCTTTTGTTTCCCACTGGTTGACTGGGGCGGGGGTGGCTCAGTCGGTAGCGCGCCAGGCTCGTAATCTGTAGTTCCCAGGTTCGAGTCCCAGCTTGGTCAGCGTTGAGATTTATCTCCGCAAAATTCCCCGCCTTGCCCACGGTCAGTAGGGGACACCGATGGGCTTGGAAAGGCCGCCGTCCGTCGGATGGAGCCGTGGCTCCGTGTGCGGGAGAGCCACACGCTGTGCACGTTAAAGAACACGCTGGATGGCCTTGACGGGAGGCTACCATCTGTCTCCCAACAGCTGTTCCAGTGGGTCCCCTCCCCCAACCTTCTCTGAGCCTTCGGGGTCCATATGACCTGGCCATTTAGCCCATGGTGTGCAAAAAAGTGCTGCTCAGAGGTAAAACAACCCAATTCTGTCTGTCTGCTACTAAGGACCGTCAAGTTTCGTCTACAGATTCATCTCATCGGTGCACTATAAAAGTTTCGATCCCATAAAATGAATCATTTTCTCTCTGCAGGAACGTGAGGACATTACATAGAGATTATTCTCTTGATGTCCTCACGCAGGAATTCCAGCGCTATAACCTAGATATTCTAGGCTTGCAAGAGACCAGATGGACAGGTAAAGGTGAGATACTTAAAAATAACTTTAAATTTCTCTTTTCAGGGAGGGAGGATGGAAAACATCACCAAGGCGTGGGTCTGCTGCTCAGCAGACATGCTAGTGATGCTCTTCTAGGATATGAGTGCATTAATGAAAGGTTTCTTACAGCAAAATTTCAGACAAGCATTAAAGACTTGAATGTTATCTGCTGTTATGCCCCCACTAAGGATGCTGATGAGGATGAGAAGGATAGGTTTTATGGACAACTTAAGGATATTTTGAATTCTGTCAAGAAAGGAGATATTACCCTTGTTCTTGGTGACTTCAATGCCAAAGCTGGTGCTGACTCTGACCTTTGGGGAGGAGTAATAGGCCCTTTTGGTGTTGGTAGCTGCAATGACAATGGGCAATGTCTCCTACAGGTAACTAAACTCAATGGATTCAGAATAACTAACACTTATTACAAACACCGCGACATACATAAGTACACATGGGTTTCACCTGATGGGCTGCATAAGAATGTGATTGATTACATATTAATTAACAGCAAATGGGCTAGTTCTGTTAGGAATACCAGGGCATATAGGGGAGCTGAAATTGGATCTGACCATTACCTTGTTAAAAGTGTGTTGCAACTTAAACTTAAAAAGTGTTGTGCTAGGGTTGAAAAATTTACTTTTAATACTGAAGCTCTGAAAGATCCAGTTATAGCCAAAGCTTACCATGATAGGTTATTTAGCCATTATGGCATACATGGTTTGCTTACTACTGAAGTTGAGGAAGAATGGGATCATTTTAAACAGGCTTTTTTGGACACTAACAGTACTCTTTTAGGAAAAAAGGAGCAGAGGAGACAGACTAATCTGATTGATAAGGCACTTGAGCTTATTTCGGAAAGAAAGAATCGCACGAATGTCCTTAATCAATACCCTACTAGTCCTAATAGAAAGCATTACAGAGAACTTAATAAACGTGTAAAAGATCAGTTAGCTGCTGATAAGAATCTTTGGCTTGATAGTTTGGCTGACAAAGCCGAGGAAGCAGTTAGACAGCACAACAGCAGAGAGCTTTACCAGATAGTTAATGTTTTGTGTGGTAGAAAACGGACAGGTATACGGGGATTGAAGGATAAACAAGGTAAGGTTATAGAAGGTGAGGATTCTGTCATGGCTAGGTGGGCTGAGCATTTCAGTGATGTTCTAAACATTGTGGTCCCATTGTTTGTAATGACGATAGATGCATTGATGGCTTTAATGTTGGCCCTATAACACAATCTGAAGTTATTTTGGCTGTTTCTAAACTTAAACTTCATAAATCCCCAGGGGTAGATGAAATTACTACAGAAATGCTTAGAGCTGGGAATGTTTCGGTTACCACTTGGATGACTGAAATTTTGAATATCTTTTATGATAAAGGCGTGGTTCCTAAGGATTTTTTTTTACCAGAGCTATTATTATCCCTATTTTCAAAAAAGGTGATCGCAGTTCTTGTGATAACTATAGGGGTATCAGCCTACTCTCTGTTCCAGGTAAAGTTCTTTCCATGATTGTGCTTAATAGAATTAAGAATCTGGTTGACAGTCAATTGCATGATGAGCAATGTGGATTCAGTAGTGGTAGGGGATGTGTGGATCAGATCACTTAGGCAGATTCTTGAGAAATGTTTAGAGTTTCAGAAACCTTTGGTTGCTAGCTTTGTTGATTTCAAAAAGGCTTTCGACTGTTGATCGTCATAATTTGTGGTTGATTGTGAAATCATATGGTATACGAGACAAGTTAGTTAACTTAAAGAAAGCTCTCTATAATAACACTGAGTCGTGTGTGAGAGTTAGTAAGGCTTATAGCAATTGGTTTAGCATTGCTTCTGGTGTTCGACAAGGGTGCAATTTGTCTCCTTTTCTCTTTAACTTGGTTATTGATTATGTTATGCGAAATTCACTTCAAGGGAAAGATTTTGGCCTTAAATGGGCTGGAGATACGAAAATTTCTGATTTAGATTATGCTGATGATTTAGCCCTTTTTGGCAAATGATGTTGATGAGATGAACTCTTTCATTCGTATTGTTGATGAGACTGGTAGTAGAGTAGATTTGGTTATAAACAGAGAGAAAACTAAAGTGATTAAATTTGGTCAGGCAGACTGTGATTCATCTGAATGGTTGCAGTCTTGAGCAGATGCCACAGTTTAATTATCTTGGAAGCTATGTAACAGATAATGGTGATGTGCGACATGAGATTAACAGACGAATAGGAATTGCTGCCGGGACTTTTAAGAATCTATGGAGAGTGTGGAGAAATAGGCGTATAAATCTAAAGACTAAAATTAGACTGTATAATAGATTGGTTCTTTCTAGGGTTAGTTATGGTAGTGAAACTTGGACACTTTGTAAACAAGATAACAGGAAACTAGATGCTTTTGATTCTAGATGCTTACGCAGTATCTTGGGCATTTGATGGTTTAATTTTTTAACTAATGATGAGGTTAGGCAAAGGAGTCGGCAGCCTCCTTTAAGCAGCATGTTGTGCAGAGAGCGACTCCGCTGGTTTGGCCATGTTGCCCGTATGGATAATTATAGATTGGCGAATAGGGTTATGAACAGTGTGCCTAAAGGCCTCAGAAAGAGGGGGAGACCTAGGATGCGGTGGGCAGACAATGTCAAACAGGACCTTGTTAAAATTAGTGTGCAGTGGCCTGATGCAGCAGATGTAACTCAGGACAGATATTTTTCAGTTTTTTTCAGTTCGGTTCAGTTTTATTATAATAATAAATTTACAAACAGCATATATTTGTAATACTCTTATTAACCCAAGAGCATCTAAGCTCATGTAGGTTAACTTACAAATTATTTAAATACATAATTTTGGCAACATTGACACTCAACTTTGCATTAATATATATACGCACACACACAATACATAATTTATAAATACGAATTAAAGTTTTTTTACTTTAACACTGAAAACAGGCTGTCAGCATTTGTAATGGTCATTAGATAATTAGCAGTGAGAGATCTGAAATGCATAAAATTAGTTTCATTTCGAATTATAATCGATAAAGAATTAAAAATATTAAGGGCCAAATAATCAAAATGTTTCTGCATAATTTCTTTATTTGCAAGTGGCAACAGAAACCTTCTCTTATCATCTCGCATAGAATAATTTTTATAATGCAGCATTTCATTATTGTTTTTAAAGAAGTAATTTAAAGTTCTATAAACAAATGTGTCTCAGTGGAAATGCACCTGAAATGGTAGACTTACAAAAGATGGTAACAGTTTTATATTTATTTGGTAAAATGTGAAATATAAATTTGTTTTGCATTGAGATTAGACTCCTTAATGATGAAATGTATGTTCCTCCCCTACTTGTAATACCATACATTATAGCAGACTGGACCCAAGATTTGTATAACATTATTAACGTTTTATTACTGAGGATTTTTTTTAAATAATAAAATTTATATAACATCTGTCTAAGTGTGTTTGTTGGTTTTTCAATGTGCATTTTCCAACTTGGGGAGCTATAAATATAAACGCCTAGGTATAGTAGACTTTGAACCTGTTCAATCTCTTCCCAGCGACAAGCTGAGTAATTATTGCATGAAAAGGTATGCAATTTTAATTTAATCAAATTTAGATTGTATGATTTCTTTTTTAGGTTAAATAGAAGATACTTAGTCTTTTTCGTATTGAAATGTAACCCATTTAAATCCAACCATTTCATCACCCATTTTAGATGTTACTTTTTAGATTTTCATGTTATAAAGGAGATTTTCCAGAGAATCAGCACATAAAGTTGATGTATCATCTGCAAAAGTATTAATATAGCTATTTATTTTTAATTTACATAGATCATCCCAGGACTGAACCTTGTGGTACGCCATATGAAATATGTTTTTGGTTACTAAATGTATTAAAAAGAGTAACACATTGCGTTCTGTGCTGTAAATAGTCTTTAAACCATTTTAATACAACACCACGAATACCAATATTTTCTAGTTTGCTAATTAAAATTTGGTGATCAACGGTGTCAAAAGCGTTCTCCAAGTCCATAAATACGGACAGAGTAAATTGATTATTGTCTATGGAAGGAAACACCTTTGACGTATAATTCAACAATGCATTTTCTGTACCTCTACCCTTCCTAAACCCAAACTGGTTTTCAGAGAGAAAATTAAAACTATCTAAAAAATTTATCAGTCTATTATTAACTAGTTTTTCTAATATTTTGGAAAATACTGGGAGTAGAGATATCGATCGATAATTCTTAAAATCATTTTTATTTCCCTTTTTGTAAACTGGAATTACAACAGATTTCTTTATTAAGTCTGGAAAAGTGCCAGTTTCGAAGGATAAATTACAAATGTGAACCAATGGTTGAATCAAGTTAAAAGAACATTTTTTAACAGCAATAATGGAAATATTGTCATACCCAGCAGATTTTTTATTTTAAAGCCTTTTATAATGTCAGTCAATTCCTATCTACAAGTTGGAGCTAAAAACATGGATTTGACATTTTTACTCATATGGTTCTTTTGATTTCTTACAATCCTATTCTTTGACAGATTTACTGCTATATTTACAAAATGCTCATTAAATTGGTTTGCCAATAACTTAGCATTTTCAGTTCAATCAGAACCACTTTCTAATTCTGGATATTGATTTTCTACATTCTTCTGATTTATTATCCCGCTTATCAATCTCGCCACTGCTTTGATATATTTCCATCACAATTTTGAAACTGAGTTGCAAGGAAACTGTTTTTTGCATCTCGTATTTTATAATTCATTTGATTTCTAAAATTTTTAAAGCTACTTTCGTAAGTTTCATTTAAAGGGTATTTTTTGTGTTTTTTATATAGTTTATCTCTTTTTTTTAATAAGTTCAGAATTTCGGAAGTAATCCACGGCTTTGCTGATTGTGATTTTTTAAGAATTTTTCTTTCCCTAGTTGAATTTTTAATTATGAGATTAAATGTGGTTAAAAATTTATTATAAGCTTCATTGGCATCATTAAGAGTTAATACCTCGTCCCAGGAACATTCACTTAAAAGCCTGTTCAATAAAGTATAGTCTATGTAGTGATAAAGAATAGGCTCTGGATAATCATCACACTGAGTATTCACATATTGTTAAAATTGACTGTTAAGGCAATGGGATAATGATCAGTCACTGCTAATTTAACAATACTACTCTTGAACGAACTTTCGATTTTGCTTTTAACAAAAATGTGATCCAAACAAGTAGAAGACATCATACTTTCTCTGGTCGGTGAATTTATGAAACTTTGAAAGCAATTTGATGACAGCAAATTTAAACATTCATTTATGTAGTGATCATTTCCTAGTATATCTATATTTAAATCACCAATTACAACAACTTCGCTTTTATTATCAAATGATAAGAGTAGTTCCTGAAGTTCTTACTAGGAAGGTGGTAAGTGGGATACAAAGAGATCTATAGATACATACGAAATATTGCTGATAATTTTCTAGATAAATAACAATATATTCCGCTGAACTTATATCATTAAATGCAATTTGCTTGACTATTAAAGAACTTTTAAAGTAGCAAAGTATCCCACCAGATTTATTGTAATCTCTACAACAATGGAACATATGATAACCATCTATTTGATACAAATTTAACTCATATGGTTTGATCCATATTTCAGAAAGTATTAAAATATCCGTTTTACATGCTTGGAGAATTAAACTGAACGTTCTGGTTGGACCTCCGTAGCCCATGGTTACTTGAGGATGGTGATGATGATGATGACTCCATCTTCATTCATAAAGTAGGAGACGGCAGCAAGCGCCGCAAATGATTTCTGACACTTGTGGAGGGTTTAACCCCCACCCACCTCAGCTGGGGGAGAGCATTGACTTTGCCACTGGGCTTTTTTTGAGCTATTGGTTTCGGATTTGCAATAGATAGATCTCCTTCACTTTAGATATATTGGATGATTACTATGTACAGTCTGATGCTAAAGTATGGAATTCTCTTCTACTTTTTTTTTCAATTTATTGACTTTTTGCTGATTTCTTTCTTGCTATATTGGCTTCTAACTGTTATTAGATTATGATGAATTTGTCTATCAATGTCGTTTCTTTCTAGTAGAAGATTCTGGAACTATTTCTTTTTGGCGGTTTTTATACTCTATTTTAGATACATTTTTCAGTGTCCAAAATTTTAAGTCACAATTTCAGTGGACTGAATACGAATTTCATACGAATCCTTTCATTTTTTTTATAGTTTTATTTTTGTGATCGTATTGAATTACCATACTAACTTTTCAAATTCCTTACTTCTGTGTTTTTTGGGGTAGTTTTTTTAATGCAGAAAGAGAGATTTCTTAGTTTACATTGAAGCATGTGTTTAATTTTATAATATGGACACTAGAAATGTCCATTTTGTGACCCAGCACTGTGATTATGATCACCGATGATCTAATCGTGTCATGCTCTCATTGTCTATAATGCCATTGATAAAGACATTTCAGTAATATTTTGGGAGCGGGGGTGGCTCAGTCGGTAGCGCGCCAGGCTCGTAATCTGTAGTTCCCAGGTTCGAGTCCCAGCTGGGTCAGCGTTGAGATTTATCTCCGCAAAATTCCCCGCCCTCCCCACGGTCAGTAGGGGACACCGATGGGCTTGGAAAGGCCGCACGGAAAAAGAACACGCTGGATTGACGGGAGGCTACCATCTGTTTCACAACAGCTGTTCCAGTGGGTCCCCTCCACCAACCTTCTCTGAGCCTTCGGGTCTATGTGACCTGGCCATTTAGCCCATGGTGGTGCAAAAAAGTGCCGCTCAGAGGTAACCCAACCCACTAGAAATGTCCATTTTGTGACCCAGCACTGTGATTATGATCACCGATGATCTAATCGTGTCATGCTCTCATTGTCTATAATGCCATTGATAAAGACATTTCAGTAATATTTGGGGGCGGGGGTGGCTCAGTCGGTAGCGCGCCAGGCTCGTAATCTGTAGTTCCCAGGTTCGAATCCCAGCTGGGTCAGCGTTGAGATTTTTCTACGCAAAATTCCCCGCCCTGCCCACGGTCAGTAGGGGACACCGATGGGCTTGGAAAGGCCGCCGTCCGTCGGATGGGGCGTTAAACCGTGGCTCCGTGTGCGGGAGAGCCATACCCTGTGCACGTTAAAGAACACGCTGGATGGCCTTGACGGGAGGCTACCATCTGTTTCACAACAGCTGTTCCAGTGGGTCCCCTCCACCAACCTTCTCTGAGCCTTCGGGGTCTATGTGACCTGGCCATTTAGCCCATGGTGTGCAAAAAAGTGCCGGTCAGAGGTAAAACAACCCAACTCAGTAATATTTTGATCACCATATGAAATTTCACATCTTTATATTTAGGTATTAAACTAGGTGGTTCGCAAAAAAACTTTAGTTTGATTTGCAGTAATTCACTTGTTGAGCACCACTGGATTAGTGAATAGAATTATGAACAGTGTACAGTCGCTCAAAAAAGTATCCGAACATTATGGTT
Source organism: Ryuthela nishihirai (assembly GCA_038380435.1). Lineage (NCBI taxonomy): Eukaryota > Metazoa > Arthropoda > Arachnida > Araneae > Heptathelidae > Ryuthela > Ryuthela nishihirai. The sequence continues at coordinate 50,762,033 of JAWZYU010000021.1, forward strand.
GATTTAGAAATTGGTGATCTGGCAATAACCTATTTAACAGAATTTTAGTTTTCATTAAACAATTGCAGCCTTAACTGACACAGTGGTTAGGAAGCTAGCGACTGTATCAGAAAGGCGAACTTTGTCTTAGCTCTGAGTCAGTGGTAGCAGTAACTTTGTCTTAATAGGGCATGTCCTTGTATGAGAAGACATGTAAAAGCTAGGAGTAGCTTCTAGGATTCTTCTCTGTCCTACATCTTGAAAATAAATTTTAAAAAATTAAAGGGTGAAGCGGAGGCTCAGTTGGTAACGTGCCAGGTTCGTAATTTAGTTTCCAGGTTCTAGTCCTGCCTATGCCAGCATTGAGTTTGTCCCCACAAAACTCTCTGTCCTGCCCTCGGTCAGTAGATAGGTTTAGAAAAGCCACTGTCAGTCAGATGGGATGTTTAGCTGTAGCCACTTGTGTGGGAGAGTCATACCCTGTGGGGGCGGGGGTGGCTCAGTCGGTAGCGCGCCAGGCTCGTAATCTGTAGTTGCCAGGTTCGAGTCCCAGCTGGGTCAGCGTTGAGATTTATCTCCGCAAAATTCCCCGCCCTGCCCACGGTCAGTAGGGGACACCGATGGGCTTGGAAAGGCCGCCGTCCGTCGGATGGGACGTTAAGCCGTGGGCCCGTGTGCGGGAGAACCATACCCTGTGCACGTTAAAGAACACGCTGAAAGGCCTTGACGGGAGACTACCAACTGTCTCCCAACAGCTGTTCCAGTAGGTCCCCTCCCCCAACCTTCTCTGAGCCTTCGGAGTCCTTGTGACCTGGCCATTTAGCCCATGGTGTGCAAAAAAGTGCCGCTCAGAGGTAAAACAACCGAACCCATACCCTGTGCACGTTAAAAAACATGCTGAATGGCCTTGATCTGAGGCTACCATCTGTCTCCTAACAGCTGTCCAGTGGGTCCCCTTCCTCAAACCTTCTCTGAGCCCTAGGGTCCTTGTGGGCAAAAAAGTCCCACTCAGAGGTAAAGCAACCCAGCTTAACAATTAAATTTTGTCACCAGTATAAGAACGCTTAGCTATCACAATTCTTTACAAAATCTAGCTCCTTATATGAAAAGCCTAAATAACATTTACAAATCACTTTAAATAGGAACTGACATTTCCCATTTCTTTTCAGGACTCATGCTGACATTCTTCTGTGGATCCAACTGCAATGCACGATCAGGAATGTGGCCAGAGGTGCGAGGGCTTTTCATGTCTGTTCCTACATGTTTGCTGTTGGATCCAGATTCTAGCAAAACAGTAACAAACGGATGACACTGAGAGGAACATCTCTTCCTCATTAGAGGAATTAACCTGACATAGAGAAAATATACTAGAACACGAACTGCTGTGAGCTTGTTGTATTTCTGCATTGAAAGACCTATTACTCTAGAAAATACTATCTTCTGAAAGAAGACATCCAAAGAGAATACTAAATGGAAACAGGTAATTCTGGTGAATATTATTGCCCAAGCTTTGGACCTAGCCAAATCATAACGTGCAGAAACACCGGGATTTTTAACGTTTATAAAAAGCATTCTGCCTGCAAAATAAGAACGACTAAAGTCTCAGCTATCTATGCGATCAATTATTGCCTCTAGCATTCCTAATGAGGCCAGAAGAGTTAACTATAACATCGTTTGATGAGCCACTCCACGTCACTGATGCTAGCAGTTTCCTCTCACTATAATTACTGATAACCTAATTACGGTGATCAGTGATTTCGATAACTTGTGCTTAACGAAGCCACGTGATAATTATGGCAGCCCACAAACTGTACTCTATATTATTTGACGATAGTTTCATAAACTTAACTTTACCTCTTTTATGTGGAGTTTATGAAACTAGATCATCAGATATCAATAAATGGCGTCATGTTAGTAACTGTTCCGTCTTTCGTTCAACCCTAAATCTTCGAACCTTACACTTTGTGTGTAAGATGAAAAAGTTGAAAAACTAAAACATGGATCAGTTAATGACCCTTCTGCATTCCTCTGAAGCTGTCTAACAGTCAGCTCCAAATTCTGCAGCTTTAAGTGTCTGTAAGCTCCACAATCTACACCTGTAGTGGATCTATTGGACGTGATCATCAGTTCTCAATTGGAGATGTTCTGGAAGTTCCTTATAACCAACTCTGTTATTGTAAATGAAATCAATGAGTGTGCGTAAATTGGATACCAGTAAATTAATGTTTCTTTTATCTGTTTGAAACGACTTTACAAAGAGCTTATCGGAGAATATTTCGTGATATCTGTTCGTCATCGACTGGAATATTCCAACAGACTATCGTGTTGGTTGTTTCTTTCAGCAGATGCCAGTATTCGTCAACGAAGGAGTCTCTCCTCCTAAAAGGAATCTACGACTAGTTTCTCCTCCATGTTTTGAGACTTCATTTTTTCAAAAGAAAAACTTCAGACTGTCTGATTTATACCATTTGTCCATGCTATGAGACAATCCCAAGAATATCACATAATCCAGAGGACATATTTTGATGAGCTTTTTAAACATTAATAGTTCTCTTCAATAAGAGGTTCATAAAAGGTTATTTCAAAAAGAAAAAAACATATACAGCAATTGTTTGAGTACTCTGTGATAACTTCGTGTGATGTTGATGCAAGAGTTTCAACCACGTACATATCAGTCGTCATTTCAGATGATTTCTCTAAATGCGAGCGGCTTTTCTTTTATTACATGACATTCGCATTTAGCAAAGCAAATGTTACTGTTAGCTCAAACGTTTTTGTTATTTCATGAAGATTATGCATATTCTTTAGGATTCTTGCTTCATATCTTTCAATAGATATTTTATATGAATGTCCTCTTATGTCCCAATAGAGCAGCAGAATTTAGTGCGTTCAGCCTCATATCTTCCAAGTGAATTTCCAGTCTGCCAATTTCATATCTTGTATCATTACATCAACTTTAGAGCTAGTAAATTCCATCAGTTTTTCACTTTCTCTCTTTTCAGGAGTAACTCCCCCCCCCCCCATAAATCTAAGAGCTCAAGACTCTATTACTCACAAAGCATGCCATATTTTGCCTAAAATGTGCCCTAAAGAAATTCTAGCCACTATTTATTGCAAAACTTAAAACCATGCATTGTACATGATATAATTAACCATTTAGAGATATAATTTAACCAAAATGGTTAAATTATATTCCTGGAAAGAGTTATTTCAGAACCATTCTGCATTCAACCTATCACTCCATTATCCCCACAATGAGAAAGCATGGCAGATGCCCAACCTAATCGCTTCTTTAGTTCTCAACACATAGCTGTGAGTGGTACAGTCGCTCAAAAAAGTATCCGAACACTATGGCTGATTACAGAATTCAGGAAAAACATCTGGCAACGATTTTTTTTAGAAATTAGTAATCTAATCAAACTGGAGCGTGTGCAGTAACTGCACACGCTCCAGTTTGCTGTGAACGGTAACTGGAGCGTGTACAGTTGCTGTACACGCTCCAGATATTTTTCCTGAATTCTGTAATCACGTGACACGAAGGTTGCCAGATCACTAATTTCTGAAAAAATCGGTGCCAGATATTTTTTCTGAATTCTGCAATCAACCATAGTGTTCGGATCTTTTTTGAGCGACTGTACTTGTTTTAATGGGGTTAAAAAGGGTAATGGGTTAAATATTCAATTTTATATTTTCATCGCAGTTATTACGTTGCCTCCTGCTTCAATTCATCAGATTCAGCAAACCTATTTTTTCGATGGCTCAGAAAACTTTATCCATGGTGGCCAAAATTTAGCCATTAAGAGATGCACACTTCACAAATTAGTCGAGCACCAGATACAAGCGATTTCACAAACAAATATTTGTGTATTCTCTAACGCCAAAATCCGAATTTTACGCCTCTGATGTTGCTAATTTGCTTCACGCATCCCGAGTCATTCTTCGAGTCATTGTAGCCTTCATACTGAAAGTTAGCCGCATCAGATTAAATTGGCAAGCTATTAGCAAGTTAAAAAACAGCATGAACAGTATTGGTTGAAGGTAAAGTTTTTTTAATTTTTCAATTTCAGAGATCTGAGCACAGTGTAGAGCAACTAGCAACAATATGCGACAAGCATTGATCCGAATTTTAAATTGGTATTTATCTAGTCCAAACAGAAACGTATAGTGACAATAGGGGGGGAAGCGATAGGACGGTGCCCCAATAGTTCCGAAGATAAAAAAAAACTAGATGTTGAAAACCTAAAGATGAAAAAAAAAAACCTAATAAGTTACCCTCCGTTTTGGCTTGCTACTTGAATGTTATTTCGGGATTTATTTTTTTTGGGGGGGGGGGCGGGGACGAATATAGAATCTGCGTATTTTGCAGTACCCATGGTTCAAAATCCCATTTCCAGCACTGGTCTATACTAAACCCTTAGTCTTTGAACGTGTCTTTATTAACCCATTAATTCCCAAAGGTAGAAATTATAATATTTTTAAAGTAGTACTTTTATTATAGACGAAAAATACATGTAAATAGGCAGTTGCGATAAAAAAAAACAATTTGTGGCCACAGAAAAATGTTGCGTAGATGCAACTTTGGGATTATCAGAACATGAATACTTAAATTTAAAACATGTGGAATTGTCTGAAGCAGTCTGCATGATGATGAAATTGACACTTTTTACACATATATATTGCATTGCTTTTGCACTGTCGACATCTTCTTGCTTTATTCTCCTGTTCAACTATAACATGGCCAATATTGTCAAACCGTACTTCGTTCGGGGGGGGGGGGGGGGGGTGCTCAGTCGGTAGCGCTCCAAGCTCGTAATCTGTAGTTCCCAAGTTCGAGTAGATATAAAGTATCTACTCGAAATATCTACTCGAACTAAATAATATCTACTCGTAATCTGTAGTACCTAGGTTCGCGAAGATAAAAAAGAAGAAAGAAAAAAATAGAGAAGAAGATTCGAAAGGGAGTATAGAAGAGAGAAGGCAGAAAGAGAGAGAGAATGAAGAAAGAGATAGGGAGGAAAGAAGATTGGAAAGGGAGTATAGAAGAGAGAAGGCAGAAAGAGAGAGAGAATGAAGAAAGAGATAGGGAGGAAAGAGATTGGAAAGGGAGTATAGAAGAGAGAAGGAAGAAAGAGAGAGAGAATGAAGAAAGAGATAGGGAGGAAAGAAGATTGGAAAGGGAGTATAGAAGAGAGAAGGCAGAAAGAGATAGAGAAGAAAGAAGATTGGAAAGGGGGTATAGAAGAGAGAAGGCAGAAAGGGATAGGTGAATGAAGAAAGAGATAGGGAAGAAAGAAGATTGGAAAGGGAGTATAGAAGAGAGAAGGCAGAAAGGGATAGGTAGAATGAAGAAAGAGATAGGGAAGATTGGAAAGGGAGTATAGAAGAGAGAAGGCAGAAAGGGATAGGAGAATGAAGAAAGGATAGGGAAGAAAGAAGATTGGAAAGGGAGTATAAAAGAGAGAAGGCAGAAAGGGATAGGAGAATGAAGAAAGAGATAGGGAAGAAAGAGAATTGGAAAGGGAGTATAGAAGAGAGAAGGCAGAAAGGGATAGGTAGAATGAAGAAAGAGATAGGGAAGATTGGAAAGGGAGTATAGAAGAGAGAAGGCAGAAAGGGATAGAAGAATGAAGAAAGTGATGGGGAAGAAAGAAGATTGGAAAGGGAGTATAGAAGAGAGAAGGCAGAAAGTTATAGGAGAATGAAGAAAGTGATAGGGAAGAAAGATGATTGGAAAGGGAGTATAGAAGAGAGTAGGCAGAAAGGGATAGGAGAATGAAGAAAGAGATAGGGAAGAAAGAAGATTGGAAAGGGAGTACAGAAGAGAGAAGGCAGAAAGGGATAGAAGAATGAAGAAAGTGATGGGGAAGAAAGAAGATTGGAAAGGGAGTATAGAAGAGAGAAGGCAGAAAGTTATAGGAGAATGAAGAAAGTGATAGGGAAGAAAGATGATTGGAAAGGGAGTATAGAAGAGAGTAGGCAGAAAGGGATAGGAGAATGAAGAAAGAGATAGGGAAGAAAGATGATTGGAAAGGGAGTATAGAAGAGAGTAGGCAGAAAGGGATAGGAGAATGAAGAAAGAGATAGGGAAGAAAGAAGATTGGAAAGGGAGTACAGAAGAGAGTAGGCAGAAAGGGATAGGAGAATGAAGAAAGAGATAGGGAAGAAAGAAGATTGGAAAGAGAGTATAGAAGAGAGAAGGCAGAAAGGGATAGAAGAATGAAGAAAGTGATGGGGAAGAAAGAAGATTGGAAAGGGAGTATAGAAGAGAGAAGGCAGAAAGTTATAGGAGAATGAAGAAAGTGATAGGGAAGAAAGATGATTGGAAAGGGAGTATAGAAGAGAGAAGGCAGAAAGGGATAGGAGAATGAAGAAAGAGATAGGGAAGAAAGAAGATTGGAAAGGGAGTATAGAAGAGAGAAGGCAGAAAGGGATAGGAGAATGAAGAAAGTGATAGGGAAGAAAGATGATTGGAAAGGGAGTATAGAAGAGAGAAGGCAGAAAGGGATAGGGGGAATGAAGAAAAAGATAGGAAAGAAAGAAAGAAGATTGGAAAGGAAGTATAGAAAAGAGAAAATTTATCATTTACATCTAATTGGTCATTATCTGATAAATGTATATTTTGTTTGATGGAATCCAATCTATTCCTACTCATGCAATTTCTTACCAATGGTATACCTTTGTCCTCATCCTTCGACCAATACATTTTTATAACTGGTGTGGTAACCGGTAAAAATCAATATAAAAAGCGCTTCAGACTAGCCTTGCTTAATTCAAAATAATATCGATTATGATCATTCCCATATTTTTTTAATAGATCATTCCCAATTTTTTCCCAGACATCATCACTAAAATATAAAGAAAACTTATCGTATGGAGACTTGCCACTAATTTTATTTTTAATTTCCTCTATCATAATATGTTCTTTTTTATGGTAAACGTTTGTAAGTTGGATTTTCTTTTTTCCACTTCGGAATAACTTTTTTTTTGCTTTTGTTTTGACAGCTGTTCTAGTGGAAGTTTTCAGTTTCTTGGAACTTGATGCTGTAGGTTGCTCTTCTTCGACATCTTGAGCTTCATCAGGTAAATTTGCATGCACCTCGTATGTTCCAGCTACGTCTGGCAAAACGTTTTCACTCTCACATATATCGTCACCAATATCCTCCTCATCTGTAAGTTCGTCAACCGTTGGTGGTATGTACACCGCCTCAATATTTTCAGCTTGTCACAAATCGTCATCCTCTTCTAATATAGCCATTAGCTCTGCAGTTGACAAAGGTCTATTTTTCGCACACCACTGAGCTCAAGACATATTTAAAAAGAAATATACTAAGATAGCAAAACAGCGATTTAATATTGAATGTATTTACATCATAATAAATACTTACTTGAACTATATATTTTTAGCTATACTGCCGAATTTACACTTCATTAATTATCTAACACCAATTATTGTTATACTAACAAGACGAAAAGCTTAGTTCAACTTCACACATCTCTGAATACTGACGATATCACTCACATCAGAACTAAAATCGCAAGAATAGACTCGTTCGCAATGAGTCATCAAACGTGTGGCAGACATAATATGCCCATGTTGTGCAATCCCAATGTTTCGTAAACGCAACGTTACTCTAAATGTTATTCAGTGCAAAAACTAAAAAAAAAATTCTAATTATATGAAACGTTTTCTTGAATGAAATATATGTGAAGCTATTTTCATAAATTCTTAGGGCATTTAGTATTTCTACATAATCTTTTTTAGACCTGTCAAACTGCAAAAATTTAGATAGACTGTTTAGGTACAGTTTTAGTATGAATAATAATTAGGTTTTTATTTTATATTGATAAATATTTATGCTTGGACATAAAAGACTGTCTTTTATAACATACATTGGCTTAAAATTGGATTAGTAGGCAAATATATATATTTTTTATTATTATTTGAAGAATATTTCGTTTACGCAACGTTGGGGATTAATGGGTTAATAGTTTTAAAAATAGATTTGGATCGCAATTGATCATAGAATAGCTGTTCGACTGGATTTAGTGACCCTGTTTTTGTGGAATGCCAACTGATGTAGCTATATTTTATACAGAAAATAAGGCTACAACATGAATTCCACCCGGGTACTTTCAACAAATCTGGCCCAATTGCAAACTCGAATCACCGTTTCATTTGTATAAAATGGCTGCCAAATCCTTTAACTTATGCCAACTATATACAAAAGAAAAAAATAAATTTTGGAACTTTTTAAATATTTTAACATTGGCTATTAATAAATCATATCATTTTTTTATTCTGATGCACAATAATACACTTTGTATAAAAGAAAAACTAGTACAGTCGCTCAAAAAAGTATCCGAACACTACGGTTGATTACAGAATTCAGAAAAAATATCTGGCAGCGATTTTTTTAGAAATTAGTGATCTGGCAACCTTCGTGTCACGTGACACGAAGGTTGCCAGATCAATTTCTAAAAAAACCGTTGCCAGATATTTTTTCTGAATTCTGTAATCAACCGTAGTGTTCGGATACTTTTTTGAGCGACTGTAGTCTTAAGATGAATCTTTTGGACCAATGAACGATTTCTTCCCGTAGCCGAAAATTTCTGATCTATGACAATCAGCAAACCTATGACACAAAAAACAAATGTTGAACCTGCCTTGACTTGAAAATTGCCGAAATGAGAAATTTCGTAGTTCGTAAAATGAAATCCTGTGCTGAAAGTATTAAATTAGTTTAGCAATCCACAGGTAGAGAAGTAGCACAGCTTTCTAGGAAGTGAGGAATGCTATCCTTACTATACAAAGATTGGGTTGGGTTGTTTTACCTCTGAGCGGCACTTTTTTTGCACACCATGGGCTAAATGCCCAGGTCACATGGACCCCGAAGGCTCAGAGAAGGTTGGGGGAGGGGACCCACTGGAACAGCTGTTGGGAGACAGATGGTAACTTCCCGTCAAGGCCATCCAGCGTGTTCTTTAACGTGCACAGGGTATGGCTCTCCCGCACACGAGGCCGCGGCTTAACGTCCCATCCGACGGACGGCGGCCTTTCCAAGCCCATCGGTGTCCCCTACTGACCGTGGGCAGGGCGGACAATTTACTATACAAAGACAAATAGACTACGTGTAAGACCGCAAAATGAGAAATACAATTGTAAGAACTAAAAGTAATAATGGCTGTAACACGAAAACAAATAAATTAAAACTTGAAATTTTTACAAAAAAAAATCCACACTCAGTGGTCGAGCCTTAAAAGTTTGCAAAGATGACGTGATATTGGAGGGTATAGAGTTAAGGGAGACCACTTCAGCAAATGAAAGAATGGTGCTTACAATTGTCAATAGTAGAGGCACAGAATTATCTTTAAACATAAATATCAATAATATATATGTATTGCAGAAAAAACTGAATTTGCCGTGAGTGGGACTCGAACCCATGTCCCCTGATTGCACGCCAGATGTTCTAACCTTAAAATTAGCCGTGACATGAGAATTATGAATGAATAGTTGATATCTCCTTGTTCTGTACAGTTCAAAACTCGAATTAAAAACTTTTCTGGATTTAAATAAAGAAGGTTCTCAAATTGATTGACAGGAGGCTACCCTCTGTCTAATAGCTATCAAGTGAGTCTCAGAACAGGGATCTCGCTTGACTAGTTCTGTTGCGCATGGAGCCATTTAAAGTTTGAAATCATCAAGTACCGGAACTGTTCCAGTCAATTTTCAGCGTTGCTTATAGTAATGGCTTCCTCTTCTAAAAGTCGCTCTTCGTCACTGAAGTGAAGGTAAGAAACTGACATGCAAATATGAACTCGCTCACCTTTGCATATGTAGCAGGTCTGGAAAAGAACATACAGTAACACCGCGAACATCAAACTTTCATTCTACACGGGGCGGGGGTGGCTCAGTCGGTAGCGCGCCAGGCTCGTAATCTGTAGTTCCGAGGTTCGAGTCCCAGCTGGGTAAGCGTTGAGATTTATCTCCGCAAAAATTCCCCGCCCTGCCCACGGTCAGTAGGGGACACCGATGGGCTTGGAAAGGCCGCCGTCCGTCGGATGGGACGTTAAGCCGCTGCCCCGTGTGCGGGAGAGCCATACCCTGTGCACGTTAAAGAACACGCTGGATGGCCTTGACGGGAGGCTACCATCTGTCTCCCAACAGCTGTTCCAGTGGGTCCCCTCCCCCAACCTTCTCTGAGCCTTCAGGGTCCATGTGACCTGGCCATTTAGCCCATGGTGTGCAAAGGAGTGCCGCTCAGAGGTAAAACAACCCAACCCAAATTCATTCTACATAACTGTCTTCATTCTGACCTGCATTAAACACGCACCCATAGAAGGATAAATTGCATGTAAAGGATATAAAGATCGCCAATTTCTCTCTGCATAAAATGTTTCACTGCAGGTGATGTGTTCATATTTGAATATTTTCCATAATCCATTTCTTAAATGAAAAATTTTTAATCTAGTTACCCATATTAAGGATATTTACAACTTTTTCTAATCAAGTCCAGTTAACATATGAGAAACACTTTAACTACCATGAAATGCATTAAGGCTTTTTTGGCCATCTCGAATTAGAAAAAAAATCCAAAAAAAATTATTAATCATTAGTTTCGCTTTTTCTTTACTGTTTTCTACTTCATTTGCACAAAGTGTGGTCCCTATCGGGAGGGGGGGGGGGGGTGGAGGGTAAGTGGTTAGCGTGCTTGGCTACTGATCAAAGGGATCCGAGTTCGGGTCCTGGGTAAGGCATAGATGTTTCTGTTGTTTTTCTGCTGAGGTCCCGCCATCCTCATGGGCCTTCTGCCATGGCGTATAAACTGACTGGTTCCTGTCAGACCTCTGTGGCAAGCAGCTGTTTCAGGTTGGTTGGTTTTTTTTGCAAACGAAACCATTCAACAATCGCAATAATCAAAGAGAAGATGATGATAAAGCATCGCTGTCATCTAAGAAAGATGTATTTTCAGCTTTGGTTATACTCCAACGATACCTGTAATCAGGTACAGTCGCTCAAAAAAAATATTCGAACACTATGGTTGATTACAGAATTCAGAAAAAATATCTGGCAAGATTTTTTTAGAAATTAGTGATCTAGCAACCTCCATAGTGTTCGGATTTTTTTTGAGCGACTGTACGCAAAATATACCAGCATCTAAATCGAGTCGGAAAAATATGAAAGCGGCGGTGGGGATCCAAGAGACTGGATTTCTAATGCAGTATAATATTTTCCTTTCCCTTTAAGAGATCTTTAAAATGCATGAAATATAAATAAGTTTAATAATAATTTTTCCCCTATTACACTTTTAGGCGTTGTCCTATATAACAATAAATATTTAAAAAACACGTTTTTGTCCTATATTTTTCCTTCTGTCCTTTAAAATTCCTGTGTTTTATATAATAAATGAAAATCGATCTGTGTTGCCCTAATTTTTAATAAATTAGTGACAAGGCAAAAAATTTCATTATTTTTGATGTGATTGAGCAATTAATAGCACATAATTATAATATTTATAATTCAGAATTATTTAACTGTACTAAATCATTGAATAATTTTTGCAATAGTGTGAACCATTGAAAAATTAAAATTTATTCTATTTATATGCTTGTTCCTTTTAACCTTTTTTAATAATTTTTTCTTTTTAAATAAATTTAATATATGCATATCATTTGCTTTATTTTAGAGCTTTTTAGGATATTTACCACATTCGAGGATTACTTTGGTAGGCATAGCATAAAATGAAGAATATCGTGACAAAAATTGTAGAACAAATATTAATGACAAAAAATTGCCACAAAATATATTTTTAAATAAGTGTCCCATATTTTTCTCGAAAAATAATGGTCATGTGGTATTAAGAACTTAGCTAGTAACAATAATAATGCTCGCATTTTTATTGCCTATTAGTAAAATAAAATTTCACGTAGTTTCGGAAATTTTAAGAATTGGATTTAATGTCACATTATAAAGTAATCTTTATCTTTTTTTGCATTTTATATTTGTTATTTATTTAATAGGCACTTTTATTATTTTCGTGAATTTTGAATTAAACAGATTTTCCGAAATTCAAACTTTTTTCGGTTCCTTGAATTTCGAATTAACCAGGTTTTACTGTAATGACATTTTATCCTTTAATTTCATTATCATTTAAACATCGGTAAAATTTAAGTTTCATTAAATCAAGTACAGTCGCTCAAAAAAAATCCGAACACTATAGTTGATTGCAGAATTCAGAAAAAAATATCTGGCAACGATTTTTTTAGAAATTAGTGATCAGGCAACCTTCGTGTCACGTGACACGAAGGTTGCCAGATCATTAATTTCTAAAAAATCGTTGCCAGATATTTTTTCTGAATTCTGTAATCGCCCATAGTGTTCGGATATTTTTTTGAACTACTGTACGTGTTTTACACATTTCTTTTGCAAAAACACAAACTTTCTATTTTTATATCTCATTTGCAACTTCATTTACCTTATTCTATAACTTTTACTTAAATAGCTCGATCTAAAGCTATTGATTCCCAAAATTTTCTTCTTCTACCTAATCAGCTTCAAATTAACATTTTTATTTTTCAATTCGCTATTCCTTCCTAGAAGAGATTAATTTACATAGTATTGATTCAGTTTCTATGGCATCATCACTAACAGCTTTTCCGTTATCCGTATTTAGTATGGAACAATTTCTAATTTCCAGTTCTATAAAAGAAAAGCAAATGTAGATTACTGAATTCCTTCTTTCTCAATAATTTTTGTTTGAAGAGAATCATTGTATATTAGCGTTGCATTATAACGAACTGTTAGTCATTTCAGTAACTAAGTTCTGTCGAAAGCGTAAATAAATGTTAAACTGCTACCTATATCGTTTAACTCTGGAAAATGTTTGCTCTGTATATCATGAAAGAGATTGTTGTATTCTCCAACAAGTCAACAAATTTGGAGAATTCTAAGTGCTCTATGTGTCGTGCCTCTGTATAAAAAAGACGTTTACATGTAGGTTATATGTGACATTATTTATGTACTAAAAATGAGGAAAACACAATTACGTGTTTAAGTCTACTCATAAGCGCTGTTTCTGTAAGTGTTCACAGTGTCCAAATCGTATCGTGTATTTTATGTGTATAGGATACTCTATGAAATGTTTAGCATATTGGCTCACGTTTGTCATTGGCATGAACTGAAAGTGAAAAGTGCAACATTTCAAAAGGATGTGTAAACCTGTTCTAAAGGTTCACCGTCTGATTTTGACAGGTCAATTTCTAGAGAGTTTAGCTTCACAAGGCGCTACCATTTTCCCCTGCTTATTTCAGCATTGCAGACATTAAAAGCTCAGGTAGCGAAAAATGAGATAAACACAACTATTAAGTGCACTATGGGCACAGCATTTCGTATGGGAGTCAAATCAACAAGTGCCTATGATATCTTTAGATAGAGGTTATAGTGTTTTATAAGAAAATGTGGTCAGCAATATTTTGAAAGTAAAGCTTGAGGGTATGCAGGAAGAAAAACTGCAGTTAATTCCACATATCGTAAATCGTTTTTGTCTCGACAGAGAGAAACGAAAAAAATTACTTTTCTCTATATGTTGTTTACGTATGTTATGAAATGTGTACCGTTATGGAACTGTAAAAATATCAGTCATGGTTGTAAGATAGTTTGTATGTTTGTAATTTTATTCTGTTGTTTATCGTTTACATTTAAAACGACATTGTGGTGTTTAACACGGATGGATCACTTGTATGTTTTCATATTTTCTGAAACAGCAATGTTCATAGTGATTGGAGTCAGAGCTATTGCGTTACACTCCTTTCTGTCTTTAACATTTTATAATTTATTTTATATATTATACATTACTGGCACAACCTGGAAAGAAATATGTTTATAAACTTAAAAACTAATGAATAAGAAAAGTTAGAGTTGAACTATCTGGACAACAAAATTAGTGTTGCCAATTCACATGTAAGAAAATAAACTAGACCAAACTCTAAAAAAAGCGTTTGGCATGGAAAAAAAAAGCTAGGTTTTTTTATTGTTTAAAAAACAATATTTTCTTTAGATAGCAACGTTTATTTTGCAATGAAGATTATATTCGAGTTTTGGGCAGATGAAATATCTCTGTTTTGTAAAATCAAAGCATAATTTTAAAGTGAAATTGGACTTTGAAATTTAATTTAAGCAAAATTTTATTTGTTAAAAAGCGGTTTAAAAAGCTCAAAAAAAATCAACAGAAAATGAGGTTTTTTAATTAAAAAAAGGCAAATTAAAAACCTTTCGATGCGAGACAGTTGCTAAAAATAGATCTTCTTTGAAAAAAGCTAAGTTGGCAACACTGAACAAAATATGTGTCATAGTCACTCTTGCATTTTCCATAAGACAGCTACTACAAGCACAATACTACTTGCACACTTTATCGTAAATGTCCTCACACTGCTGATTACTATCGTGTTTTATTATATTATCGTTTGAACTAGCAGCTTGTGTGTTATAAAACACTTGTTTTAATATTTATCTTTACAACTGCTTTTAATGCAGCAGTCTTCGTCTGTTATGAGAGCCTGTTGCCACATTTCGTGTTTAAATATTTTGTTTTTAACACCAGCAACTACGAATAGGCATCTTTATCATTATTTTGATCACCATCTGACTTCGTTCACACAGCCCAATTTTCCTGATCATGTGAAACTTTTTTTAACACAGTTTTCCTCTCTGACAATTCGATTAAATTATAATTCAGCCTTATCTCACTTATCTCTAAGTAGGATTCTGTCGTTCAAGCAGTAAAATTTTCGCATATCGGTTACATCAACGGCCTATTTATCTTCACCCAGTTATGAGCTTTACACATAAATATCATTTAGCAAAGCTTATTACGTACAAATTTTCACGTCTATCACTGATATATTAAATTTATTAATATTAATTGTTAAATATTTATAATATATATATTTTTTGTTACGAAATGTGCTATCATTTTTTACATCTGTTATTTAAAGTTTCGAAATATGGTATCTTCTAGACAGCTCATATATTCCCTTTTCATATAAAGATCGAAACAGTACTTCATACTTCGGGGAAAAATCCTTTACCATCTCCACTGATCTTTTGCATTAATTGCTTTCGAATTATGCATTATCCTTTGCTAGAAATGAGCAATATGTGTAAAATATAGTGACGTCAAAGTCCTGAATGTTGTTACTTTCCTTCCTGTTATATCTTATTTCTTGTACACAACTGTTATAATTTTGTTTACGTTCTTTTCTATTTTATCTCATATTTTGCTACGTTTCAGACGATTACTGTCTTTGCACAGTTTCTGACTACTATATGTCTGATATCAACATATTATATAATAGCTCAAGACCTTCATATCTGCCTTTGTTAATGGCTGTGCTATAAGAGCTCATGACACTGTAAGGTCACAACTGTTCTTTATATGCATATTGCTTACAGACCTAACTATTCCTGTATTCCTAGAGCTCATATCACTATATCAGTGTAAACTCGCTGTTAGGAGTTAGCATGTTTACCTCTAGGTGTAAAAAACAGTTCTTATCACTGTTCAGCTTTCAATTTTCTTTGTGCATGTTTCTTTATACATGTCACAGTTCTTCTGAGAAAGGGCTAGCTTTGAACAGCTGATTATTATCATATATTTCCTTGTTTGTTGTTTAGCAAATTTCCTATTCACGTAAACACCTCTAATGTCAGTTTCCACTCTAAACCGTTGCTATTTCGCAGATTATAACCAAATTGTTGTCTAAAGTATGTGATTTACATGTTTTTGTTCTCTTACTACCTTTGCCTTAACTGTCGTTTGAGCGGAAACTTAATGTCCTGTTCGTACATTTTTAGTTCGAGCAGAGATCTCGAATGACTGTTTAAATGTCTCAGTATTATAATGTTGTGACACAGAGATCTTGTTATCGTTTATCTGTAAAAGCTACTATCATACCTAGCTCATAATCTTTGATGTCTCAGGGTTGGCATTCGTAGCCTCTATATGGCCACTGCTAATTTATCGTATTTATATGTCAAACGTAATAGTCATGGTTACATATATATTTATGATACTCAATATATATTCGTATTCGACAATACGATTACCAGTGCGGTTATGGTAATCATATTCATCGCTGTTTACCTGACAAACTTTTACTACTATTTGCTGCATTTTTTTTATCTGCAGTAAATTTTGTACATTTTTGGAGTTAAAATATATGTTTATTAATAACAAATGAAGCAAAGTAAAGCTTTCTTCACACAGTCATGGTTACCATATTTGCTACTTTACAATTATCACATTCAGTAGTGGTCTAATGTATCATGAGTCGAACCTTCCCATTCTAGACGGAAACCTGTTGAAGGATTAACTACTTAAACTTTGTAATTTTTTCACAGATGATAGAACCTTTGCACACAAATTAGTCTTTAAGTTCACAATTAAACTTCTTCCAATTACTGAACATTAACGATTCACTAATACACTCTACTATTTTTTCGTCATAAGGATATTAAATATATTTCGCCCAATCAAATAAAAAAAAGTTATTCTTAACTGACTTAAACAATCTTTAAAATCAAATCTTTCAGAACTGTATATTTGATTCTTATACACTCGTCATTTCAAACCTTAACCGTGGTCATTTCAATTGCTAAAATTCAAATTATAATCCATCATCTGCATGTATTTTCACTTTTATCGTTCGCACTGGGTTCACATCCTCAACCCACCTCGCCCATAATTTTTTCTTTCATTTTACCCTAAATATTAAGAATAATAATATCAATCGAGTCTTTCTGAATCAACCTCGCAACGACAGTTTACTTCAGATAGCTTTCATTTCTCTATACATCCATAAATGTGTCATCCACAGTAATTGCCCATGTCATATAAATCATACGATACATTTAATATTACAGTTCTAAAAATGATTGTATCAGAACTTGAGATTTTAGTATTTCATTGAGACTGTTATCTCTTAGGACATTCTAATGTACAAAATAAACTGCAGGAAAATATTTCTCGTGTTCAATTTAAGTACGTATATGTGATCAGCTTGCTTATCAGTTACACCTTAAACAATAATGTAATAGCTGTGTGAGGGCATTGACGGCGATACATCCTATTAAATATATATAATACATATGGAAAACATTTTCTTTACGTTAACTCTATTAACTATAAAAGTTGTTTATATTTGTGATGTACTATTTATTAATTTATTTATATGGTTTTTAAATTATTTTAGTTTATATAATGTGCTAGTGTTTTATGTTTAATTTTTTTTTGTCAAACTCTGTCGTACAAATATATAAACCGATACCTCACCTATAATGTAAAACATTTCGTCATGGAATGGATGCATTCAGTAATGCTTCAGAAAACAGTTGTGGGCTGGTGTCTTCCCAATAATGTCATTGCTTTGTTGTACGTGAAATTTATCCTTGTACATTACAATTTGTACAGTAACATTATCGGTCTTTCATCTTACTTAATTTGTTGTACAAACATATGTGTGTGTAATGTTTCTAATAAACGTACGTTGCAAGTTGTTAAGTCTGGTTATATTCTATAAATTTTAAAAATGTTGCTGCTTTTACTCTACCTATAATATATAAATCTCTGTCTAAAATTTAGGGAAAAAAATCGGTCAAATATTTTTCTTTCTTTTAACATTGTTTTCTATTTAATACTATATATTTTTTGCGGAATATTATTTACCACTTATTTATTTCCTTGATAACAATTTATGAATCAATTTAGTGTGAGCAAGAGGGTAGTTGGGATACTGGTATACAGGCCTGAATTTAGAAAATATTTGGAGGTGAGAAGGAAATCAAACAAACGAGAGAGAGGTATTGGAGGAAGAGACTGGATTTCCATTTCAATATGACACTTCCCTAAAGTTTTTCCATAAAAGAGGGGGCTAGGAATATCAAGGAATACCAGACGCAACTTCACAGTAGTAATTTAACACTTGGACGACGGATGAAAGTTAACAAAGTGAGAAATTTCAGTTTCAGCGATTCCATTGTTATTCCCCCCCCCCCTCCTCCATTGTTTATGATGGCAAGTACCATATTTCGACTCAAGTTTAATGATTCACGTAGCCCGTCCACAAAGTGTTAAATTTCCAAATCCTTTTTTTACTCTTGTAATTGTGTAAACAAGGCCTTGTTGGAATTGCTCCACAGTGGCCAGATGTAGCTCAGGATAGCTCAGGTTGAAACTCTGCAGTCCATAATTTCTTTTGAATTTAATTGCAAATCTTTATTCAGTCTTTAGTAATTAACATTAAATTTAGCCTCTGATTATTATTTTAGGCATTCTCTTTCATCATGGCTAGATGTTGGAAAGGACAGCCTCCCCCCTCCCCCCTCCCAGGAACGAAGGCGAAAATATATTAAACGTATATATTACACATATTTTTCAGAAGATTTTAATACCATTAAGATGGAGAGAAAAAGTTTTATACTGGAACGCCGCTCCGGCTTGATCTGACCTCCCCCACCCCACAGCCCAAGTCTATCTCTCACATTAACGAATCATTCTTAGTGTTTATAATGATGCGTCTCAAAGCACTTCCATAATTAATTATTCGGACATAATTCCGTTGTATCCAAATTATTTATAGTATTTTCAATTTCAAATCTTAAGAGTTTAAATTATTCTAACCAAAAAAAAAGCATTGGAGCGGGGGTGGCTCAGTCGGTAGCGAGCCAGGCTCGTAATCTGTAGTTCCCAGGTTCGAGTCCCAGCTGGGTCAGCGTTGAGATTTATCTCTGCAAAATTCCCCGCCCTGCCCACGGTCAGTAGGGGACACCGATGGGCTTGGAAAGGCCGCCGTCCGTCGGATGGGACGTTAAGCCGTGGCCCCGTGTGTGGGAGAGCCATACCCTGTGCACGTCAAAGAACACGCTGGATGGCCTTGACGGGAGGCTACCATCTGTCTCCCAACAGCTGTTCCAGTGGGTCCCCTCCCCCAACCTTCTCTGAGCCTTCGGCGTCCATGTGACCTGGCCATTTAGCCCATGGTGTGCAAAAAAGTGCCGCTCAGAGGTAAAACAACGCAACCCAACCAAAAAAGCAATTTTTTCACAGTGTGTAACAGACCATAATACGAAAAATTGATGGTATAGCGGCATGCATTTCTGTATACACCCATTCCTCGGTTTATGTACATTCACTTTTTTAATTTTCGCAATACCGAACAATACAGATTTATCTCTATATTTCGGTATAGAAAGAATTTTTCGCAGTAAACAAGAGACTGTGCGTAATACAGAGAAAGAGATAAAGAGTGTCGACTCATAGTTTTGAGCAGATTTTTTCGATAAAAAAAAATGAAATGTAGTCAGCGTAAAATTCGTGTAATATTTGAGGAATGAAACTGTTTGACATTTATACATAAATTGGAATTTCCAAGACGAAACTTTAAACGATTTTAGAGTTTGGAAATTACTGATTTACAGTGGCCATAAGAGTGGACACTCTGTACCTATCTACCTTGTGGTTCACCACTAACACTGTGACATTACTACATACCAATGGCTCCTCCTACCTCAACACCTACACAGAGTGTTACAATCTTTATCATTTTCTTTAGTCGTACAATATTTAACGGATGACAATGAGAAATCAAAATACGAATCGTTATTTCGTTGTTTATGTATCGATGCATTTCAGATTCTTTCTTTTTTTTTTCATTTAAAAATGCACTTATAATTATGTAAACAACACTACTGTGTTGTTAGGTAAAATCAGAGAACTGTAACTAGATCAGGCCTGGGTCAACTTATTATCTGAAGGGCAGCATATAAAACTGAAATGTAAAGACCAGCCCAAAAGAAATATATAATCAATAACATATATAAGGAGTGTATCCAAAAGGTCTAGTAAACCTTTGGAAACATTTTTTACTACATAGTTCCTATGAACATTTGGGTGGGGGGAGCTCAGTCAGTAGCGCGCCAGGCTCGTAATCTGTAGTTCCCAGGTTCGAGTCCTAGCTGGGTCAGTGTTGAGATTTATCTCCGCAAAATTTCCCGTCCTGCCCACAGTCAGTAGGGGACACCAATGGGCTTTAAAAGACCTCCATCCGTCGGATGGGGCATTAAGCCGTGGCCCCGTATGCAGGAAAGCCATACCCTGTGCATGTTAAAGAACATGCTGGATGGCCTTGATGGGAGGCTACAATCTCTCCCAACAGCTGTTCCAGTGGGTCTCCTCCCTCAACCCTCTCTTAGCTTTCGGGGTCCTTGTGACCTGGCCATTTAGCCCATGGTGTGCAAAAAAGTGCCAGTCAGAGGTAAAACAAGCCAAACGTATGAACATTGGGTTAGAAACGCTTCCCTTCTGAGTTATAGCACATTTTGAGAGTGCGAGTAAGGAAACCTGTCAAAAGATAGACACTAGGTAAGTTTGCATCATTTTCATGTCTGATTGCGTAGTAGATGTATGCAAATATTAAACAAAATCCCACCACTCCTGGGTGATCTCAATCGTACGTATCCTGCTCCCTGCTCGTTGGATTGGTAGTGGTAGATCAAGTGCATGGCCTGCACGCTCTCCCGATTTTTACCCACTGGATTTCTTCTTATGAAGACACATTAATGCTGATGTGTACTCTACCCTGGTTCTTAATATATAAGCTCTCAGCAAACGGATCGTGAATGGTTGTTAAAGAATTCAGAACACTCCAGGACCTTTCGAACGTCTTCGACAGTCGGTGAGAAGACGCCATGAGGCGTGTATTATTGTTCATGGAGATCATTTCGAACTCTTCTGATGTAGATTTACATGATTGCTCCCATCGATCACTTACATTGTGCCGTAATAACTAGAATAAAAACGAATTAACTTCACTGGCTTTCTTACCTGCACTTTCAAAATGTGCTATAACTCGGAAGGGAAGCGTTTCTGGCCCAATGTTAACAGAATGCGTTTTTCATCACCAGGCCCGGATATAGAAAAAAAATGTAGGGGCGGGAGAGTGGCAAGAAACACAATCGAACCGAAAATATGTAAAAGGGGAGCCCAAGAGACTGGATTTCCAATGCAAGTGTAACATTTCCCTTTTTTTAAATTGAGATTTTTCTTTCCATCGTATTTGTTGAATTATTAAGGAAGATATCACTTTGAATTTAACATCGATCAATTTTAGAGGAAAAATTGTCTTGAGCCGGGTGGGATACGAACCAACGACCTCCTGATAACATTATCCTATATCATATGTTATCAGGAGGTCGTGGATTCATATCCCACCCACTCAAAACAATTTTTCTTCTCAAACTGATCGACGTTAAATTCAGAGTGATATCTTCCTTAATAATTCAACAAATATGGGGAGGAATCTCTTCAATTTAAACAATTGTATACTCAGAATATATTTGCCATCTTCATGACATGCTTGTCATTATTTCTTGAGGATCAGAGCAGCTGGGACAATACCTTCATGAGACGCAGAGAATTGTGTACTTGGTAGAAAGTTAATAGCATCAGTTAGAGAAACTCGTGCTACCGGCAGCCGACTGAGGAACTCGAATTAGAGTTCCTCTAATTCGAGTTCCTCAGTCGGCTGCCGGTAGCTCAGTGGTCAGAGTATCCGACATATTATCAGGAGGTTGTGAGTTTATATCCCATCTGGCTCACGACATTATTTCCTCTAAAATTGATCGACGTTAAATTCAGAGTGATATCTTCCTTAATTTCTCCCTTCTGTTTTGCAGGTGTTTCAAATTTTCTTCAAAGGTGCATGAAATTTATATAAGTTTAATAATTTATTTTCCTCCCATACACAGATCCAACCCTATTCATCACTATGTGCAGTAGAACACGTTCCCAAAGTTTGACTAGACCTTTTGGAAACACCCTTTATAACCACAGCAAAAAAAAATACAATTTTATTACTAATAATTATTTTAATGAGCGTCTGTTTCGTCGAAATTGGACTTTTCCTACGTTTTCTCTCTTTTGCAAATTTTATCTATTTTTCATCAGTAGCTCGCCAGCAGCACAATAAACAGGTGGTGGGCCATAGTTTGCCTACGCCTGAACTACAATAGATACTACTGTAGTTGTTGACAACTAGGATAAACTACTGTAGTTATAGTTATTCAGTACAACAAAAATTAGTACTCATAATAATGAGCAAAGATGACAATCAAAAGCTTCTAACTGTGGATTATTTTGGTATTATACACTGCTCGCAAAAATTAGGGGATATTTCAAAATGAATATGAAGCGATAAAAAAAAAGAAGCATTTGATTTTTTTTTATTAAGCAAGAACATCAGAAAAGCAAACGACAAGTCAAAGAAAGCTGTTCGATTATGCAAATGAGATGCAAAACCAACTTTTATTTCATTGGTGAAAATGCACTATACGAAAGGCTGAAAGTACTGGAGTATCTGTACGTTCCCTGATCTTGAAAGTGCACATTCTGCAATTTCCCAGCCCTTGCAATGCCCCTGCAACACGATTTGCCCGAATACGAAGCCTGCAGAACCATACGACATCTTGAAGCTGGTCAAACACAGACGACAGTGGCAACAGCACTTGGAACATCCCAAAGCGTGATTAGCAGACTGTGGAATCGCTTTCAAGAGACTGGCACAGTACGAAGAAGACGAGGGCAGGGTCGCCCATCTGCCACAACAGCAAGAGATGACCACTACTTAACCTTATTGGCAAGAAGAAACAGGCGCAGCAATGCAACAGAGCTGGGGGGACAGTTTCTTGCTGCCACTAGACGACGGATATGCACCCAGACCATACGAAATCGGCTCCATCGTGTTGGACTTCATGCCCGGCGACCAATGGTATGCATTCCGTTATCTGCTGAACACCGTAGAACCCGTAGAAGGTGAGCTGATGAGCATCGTCATTGGACCCGTGATGAGTGGTCAACTGTCTCTTTTCTGATGAGTCACGGTTCAGTCTGCAGCCGGACAATCATCGTGTCCTGATCTGGCGTGAACGAGAAACACGGGAGAATCCACGTTTCATGCGAGAAAGGGACTCCTTCGGTGGTGGTCATACACCCTACTGAACTTACTCCATTCAGTAGGGTGTATGACTGTTCAGTAGGGTGCTATACACCCTACTGAACAGTCAATGTGTGGCACTCTCGTCCTGTTTGACAAGCTTCTGTGGTGGAATCATGGTGTGGGCTGGCATCAGCATTGGTGGTCGTACCGACCTCCACGTCATCAGAAACGGATCGCTGACTGCTGTAAGATATCGAGATGAGGTCCTGCACCCTGTAGTGGTACCTATGCTGGAGCAGTTGGAAATAACTTTCTTTTCATGGACGATAATGCAAGGCCCCACCGTGCGCATCTCGTCAACAACATGCTTCAAGAGGCAGGAATCGAACGCATGGACTGGCCTTCACGTTCTCCAGACCTGAATCCCATTGAACATGCTTGGGATGCACTGGGAAGACGTCTGGAAAACCGTCCAATGCCTCCACAACACTTCTTGAGCTGGAAGTTGCCGTGGAGCAAGAGTGGCAGAGGATCCCACAAGAACTGCTGGACATTCTGATCCTGTCCATGCCCCATCGCTGTCAGTGTGTTTTGGCAGTCTTGGGTGACCATACACCCTACAGAACAGTCAATGTGTGGCACTCTCGTCCAGTTTGACATGCTTCTGTTCGCCCCCTCCGATATGTCACTTGCCACTCAATCACGACAATTGAGTTTACATCTCATTTGCATAATCGAACAACTTTCTTTGACTTGTCGTTTGCTTTTCTGATGTTGTTGTTCAATAAAAAAAATTTAAAATGCTTCCTTTTTTTATCGCTTTATGTTAATTTTCAAATATTCCCTATTTTTTGTGAGCAGTGTACATGGTCTGGTTTCAAACATCCGCCTCGCGCGCCCTCGATAGTGACGTCATGGTCGAAAAACATCATTTGACTTCGGCCCGTATTTAAGATAACTCTGTCAACCCACCTGAGGCCGCTGCGAAGGAAAGGGACGATAACCGACGTCGCCATATTGCTCTTACTCGCAAGCGTGCGTTGTCTATGTTAACGAATGAGAGATTGTGCAAAAACGTTAGCTCCTATATAGCATATTCCTGCAGAAATTAAACTGCAAAATGGATAAAAGGAATAGCATTTCATTGGTAAGAAGTTGAAATAAAGTTTTTCTCCCGAAATTTTTAAACTTTTCGTTATTTTAATTATATTGGAAAGTAGCATAAACAACTGCTATATGTTGCTAAAATTACTACTGGTTTGAAATGTCCCCTCACCCCTTTTTTTTTGCCTGGAAAGTATTATTCTTGAATTGCTTTTATTTTATATGTGATTTATTACGATAGACGTCCAATATGGACCTCAACAAGCGTTTGGAAAACCCACAGACAAATTTGATCATAGTGTTCAACTACAGTTTTTACAAACACATTTTAACTCAAAAAGGAATTAAAAAAGAGCAAATTCTTATGTACTTAATAATAAAATATTTAAAGAATTACAACTCACTTGTTATTAGGAAATATTACGATTTAATTGTGCCAGTATTCGTACAAAACATTCACACATACGATGACAACTGACTTTTCAGAGCAACTTTCAGGGTAGGAGTAACATGGCAGTTTCGGCTACACTAGCTATCTATGCTAATTGATAGTAGGGGCGCCTCCCCCAATTCCTACCTCCATGTCCCAACCCCGCTTTGGTCCCAAAATTTCTTTCTCCATTTTCGATTAATAAATAAAGCTCTACTCAACTCTTAAAAGGTTGCCATATCCAACGTATGACATCTCCATTATTTTTTTATCTCTATCTTAATATCAATGGCCGGAAGCTGCCTGATACGCCACTTAAAGAAGTAAATACGATACCCGATGCTGAAAGCATTTTAATCGACAAAAATAGTATGGCTTCTGATGATGCACAGATAAATTTTACAAATAAATCAACGCATTCTTTAGTTGTTGTAGGGGGAGGTATTGCTGGTGTTACCTGCGCAGAACAAGTGAGTTGTAATTTAAAATATTTTGTTTTTTTCAAAACATTTGAAATAATATAAGCTAGGCACTATGTATATAAATACATCGTGTGCGATTTCGTCTGCTTTCAATCAATTAATATTTATAAAAACTTGGAATCCATTTACATAATAATTCCGAGTTTATGATCACTCTATTAATTAGAGTTTTTGTACTAGTCGAATGGAACAATAAGGTTAAGATAGTACTGGTTTTTATCATTTAGAAAGCGATTTAAGCAATATTATGTAATAACCTTTTTGGATTTTGGTAACTTCACCTACAATTTACTTTCCGATTCTTGCATACCATTTTAAATCTTTGTTGTTCTTAAATTTTAAATAAACATCAGTCTGAGGTCAAATGAGCAAAGTTACAGTTCATTCTACAACATCTGAAGTTATGTATTCACACAACATGCGTTAGTCTAAAGCTCTATACGAAGTTTTTTCAGTGGCTTCAGAAACAGTAATGAAGCTTGGGAGCTTTACTTTGCACTATAAATTTATTCAAAAACAGCTATTATGCAACATGTAGATAGCACGTGTTGGAAATTTTTTTGCTGAAGAGACTGAAAAATGATAGATTAAAGACATGTTAGGCAATTAATTGTAATACAAATTTTAAAATTTTGCAAGCAAAGATGAGTTTCATTACAGGCAAGTTTTTGCATTATGATTTCACATAATTCATGCTAAATGAAGGCACAGAGGAGCAGGCCAGATCATGATCTGCAGTTCCCTGGTTTGAATCCCACTTGTGCCAGTTTTGAGATTTATCTCCACAACCCCCACCCTGCCCTCAGTCAGTAGGGGTCACCAAAGGACATGGAAAGACTGGTATTGGTTGGATGGGATATAAAGCCTTGGTACCATGTGCAGGAGAGTCATACCCTGTGCACAATAAAGAACACACTGGAAGGTCTTGATGGGAGGCTATCATTTCTGCAAACAACTGCCTAGTGGGTCCCTTTCCCCCAACCTTCTCTGAACCTCTGGAGTCTTTGTGACTGACCATGTAGCCCATTGCGTGCAAAAAAGTGCTGCTCAGAAGTAAATTAACTCAACTAACAGGGCATATAAATGACTCCCCACAATGTCCATGCATTATAGCAGCCTATCAACTAAACTGCATTCTGCTGTTATGAAGGGGCACCTAAAATATTTCATAGGATGGCCTTGAAAACATATATACTTCTGTGTGTAACAACTGGTTGAGAATTATAAAGTACATTTAAATTTAATTAATGATTTAAGGGAATTCAATTAATTGCATATCATGGTTAGATTTTTGTACACTCAATAAGTGACATCAACTCTAATTCAGTCAATCCCCCCCAAAAAGGGGGATGACAAACTCTCTTAAAGAACTCTTGTGCCACAACTTACTAAGGCTAAATATTCATTTGATATCTTCCCAGCCTGCATACTCTGAATAATATATCAGAGTGTCAAGAAATGTGTGTTCTTTATAATATAGCCAAAAATATTTTTATGTTTTGTAGCCCCATGAAGTAGTTTTAATTTTTTACCATTTGTCCTTTATATATACATATATACATGCAAAATTCTCATACAGCCATGGGCTATGGAGGTCCTACCAGACTGTAATTTTCCTCTCCAGACATGTCTGTTCTGAACTACAGCTTTTGGCCACTGTAGGCCAATTCTAGCAAAGTCATGTTTTACATATCTGTCCATTGCATCCTAAGTCCCCCCACCCCCCCTTTTTTTTTTTCTGAAACCCTTAGGTACCCTGTTTATAATCCTGTTTGCCAGTCTGCAGCTATGCATATGGGCAACACGGCCAAACCAAAGCAGTCTCTCTATGCACAATATGCTGCTCAAAGGAGGTTGATGACTCCTAACCTCATCATTACTTACAAAGTTGAAACACCTAATGCCCAAGATACTGTCTAAGCATCTAGAATCAAAGTCATCAAGTTTCTTGCTATCCTACTTAAAAAGAGTCCATATTTTACTACAATATAAAACCTTAGAAAAAACCAAACTATTATACAGCCTAATTTTAGTCTTCAGGTGTATATGCCTATTTTGTCATGCTCTCCAGAGATTCTTAAAAGTCCCAGTGGCAATCCCTATTCATCTATTTATCTTATGTCCCATGGCCGAGTGGTTAGAACGCTGGGCTACTGATCTAAGGGACCTGGGTTCGAGCCCCGGGTAAGGCATGGATGTAGTAATGTTTTTCTGCTGAGGTCCCGCCATCCTCTCAGACCTTCTACTGTGGCATATAAACTGACAGGCTCCTGTCAGACCTCTGTGACAAGCAGCTGCTTGAGGGGGTATTCATTTTTTTATATATTATACATCACCAGTATCTGTTACATAGCTTCCAAGGTAATTAAACTGAGACACTTGCTCAAGAGTGCAGACATTCAAATCTGCTTGACCAGTTTCCATCACTTTAGTATTTTCTCTGTTTATCACTAAACCTCTACCCTATTACCAGTCTCATCAATAGCCCTAATGAACAAATTCATCTCATCAACATCATTGCCCAACAGGGCCAAATCATCTGCATAATATAAATCAGAAATTTTGAAATCTCTAGACCATTTAAGGCCAAAATCTTTCTCTTGCAAAGAATTTCACATAACAAATCAATAACCAAACTAAAGAGAAAAGGAGACAAATGTACCTTTATCTAATTCCACTAGCAATACTAAACCAATCACTTCAAGCCTTAACAACTCTCACACACAACTCAATGTTGTTTTAGAGAGCTTCCATTACACTAACTTGTCATATATTCCGTATCATCTAAACGATCAACCACAAATTATGATTATATCAATAAGAGGTTAAATTTTAACTTTTAGTTCTTAATACTATCAATGATTATAATTTTTATAACTGATTATACTTGTTTTTTAGTGTAATATATATCTATAAAATAACCTTTTTTTTTGTACAGTTATCTTTAGAGTGCCCAGATGAAGAAATATTATTAATTTCTGCTTCACCACTTATAAAAGCTGTAACAAATTTCAAGCAGGTAAATCACATGTTTTTGTGTAATATAATAAATTTTTGTTTTATCAAACATTAAAAAAAAAAGTTTGAAAATGAATGAAAGCTGATATGAAAAACAATATTTCCGTGCAGTAGCATAATCAAGGAGGGAAGGGATAGGGTGGCATTAACTCATCTACCACTCCAGGGAAGTTTTATTTTTAACAAAATCATTAGTTTTTCAATTTACTAATAAAAAAAACCTAATGTTTTTTAACAAAAACATCAATAATAGTTTTTCAATTTATATTAACATAAATGTGAACAAAATTCATAAACCCTTACATCCCATCTAAAAATTCTGGCCATTGTTTCCCTATGATTCATCTTTGAACTGAAATGCATTCACCTGAAACAAAAATGTTTTTGGACACCTAATTAGTAATATAAATAGATTTTAGAAGTGCTTATTATTCAGTGGGGCGGGGGTGGCTCAGTCGGTAGCGTGCCAGGCTCGTAATCTGTAGTTCCCAGGTTCGAGTCCCAGCTGGGTCAGCGTTGAGATTTATCTCCGCAAAATTCCCCGCCCTGCCCACGGTCAGTAGGGGACACCGATGGGCTTGGAAAGGCTGCTGTCCTTGACGGGAGGCTACCATCTGTCTCCCAACAGCTGTTCCAGTGGGTCCCCTCCCCCAACCTTCTCTGAGTCTTGGGGTCCTTGAGACCTGGCCATTTAGCCCATGGTGTGCAAAAAAATGCCGCTCAGTGGTAAAATAACCCAACAACCCAGCTTATTATTCAGTAAACTTTTCTGATACATATATTCTATAACTTATTTTACCAAAGGGATATAATTTTACTAAACTGTATATAATGGTGAAAAAAAATTTATTCCTCAAGTCAATGCTTGCCACAGGGCTCTAACAGTATAATATGCCATATAAAAACCTATGAGGAAAATAGAACCTCAGCAGAAAAACAACAGAAGGAAAGAAACATCATGCCTTATCTAGAGGTAGAACCGAAGTCTTGGATCAGTAGCCATGCATGATACTCATTCTGCCTCCAGTTAATAGTTTTTTTCTGTTTTTCGTGTTTAGTCAATATCTATATATACTCATGAGTCCATAATATGACCACCTGCCTAATAGCATGTTGGGCTGCCTTTTGTAGCAATAACCACTTGCACCCATTGTGGCATCAAACTCCACTAGACTATGGAAGATGCTTTCTGGTATTCTGTACCGTCTGAACAGAATGATGTCCTGGAGTTCAGTAACTGAGCAAGGCATTGGTGTGGACCACCAAATGCTGCATTCCACTAATGTTCAATGGGATTCATGTTGAGAATTTGATAGCCACAGGAGCACATGAAATGCTTGGACATCATGATCTTCAAACATTCCTTCACAACTGTGTGCTAGACCCTTGACAACAAATATTAGCCACTAATGTTATGTGCATGCAGACCCTAATTTTAAAAAAAATTAAGAGGAAATATTAAAGTGAAATAGACTAGAATAACCTCTCATCATATACAAATAATATTTATATTTTTTTCAAAAATTAAGCTTACCATATAGTTTTATATATGCTTTTTCTGTTCTTTTTGGTGATCTTATTAGAAGTATTTTTTGTAAAATGTGTGCAATGTATTTATGCAATTTTTTTGCTTCCTTCCCAATTATTAAATTTTTTTTTGGAAGATAGGCTTGGCACCTCCTTGCTCCCAGATCTGCCTCACTTAACTATATGTCCCCAGGTAAGGCATGGATGTCTGTGTCATTTTTCTGCTGAGGTCCTGCCATCCTCTCAGACCTTCTACTATGGCATATAAACTGACAGGCTCCTGTCAGACCTCTGTGGCAAGCAGCTGCTTGAGGGGGTATTTATTTATTTTATTATTTATATAATAAAAATAAATACCCCCTCAAGCAATTGCTTACCTCAGAGATCTGACAGGAGCTGCTTTAGTAAATAGTATATGTGATCATGCAAGCATTTTAGTGTTTTTCATGGAGTACATATTAATAAACTGGTTTAACACTGTGTTCAGGTATCTGTTTCATCTATGATCTTCCTTAGGAAAGTATTTGTTAACAAATTGTATTGTTTTGTTTTCATGGCTTCCATCTGTGTAAAAGTAGAATGGTTAGACTGAGTGAATAGTACCAAACATTGAACTAGAAATGATTTTAATTCTTAATAATGCCACTCGTTGCTGTAACTTGTATTTTTTTTTAATGTTAACCTCTATGTGCAGGAGTATCATACTATGAGATGATCTCAAATTATGTGAAACTGCAGCAAATTCAGAAACTCAAATTTCACTTTCAAAATATCAAATTCAATATCCACTGATAAATTCACTCACCCAAGATTTGATTCAAATTGAACTGATCCACACAGGAATCACCACTCAAAACTGATTTGTCTGACTATTTCTTTAGTGGAATCAAGCTTTCTAAAAAGTGTTGCCATCTGTGGACTGAAATGGAATTTACAAATTTCTTCTTTTCAAAACTCCAAAAATCCATTTCCTCCCTTCTACAAATTTCCCTAACTCTTTTTGAAATATTGCATAAGTTTAATGCAATTTCTTCCAACATTTTCATGTTGGTAGAGATTAAATATTCAATGTCTAACCCTTCCACTGTCCACATAGTCTGTATATGTTTGGAGAATCTGAATTGAGAGACCAAGAATGTATGTATTTTTTTTTATGTACGTTTTTAGTACAACAAAAAAAAAATCTATTTTTAAAAAAATAAAAATTGCTGTTGTAATTTATATATATATTATAAAAATATATAATACAGGTTTCAAAAATAATATTTTTTAATTTGATGCATATTTTATTAAACTACAATATAAATAATTTTATAAAGCCATCTGATTGCCATTTCTTAGAAACACTGGACACTTTAATTTGCTGATTTGCTTGTTAACATTCCTATTTGCTAAAGCAACCTTCTGATTTAAGCTCACAAGTTTGATTTGAACTATTATCAACAAATTTTTCCTTAAATTTTTGAAAATCTCCTAAAAATTAACAAAAAAACTGTTATTTTTAAAAACGATAGATTTTGGAAGTAATTACAAAATACTACTGCCATTTTTTTTTTACATTTCACACTCTTTTCTATCATTAAACATATTTCAATATTCCCAAATTATTTTTATCATTTTTCCCAGCATTCTATGCATCTTTCCCGCTCTTAAAATCAAAACTGGAAGTAAGCATCCTTCTTAGAAATTCTGGTTGCAGCTGCATTTGATTAGTTATGCTTCACTGCAACAAACAAGATGCAGATGGCTGACACATGCTTTCTCCATCCATTCTGTGTGCTATGTAGTGTTTTGGACCTGCATATTGGATACTCTTTGTAAAGTTAGTATTTACTTTTTATATTTAAACCTTACTTTTCATTTCAGTAGCTTTATTTTCGTGAATTTGTGATCTTTTGGTCGATCGATAAGTATTAATTTTTCATAGTTATGCTACATCATATGGCCAACCTACAACTTGTTGCTGTGGATATTTTAATAATTAGGCTATATGTTAATTTTTATTTTATTGTTTATTACTTTTCCAGTAAAACTTTGATCTAGTATCATTTTCTGAAAATAAATGAGATCTTGGATATGGAGCATGCTGAATAGCCTTGATGGAAGGTTTCCATCTCTCCCTTAACAGCTGTCCAATGGATTTCCTTTCCATGTTCATTTCTGAGCCCTTGTAACATACATTTGGTGTACATTGAACACTATGCACTAGTGTCACTTAAAAATAAAAAAACCCAGAATCATTTTATATACATTGCCTTCCATATTTTTGCTCAACAATTGCAGTTATAAGATTTATACATTTCAATTTATTTAGAAAACTATTAGTCATTAGTTATTAGTCTACCCAAAATAAAGCAAAGTGTTAAATGGACTTGTATATATAATGTCGTATAGTTTAATTTCTGTTTTTTAAAACTTTTCATTTAGGTTTCAAGAGCAGTAGAAGTATTTGATGTCGAAGAAAAGCCATTTGTAGAATTAGAAACCAAATGTCCAAATGTTTGTGTGATTCAGGCAGCTGTAGTAGATCTTAATTCAGAAAAACGGGTGAGTGTTTCACATTGTTGTTTATTGTATTGGTGTTAAAATACATTTCTAACAAATGCAATTATAATCTTCTATCTTCTAATATGAATTATCTGAATTTTTGTTTATGTGAAATTTTCACTGAAATGCCCATATTGGTTCAAATCCAGCCTTGAATAAATTCACAGATTTCATTGTAGCAAATTGGCAAAGTATATCTGTTCTGAGACTTGTTACTGACAAAAATTAAGTATTTTCATTTTTACGTGTTTCTCTAGTTAGTCTTCACCTTTTGCAACAATCTCCCATCTCTAGGGAAACATCTGTCACTACCTCACCCCCATTGATTCACCTGAGGGGCTATATGTTGTAAATTTGTGCTGTTAAATATTTTAATTATTATGTTAAATTATGCTAAAATGAAAGCAAAAAAAATTAATTTAACTTCTTTGATTTTGTTTTTACATAAGTAAAATTTTTGTGCTTTTTGGCATCTCAGTCAAAAAAGTTTGGTCCCAAGCCCTTTGGATACAATAATATTTGTTCCACAGGGGTTGAGAAAAAAATAGCGACAATTAGGCTATATTGATGTTGCATTCCATTGGTAAAATCATTAGCTATCTGGATAACATTTTTCAACATCTACAAGAGAAATTTCATTAGCAGAGCAGTGTTTCTGAATATCTGCGAGAGACCAGTGTATGACACATATGATCTCCTGTATGTGCTAAAAACATATGTTGTGGGAAGATTTTTTCATCGTAGGAAAGAGGTCAAAGTTACAGAGACTAATCTTGAAGTAGGGTGAAACTCCATACAGCACTATCAAGCGACTTCTGAAACCAGTGGAACTGGGAAACCCTCCTGACCTTAGTCCCTGTTACTTGTCTTCCCTAAAGTGAAATAATCAATCTGGGGCAGGCATTTTCAGCAGATGTAGAATGTCTTATAGGCCATCCATTGGTCTCTTGTGAATATTCAGAAATACCACTCTGCAGATGGAATTTCCCTGTTACCAGTCATATGGGAAAAGATTATACAAATGACTATCAGTATATTGAAAGAGTATCAGTTGAAATTGCATGACAATAAAATGTATTTCCCAATAAGGTCTTATTGCTACTACTTTTTTCCTTAACTACAATATATACAGGGTGATTGTAAACTCTTTCAACAACAAAAGAGGGGTGATAGTACACATCAAGACAAACAATTGTTGCCATGGAACCTAGGGTCTCATTCCACTCCTTCCACCAGAGAAGTGTAAAGTTACATATCCACATTGATCCTTCAACAGTGAAAACAAAGGCACTTAATCAATTTATGAGTTGCTTAATTACATTCGCATCAGAGAAAGACTTAAAGTAGATGGTCAAAGTGGCGTCCAAGGGCATTGTTGCACAGCCCACATCGGCGAATGAAGAACTGTCTCACCCTCTTGTAGACTCCTGGTGTGGTGTTGGTCTTGTCTGCTGCAACACCGATTATCGCAACGAGATCTTCCAGGGAGTCCACAGGTGTCTCGTACACAAGTGTTTTCATGTGCCCCCAGAAGAAGTCTAGTGTATTGAGGTGGGGCGGGGGTGGCTCAGTCGGTAGCGTACCAGGCTCATAATCTGTAGTTCCCAGGTTCGTGTCCCAGCTGGGTCAGCATTGAGATTTATCTCCGCAAAATTCCCCGCCCTGCCCACGGTCAGTAGGGGACACCGATGGGCTTGGAAAGGCCGCCGTCCGTCGGATGGGACGTTAAGCTGTGGCCCCATGTGCGGGAGAGACATACCCTGTGCACGTTAAAGAACACGCTGGATGGCCTTGACGGGAGGCTGCCATCTGTCTCCCAACAGCTGTTCCAGTGGGTCCCCTCCCCCAACCTTCTCTGAGCCTTCGGGGTCCATGTGACCTGGCCATTTAGCCCAAGGTGTGCAAAAAAGTGCCGCTCAGAGGTAAAACAACAACAACAATTATTGAGGTCCGGGGAGCATGGAGGCCAAGTCACAGGTCCACCATGTCCAATCCACCACCCGGGATATGTTGCATTTAGGAAGTATCGGATCTTGATGGAAAAGTGTGCTGGGGCCCCATCATGCATAAACCACGTGTCCCTCTGCATGGTGAGCGGAACACCCTGCAACAGACCAGGAAGCACTTGCTCCAGAAGCACATGTTGATGCCTAATTTCTGTTGGTGTTTATGAGGGTCAGTGACGTGTGGATTTTCTTGAGCCCAAGCATGCTGGTTGTGATTGTTGAAAATGCGTTCCCGGGTAAACGTGGCCTCATCACTAAATAACACTAATGCGGGAAATTGCAGATTAACATTGTTTATCTGGAGCATCCACCTAACAATTTCTACCTGGCTGGGATAGTCATCTTCATTCAAAGCTTGGACCTTGTGCATATGGAAGGGATGCATCCGTGCCTCATGTAGGACATTCCACACCGAGGTTTGACAAATTCCCATTTCGGATGACACCACTCGTGTACTTGTGGAAGGAACTTCTTCAAATCACTGCAAGACACGTTCTTCCATTTACGGTGTCCGCACACTTCGCGAATGTCAAGTATCACTCATTGAGATAGCCAACAAGCCAGTTTCATGCAGTCTTCGATCAACACTGACGAAGGTCGAATGGTAAGGAATACGACTATTCGGAAATCTCTCATGGTACAATCTTTGTGCTTCATGTCCATTATCACCTGCTTGGCCTTACATCAGATTTATATCTGCCAATTCCTCGTATGTGTATGCGTGGCGTTTTTCGAAAGTACTCTTTTCTGGGGGAAGGAGTGGAATGTGACCTTAGGTTCCATTGCAAAAATTGTTCGTCTTGATATGTACTATCACCCCTCTTTTTTTGTTGAAAGAGTTTACAATCACCCTGTATATATATATATACTGAGATGCCAGTTTATTGCATACACCTACCTAATAGTGTGTTGTGCCTCCTTTGGCCTTCAGAACAGCCTGATTTCATCAAGGATTTGAACTTATAATGTTGGATGCATTATGTAGAAATGTTTCACCATGCAGAAATTATTGTGTTGCATAGTTGCTGCAAACTGGACGGTGGTACAATCTCGCTGAAAACAGCCCTTACCACCTCATCCCAAAGATGCTTCATAGGGATTAAATCTGGGAATTAATTTCTTTATTCTAATTTTATCATTTGTCTACTGTGTGTGTTTTTTTTTTATTTTTAATTAATAATATTTTTTGTTTGTATTATATTGTATATGCTATTGAAATGTTGAATTGAAAAATTGATAAATAAATTGAAATATTGAAAAATTGATATGCTATTGAAATCAGGGCTGGCACGAGGTGGGTTCAGCGCGTTTGCCAGAAACTGTCCCTGCGCTTTAAAAAGCCCCACAGTCCACGAAAAGCTCATCATAAAAATCGAAATTTCGGTCAGAATTGACCGAAATAGTGAAATCGATCAATTTTGAGTTGTTTGGGTTGTTTTACCTCTGAGTGTCATTTTTTTGCACACCATGGGCTAAATTAAATGGCCAGGTCACATGAACCCAGAAGGTTCAGAGAAGGTTGGAGGGGGGGACCCACTGGAACAGCTGTTGGAAAGCTGTTTTGCTTTGGTGGTAGCCTCTCGTCAAGACCATCCAGTGTGTTCTTTAATGTGCACAGGGTATGGCTCTAACTCACACGGGGCCATGGCTTAACATCCCATCCGACAGATGGCAGCCTTTCCAAGCCCATTAGTGTCCCCTACTGACCGCGGGCAGGGTGAGGAATTTTGAGGAAATAAATCTCAACACTGACCCAGTTGGGACTCGAACCTGGGAACTACAGATTATGAGCCTGGCACCCTACTGACTGAGCCACCCCCGATCAATTTGATGATATAATTAAAGATTTTGAAGCGAAAAAGGTGAGAAAAATTTATATAATATTTATAATATACTCTGTGTTTTTATAAGTTGTATGTAGATATGTAATGCATTTTGTACTTATAATGAATAATTTATTATTATAAAATTTAGAAGTACATGTAAATGCAGTTTTTTTTGGCCCCGCACAATTTTGGAACCCGGCTCTGCAAAAGTTCACACCAGCCCCAATTGTAATTTATTTGTAACATTTAAATACATTACGTTTTGTTAAATATGTTTTTAATAAATTACTGAACTGTAATTTGACATATTTTTATTTTTTTTCATCTATTGTATAAATTGTATCTTGATGCTGATTTTCTTTTTGTAGGAACTTTTCCTGTCAACGAAACAAGTAATTGTGTATAAAAAACTCTGTATATGTGCTGGTGGGAGACCTAAGGCATGTCAAATTTTGCATGTTTTCATTGTTCTAAAGTTTGTTTCTCTGACAAATATTTAAAATTGACAGTTTATATAACCTAGAAGTATTTATGCAGAAATTTTACATTTAAGTTGGGCTAATATGAACATTAAATGTAATTGGGAATGAAATATAGCTTTGATAAATATAGTATTACATTCAAGAAATAATTTGGAGAAAAAAATGAGTTTCGCTGATGAATGGGTTCTCTCATTTATCCACTTATTTGTGACTTTTAAATCTCACTGACCTTGTCACTCATGGCACTGTCCATGATCAGGAAAGGCAACTTATCCAATATTGCTCAATATACAGGGTGTCTCAAAAATATAGGTACAAACTTTTAGGGGAGGTAGATAACATCTAAAAGAATGAGAATTGCATAGGAACTCATAACCGGAAACGTCACTGTAAGTGAGTTTCAGTGTGCTAGAGGGGAAATTTCGGATTTCCTCATTTGAGCGGTAGTCAGTTGATGAAGAGCATGCATGAATTGTATTCAAACAGGGAGCTGGCAGACATGCACTTAGTGTATGGAATAGCTGAGGACAACAGACAAAGCCACTCAATGAATGTATCAAGAACACTTCCCACACAGACGTACCGGGCCACCGTTTGTTTGCGCGCACCCATCAAAATTTGTGCGATTATGGGTCATTAAGAGGTAGCAGATGTGAGGGCAGGCCATCTAGTATGCCATTTGTAATAATTATGTCCAATAAATGTTTTCCTATTAATCACTGTCTTGTGTCGTTTCAGATCTTGTACCTCTGCTACCACTTTCCCATGACGTTTCCGGTTATGGATTCCTATGCAATTCTCATTCT
This sequence comes from Ryuthela nishihirai, assembly GCA_038380435.1. NCBI lineage: Eukaryota > Metazoa > Arthropoda > Arachnida > Araneae > Heptathelidae > Ryuthela > Ryuthela nishihirai. The sequence continues at coordinate 50,799,226 of JAWZYU010000021.1, forward strand.
TTTAGATGTTATCTACCTCCCCTAAAAGTTTGTACCTATATTTTTGAGATATCCTGTGTAGATGTTAAATAGGGAAGTCACTCACACTAAAGCATTATTAATGTAAGGATCAATAATAGATTCACAGATTGTCTGTTGACATATAATTCAAAAAGTAGTTTTATGCAAAAAAATTAGTTTTTCCAGTGAGTGAGAATTGAATTCCACTCATCGGCAGAATTTTTTTTTACACAAAATTATTTCTTGAATTATATGTCAATAGGTACTTTGTGAATTTATTATTGATTGATGGTATTACATATTCACAAATGCCTAACACTAAAAATTATTTTATATTTCCTTAAGCTTTTTAATATGTATTGAGGTCACTAATTGAAATCAATTATAAACTTATTTTAAGATGTAAGAAATAATTTTATGTAGCATTTTTGAATATTAGGTATTTTCTGTATAATTGTCATTTTTTTTTCATATTGCTTAAATAATAATAAAAACATTTTATATATAGTTTATCTTTTTCAAAGCACAATGTCTGTCTTATTCCCAAATAAGTAAGGATGTTTTGCTGAGAGTAAAGCAAAATATAATAGAAGAAAATTAAAATACTTGAATTGCAAGTAAAGTTTGCTAAGCAGTTGGAGAAGTTTGAGTGAAAACTTCTCAGTAGGTTCTTCCCTCGTTTCGTTATCATTGCTTAACTGGGAAAGGAGGAATCCTTTATTTTTATTAAAAGGAATTGTGTTACTATCCCACCAGAAAAGCCATAAGATATAAAGAAGTGCATATTGAATAGTGATTGAGCTCCAGGATTCATTTCATAAAAAAAAATTATGCTGCCCTCAAAGTACTGTTTGTAGTTCTTTAAAAATGAGTTTTACAGTTGGTATATAATAAGTATTGTAGAAAGCAGAAATTGATTAAAAATTGTTGCAGTCTGTATGAATCCTCTGTTAAATATATGAGTGAATGTAAGACAAATATTAATAAAATAACAATTAATGCTAATAAAATATGAAAAAAAATATGAAAAGTTTATCTTTAAAAAGCAGTTTAATTTGTTTATTTACTTTAAGTGTAGGTTATTGCCAAAGACTGCCCTCATGTTTTTGGAATACGAGATACAGAAACCATTCAGGTACTATTTGTCAAAATAAAATATTCTACACTTTGTCATTATATATTTTTAAGAATTGAATTTTATTTGTTCATTTTAAGAGTGTTTCTCTTACTAAGATATAATTCACTGCATAATTTCTTTTTTTTTTCTTCAATCAGTTTCAAATACAACTACTATGTTATATTCTGTTATGAAGTAATTGATGCTTTATATGGAAGTTATTATTATTATTGAAGTTTGTTAAATCACTGTTTTATATTTTCTGAAAATATTTATTGAATAATGGAATATATTGATTACTAACTATATATATATACATATAATTCTCCTTAGTTAGGAAGAGTAAATCATAATTTTTTAAACTGGTCATTTTTTATATTAAATTTTGCAAGTGGCCATCATTCTCTTTAGGTAAAGTTTGACTTATTGATAAACAATTTTAAAATCATTCATGGTTTCAAAATTATTTATCATTGAGCCAAACTTTGTATTTTCACAGTAATATTCCAAGGATTTTTAGCTCCAAGTTTTTTGTTTTTTTTATTAACACTGAGAGGTTCCTGTCAGTATTAATAATCTGTGGCAAGCAGCTGCTTGAGTGGGGTATATTTTAATTTATAGCATAAGTTAACTGTATGATTTCATATATATGTGCATCATTAGCAAATGTTAATGAGAAAATGAATATTAGTAATTAGTAATACAATAATTTTTTCTTTCTGTTGATTAGACAGACATAGATAGAATGTTTTTTTTTAACTTGAATGGGACTGAAAGCATGCAACCACTGGTTATATCTGAGCATCTCTTACTGTTTCAGCTTCCATTTGAGATTTTTTCATTGCTTACCAGTTGATGTACATTTTAATGCCATCATATTTGAGTTGCTAAACTTTTTTAAACTTCAGTTGTATCATTAAAAAAACTTAATTGTGTATGCTGCTGCTGTAGAGCATATTTATGGCAAGACAGTAAAGGTTTTAAAATGATTAAATGCAAATCAACATACTGTCACATTGTAAAATTGCATGAATAATCAGTTTTCTTTTAGAACCCATTCATCAAAATAGGTAATTTTTTTTATTTCATTCAAATATTTTGCATTTGCCTACTTTTTATATACATATATACACATTCGTATCAGAATAATATAACCACCTACCATAGTATAAGTATGGTAGGTGGTCATATTATTCTGATACGACTGTATATCATGATTACTTGAATTTAAGCTGCATATTCATTTTGCTTATTATTATTGTGAATTGATCCATCATTTGCATTCTATATCATTAGGTCTTTCAGCAAAAGATTGCAGATGCCAATCGAATACTTATTGTGGGAAATGGTGGAATAGCCACAGAACTTGTGTAAGTAATGTATCTTTTTTTAGTTTTAATTATCTCTTATTTTTCTCTGTAAACAAAAATTCATGCTTCCAATTCTTAAATTGTTTTAAGCAATGTAAGTGGAAGCTATATACTGAATTTTGTGGTCTTAGTTCTAGCCATCTGGGGCGGGGGTGGCTCAGTCGGTAGCGCGCCAGGCTCGTAATCTGTAGTTCCCAGGTTCGAGTCCCAGCTGGGTCAGCGTTGAGATTTATCTCCGCAAAATTCCCCGCCCTGCCCACGGTCAGTAGGGGACACCGATGGGCTTGGAAAGGCCGCCGTCCGTCGGATGGGACGTTAAGCCGTGGCTCAATGTGCGGGAGAGAGCCATACCCTGTGCACGTTAAAGAACACGCTGGATGGCCTTGACAGGAGGCTACCATCTGTCTCCCAACAGCTGTTCCAGTGGGTCCCCTCCACCAACCTTCTCTGAGCCTGCGGGGTCAATGTGACCTGGCCATTTAGCCCATGGTGTGCAAAAAAGTGCCGCTCAGAGGTAAAACAACCCAACCCAGTTCTAGCCATCTAGGAGTTCTTGACAAAAAAACCAAATTTTCTAAACTGTTTAGTAAATAATGAATATATAATTAAATAATATAATCTTTTTCTAATTTTAGTCACTTTTATTGTATTTTACACAATTGTAAATTCATGTTCAGTAACATCATCAATTACTGTCTTATGTAACCTTTATTTTCTTTCACTTGTTATATGTTAAATAATCAAGCATCTTAAGCTGTCCCATGGCAAAGTGGTTAGCATGCTTGGCTACTGATCAAAGGAACCTGGATTCGATCCCAGGGTAAGGCATAGATGTTTGTGTTTGTCTTTCTGCTGAGGTCCCGTCATTCTCACAGACCTTCTACTATGGCATATAAACTATCAGGCTCCTGTCAGACCTCTGTGGCAAGCAGCTACTTGAGGGGGAATTTATATATAAAAGATACTAAAAGAGAATGCAAAATACTACAAATATTGCTTCCAAGAGAGATCTTGGAAGTAATATTGTACAATCTGAAACTCTATATCCTTCTTGTTTTGGGGGCAGAGTTATCTGTCAGTAGCCTGCTATGCTTATAATCTGCAGTTCCCAGGTTCAAGTTCCAAATGTGCCAGCATTGAGATTTATTTCCCTTAATCTATGCCTCAGAAAAGGGACACCATTGTGCTTGGAAAGATCATTCATTAGCTGTCAAATGGGATGTTAAGTGGTGGCTCCTGTGTATGTTAAAAAACATATTTGGATGGCCTTAACAGGAGGTTTCCATCTGTCTCCTAATAGCTATCCAATGGATCCTCTTCTCCAACCCTTTCTAAGCCTTTAGGATCCTTGTGACCTGACATTTAGTCTATTGTGTGCAAAAAAATACCACTCAGAAATGAAACAACCAATCCTTTTTTTTATGTTTTAGAATTTAATATTGTTATTTTCTGTTTGGTTTTTCATAATTGCTTAAATAGTAATATAATAATATATGATAAAATATAATCTGTAATAAAAATATGTGTAATATATGTAATAATATTATATATATTATGTCTTTCTCAAAGCACAGTTTGTCTTATTCCCAAAGAAGTAATTATTTTGTTTTATTTAAAAAAATTGTTTTTTTATATGTTTAATTTTTCAAAACTTTTGAATTTAGAACTTTTATTAAAATTATATCTAAAAATTTTGGAAATATTTCTTTGCCTTAATTGCAATAACAGTACTGTTAATTGTTGTTTTTTAATATTTGAAAACTTTATTATATTTTGCCTTGTAGATATGAAATAGAACAGTGTCAAGTAATTTGGGCAATAAAGCATAAATCTATTGGAGCTACATTTTTTGATGCAGGTGCTGCTGAGTTTTTTATTCCTCACTTAAAACAAGATAAAGGAAAGGATGAACCAGTTGTTAAGAGGACAAAATACACTTTAGGAGGTATGATTGATATTTTAAATCACTGCATTTGTAATTCCTGATAAACTATACTCCCCAAATGTGCTGCTTGTGGTATAACCAATCTAACCCATAAACCATGCAAATAAAGCAATTGAAAATAAGTGGCATGTTGAAGAAAAATATTGAACTATATAACCATCATTTACTCGAGAATATTAATGTGTGTGTAAAGATAAAAACAACAATGATCAGTTATGGTTTTTATAACTGTTTAACCTGCTGTCGGTTGACCAAACATAGCCAGGCAATGATCTAGGCAGTTTAAACCTGTTTTTCAATTAGAATATTAATTCTTGTATTGATTGGGCCAGCTAAAGAGCATGACATTGAATGAACCAATCAGAGAGCATCTGCAACATATAACTAGCTGGACTGAAGGAAATAAATTATTTCATTGTCTTGTAAGTTGAACAATACACTTAATCTAAGATCATTGCCTTGTTATGTTCAGTGAAGTGGATTATTGCATGTTTTATCTGTCATTCAAGTGAATCCTAAGTTAAATTGCTCCTATGTTTTGGCCCTAAGATCAAATCCATATATATATTAAAACTGATCATAGTAACTCACAAATGTCCTATTAGCTTAGAATGAGTGAAATCTTATCTGAAAAAAATACAACGTTTTGACTGAGTAGGATCAGAACCTATTACATCCTAATAATATGTCAGGTGCTTTTATCACCTGTGCTATTCTGGCCATTCAATCCTCAGCTAATCATAGACTATGATGGTATTTTTATGATTGGAAATGTGTGCAGCATTATTTGTTTACCAACAAATAGCACCATGAGCAGCTCCAATTTATGGTACACAATTAACGAGGATTGAATGGCCAGAAAAGCACCTGATGTTATTGAGATGTAATAAGTTCAGATCCTACTCAATCAAAACTTAATTTTTTCAGACTTTTTTTTTGGTTGTTTTTGTGTATAAGTTACTATATTGATCTGTTTTAGGGCAAAAACATGCAGCAGTTTAGCTTAGGATTAGCTTAAATGCTATTAAATAATAAAATGCATAAATCAATTCATTATATATACTCGAATAATCTGTGTAAGTATAAAAAGGAAAGTTTTAATTCCTTAAATTTAAGTTTTAATAATAATAATGATTTCAACTTATCATTGTTATCTATAATTTTTATGAGAATTATTATGTTAATTCCACTGTTTATAATAAGGCTTTGCATTAATTTTTAATGTTTGAGTAGTCATCTTGTTTGACTTGGAAAAAAAGGGACCTGTGTTCAAATTTCAACTAAGGTATAGTTATGTTATTGTATTTCTGCTGAGGTCTTCTGTTTTGTAGTCTATTGGTGTATATACACCAATTAATTTTTGTTGTATCACTGTGAAAGTGACCTTTTGAGGTGATCTTTTATGTAGGGCTTTTATTTTTTGTTATAAAATATTGATCAAAATGGAGAATAAATATCTTAAATTATTTTGAAAACATTTAATGCTGGTGTTTATTTCTTAAATTTTGCAAACCACTTATTTGCCTCTTTCATCCATAAGCCATTGAAAACTAGACTAAGAGTAGCATTTAGCTCATTGACTGTATATTGGATAGATGGGACATTTATTGATACTGTTATTTTAAAAACTATACATAAAATGAATATGAAGCTAAAAGTAGAATGTTATATGTGTAAGTTTTAATTAGGGAATTGATTAATTTATTTCCATGAAAAAACACAAAATGCTAATTGTAATATTGTAACATATGGTTTACAAAATCTGTTGCATTTTAGATGGGGTACATTTGAAGAGCCACTTAGGAAGTGCTTTAGGTCCTGACTGGGCATCAGGAATAGCTATGAAAGGAAGAGGTCAAGTAAGCTAATAATTTTTACCATTGTAAAGTTCTTCATGTTTTATTTGCATTAAAATTTATAAATTTGGGTTGTTGTTTTACCTCTGAGCGGCACTTTTTTGCACACCATGGGCTAAATGGCCAGGTCACATGGACCCCGAAGGCTCAGAGAAGGTTGGGGCAGGGGACCCACTGGAACAGCTGTTGGGAGACAGATGGTAGCCTCCCGTCAAGGCCATCCAGCATGTTCTTTAACGTGCACAGGGTATGGCTCTCCCACACACGGGGCACGGCTTAACGTCCCATCTGACGGACGGCGGCCTTTCCAAGCCCATCGGTGTCCCCTTCTGATCTTGGGCAGGGCAGGGAATTTTTTGTGGAGATAAATCTCAACGCTGACCTAGCTGGGACTCGAACCTGGGAACTACAGATTACGAGCCTGGCGCGCTACCGACTGAGCCACCCCCGCCCCAAAATTTATAAATGAAATTGATAATGTTCATCACATACAACTTACTAAAAATTTAAAAACGTTTGCAGTTGGCTGGACCAGCATTTGAGATTTATTTCTGCAAAACTCTCCACCATGCCCTCACTCAGTAGGGTACATCAATGGTATTGGAAAGGTTGCCATCCATGAGATGGGTCATTAAGCCATGGCTCTGTGTGCAGAAGAACCATACCCTGTGCATGTTAAAGAACATGCTGAATGGCCTTGATGGGAGGCTACCATCTCTCTTTCCCAACAGCTGTTCAATGGGTCCCCTTCCCCCAATCTTCTCTGAGCCCTCAGGTTCTGGTGACTGGCCATTTAGCCTGTTGTGTGCAAAAAAGTGCCACTCAGAGGTAAAACAGCCCAACTCCAATTGGCAGCAGTGACACTTCATCAGCTAGGCCACCATAACACAGTATTGCAAAATAGAAAAATATTGGGACAAAATTTTAAATTGATACTTTTTGTGATCACAAAAATGATATACTGTAATGAAGTTAAATGTACATTGAATGAGAAATTAATAAATTAATAAATTTATTACATTTAAACCAATTGTTTTTAAATTTATTCTTTAAGCCAAAGCCTATTTTTATCTCATTTTAAAACAACAAGATATGTGTTCACTTTGTCACCTGTCTGTATGTAAACATTGGACTTTTTTGTTTATAGAGCTAAATTAAAAATTCTTGATTTGGAACAAAAAGACCTGGGTTCAAATCTCAACTAAGATATAGTTATGCCATTGTGTTTCTGCTGCAGTCTTGTCTCATTTATAGTTTTTTCTACTGTATTATTGGTGTATATACACCAATTTATTTCTGTTGTATCTCTGTAGAAGTGGCTTTTTGAGGTGATCTTTTATGTAGTTCTTTTTGTTATTAAATATTGATCAAAATTGGGAATAAATGTCTTGAATTATTTTGGAAGCATTTTGTTTGTTTGTTTGTTTGTTTGTTTGTTTTGTTCTCTTTAACTTTTGCAGACCACTTTATTTGCCTCTTTCATCCACAAACCATAGAAAACTAGACTAAGAGTAACATTTAGTCCATTAATATTGGATAGATGTGAGATATATGATATGTGTTGAACAGGCATTGATAAAATATTATGATTCTCACCTTCCAAATCTCCCAAAAGCTATAATTGCACCTTCTAACAGTGGAAAAAGTTGAAAATTCAAAAATTTCAAATGATTATTGCAAAAGTAGTTATGCTAGATATGAAATTTTGGTGGTGGAATGTGAAGGTCATGAAGTTCCCATTGGCATCAATGAGTTGACCCCTTACACCCAGGTTGGGTGGGAAATGCAACTGTTTTGTCCTTAGAGGTAACTGGAAAGCTCCTTTTTTAGTTGGACTGATACCAATGAAATATAATTTGCATTTTTCAAATACTTAGTTAGTTTTAATTATCTTTAGAGATCAGTAAATATGGAAATGGCAAAACTTTGAATGAATGTTGCAAGTGATCTGTTTTATGGTAGAAATTTGAAATTTCAATGGTAGAGTGTCAAGAGATTTCTATACTGACAGCAACAATCTACCTCCTTTTCTCAGAGGGGTGTGAGAAAAGCAACTTTTTAAATTCAAGAACTAAAATGCAAATACATACATTATTAGTAATTAAACAACATACTTTAATATGTTGTATAATTACTAATAAAATACTACTATTTGCATTTTTCCCATTATCTTGAATAAAAACTTTTAAGGAGTGAAAAAGTAGCTAAACAAAAAACTTCATTTTCATTGAAAGCGAGATTCCTATATATGCCAGAGGCAATGCTTGGCTACTGATCTAAGGGACCTGGGTTCGAGCCCCAGGTAAGGCATGGCTGTTTGTGTCGTTTTTCTGCTGAGGGCCTGCCATCCTCTCAGACCTTCTACTATGGCATTTAAACTGACAGGCTCCTGTCAGACCTCTGTGGCAAGCAGCTGCTTGAGGGGGTATTTATTATTTATTTTTATTAGTTTACTCCTAAATTTGAAACTGTATTTTCAAGATTAATTTTAACATATTTTCAAATTTTTGCAACTATTCTTAAATGTTTTGAAAGCATCATCTGTGTTCTTTGCTATTGCACAAAATAAAATAATGTATATTTTTGAGGAGGTAGATAGCTTTTTTTCATGAAGGAAAAAAAGATAACCTTTTATAAAAAAAAAATGGGAAAAAAATGAAAGGTACACGAGATACCACACTGAATTTTATATGAAGTTACTTGCCATGCTGTACCATTTAAAATATTTAAAAAATATGTTATTGTTATGAGTGACAAGGAGGGTAGTCAATAATATCAGCTGTTACAAGGCAATTCACGTGGAGAAGAAAAAAAGGTTGTTCAACAGGCTCTAGATAGCTTTTCTCATGTACTACACAGCAGGCTGTTGAGTTTGTAGCTGAGCCATTGTCACTTTCATCAGAGTTACCCATAAACTTTCCGGGGAAGAGGAGGGGGATATCAGCTCCTGAAGCCATAACATAGAAACATTATTATTAACATTAATCTTTGTTAAAGTTATTTTTGTATAAATCATTCATAAGTATTTTGCATTATAAATATGTATTATAATGTATTTTCAATTTTAATCTGTATTGTCTTCCACCGATATTGATTATTATTACTGCTTAATTATTTAATTGTGTGATGTACAATTTAGATTTGTTAAGAGTTTAAATAGGAAGCATTGTAGCACCAGAACTTATCTGGAATATTTTAGCTGTGTCTTATGGGAAAAAATATATCAATTTGCATCATTTTAGTTTGTGTCATGATTTCAGAAATATATCCCCAACAAAACAATGGGCTCAATATTACTTGCTAAAGTGTACTCAACAGGGTTATATCAATTCCCAATATAAGGACTGTTTGCTTGCTATATCATACTTTTACATTCATGGGAATACCGAGATCAACAATTACCAGTAGTCACTAAACACTGATCGTTGACTGGGGATGGGGAGGCCAATTTTGGATTCGCTCACAAGGCAGCAAGAAGGTTGTTGTAGTTTGGGTAAAATATTATCAAGATCTAACTTAATCATTAATAAGTAATAACTATACATTGCAGCATTCCTTAAGACAATAAAGTGGCAGAAGAAGCATTTTATAAAATATAGTTTAAAAAAAGCATTTCAAACTTATTTTGTCTCACCTGAAAATTGGTACTGTGTAGAAGTCAGCAATTTCTGAACAGTGGCTTTTAATAATCAATGAATTACATATTTCTGCAATTATATAATATATTGTTTGTGAAATGTGTTCCTTATATATGAAAGTTTTTTTATCACCACATTCTGTTGCTTATGCAGTTAATTGTATAGCTAAGTATAAATGAATCCAAAATTGGTCTCCCTGTCCCCAGCAAACGATCACTGTTTAGCGACTACCAGTAGTTGCCGATCTCATTATGCCTGCACGGGAAGTGGAGGATTACGGCAGTCGCGATCAAAAGGAAGTTTGCCACATGGATATTTTATGATATTAACCAAACTAAAGCTTAATCACAAGTGATGAATGACTGCTAACTTAAATGTAGCCATCATTCATCTATTATTAATCGATATATCACATAATTAACATTAAAATGCCAAAGCAATAGTCAGAAGTATATATCACAGAATGCTGGAAGCCTAATACACATTGTTTTCAACTCGCTTTTTTTTTTCCATTTAATTGAATCAGCCTGAATTTAAACATTGTGCAATTGTTCCTATAGTTGTTGAGACAATTCGCAGCTGCATATCTACCGATAATAATGGTTTTTTATATACTAATGAATCAAAAAACTGTGGCATACACTGCGACTCTATTGACTATAATACTTTCACATGACCAGTGGGAAGTAATATGGCAGATAGGTCAGCCTGGTATAAGGGGCTCTAGTACCCATTGTAGACACTTTCGATGGTGAACCGAGTTTAGCATGGGCACTCAGAGCAGCCTGCAGCTATGCAGCCCTATTTTCAGCAGGGTTCGATGTACTGTGTGTTGTGACACATTATGGCCATCAAATTATGGCGAGTTGCACCATAGTATCCCTTCTGTTGGCTCATACCATATGGGATAGCCTTTGCTCACCTCTAGCATCGATGAGCTGTGGTCGGCCCACACCTTGCTGGCGGTTTGTGGTTTTTCCCTCATAGGACCCTTTTTGAAGGTGCTAACCACAGCTGACTATGAGCACCCACTCATCTGGCCATTACAATTTGGCCTTTGCCAAACTCATTTAAGTCTGCTGCCTTTCCCATCTGAAGAACAAGACTAACACTGATTAACAGAGCTTAGTATCGGGTGTTATTTATACCATTTCATGACCTTCACATGCGCCGTCGTTTTCCTGCAGTTGCTTCAATTTGTATAAAGATGCACTGGTCAATGTTTTGGCTCTTCATTGTATATATTCTTATTACATATTCTGTTGATCTAAACTTCCATACACCCAGACATCTGTTAAAGTTATTAATTTATAAATATGTTATATGAAAAACTGCTTAGAATCATATTTAAATATTTTATCTTAAAAATTATGTATTCTTGTAGAATTCTCATGATGTCCACGTTGAGCATAATTGTGAAGTTCGTGAAATTTATTCCCCACAAGATTTTTGCCAGAAAAACATCAAAGTGACTGAAATAAGAGGAAATGATATGAAAGGTAATGGCACTGTATAAAACTCTGTTTTACGATCTTTTTCAAATTAAAAAAAAAATTACATGCATTATAATAAAATACAAATTTCATAGTTTTATACAAGATTTGTGTTTAATTTTAATATTTTTGCTTTTTTCCTTGAAACTAGCACAATATACAGTATACTTTGATATATCTTTACTAAAGTGCAGAGTAAATAAGTTATATATATATATTAAAATGAATTGAAAGTAAAAGTAAGGTTATAAGCAAGTTTGCATAAATTATAAAAAGGAAAGTTCACATTTTAGTCATGTACAACAGAAGATCATAAATTTTTTAGGGACAGGTTATCTTTTAAAAAATTTAAGTAGGTGTCTAAAAGTTTAAAAACTTCAAATTTTGTGCATACACTCTTGCATAAAATGAAACTAAGTCGATTGTGTATTTTTGTTAGTAATAAACTGATTTGCACACAATTTTGTGGTACAGAATTTAGCAGTCAGTATTGCACCAGATTTGTAATCTAGTTTTCCCCAAGTTTGAATACCTATTGCTCCTGTGTTCAGATTTTTCAAAACTCGCCCTGCTCTTGGTGAGGAAGTGACTACTTGTAAGCTTAGAAATGCTACTATCAATTGGATGAAATGTTACCATGCCCATGTGCAAGAAAATCATACCTTGTGCACATTAATAACTGGATGGCCTTAACAGTAGTCTGCTGTCTGTCTCTTAAACAAGTATCCAATGAATGCCCTTCCCATATCTATCTCTGAGCTGTTGGGATACTTGTAACTTAACCATCTAGCCCAGTGGTTTCCAAAATATAGGACACAATTCCTTAGGGGGACAATTAGTTGTTTAAAAGGGCATGGAATTTACTGTAAAAATTTATAGTAAAATCGAATTGGTTATAATATCAAACTGTCGATGTGTAATTTTGTGCATTGCTTTTAGAAACACAACCTTTGCAGTTAAAAGTTTCCCCCATTCAATTAAAAGCTTTCTTCAGTCATAGTATCTCTTGAACAGGTTGAAGACTAATGCCACAAACAATAGCTGTTAATTTTAGACATTTGGAGATGTCATGTGAATTTTGAGTTGCTTTTTTTGCCATTATCATCTCAACAATTGATATTCCTTAGTGGGGTGCATGATACATAAGGGAGGTGCAATGAAATCCTTTCTAAAGGGATGCCATTATATAAAATGTGGAAACCACTGATCTAGCCTATTGTCTGCAAGGAAACACTGTTCTGAGATAAATAACCCAATGAAGCACACAATTTTATGCCACCAGATCTTCTGATCACACATTCTGAAGTTTTGTGCAATAGTAATTATATCATTGGTTTGCACTATAATGGATGTAACTATGTACATTAAACAAGGAAGTAGTTTTGAATGGATAGGGCTATTTTTAATTTTATTTTTCTCTAAGAAACTAAAATTTTTAAATATAATTTCAAAATAATATAAATATAATTTCAAGCAGGTAGCAAAAATTTAAAGTGAGGCAAATATATCTAAATATATATTTAATAATTAAGTTTTGTAATGATATGAAAAAACAACATTAGAATAACTTGTTACCTCACATTTTTAAAATTTGTGTGTTTAGGTTTCAAATGTATGCAGTATAAGATAAACGTGCAAACTTTTGTTTTTGTTAACAAACTTTTTAAATGGAACAAAATGTCCAATAGATTAAATTTTATTGCAAAATTTATTTTTATTTTATTTGTATTAATAAATGCAAATCAAAATTGGAATACAGAAATGTTTTGTGTCATAATGGGTCATGATTGGGTCATGATAAATATATCTCTACCATGATGGAAGTAATATTTAATAAAACCTTAAAAAATTCTCTACTTTTTGTAAGATATTGTACATTGAAATAAAGAACTGATTCATTGAGTACATCGCCAAACTTAATACTATGAACAAATATTTTAATATTCAAAAATTTATACCGATATTCATGAAATTATGATAACTCTGTAGGTGAATTCTATTACTTAGTCATGTAATTTATGAGTATATACCATTATAGCCATCCTGTGGCTAAGTGATTAGTGTGCTTGGCTACTGATTAAAGGTACGTGGGTTCAAGCCCTGGGTAAGTCATGGGTGTTTGGGTTGTTTTTTCTGCTGAGGTCCCACCATCCTCCCAGACCTACTATGGTGTATAAACTGATAGGCTCCTGTCAGACCTCTGTGGCAAGCAGCTGCTTGAGAAGATAATTTTTTTTTTTTATTTTTTTATTTATACCATTATTAATATATTTGGATTAAATTCACAGAACATCTGATTGTCCATCTCTTTGAGATGCATTCTTGCATAAAGTTTGGTGGAAATTTAGAAATTTTATATTTATTGAAATTAAAATTACTTTTTTGTTGAATATTTTTGGTTTAAACCTTTTAATATATGTTTTACACAGCTTAAATTATATCTTTTGTAACATTTTAAAATGCTTTAAAAATCTTCCAGATTATTTTTTTTTTGTTCAAAAGAGAATTTTGGTTTTAGTATTCATTAAAACACTATCATGCACATAATCATGATTCAATGGCAAATGGGAGGTATTAAACTATTCATCTTAATTTTATAGCTTCTTGGCCTGTATATGTAGAGCTTACCAATGGTTCTGTATTTGGTTGTGATCTTATCATTAGTGCAACAGGAGTGGAGCCCAACATTGAACCCTTTGTTTCAGAAAATAAGGTAGACTTTTTTTTTCTTTCAAAACTTTATTTGAATATGCATGTTTGGTAAATTGTGTTTGATTAGATAACTGTGTTTTAAAACAGTGGTATTCAGTTTTTCTAAACTTATGACTAATCTTTGACAATTAATGTTTTTCCCTATATACAACTGCATTTAGTAAGACTATTAAAACTACTGAACACTAAGTTGGCTAGTTCCCTGAGAGATGGCAGATGTATCCATAGTACTATGTAAAAAATAGTAAATAGATCATACTTCATGTGACCAGTGGCATAACAATATGGTTGTATATGTAAGTGGGGGCCCACTCAAGATCATACTCATAGTATACCAAAAAAAAAAGTTTTTATTTCCCCCCACCCCTCCCAGAAAATTTCATTAAAAAATGAGTTTTTAAGTTTATATTGAATGGTTTAGGAGGCTCCCATCCCCCCCCCCCCACCTCCTCAGTATCTTGGCAATGCCATTCTGATGATATAATGTTTTATTATTTCTTTGGTACACTAACTCTTTGATGCTTAGCCAATATCTCCAAATTCAGCACCCAATTCATAACATTTAATAAAAAAAAAAAGCAACCAAGAAAGTATTCCTCCATTTCCATAACAGGACAGAAAATCCCATTAATGTGAGCAGTCCAAGTTACCTTGTATAATGCTGGCCCATGTTTTAAAATATACCACATTGAAAAGAATGATTAAAAGAAATAAAAATCATGTTTCAGGTAAATATTATATTATTCAGGAAGATATTTACTTTCAATTAATACATAATTCAACTATTTGTATTCATCGTGTTTTCCAAAATTAAGGCTTAATTGCATAGTCTGATCTTTTTTTTTTTTCACTATATTACTATGAAAAAGCCTTATTAAAATTAGTATGCTTGTAAATGTGTTTAAATTTTTTATTTCGAATTCTGTTTAATTTGATATATAACATGACCTATTTCTATTAATTGGTTATTTTTTTTTAAATTCTAAAGTTGACTTGTTTGTCTGACTCCGCACAATTGGTGAAAAGCCTGTACTTATCTCAAGGTATAGTACCAAGAAAAAAATTGCAAAATGGAAAAAATATTTACCTGAAACAAGAAAGCTGATTTTTTTTTTTTTTTTTTTTTTTTTTTTTTGTTATTCAGAAATAAATAGCCTTTCTATTCATATGCATTATAATCATTTCTATCTATTAGGTTTTTTTTTAAATAAATTTTTATTGCCAGATGCATTTTTTTACTATGTGACTCTGAAAAAATCCTATTAAAATTAAACTAGTCATTTTTTGTTAAATATTTTATTTTCAGAAAATCAAGAATTAAATGCTGATTAACTTGGCATATAACATACTATAATCCTTTCATTAGTTATTTGGCAAAAAAAGTTCTAAAGTTAAATATTCTTTTGGTCTGAGCATAGGGAGAAAATAGCTTGGCCTCTGGATGTAAACCAGTTTTTCAGGCTGGACACTGAAAGGGTTAACTATTGCAGTTGAATCAGTCATATGAGTTTTCAAGTCACTGGCACATTGCATCATGGATGTATACATTTTGTCTTTGACATATCCATGCAAGGAAAAATCAAGGGGTGTAATATCTGGGTTTGTTCAATGTTAGACATGCTGCATCTGCCCATTCTTTTTCAATTTAGAATGTTGCTAGTTTCCAGAATTTGTTGTTCCTTGCTATGCTGCTGTTACAGGGTAATGGGTCCTTGTTGAACTCTGTACAGAAATTTATCTTACTTGAATATCTAATTTGGTTTTAAAAGAACCAAACCTATGCAGGTAGCTTACTTCTATGGCCTTGCCATTTTAAAATCTGATTCATTTGCAGTGCTATCTAGATCATTGCAGTATACACTGAAAAAACTTCTTGAGTTGGACTGTCAAATTCATCGTAGCACGTCTCTGCAGTAGCTCTTTTAAATTCAGTTTCCAAATTGTCTAAGGACTCTTGGCCCATCCTATATATATAGAAATATGAAATACTGTGTGGTTTAATTATATATATGTATCCTGTAGTCTAGAGTAATAAAAATTAAAACTTCTTATTTATAATGCTACATGTGATGCATTTAAATTTAAATTTACTTAAGATATAAATATCGGGGTTTTTTTATAAATAGTTATAACATTTCTACATATTTTCTCTATTTTGTGTATAATTGTTTTCAGTTTGAGGTTGCAGAAGATGGAGGACTGAAAGTTGATGATCAAATGAGAACAACAGTCAAGCATGTTTATGCTGCAGGAGATATTTGCACTGCCAGCTGGCCAATTGCTAAACATTGGATACAAGTATGATACTGTTTGTCTTTATTTTGTTATTACTTTTTGGACAAAACAAAGAAATACCCATGAATTTAATATACAGTGCTGCCACAACTGTTTGATTTCGTATATACATAATATGTAATATTTTAAAGAATATTCATGAGACTCGTTACATGAAATACTTTTTCACTTTGTAGCCATGCCATTAATTATTTAATACACTGTTTACTGGTAATATGGATACATGCAATTAACGTTTTTCTTCAAACAGCTCAGAAGACAGTGAAATGCATTTGTTCCAAAATAACGGTATCTAAAATCATTATTGTAATGAAACTGTGTGAAATTTTATGATTCAGAGCTAAAATATCAGTAAAATATGTTTTAAAATATTGTTTCCCTTAATTCACTGAAAATGGAGGCAGGGGTGGCTCAGTCAGTTGCACACCAGGCTTATAATCTGTAGTTCCCAGGTTCGAGTCTCAGCTGGGTCAGCGTGGAGATTTATCTCTGCAAAATTCTCCGCCCTGTCCATGGTCAGTAGGGGACACCGATGGGCTTGGAAAGGCCGCTGTCCATCAGATGGGACATTAAGCCATGGCCCGTGTGCAGGAGAGCCATACCCTGTGCACGTTAAAGAACACGCTTGATGGGAGGCTACCATCTGTCTCCCAACAGCTGTTCCAGTGGGTCCCCTTCCCTCAACCTTCTCTGAGCCTTCGGGATCCATGTGACCTGGCCATTTAGCCCATGGTGTGCAAAAATTGCTGCTCAGACGTACAACAATCCAACACAATTCACTGAAAATGGGCAAAGTACTTGGCATACCAAATAAGTGTAGTTTAATAATTCCAAGCTTGACTCTAGAGCCAATTTGCTTATTTAAACTTCTATATGGGCAGCATTTTTAGCTATTGTGTTTTATGTCCATTATCTCTTGTTTTTTTAATCAAATACATTGCAAATAACTTGATTGGAGAAATTATTTACTGTGCTTGATTGTGTTTCTACAAATAAACTGCACTAGTTTTTTTGCTCCCTATTCACCTATGATGCTATTTACAAAGCTATGTTTTTGGTTTAGATGTTATTTATGTGTTTTAACATTTTCTCTATTCCTTGATTTATTTCACAATACTTTCTCCATGCTGGCTGATAAAATTTACTCTTCCTGCAGTTTCTTCTCCATTATTATTGTTTTCTTCATCAATTTTACTTTAGTATTAGTCATCCTACCTTCGCTTTCACTCTTGATATCAAAAGTTCTTTGTGCTTTCCTCCCATAAAATATGTGTGAAATGTATGGAAACTTTAATAAAATATTTTATAATCTGTCTACAAGTATTTTTTTTATCTTGAATAAACATCATACTGTAAAATTTATAGACATCTATTTCTTTAGTAACTAAAAGAAAAATTTATATTCACCCAAGTGGAACCTGAACCTGACTTCTTGGTTACATATCAAGTTCTATCACCATATGAATTACTGAGTATGAGCAATTCTCTGGCTTAATTTTGACTGTGAAAAATCCCATATGCAATCAAAATAGGGAATCTTGCCCATTGTCATTGATCTGAATCACTGAAAAGCACAACCAGTGTGCCTTTTTTTAAAAAAAAAAGCTTCATTGGTTTCATTAACGCTCAGTCCAATGTTAGCATTTTTTGACTCACAATAAATTTACAGAAGTTTTCAGTGTGCTTGTAACATTATGTCATTGTTAATTAGAACCATCCATATATTCCAATATTAACTTTTTCAAAAGGAACTACATTGGTTGTGTCCTCCAATGACTCTGATTAATTATTATGTGCAAGAGACTTTATGTTGCCTTCGCTGGAATTACTCATCAAAGTTTTTTTTTTTAATTCCATGACATTGCCTAACAGTTTAATTGATAAGAGCTCTTGACCATAACCAGGAGATCGGGTGTTTCATTCCCAATAGGACATTATTACTTTTTTATGGCTTACTGAAACTAATTTTTACCACAGCATAGTTTTATATTATTTCTAATATCATAAATATCCTACATCAAATTTAATCTGTAACAAGAAGAAAAATAAGTCTGTATTTCTCTGATCTGTCTTTGTATATATCTTAAATTCAGTGATAATAATAACTATTCACACTGCCTTTAGTAGTATTCGGTGATTAATACTACTAAAGGCAGTATGGCAAATTGTCAAGTTAATGGAGTGTGTATTTTATAGTATATGTAAGATATAGCAAGTTATAAAAATGTTCATAGAGTTGCAAAATGAAAGTTTACAAATATGTTGTCTACAATGGTATCCTGGTTTATTAGCAACATGTTCCCTTAACTAATATTTACTATTTTTAACATTCAGTGATATGAAATGTATTTAGGGATTCACCTATTTAAGAGTCAGTAAAAGAAGAAGCAATTAGTATAGTTCCCTTTATATGCATTTATTAGTTTGCTTTTTGATAATTACTGTTTATATTGTTTAATTATTTTCTGTTTTTAACTACCAGTATGCCAATTAATAACACTTTTAACTGCTGTAAGCCAACCTGATATGACTCACTGCATGTTTAATGTTGTTGATGTTTTACCTGGTCACAAGTATCCCTAGAGTTCAGAACCAATTTCCCTCAAAGCTGCATGTTGCACACTGCACACATCCACCATTCTTCCGGGGCAGTTGTTAGCAAGCTGGCTCAGGTTCGATTCCTACCTGGGCCAGCATTGAGATTTATCTACTCAAAACTCACTGCCCTGTTCTCAGTCAGTAGGGGACACGGTGGGCTTGGAAGGTACCATCTTTCAGATGAGATGTTAAACCATGGTCCCATGTGCAGGAGAGCCATACCTGGGCATGTTAAAGAACACACTGGATGGCATTGACAGGATGCTACCATCTATCTCCTAACAGCTGTCCAGTGGGTTCCCTCCTCCAACCTTCTCTGAACCCTCAGGTCCTTGTGACCTTGCCATTTATCCCATTGTGTGCAAAAAAAGTGCTGATCAGAGGTAAAACAATCCAACCCACCATTCTTCAATGCACAAAGGTTCACAAATGATACAGTTTGCAAATGACAACCTTCACCCAACTTTCTTCTCCATGCATGAGAATTGCTTCTATGCACACTTTCTAAAAATTAGAGCGAATATTGCTTAGAGTTATGTAAGAAAAAG
The DNA here is from genome assembly GCA_038380435.1 of Ryuthela nishihirai. Lineage (NCBI taxonomy): Eukaryota > Metazoa > Arthropoda > Arachnida > Araneae > Heptathelidae > Ryuthela > Ryuthela nishihirai. The sequence goes on from JAWZYU010000021.1 coordinate 50,818,798, forward strand.
ATACACCAGACAACCATTAAGAAATGGATGCCTCACTTCAAACCCATCCAGTCTATTCTTTAGAGTGCACAGGGTATGGTTTTCTCTTGCAGATGAGGCCACAGTTTAATGTGTTATCCAACAGACCTGTCCAACCCCATCAGTTACTGTTCATGAAGGGTAGGAGGAGGGTTAGCAGAGAAAATTTCAACCCTGATACAGTAGGGACTCAAATATGGGAGCATCAAGTTATAAGCTGGGCATACTACTGACTGAGCCATTGTTTGTCCCACATGTCTAATGTAGGCATAGTCCAAGATTAGTAATATGTAAAAAATTATCATTTACTATTTATGTTCTTATACTCTTTGAATAATGAAATTGTATTCTTTTGGCTTTGTTGCAGATGAGATTATGGACTCAAGCTAGACAGATGGGTGCATATGCTGGAAAAACAATAGCTGCACATCTTAGAGGAGAAGAAGTAGCACAAGATATATGTTTTGATTTATTCACTCATTCTACTCATTTCTTTGGGTTCAAGGTAAAAGCAATAAGAAGCAGATATAAACATGATATTTTTTGTTTAATATGGCCTTATCTGGGGTCAAGTATATCTTTTTCAGATATGAGTCATTGTACTCCCAATTGGTTTCATAAAATTAAATGCAATATTTTTAAAGCAGGACAAATTTTTGTTGCAGCCTATAGATGGCCTTTAACTTCATAACTCCTGGTTACATGCCAGCTTCTCTAACCATAAAGCTACAGACTCCATAAATTCCCACATTTTCTTTTAACTCTTGATTATTCTCGTCAATGGTGGCACTACATACATTATTTATCATATCTTAAGTGCAAGTAATATTTAAGTGCACTGAATGCAGCTCTTAACAAACAAAAAAACTTCTTTTTTAAAATCAATGAATGACAAATAGATCATTAACTAAATAAGTTTGTGTTATTTAATGCAGTCATGTACCCAGGATTTAGTTGGGGGGGGGGGTTGTAAATACCATTTTATATCTAGCAAATTTGCAATGTTTTCAAAATTTTTGATTAAAGATATCGTTTTTAGCAAAGTGGTGCATCATTCAGCAATGATCTATGTTGCTTTTGGCCAATATTTTAATGAATTATTCGAAATTAAATTATCTTTAAATATATAACATGATCTCTATTTCTGTTCATCAGTTTCTTCAGAGTAAGGTTTTAAAGTTGTTTATTTTTGAAAATCACTTCAAAATTAATCCAGCCACTAGAATTAGTTCAGTTTCAAAATTCTAATGCTATAAGGATTAAATATGCACTTAATAATAATGTCACCTGCTGAGGAGAGACCAAATAGACTAAAATATATTGCATTAACTCTTGATTAACTTTTCCATTTGTTGTTTGCATTAACTTTTCCTTTAGTGTTCGTCTATGTAGGTACTAATTAAATCTTTTGTAAAATATGGTCTTTGTATTTTAGGTTGTGCTTTTGGGATTATTTAATGGTCAAGGATTAGGTAAAGACTATGAAATCCTCCTTAGAGTTACAAAGGGTCAAGAATATGTGAAAGTAATCTTGCAAGAGGGCCAGATGCAAGGAGCCATTCTTATTGGTGAAACTGATTTAGAAGAAACATTTGAAAATCTTATTCTTAACCAGATGGACTTATCTGCATATGGGGAAGAACTTCTGAATCCAAATATTGACATCGAAGACTATTTTGACTGATGATTCATAGATTTGAACATGGTAACACATTCATATTTATTATTTGTAACTGTAATTAACATTGCAGCTGTAAATATTAAAATTTTTGCCAAAATATAAGCATTGTAAAAGTTTTTTATAGTCAAGAAATCACAGATGATTTTACTCCATACAAACATTTCATTTTAAAACACTATATAGTAATTACTGAACCTGCAGCCAACAGGGCACTGATGTCCTTGTGCCAGTTTTTGCAGGCCTAAGCTGTTGTACTAAAATAAAATAGACTTCATAATTCTATACTGATAGATCATATAATAAATGAGACAAATATTTTGTGTTATCATACTAAATTTTGCTAAATTTAACTTTAATATTTTTTGTTGTTAATTTATAGTTTCCATTTTTTTTTAGCTTTCAAAATATTAAACTTTGTGAGAGTTAGATAATAAGAGTTGAGCAATTTTTATAAATATATTTATTAAGATTTGTGTAATAAGGGTAATATTTGCTGCAATTAATTTTATTAATATATTAGTAAGTTTATTCAATATTTTATTTCAAAGTACAGCCCTCTACATATCTTTGGAACTAAAATGTGATTCACATATTCAAAATAGTTGAGGACTATTGTTTTAATGTGTTTTATTCTAATTTCCTTATACCTAATGCCCATAAATATTATAATTTTTGGTTAATGACTTTAGTATACTTAATTTTTAGCTTTATGTGTTGAAAAACTAGGCTTCTCAATTCCACACTTGAAGTAGTTTTAGATCTAGTTGCTAGATGTCAGTTGTCTAAAGCCTAGCACTAAAAAAAAAATTTTATGCAAAGAATCCAGCTTGACACAAAACACATAAATAATTATCATTTATATTACATTGGTTTCAATTTCTTATGTTTACTTTCTTTTTTTTGATAATCATTAAATTACAAGAAAAAAAACTAATTTTTTTTTATGTTTTATTATGTTAACCAGGCAATTTGGGTTTCATTATATAAGCTCATGCAATGTCTATGCATGGGCTAATATTTATAATTGTATATTTACTATTCATTTAAATAGTATTTCTGTGGTAGCAATCTTTCATCCATCATATTAAGAAGAAATACACTATTTTCTGTAACAGCTTGATTTTCATCTGCCTGAATGTGATGATTTTATTAGGTCATCTATGTGAAAGGGTCAATGAACCCCCCCCCCCCCCCCACACACACACACACACACACACACTTCACTATTTTGTTCCATATCCATGTTGTCTGAGTGTCATTACCCCTAAGAGAGTGTATACGACTTACTTACCCCATGTGATAAGCATACTACTTTATAAATAGCAACCTGAAAAATGGAAGTGAAAAAAATAAATGAATGGCAATGTTTTATGATGAAGAATCAAATTTCTTGATCTAGGTAATGAGCCCATGAAAAAAAGGTTCTGTAACTATGCAATGTGTGTAAAAAGTGGAAAGAAACATGCTTGCATTGTTTTACAGGTGGATTGAATACTGCATTGACCCAAGAACTAGAAATTTAAAATTTTATAAAAAAGATCTTCTTTTAAAAATGCAATTAAAAATACCTTCTTGCTCAGAAAATAATTAAAATAACTTAAAATTCTCTGTCATTAAGCAATAAAATTTTAAAATTTATCCTTCAAACTATTTGCATATTAAAAAGTTTTTAGGAGAAAGCTCAGAAGCCAACATTCAGTTCATTGCTGTGTCTCGTGGCTTACCACCTGAAAACAATAGAAAAGCTAATCAATAAGTATAGAAACAACAACAGATTCGGCTCTCCTCCCAATCACAGACTCCAAATGGGCAACCTTTGCTGGATCCATATCATACATTCCTGTCCTGTGCGAATCAACCCAAAAAAGTCAATATTGTCTTCAGCCCAGTTCCTAGTCTGAAGAAAATTATAAAAAGGGACAGAGACGAATTTAGTATCCTTCAAAAATTGGCCATATACAGATTTCTCCTGCATTTGCTGGATAATTCCGTTGTTTATTATATCAGGAAAACCATACATTCTCTGCAGGATAGATTCACAGAGTATCAGACAGATGTCAACCAAAACAAACTAATGACTGCCACTGCAGAGTTGGCAATACAAAAATACAGCTACCATAGACTGGGAGCATGCCACACTGCTGAGCACCTTCATCCACTTATTATGGAACCATTGTCTGCAAGACTATTGAAATGACCTTGTCTGTCCACACCTGCAACTGAGACACTGGAATCACCCTTCAGGATATGTGGAAAGAAGTTCTTAACAGCCCAAACATCATCGTATAATGTCACTTTACTGAAGACAAAGCACTATCCTTTCTCCAAAAAGCTTGAGTTTTCTCCTAAAAACTTTTTAATATGCAAATAGTTTGAAGGATGAACTTATTGCTCAATGACAGTGAACTTTATTTTAAGGATCTTCTTTTCATACATGAAAAGCTAAATAATCTTATTTCTTTAATACATTTCACCTCTCCTCTTGAAAGGCTTACTCTGTTAAAAGAACAGCAAAACATTTTTTGTTGACATTTGTAAAAAATATAACGTCTATTCTCATAGGGCCAGTGCTAATGGCAGGCAATCGCCCAAGGTGCCAAGGCATAGGGGACATCCTTTCATTTATTATATATGTATTTAAAAATATATATTTATATTAGAAAAGAAATATAATAGACAATAATTGTAATTATAATGGATAACCAAAGTTTTGGGTGGGGGTAGCAAAATTCCCTTTTGCCCAATGTCATATTTACTGTTGTGCCAGCCCTGCATTCTCATCCAGTAATATGACTCCCTTCCCCGCCCCTGGAAAAATTGCTTTATTTACACCCTGATACAATGTAATATAAAAAACAGCTACATTAAGCATAGCCATTAAACACTGTTTTTTTTTTTATAATCATTTGACTGCTACATCTCTGTATTACTCCTATATGAATACAAACTGCCAAAGCTAAAGATAACCTTTAGTCATGAAATTGTAATTTTCCTGAACTCATTGACAGTTTTAATTCTTATTTGTTGGCATATTGGTTGATCTGAAAAATTGAACCAATGAATTCAAATTATATTCTTATAAACCAAGTCCAGCTACAATTTATTTGTTATAATCAATCTTGCAGCTTAAAAAACTAACAATGGGCTTCATCACTTTTTATTTTTTGTAAGGGAAATATAATCAAATCACAGTGTACATATTATAAATTTAACAAAACTCTATAACAATGTATTTGATATATAAATAAAACATAGTAGAAGTATGGCAGTATAATCCAACGATAATGATAACAATGGCATATCAGGATATATGATAACAAGAATTTATAAGATGGATGCCAAAATGGCATACAAAATGTATTTGTGTATATTTCAGGTACAGGAATATTTCCTTAATGTAGAATGAGCATTTATATCCCTACAGAATGAAATTCTTTACGAGAGATGATAGTATTTGCAATTTATAGGTAAACACCATGCAAGACAAGTTATGTTTTGATGTTTTTACAGTCCAATGATTAATTTCAAGTGCACAAGCAATGTTAACCAAATAGGTCAGTAGCTTTGATATTATAAAGTCTGCACAGAACTGTTCTAAGTTGGTGGTCTACTTTACCTGACTTATTACTTTACACAATTCTCAACTTATATGCCATTTTGAGATCCATCTTGTAAATTTTTGTTACCATATATCCTGAAATACCATAGTTACCATTATTGTTGGATTATATTGCTGTACTTATGTTTTCTATTTTATATATCGTATACAGTGTTGGAGAGTTTTAATAAATTTATGTAAGAGAAATGTTATCTCCATCTAAAAATAGGAACTCTAATGTCAGGTCGAGCTTGCAAAGGTTAATACATGAAAGTATATTGCCTAAAACTGGTTATTTTATGTATATCTGATGAAATGAACTGTAGACTTTATATTTTGAAGAAACACCTTTATTGCAAAGTTACATAGAAATATTCTTATGTACAGATTTTCTCCAACATCCCTTGTGGGGATTATTATTTACATCGATATATCTAAGAATTATGTACATATATTAGTTTCATTTGTACAATTATATCACATAGTCTAATGGCTCACCCACTTATTATTATTTCATTAGAACTAGTATTGTAGAGATATTTACACTCAATATACAGTTAAAAGAATGCAGCCAGATGCATTTTCACCCCTCTTAACATTTTTCCTGTTAGTATTTTGGGAAATTGGGCTTTTGACTAAAATTTTTTGACTCAAAGAAATGATCCAAAAGGAATAAATTCAGCATTTTACTTTTTAGTTGTACATATAAAAAACAAATGGTAAATACAAGTTAAAAAGAAATGGGGAATAATATATTTTACAAACTATGAGATATTTAAATTTTTATTCTATATTATACATGGCCTGTAGACAAGCACTGATAAGATTTGATTGTTCTGATATTACATATGTATAAAATTATTCATTGTAATCTATTCAGATTAGCTGCATTAAGAACTTCAAACATCACTACACTTGATGTAGTAATATGAGTCATTTAAAGATAAGCAGCAATAAATTTAAAAGCAAAATGTAAATATTTTGATGGTTGTAGCAAGAATAGCTGCTAATTATTTTTATGCCAAGCTATGATATATGTAAGCTCTTATCTTACATTAGCTAGCAAGGATAAAAAATTAATATAATCCTTTTTTTTTTTTGCTAATGGAAAAGAAGCATAGGTGATTAATAAATATCATATTAAGTAGTTAAGTGAGCTGAATCATTTACATTGTAAAGTCATAATTTATATTATATTTGTTCACTACCATACTGGCTCAAAACAGCTGAGATTTTAAATGGACTCGCGTGTATGTAATACTCTTTCATGTATGTTAGTGAAATGGTTAATGGTATTATGGAATAAATGTTATAGTGTAATATAAAATAATGGACATTTGACTTACCTATTGTACATTAGTATTATTGTGAAACATAACTTATAAAAGTATATAAACATTTCACTTTTGTTAATCATTAATATGCTGTCTACTTTAGCACAGTTACCAAATGATTCATCATCTTGAATATAATTCTGTATATTACAAATTTATGACAAACTCCAGAATATCCTCTGATTTTTCAGAAGCAGAGATGTCATTTTTAATGCTCCATATTCTCAAAATTTTAATTTTGAGAATATGTTGTCAATCAGTGACATTGTAACTTGTATTACTGAACTTATCACTGGTTTGGAATTTATGCAGGTGGCAGTTTCACACTGAATTACAGAATAATTGATTGCATCATACTTTCCTTGTCCACCAGAATAAAATTTAATTCCTCCTATGCACATGGTTATTAGATCACTTAGCATATGATTAGTCAAAGGAGGAATACTTAATAAAGTCAAAGGAGTACATTTGCAAAGCTATGATATATGTAAGCTCTTATCTTACATTAGCTAGCAAGGATAAAAATTAATATGATGTTTTTTTTTTTGCTAATGACCTTTTTAGCAAATATAGCACAGGTTTTTTGTGTGTCAATTTACCAAGCACTCTTCATTTCAGATAACAGCATATGAAACCAAATAGAATTGTTGTTTCGAGTTTATTAAAAATGTGTGTAGTACAAATGATGACTATTACAACTTAGTAAGAATGACAATTCACTGTATACTCATAGATACAGTCTATGAGTATAGATACATATACTCATAAACACTAATCAGTTGCAAATGATGAACAACTATACTAGAATTCAGTTGAAAAAAAGCTAAAATTAATAATTTATTTTTAAGCCTAAAGAAAAACTGAAAAATTGGGTTTGACAGATTTTTATAATATTATCAGATAGATGCTACATGCCCATGATTTTGACTACATCCTTGGCATTCTTCAGTTGTTATTATCAATTGAAGTTAAATAGTATTATACCTAACAAAACATTAAGTTTAATTATCAGTGCTTGTAAGGGCCACAAAAAATAATAGGATTGATGTTTAATCTCGCATTTCTCCATTTGGAGAGATGAGAAAAACATGATCATCAAGAAAATAGTATATGTAAAAGCTATAAACATTTTAAACATAGGAAATTATTTTGTCTCATTTGAAAAAATTATCAAAAATGCTCATGATTGCAGCTGTACAAAATATTGAAGTGGCAAAGTGGGTGAGTAAAGCTGTTTCCTATACGTAGCTCTCTTGTTTTGATGAATAAATGAGAAATGTATCCCAGAGACGAGGTTCAACTAATTCTAGAGCACCCAGTGACTTGAATTCTTCATTTCCTCTGACATTTGCTATCTTCCTTAGTGCAGCCTACAAGGAAAATTATCATCATTTGCTTATTAAAACATATAGTATATTTCAGTTAAACATATTAAGTGCAATGGAATAAAATGCTACAATATAATCAACTAAGTATAGATGAAATATAAAATTAAGCTGTAACTTTAATCACAGTTATTTTTGACTGTCAATTTTATTACAAAATAGGTGATATGTAGACTGAATTAAACTGATATAAAACTTTTAAGAATTGGTGGGAAGTGAAAATTTTTGAGAATGAACTTGAACTTCACAAGGGTTTGGTCCTTACAAAAAATTTCTTATGGGAATGAAACTTGGACTTTACATAACAAGATACTAAAATGCTTTATGCCTATAAGTATTTGTCAGTTTGATTTATTGCATAATAATGAGATTTGACAAAGGAGCCATCAACTACTTTAAAGCAATACCTTGTGTAAGAAGACACTGCATTGATTTTGTTAACGTTGCCCATGTGCAAGACGATAAATTGGTAATTTTGAACAGTGTTCTAAAGTTTTAGAAAAATGTCTGCCAAGAAAGACAATATCGAACATGACTTACAGTTGCGGAATCTAGAACTGTTGCTTAGAGCAGACATGTTTGGAGAATGGAAATGCATAATATATTACTTCTTTGGTTGGTTGTTTAAGAATTTTGAATTTGCATTCTTGTTTAGATACAAATTATTGTTTACTGCAATCACAATTTGAAAAATCTTTGAAATGCAGGGTAAGGAGTGACTCAGTCAGTAATATTCCAGGCTCATAATCTGCAGTTCCCAGCTTTCAGTTCCAACTGTGCCAGCACTGAAATGTATCTCTTCTGAACATCCACCCTGCTCTCAGTCAGAAAGGAGACACTGTTGGGCTTGGAAAAACCATTGTCTATCAGATGAAACATAAATAAATCCAAGGCCCCTATGTATAGGAGAGCCTCACTCTTTACACATTACAACAGGTTGGATAGCTTTTATATTTCGTAACAGCTACTCAGTGGTTCCCTTCACCTACTGAACTCTGAGCCCTTGGGGTTCTTATGACTTGATTCTTTAGCCCATTGTGTGCAAAAAAAGTGCTCTCAGAGGAAAACCAACCTTTCGAAATGCATAATCTGACACCTGCACATCTGGGGGGGACAACAGGCATTCCCCTTGAGAATACTTTTAACTAGAACAGGTACAAAACATTAAACGTGTGTATATTTGCATTTTTTTTTTTTTCAGAAAATTTTTTAAAGATCACAGAAACGAAGGGAAAAATTTTATATTGAAATAGCATTCCATATTCATCCAGTTACTTGGGCCCCTCCTTTATATTTTTCTAGATCTGGTCTCAACACCTCTAGCATGCATTTGACAATTTCTACTTAATACTATTGTTCGACTTATAATTTCAGATTATGTATTTAAATAAACTTCCCTAAAACCTATCAGCTATGTTAGACTAAGTCTGTGATATTATGACATCTATGATTAACAAAGATGTAACTTTAAAATCTGTTGCTAAGTAAGTATAAGTTAAAGTACTGAAGATTTAGTATCAATTAAGGAAGTAAAATATATACTCACGAGGCAAGCCACTAAAACAGAATCACTGTTATTTCTTTCTTTTTGATCCTTACAAAGTCTGACCAGTCGCTGAACACCTAAAAAAAAAGTCAAAGCCTATAAAATTTGCAAAATATAGTTTTGTTAGAGTACACTAAAAATTTTTATTGTAGAAAAATTGTGTTAGAGAATTTTTCATGAGGACGCTAGGGTTTGTTTAACCCAAGAGTAGGTGCACCCATTTTTGCCACATTAGTGGGTGCATTTGGTCTTTTATCCATTTCTGATTTTTTACTTTAAATAATCATTTTACAGAAAAACAATTATTAGCTCCCACTGGTACTTTCTACCTAGTAAAAAAAACTAATATTATTATTAAAGTTATTCTTTTTATCATGAACTTAAAAAAACCCTAAATTGACAAGACAGAATATTCATTTTGATCATTTTAGAACCCAGTGACTATGAAATGAATATTGTCATAAATTTCTGAAAGATCCTTCAGTGGCCATAACTTACACTGTTTTATTCTTTATTCCTACACTTTTCATGATGAGAATCATGTAGCTAAATTTATAAAGCTGACACTCTATGTACAATTTGTAATAAAGCTTTACCATTTGATTTTTTTCTTAATTTTCAGTTTTTTTAAAAGTTCTTAGTTAATATCATATCAAAATCTATCCTTGTCTGTCTACTGTATAAAATACTTTATTATTAGCACACCCTAAGTATTGTAAAACATTATTCTACTATTTTTTGTTCTAATTATTCATTACTAAAATGACATTTTATTATAAGGTCCAAATTTTAATTACTGTACCTTGCATCTCGGCAACAGTGTTAGCTGTTCTAACATCAGAGCACAGTCTTGCAAGGGCTATAGCAGCTTTCTGTTGTACTCGTTCGCATGCTGCAAGCTCTGGCTTACTGTGTGCAACAGATGGTCGGAGTTGAAGAAAACACAATAAAAGGATGAGGGCTGCACTATCTATTTCATCTTGGCAAGAAGTGCTCGCTGCCATATTTGCAAGAACTGTTGCTACCTGTAAACAATGAGAAATTAAAAGTTAAAAATGCTCTTTTCATTAAAATGATCACTGCAGAGGTAGGGTTTTCAGTTAGTTATATATCACTACGCTCATGAAACTATCTTATTTCAAAAACAGATTTTTTTACTAGGGCCTAATTTGATTATTTTTATTTGTTAATATTTTGTTATTCAGTGTAGATGCTAGTTCTCATTTACAATTGTAGCTGTATGTCTGTTCACTTTTACATTTAGTGTTAAATGAAAAAATTCACAGAAATGTCTGATCTTTTATCACATTTGAAAATTCTCTGAGAGTTCCATGAGTAAAAATTAACAGTGTAAATAATATAAAACTAGAACACATATTGCTTCTGGTGCATATGGGAATCTTGTTTGCAAAGAGAATGACGTTTTCTGTTTACCTACTTTTTCAGTCCTTAAAAGTTCCATTTTGAACTAATGAATGATGGAGGAAAATGCAAACAGTAGTATTTTATTAGTACTTACACAACAGAAAAACTATTGGTTGTTTATCCTTCAATTTAAAAAGTTTCTTTTTGCACACCCCTCTGAGAAAAGAGGGCAGATTACTGATGTCAGTAGAATATCTCTGATACTCTACCACTGAATTTCAAATTTCTACCATAAACAGATCACTTGCAACAGTCTTAAAAGTTTTGCCATTTCCTTATATAGATAGCGCTCTCTAATGATAAAAACTAAATATTTGAAAAAGCATCAGAATATCCCAATTCACAAAAAATACGAATTATAATATTTCATTAATATCAGTCCAACTAAAAAAGAGCTTTCCAATCATACCTAAAAAAGAAAACGGTTGCATTTCCCACCCACCCTGAGCATAAGGGGTTAACTCATTGCTGGCAATAAAAACTTCATATCCTTTACATTCCACCACTAAAATTTCAAAAATCTAGCATAAATACATCATTTGTAATATCAGTTAAAAATTTTGGAATTTTCAACTCTTTCCAATGTTATAGGGCACAATTATAGCTTTAGGGATATTTGTAATGGGCAAATCATAATATTTCATGAATACTTAACCAACCCAAAAGAATTTTTATCTATAAAAACAATATCCCTTAAAACACGAAAGTTGCATTTTCCCATCCCTCTGGAGGTAAAGGGTCACTCATTGCTGCAAATTAAAACTTCATGACTTTCACATTCTACCACGAAAATTAAAAATTTCTAGCATAAATACATAGTTTGTAACATTCATTTTAAATTTTATAAAATTGCATTTTTTTCCACCATTAGAAGACACAATTATAGCTTTTGGGAGATTCCAAAGTGCAAATCATAATATTTCACCAATACCTATCCAACAAAAAAGAAATTTTATTTCTATAAACAAAAAGTTCCTTGTCTACAAATGGACAGACAACAAAATGAAATTGTTTTTTTTTTAAACAAGATAAAAAAATATAGAAATTTATGTTTATTTTTATATATACTATTTTGATCTTAATTGATAAATAATAGCAAACAGTTAAATATAGTACATATGCAAGTAATAGTTTAAAAATTAACACATCAAGAAAAATTTTTTAGCTCTATTTGATCCAGTAGAATAATATGTATGCTTACCTGATCTTTAATGAAAAGAGAATTGGCAACTTTTCCTTGCCTGCAAGCTGCCACCAGTACACTTGTTGTCTTGTGTTGTTTCATCCATTCACATACAGTAGAATCCAGAAAAGATAAATTTGCTAGAGCTGCAGATGCCAGAAGCATTACTTCACTACACTTTGTATGCTCTGCCAGATCTATACAAACAAAAGATTTTAAAAAAAATGTTTACTACAGGAATTATCTGAAAATATATGTAACAGAAAAGTTTAAAACAGCCTCTAAAACAATGTTGCAGGCATGATCTTCCTTTTAATACCCTTGCAGTGCTAAATATATATGTAGAATAATTGAATTAGTCACACAAATGTTAATAATTACATGACATTTAATAAATGTGTATCCATAGATGCCATTGGATGAACATAGCTATAGGACTAAGTTTAAAGCATTGTAGAAAGGTTGCAGGTTAGATAAGAAGTATTCTGTTCACCAACAGTTGTTGATGGAATATTTTGTAACACTTCCATAATGACCTCCCATAGTGGCATACCCAAAGGGTGGAGTTATAACCCTGCTTAAGGGATTTAATACCATATATTTTCTATAGCAGTCCTTGAAAAACAGACTCAAGTGCATCAACGAGATTAAATCTGTCAAACCTCCCCTCTACCAAAAGTTTCTGGGCATGCTACTGACCTTAAATGTGTTGATCATTATTACAAACATGCAATCTATGGCCCATTGGCCAAATACAGTCCCTGAATCAGTTTTTATCCAACCTGCCAACTGAACGTAGACAGGTATTAAAATTTTCATATGGTTAGAAACTGGCTATCAACTTAAAGCATTTATAATTTTCATATAAACTACAGGAAAGCTTCTGAATTCAAATCAGCATATTGTGGGTTTGCTTATGGTTCACAATTGTGCTATTTCAAAACTTATACCATTCAGTATGGTTCAATATTATCCTGGCCTGTGAGTTGCTGCATTTAATGGAAAATGAGTTTGATTGTTTTACCTCTGATTGGCATTTTTTTGCACACGGTGGACTAAATGGCCAGGTCACATGAACCCAGAGGGCTCAGGAAGGCAGGAAGGTTGGGAGAAGGGACCCACTGGGCAGCTATTAGGAGACTGTAGCCTCCCTTTGAAGACCATCCAGTATGTTCTTTAACTTACATAAAGGTATGGCTCTCTCCTCACACAGGACCATGGCATAATGTTGTATCCAATGAACGGTGGTCTTTCCCATTGGTGTCCCCTACTGAGTGAGGGCAGGAAGGGGAGTTTTGCAGAGATAAATCTCATTGCTGTCTAGCTGGGACTCGAACGTGGGAACTGCAGATTATGAGCCTGGCGTGCTATCAGCTGAACCATCCCTGCCCTGAGAAGGTTGAGAGGAGATCTATTGGACAGCTGTTAGGAGACAGATGGCAGCATCCTGTCAAGACCATCTTGTGTTCTTTAATGGCTATCAAGTCACACTGTAATTTACAAAACCAGAGTTTGTATATTAAAATATGAGCTGATAATCTAGTTAGGAAGTGCTTAGTTTTAATATCCAAACAATAGGTAAAATAGCAAAGTTTTTTAAATTCCTTAAAATGCTGTGAAATGTTTTAATATATATATTCTCCAGTCATACAACAGCAGTGTCATAAGAGCAAATGTTTTGCATTTATGTAATATTTTACAATTTTCTTGTAATCATTGGCAATGGACTGAGCTCTGAAAGAAAATTTCAGTAGATCAGAAGTGCTTAACAATTTTCATTGGTGGACCACTTTTTAATAGTTGAAGTAACCAGATTCAAACTGGTAAGGGATGCTGGGTACTGTAATGCCCTTGCCATACGAACAAGACTTTAAAATAATAATAATTCTTATTTTACACGTATATTTGTTGTGTTGAATGTTACCTGCAATGTGTGACATCAGTATTGTATGTGATACCTTTAAACTGCAAATAACCAAACTAGCTTTCATTTTACATATACTGAAAAAACCTATTTTTCATGACAGCTTTAATCTGTATTATAAATAGTGAGTATCATGTTTACCTGTAAGTGCATGGATAAGCTTGCTTCCATTTCCAGTAATACTGCTCAGTGTAAACCCAGTACTGTCCATCCATGGAGCTGTGACTTGGGCCATCAAGCCAGCTGCTTCACTACGGGTGGCCTCGTCAGCACTAGTATCGCACAGTATGTCAGTGACACATTCCACACCTCCAGCCTAAATATGAATGTATGTCAATTTACTATTAGCTCATATATTTTCATATAACTTTCAGTTCATACTACAGAAATTTATATACAGTGGACCCCCGATATAACGCGCATGTCGGGCGGGAAACAACACCCGCGTTATAAGTGAACCGCGTTATACCGAGCGTCGCGGTGGCGACACAATAAATTTCACACTGTAAGCTTTTCTTTTACTCATCATGCATACAATAATTAAACACTATTCAAAATACATGCAGGAACTCAATACATACACAATAACTCAATACGCAGTAACAATAAAATGCGATACTCACTAACGGCGCACGGACCTGTATAAACATGTTTGAACTTATCGCGAACATCGCCCGCGCTATAACCGAGTGTGCGGTATAGTGAGCAGCGCTATAACAAAGGTTCACTGTATTTAAATAATTGAATATGAATTTTTACAGTATTGATTATACTGATATGTGTATGCATAGGGATTTTTGAACAACATGGATGGCCATGTTTCATAAGATTTTTTGGGTTATCACTCCTTATGTAGCTTAATACAGGCAGAAGTAAAATTGTAGCACCTAAATTTATTGCTTCTGCAAAGTATCACAGCTAATACTAGCATAAGGACTTATTTTTGTAATTCAGATTTGAATCTATGGCCTTGTGTGGAAATGAACTTTATTTCAAAATTAATTTACATAAATATATATAAAAGGCTCAAGTGACCAAAGACTGGATGGCCAACCAGTCTGTGCAACTTTCTCCAAACATGTCTATCCTGATAAAAACTGGCACATTCATAGGCATCAGCAGGGATGGGAGCAAGAGGAACTTGCCTCCTCCTGGAAAACTTAAACTGGAAATGAAATTGTTTTTGTGTTTTTCTGAGCATATGGTTTATTTTTATTTATTAATATGAGATTAATAATTATTCTATTCAATACTGGTAAATCTTTTTGCCACCTACTGATGTTCATGGTCGTATTCTTTTAACTCATAATAGTCAATTTAATCACTATAATCTATGCTCTGCCATTAACCTTTTTGTATTCATTTTTAAGTGTGAGGGGAACATATCACAACCTAGGTTTAAAAGGGCCATAAGGTCAATTTCTTTGTAGTTTAACAGTATTAATTTATGCAGAAGCATCCATAGCTTTTTGCACTACCATTTAATTTCCACTGACAGTAGAACTCTTGTTGTTAGACTTGGATATATCTTTAGTTATTGGGGCAATGTGGAGGTCCTGATCTATAACAAAAAAATAGGGGTGGCTAAAGATCCGAGTTGGACTAGAATGCTGAAATACGCTGTCATTTTTTGTGAATAGAAAACCACATTAAAATAAATTATAAATTCATGCACTCCTCACAATTTGAGACCTTTGAACTTTTAAACTATTTAAATGTACAGTTTATATTGTGAAATAATATACTTATACTAGAATGCTGTTCTAATGAGATTTTTTTCTTCATTTAGTGGTTGGTTATTAAAATTCTTTGGAAGTGGAGGGTACATGGCCCTCCCATAAATCTAGTGGTACTAAAATAAATTATAAATTCCTGTAAATAGAGACCAATTTAACATATGTAAGATATGGCTAAGGAGAGATTTCTCTCTTACCTCTTCAAGACTTTTGATAGCTGAAGGAACACAGCTGATCACTGTTAAAGCACGGAGTGCAGAAGCATGTAGATGGCGCCACCTATTTTCAATGCACACAGCTAATAATGACCTAATTGCACCAACCTGAAAAATGCATAGAATTATACATTAGGATTTTGAAGATGTTACCAAGATAGGTTTTAACCTTATTAAAGGTAAAAATAATTAGGATTACAGACTGGAAACACAGTTGTGAAGCCAGTATACTAATTAGAGACAGACAAGCATTAAATTCAACCACATTATCTCCTACACTCAAACTCAGGACCACTTGGTTACATGCTACATAGAGCAACTAAGATATAACAGGTAGATGTTCAAAATAAACTCTTTATTATACACAACGAACTTCATTTAAAACTTTATTAATTGGCTTATTAATTGCCTCTTTTTACTGTCATGATTTGTATGGAAATAATTCTCATTATTGTTGTAGCAAACAGACTACAAACCTTTGCAATGAGCTCACAAAATGTTTTCCCCATCTGTCCAAGAAGTATTAGAGCAAAAATGGCTCTTTTTAAGCTGTTGCTATTGGTACTTTCTTCCACAGCATCCACAATGACCTGTAAATGAAAAATGTAAAGTATGTCATTCAGTTAGCTTGATGTTACTCTCTTGTAATACCCAAGCGTAATAGAATAAAACAACTATACAAAACAAATTATAAAGTGCTGACAATATAATGCTCCACTGTTAACCCAACTATATAAATCGTTAACATTATAAAATAATGTAACAAAAAAAATATAATCATTAACATTTAAGACATTATTTGACCAATGTCATCATTAAGAAGCTTTAAAAGTATATACATATGAAAAGATGGAATTCAAAATATGGTCAAAGACAAGTAATAAGAATAAATTTATAGCAAGTTGTCAACTTTTCAAACATTCTTATAGAAAAAGGTATATTTTTAAACAAATTTTATTTACAGTTCATTAAATTTTAATAAATTTTAGTAAAAGTCCATTTGTTTTAATAAGATATATATATATTAAGACACATATATTACGCATTCATTGATGCTTGAAAGTTAAAGACAAAACACAAAAACCTAAATAATATTTAATGAATTGAAATGATCAAATTTAGGATTCTTCACCAGATTATTTTAAAAATAGCAATTTGCTCACCCTGATTCCCAAACCTGAAAATATTTCTGCTAATACCTATTCTTCTAGACTATTCAGAAATTTTGCCAAAGCATAATAAAAGAACTTACCGTTAGCTGCCTCATGATTAACAAGTCCACCAGATTAAGCATAGAATGCTTCAAAGATTCGAGGTCCATAATCACTTTTTCTTTCTGCTGCAAGCCAGACTCATTTTTACTGCAAAGATATTAATTGTTAAATAATAGAATGTTTGAAAATAGATTAAAAATATTCTTGAATACCTTTAAGCTAAATATAAAACTGATGTATAGTTATTATTGGTATAATTCCAAACTTGTGTCCTCCAAACATAACTTTTATCATGTAAACTTCAACTGCCTGTATTTCTTAAGTTGTAGGCAAGGCACACATTGAAAGGAGAGCCATGCACCAATCCCAGTAATAATGCATCGAATCGACCTTTTCATGTTGCACCATACTAATACCTTTCATATTCTGGTTTTCTCTGAACAGTTTTTTCCACCCGTCTGAGAAATGGTCAACTTCACAAGGTCTGGATACTGACTATTTAAACTGCCTAGACTGATTGCTGGCATTGATTTCAGTTCACAAATCTTGTTCTTACTACACTGGGAGATTTCTGTCATATTTTTGTGAATAGAAAATCACATTCAAAGGTTTCTAACTTTGCAATAAGCCTTTTATTTTTTACAGAGAAATGCAACAGAATATAACTTATAAATTAATATATAAGTACCGTATTTCAAATGTTTTATTGTTATTATATTAATAGCGGTAGTTTTAATATAATTCATATATTACATTTGTAAAGTGTATAGTTAAATTTTGTATCTATTACCTCATAATAACATTTTAAGGTTTTAAGCCACTAACAATGCAACTGAAAAAAGGGAAATTTTACCTAATATTTCGCAACTTTTTTTATCATAAATATTTTAATATAGTCCTCAAGTATAATATTAAAAAAACAGCCCGTCGTGTTTAAAATTTACTTGGCCGTCGCATATAATATTCATCTAGGGGGAGTTTGAACCAAGTTGGCTTTTCTGCATTACTGTCTGAACCCTCAAGTGAAATTTGCCACAAGTGGACGCCTTTTACGCTTTTGCTCGCTGTCCCCTCTTAACATCCTTTGGCCAAAATCTGTTGTAAGCTTTCCTGCTGTCATTTGCAAAAACCTCTGACTATCTGTCCTTCATTTAATATAAATCTCTTGCTTTAATTTATAAATCAGTACATTGCTCATATTCTTTTAAGCATATTTTCTGCAATAATTACGTTTAATATAAAATCATCATCATCATCCTCAAGCAGCCATGGGCTACGGAGGTCCAACCAGACCATTCAATTTAGTTCTCCAAGCAAGTCTATCCTGAGCTACATCTTCTGCATCTGACCACTGCACACCAATTCTAACAAGGTCCTGTTTGACACTGTCTGCCCACCACATCCTAGGTCTCCCCTTCTTTCTGAGGCCTTTAGGCACACTCTTCATAACCCTATACGCCAATCTATAATTATTCATACGGGCAACATGGCCAAACCAGCGGAGTCTCTCTCTGCACAATATGCTGCTTAAAGGAGGTTGCAGACTCCTTTGCCTAACCTTTTCATTACTTATAAAATTGAACTACCTAATACCCAAGATACTGCGTAAGCATCTAGAATCAAAAGCATCAAGTTTCCTGTTATCTTGTTTACAAAGCATCCAAGTTTCACTACCATAACTAATCCTAGAAAGAACCAAACCATTATACAGTCTAATTTTAGTCTTTAGGTGTATACACCTATTTCTCCACACTCTCCATAGATTCTTAAAAGTCCCGGCAGCAATCCCTATTCGTCTGTTAATCTCATGCCACACATCACCATTATCTGTTACATAGCTCCCAAGATAATTAAACTGTGACACCTGCTCAAGACTGCAACCATTCAGATTAACTGAATCACAGCCTGCCTGACCAATTTTCATCACTTTAGTTTTCTCTCTGTTTATAACCAAACCTATTCTACTACCAGTCTCATCAACAGCTCGAATGAAAGAGTTCATCTCATCAACATCATTTGCCAGAAGGGCTAAATCATCAGCATAATCTAAATCAGAAATTTTCGCATCTCCAGCCCATTTAAGGCCAAAATCTTTCCCTTGAAGTGAATTTCGCATAACATAATCAATAACCAAGCTAAAGAGAAAAGGAGACAAAATGCACCCTTGTCGGACACCAGAAGTAATGCTAAACCAATTGCTACAAGCCTTACCAACTCTCACACACGATTCAGTATTATTATAGAGAGCTTTCATTATGTTAACTAACTTGTCAGGTATACCATATGATCTCACAATCAACCACAAATTATGACGATCAACAGAGTCGAAAGCCTTTTTGAAATCAACAAAGCTAGCAACCAAAGGTTTCTGAAACTCTAAACATTTCTCAAGAATCTGCCTAAGTGAAAATATCTGATCCACACATCCCCTACCACTACTGAATCCACATTGCTCATCACGCAATTGACTGTCAACCAGATTCTTAATTCTATTAAGCACAATCATGGAAAGAACTTTACCTGGAACAGAAAGTAGGCTGATACCCCTATAGTTATCACAAGAACTGCGATCACCTTTTTTTTGAAAATAGGGATAACAATAGCTCTGGTAAAATCCTTAGGAACCATGCCTTTATCATAAAAGATATTCAGAATTTCAGTCATCCAAGTGGTAACCGAAACATTCCCAGCTCTAAGCATTTCTGTAGTAATTTCATCTACCCCTGGGGATTTATGTAGTTTAAGTTTAGAAACAGCCAAAATAACTTCAGATTGTGTTATAGGGCCAACATTAAAGCCACCAATGCATCTATCATCATTGCAAACAATGGGAATAGAACTAACCACATTGTTTAGAACATCACTGGAATGCTCAGCCCACCTAGTCATGACAGACTCCTCACCTTCTACAACCTTACCTTGTTTATCCTTCAATCCCTGTATACCTGTCTGTTTTCTACCACACAAAACATTAACTATCTGGTACAGTTCTCGGCTGTTGTGCTGTCTAACTGCTTCCTCAGCTTTGTCAGCCAAACAATCAAGCCAAAGATTCTTATCAGCAGCTAACTGATCTTTTACACATTTATTAAGTTCTCTGTAATGCTTTCTATTAGGACTAGGATGGTATTGATTAAGGACATTCCTGCGGTTCTTTCTTTCCGAAATAAGCTCAAGTGCCATATCACTCAGATAATTCTGTCTCTTCTGCTCCTTTTTTCCTAAAAGAGTACTGTTTTTCCGAACGATGTTCTAGTGTGTTTGAGCTGAAAAACGGCACTGAATAATACGTTTATGACTGTCGTCAATAGTGGTAACGAATCTCTAAATTTATTCACATTGATCCCGGGCCGGACTTACGCATAAGTTAACTAAGCTACAGTTTAGGACCTCGCAATATGAGGGGGCCTCAAAAAGTGCATTTAAAGTTTTATTGTGCCATGTTAAAGCGTTTTCTAATATTTTAATTAATTTATTGTGCAAACCCTGTTCATCTTAGCTATAGGTATATTTGTGTAATGTTTTTACCCCGTCATTTTCACGTTTGTTTTTTAATATTCCCTTTAATTAGAATAGTAAATATATATCGAATTTTGAGGCCTCTTTAATGTCCATGGCTTAGGGCCTCAGAACATCAGGCCCTGCATTTGATCAGAGTAAGGGCCGGATCTAGGGAGGGGGGATGAAACTCCTCCCTTCCCTTTGACAATGCTAATGGTGGTAATAGGGGCAAAAAAATTACTAAATTCAAATTTTATGCATTTTTTCAAGAATATTTCAAACACCTAAAAGGAAAAATTTATACTGCAATGGAAATCCAGCCCCTTGCCCAGGGCGCTACGGCACATGGCCTGCCAAAGACGCCCATGTCGTTTATTAAATATAAATAAATAAAATAAATACCCCCTCAAGCAGCTGCTTGCCACAGAGGTCTGACAGGAGCCTGTCAGTTTATATGCCAAAGTAGAAGGTCTGAGAGGATGGCAGGACCTCAGCAAAAAAAAAACACATACAACCATGCCTTATCCGGGGCTCGAACCCAGGTTCCTTAGATCAGTAGCCAAGCACGCTAACCACTCGGCCATGGGACGGCTTTTATTAACTATGCATTTTGAAATATACAGAATGTTTCCAAAAGGTCTAGTCAAACTTTGTTAACTTCTACTACTGCTCATAATGATGAAAAAAAGTTGCTATTAGCATTGGGCGAGAAATGATTCCGCGTTATAGCACATTTTGAGAGTGCAAGTAGGGAAGCTTGCATGTCTGATGATATAGATGTATGCAAATGTTACACAAAATCCATGGTCAATCGTACGTTCCTGCCTATTGGATTGATGGAGGTAGACAAATTACATGGCCTACAAGCTCACCCGATTTGAATCCACCGGTTTCTTCTTGTGAGATCACGTTAAGGCTGATATTTACCTTGGTTCTTAATATACAAACTCTCCATGAACAGATCTTGGAGATTGTCAAAGAATTCAGAACGTTCCGGGACTTATCGAACGTGTTCGACAGTTGATTGGAAGACGTGAGGCCATTTCAAACACTTGCTCTGATTTCGACTTATATAATTATTTCCATTTATCACTTACAGTTTGCTGTAATATCTGGAACAAAAACTAACCACAGGCTTTCTTACTTGCATTCTCAAAATGTCCTATAACTTGGAAGGGAAGCATTTCGGCACCATGTTCATAGGAACTTTTTTCATCGCTATGCACAGTAGAACACATTCCCAAAGTTTGACGAGACCTTTTTGAAACACCCTTATATTTATAGTAGACAAGCATGGTCAGATTTCCCATAAGGCACGTTAGGCACTTGTCTGGAGACAGCAACATAATAAGACGCCATCATTTATGCATTAAGATTTGTTTAACAACAAAATTATGTCGGTTCAATTCTTAGGAGTAATAAAGTAGTTGCAAGTATCCATGGTGTATAAAGAGCGATTGCTCTCTCTTTAAAGCTTTCTCTCTCTATCCCAACAGTCTAAAGTGAAGTTTTAGAAGAATCGGATTATGGGAATATACATGTTACCAAACATATTGGGATATATCCATATTTTTGTAAATAGAAATTCTCAAACTTTGCAATGAGCCTTTTTTTTGCAAGGAAATGCAACAGGGGATAAATTATAGATCTCGTTCAAATTTATTCAAATTTCAATTTTAAACAGTATTTCTTTAATAACTATTAAAACGGGAATACAGTATTTGACGGCAGTGGCTGCCCACTCTAAACACATTCAGTTGATGGAAACTACAAACCACTGATTAAAATTTAAAAAAAAATTAGTAGAAAAAACTGATGGAAATTAAAAAATCTATTTCAGACTAATTTTTACAATTACATTTATTTTAGCAAACGATTTGTTATTAGCCTTAGAAATAAATTCTTACAAGTAGCAACATTGTTATTACGAGGGCGTTCAAAAAGTTTGTGGCACGTATCTGTAGATTTGCACTCGTTCCTTCTAAGTTGACGAGCTACAACTTGTTTGAAAGCTTGTCATTACTTGTTAAAAACAAAATTCGTATCATTTCTCTCTTCACTGGTGGCGCGTGAAGTTCAGTCTGCGAAATCTGTGAATTGTTGCTATAAATCCTACTAAAGACGGAGAAAAATTTTACATTCACAAAGATGCAGCTTTGGGAAGGTACGAAAAAAAATTCATGGGCATTTTGCCTGTTCATAATTATTTTCAATTCCCAAGGTTCCCGAAAACCATGGACACCTTACCTGTAAAAATGACTATAAATAGTCTGTACTACATCAACACTGTTTTGCTCAAAACGGTTAAGATGAAGGAGTATCATCCAACAACAGCCGTGTCAAGGGTTCTTCATGACAATGCAAGTGCCCATAAAACCCGGCAAGTTACGGCCTATCTGGAGCAGAAAAAAAATCAAACAGCTGTCCCACCCTTCATATTCACTCGATCTTGCACCATACGATTTTTGGTGGTTTCCAAAAATTAAAAAGGTACTTGCTGGGAAGCCTTTTCAAGGGTCCAAGACCCTGCAAAAGCGTTCATTCAGAGTTATGGAGTATTCCCCAACAGTAGTACCACCAAGCGTTCCAGAATTGGCTTAGACATCTTAACTTGGCATAGATACTGGAGGGTTTGGGTTGTTTTACCTCTGAGCGGCACTTTTTTGCACACAATGGGCTAAATGGCCAGGTCACATGGACCCCGAAGGCTCAGAGAAGGTTGGGGGAGGAGACCCACTGGAGCAGCTGTTGGGAAACAGATGGTAGCCTCCCGTCAAGGCCATCCAGCGTGTTCTTTAACGTGCAAAAGGTATGGCTCTCCTGCACACGGGGCCACGGCTTAACGTCCCATCAGACGGACGGCGGCCTTTCCAAGCCCATCGGTGTCCCCTACTGACCGTGGGCAGGGCGGGAAATTTTGCGGAGATAAATCTCAACGCTTACCCAGCTGGGACTCGAACCTGGGAACTACAGATTACGAGCCTGAGGTGCTACCGACTGAGCCACCCCAGCCCCATAGATACTGGAGGGGATTGTGCGGAAGGACAGTGAAAGTTTTATTCAGGTAAGTGCAATGGTTTTTGTTCTGCAGATGCATGTCAAGAATTTTTTGAACTCCCCTTGCAATTTAGACATTTTTCATTAAAAAATCATGAAGTTATTGAGCTCTGAATGCGATTTTCTATTGAAATAATATGGGACTCTTCACATTTTCTGTCCTGTACAAGTATCGTTTTATAAACGTGTCTCGAGTTTCGTACCTTTCACATTAATAAATAAGGATTTGGAGAAAATAGTTTGGCTTCACCAAAGGTAAATTTTGACTCAATCATATTCCTAGAAATGGTCAGGATTCCTTACAGTCGGTGGAATGAACCATAGCTTGGTGCTACAGTATCTGTTACCAAATTGTTACTTCATTAAATACATATATAATGTTTGTTGCAATAAATATATTACTTATCTGTATTATTTAATGAAATTGTTAATTGTTTAATTAGCTGTACAGTATTGTTAAAAAAAAGTGAAATGTTATTGGCAGTTTTCACTATGATATTAGGAATTATTGCAAGTGAGCTACTTCATCTATGCCTACGTCAAACACAATCGCAAGAACTATTTAAAAAAAAAAGAAAATATGAATTTCATTTTTCTCTTACCTATTGACAGCATGCATCAGCTGAGCACATGCATCAGTAATATCTCCTTCACCCTAGGAAATAAAAGATTTGCGTCTTAGAAGGCTTTTGTGATACATTTCATACAGAACAAAGTACATTGTCTAAAGACGTTTTCGCTTCACAATATTTAGCACTATTCCATAAGCAACAAATTGAAAACGGAGTCACTGAAATGGGCGGATATCGGTGGATTCCTGTTAGCAAGGGTATTTATGGATTTTTGGCCATATGGCATGAAAGCACAATTTACAATTGAACTTTATTCGGTATAGTTCCATATTAGTTTAATAGTAGCTCACATATAGAATTCTCTAAGAAGTTACCAAGTTTTTTTGAAAAAATGTTTCTGAAGATAATTTAAAGATCTGTCAAATCTATATAAATTTCAGTTTCCTACAATATGCTTTCAATATTTAAAGAGTTTTGGAAGTTGAAACATTTAGCAAATTAGCTCGTTCTGCAAAAAATCATTCAAAGTTAACTAAAATTTGCATAATTATTACACGAACTGCTAAAAAAATACTCTCTACGCGTGCCAGTCAAGTTCAGTGTAACGGTATTGCTTTTAACTTGTTCTTATTTAACTTTTCAGAGAAATTATTTTTAACTGCCTTGTTGCTGTTAAATTATTCCAATTTCCATAACTGTCTAAATACCGAAAGAAAATATTATGGAAAAACCGAGATTGAAATACAGTCAATTCTCGATTTACAGGGGTTGGTGGCGAAAGGGCAATGGATAACCCAAAATCACGGTTAAAATCAAACGTGGTACATTTAATGTAAACTTATTTAGTTTAAATTACATTCAATATTTGGGAACATATTTACTATTTTACAGACGTCTTCAAAAGTGTAAAAATTACAATAGTTTAAGAACACAAAGCATTATATAAATTGCACGATTTATTATTGTTTTTTACCACTGTTAATCCGTAAACTGGTTGAAAGTCCCCTGATAACCGAACATTGTAGATTTAATTCCGATTTTTATCTTCAGTTACATTTTTTCATAAAAAGCTTATTAAGAAGCTTATTTAAGAATAATATATAAAAGCTTATTTAAGAAGTTACTTTATCTATCTGAGTTATTGACATAACATGGAATTGCTATTATTCCATTGTTCCAGAATTGAAATTGAAAATAGATAGTGAGTTGTGCAAATAATTTCCTTGAAATTGCGAAGTAAGTCGTGGGACTGTCTTCTCCAATAAAATCCAGAAATGAGCCACCCAAATTATAACATCCTCTCTAAACCTCGAATGATTGGCCCTATTCTCGAGGGGGCGGGGGTAGCTCAGTCGGTAGCGCGCCAGGCTCGTAATCTGTAGTTCCCAGGTTCGAGTCCCAGCTGGGTCAGCGTTGAGATTTATCTCCGCAAAATTCCCCGCCCTGCCCACGGTCAGTAGGGGACACCGATGGGCTTGGAAAGGCCGCCGTCCGTCGGATGGGACGTTAAGCCGTGGCTCCGTGTGCGGGAGAGCCATACCCTGTGCACGTTAAAGATCACGCTGGATGTCCTTGACGGGAGGCTACCATCTGTCTCCCAACAGCTATTCCAATGGGTCCCCTCTCCCAACCTTCTCTGAGCCTTCGGGGTTCATGTGACCTGGCCATTTAGCCCATGGTGTGCAAAAAAGTGCTGCTCAGAAGTAAAACAACCCAACCCAACCCTATTCTCGAATAGATTCCCACCAAACGAAACAACCCAACCAACCTATTCCAACAAAACAACCCAACCCTATTCTCGAATAGATTCCAACCAAAATTTATGGCTTTGACCTAAATTTTATTAATTTAATATTCTTTTTTTACCGTAAGCACCAATACGGCGTACAGGCACCTTTCCCTTACAGCTATGTTGGCACACATTCGCTCAAATAAATTCCATCACTATCAAGAGATAAGTACCGGAAATATTTTTTTTTGCAAAAAAAAAACGCTAGTTATGCTATTGTGTGAAGTTAAGTATTAAGTTCATAGTAAGATATAGTTACTTTGTGGGTGGAGTGATCATTGTTGCCAGAGGCAGAGCAGTAGTCTTTCAGAAAATCCTTCACTCCAGTGCAGAGATCCACTGCGCAGCTGCAGAAATGATGCCAATCAGATACATCAAGAGCCTTCGCTGTGCGGCCGAGATCATTCAGAATCAGAGAGCATCGTTCCTTCAACATTTCTGCCATTTCTGTAAAAGTAAGAATATACACAGTTCACTTAATTTACTGCTCTAAAACAGTTATGTGATAGCAGTAACTGATTCAGGGAAATTATTGTGCGTTAACAAGGGGGTGGTAGCAACCCCCGAAAAATTGATCGCAAAATTATGTTGGTGTCTAAAAGCGTAAAATCTAAGGTAGGAAATCAATGTTTTATTTTATATTTTTCTTTACGGAAATGTAATAATAATTTTTTTTTAATTTTCTTTTGATTTCGGAAACATATTAATTATTTATTGATGCGAATAAAACATTTTTATATGTATTTTTGATAATGCTTTTTCTTTTGTTTTCGGACATCCTGAGTTGTATTATGATATGATGAATGTGTGATTGCGTTATTCGCAACTGTACTCATTAAATGAACTGATGATCCAAATGTTTTTATCTTGATTATAATTTTTTTGTACTTGGCTTACAAACATTACAAAAAAAAAAGTAAAAATATAAAATATTTTATTTATTATAATTTCAACCTTCTAATCAATCTTTAATAAATCAATCTTTAGCGATTAAAAATAAGCACCATGGGCTTTTGATTTTTTTATTTTACGTATTTTCTACTTTTAATATTTGATGTAGCCGTCCCGTGGTCGAGTGATTAGCGCGCTTGGCAACTGATCTAAGGGACCTGGGTTCGAGCCCGGGTAAAGGCATGGATGTATGTGTCGTTTTTCTGCTGAGGTCCTGCCATCCTCTCAGACCTTCTGCTATGGCATATAAACTGACAGGCTCCTGTCAGACCTCTGTGGCATGCAGCTGCTTGAGTACCTATATATGATTATGAGTATGTATTTATTTATTTTATTTTATATTTGACCAGTTTAATGGTTCTTTGCGTTTATAATGATGTTACCCACAAACTTTCAGTTTCTACTAGTATATTTCTAATATATTTCATTCCAAATAATATTAACATTTTAATTTTGTCCTAAAATGATTTTAAATAATAATTATAACAATAAAAATAAATGATTAGCGACACTCATTTTTCTATAACAGGGTGTTTCAAAACTCTACGAATTTCAATGGGAGATAGGGAATACCAAGACGCTTCGCTGCTAGATGGCACTGTTTGGCGGCACTGAAATTGGCTAGAGGGGCGAAGTGGGAACGGAGAACGGACTTGTGTTTGTCGTCGGTATTCATAAATCAGACACATTACTTTTAACATGGAGTGTTTCATGACTGCTGAGATGGCTGACATGCATCTGGCGTATGGGGATGCCAATGGAAATGGAAGAGCTGCTGTGATTTGGCACACATCCCAAACGTGTGTGCCAAACCACCAAATATTTGTGCGTTTGCACCAGCAACTGCGAGAAACTAGAATATTCCATGCAAACATGCATGACACTGATCGGGAGAGAATCATGTGCACTCCTGACATGAAAGAAGAGATCCAATGGGAAACAGAACAATCCAGGCACAAGCATGCAAGCTGTTGCACGTAGCCTTTGTGTGAACCATGCCTTCGTGTGGATATTGTTGTACGAGAAGCAGTTACATCCGTTTCATCGTCAGAGAGTCCAGACATTGCAACCTCAGGATTACCCTCTTCATGTGGAATTCGTGCGCTGGTTTCTGCAGCAGACCGTGATGCAGCCTGATTTTCTGTCTCATGCTCTCTTTCACACGTGAGGGTGTTTTGGTTTGCACAATTCTCACGTTTGGGCGCATGAAAATTAACATGCCACACAATGGCACATGGTCATCAACAACGGTTCACTGTCAATGTTTAGGTTGATATTGTCCATGACATTTTGATTGAGCCATACCTGCTGTCTCCCCGACCCAAAGGGCAGATTTATCGGGTGTTTCTTGAAAAAACATTGCCGGGACTGCTGGAAGATGTTCCCGTGGCTATTCGCAGAAGAATGTGGTTTTAACCTGACTGAGCACCAGGGTCCCCATATTCTGAGGCGGGTCCCCAGGCCAGGATCTTACCGACTTTTGGCGGCCGCTAAGGTTAAGGGCAGCGTGCTGCTCTACAGGATTTTGGATAAAATAAGTCGGTTTAAATTGTGACACAAAAGTAATATTTATATTTATTAAAAAAATATATGGATTTACATAATAAAAACTTACAATAATATAAAAAATTATCTCAAAGTATATTTTCTAGCTTTGGTCGTCGCAAATTTTTCAATAACTTCAGTAAAATCAACTTAGTTAGCTAAATTATTTTCGATGCACAAAATTGCTAGATTAAGCCGCTCTTGACTAGTTATGCTTCTTTGCCATGTTTTCAATGAATTTGCCAGTCTGCTGAACGATCTTTCAGCTGAAGAAACAGGAACTGGTACTGTACAAAACAGTTGAATGGCGAGGTAGATATTGGCAAATATAGCTTGCAGTTTTTTGTCGTCATTTGCGTTCAGAAGTTTAATCGGGCTTCTTTCAGTGCTAAAAACTGTCTTGTGAATACTTTTAAGGTAAGGGATTTCGTGCAGTAAGTCTTCTGACAGATCATTCTCATATATATTTACAAGTTTTGCTGCTTTTGCGGTAAGTTGACCATCGTCTAAGTTCTGGAAGTTCAAAGTGGGTGAGAATAATTCACATATGGTATCTGCTGCTTCAAATATTGTCTTTAAATCATTGATAATAAAATACAATACTGGGTAAACTACGGAAATTCTGAAATCTTGTTCAGGTTCTATAGAAGTTTTTCGGTTTTCGGGAAATTGAGGTTGCATTCCACTCGGTATGAGAGAGGAAAATGTAATGTGCCTAATAAAATAATTAATTTTAGTTGGATGGACAAAACAAAATTCAATACTTTATAAAGTCGATTTTTGTCTTCTGTTCATTTAATTTAGGTGGCCGACCTGCCACACCGGGCCCCCAGGCTAGGGTTGGGTTGGGTTGTTTTACCTCTGAGCGGCACTTTTTTGCACACCATGAGATAAATGGCCAGGTCACATGGACCCCGAAGGCTCATAGAAGGTTGGAGGAGGGGACCCACTGGAACAGCTGTTGGGAGACAGATGGTAGCCTCCCGTCAAGGCCATCCAGCGTGTTCTTTAACGTGCACAGGGTATGGCTCTCCCGCACACGGGGCCACGGCTTAACGTCCCATCCGACGGACGGCGGCCTTTCCAAGCCCATCGGTGTCCCCTACTGACCGTGGGCAGGGCGGGGAATTTTGCGGAGATAAATCTCAACGCTGACCCAGCTGGGACTCGAACCTGGGAACTACAGATTACGCCCAGGCTAGGGCCCTGTGGATAGAATTAAAGAGCTTCACAGAACAACATTCAAACTGATTGTGAAAGTCAACAGAATTTAAAGCACTTACCTTGAGCAGTTCCTACGCTTAGTGCTTTGTGCATTCCTTGATCTTTACACAAGACTTTCCCTTGCAGAGCGTTAAGGCATTCATTATCCGTCAAAACTCGTAATTCCTTGAGCCATAAAAGCACTGGAGCATCTTTTCTGTCATGAAAGATAATTTGTGTTTTTCAATACGATCAACTTAACATCAGATTAAAGCACTACAAAAATAAGACAATTTTATTTAAGCGATACAAAACTTAAGATAATCTGCGACTGTCATTCAGATATTCCAAATCCTTTCTCAGGTGGAAGATCAATCCTCTGCTACGTATTTGTTTATAATCGTGCTTAGTGTTCGAATTGACAATAATGGAGGCAGTGGCTGTTTCAGTGGTCGCCCTCCTTTAACTAAGTCTACTGAACAGGAAAGTTTGAAGGGGCGGGGGTGGCTCAGTCGGTAGCATGCCAGGCTCGCAATCTGTAGTTCCCAGGTTCGAGTCCCAGCTGGGTCACTGGTCAATAGGGGACACAGATGGGCTTTGGAGAAGGCCGCCGTCCGTCGGATGGGACTTTAAGCTGTGATACTCTGTGCGGGAGAGCATACCTTATGCACGTTAAAGAACATGCTGGATGGCCTTGACGGGAGGCTACCATATGTCTCCCAACAGCTGTTCCAGTGGGTCCCCTCCCCCAACCTTCTTTGAACCTTCAGGGTCCTTGTGACCTGGTGTAAAAAAAAGTGCTGTTCAGAGGTAAAACAACCCAACCCAAAGGAAAGTTTAAAATGATATTTTATATGGAATACGATTTTATAGTTTGTTTTTTTTATATATTTATTTTTAGT
Organism: Ryuthela nishihirai; assembly: GCA_038380435.1. Classification (NCBI taxonomy): domain Eukaryota; kingdom Metazoa; phylum Arthropoda; class Arachnida; order Araneae; family Heptathelidae; genus Ryuthela; species Ryuthela nishihirai. Next base: position 50,849,577 of record JAWZYU010000021.1, read on the forward strand.
GTCGGACATAAAAGATGGATCTAAAAGGAAATTATATAAAAATCAAATTATCAAAGAATTTCATGCCATTATGCTGAATATTTATATAGAAAATATCAAAATTTCCAATGTGCTGTTGGAAACAACCTAGTATGAGTTATCCTATGGTCTTGATTTGTTATGTATGATCAGGGCTATATCTAGGGGAGGCCCAAGGTGACCTTTGCAAATGCTAGTAATGGTAATGGAGGAAAAAAAACTATAAAACTTGTGTATATTTTAAGCATTTTTCAAGAAATATTTGAAAGGGGGAAAAACAAAGGGGGAAATACTACATTGCAAATATTCCCGTCTCTAGTCCCCCCCCCCCTCAACTTCCTTTATTTTTTTCCCAGATCCGACCCTGTTTATGATGAATGGAGTATATAAAGAAACGTCATGAGAGAAGAGTGTGCAAAAAGAGCAAAGTTTGAAACGTTATCTTTTTATGTGCAATTAACGTTAGATATTGATATCTCATTACTCATCTCATTCCGTTTTACTTTTCAGAGAAGACTCTGAAAAGAAATTCATTGGACAGCTGTTAATAAATAAAATAAATAAATACACCATCAAGCAGCTGCTTGCCACAGCTACTATGGCATATAAACTGACAGGCTCCTGTCAGACCTCTGTGGCAAGCAGCTGCTTGAGGGGGTATTTATTTTTTTTTAGGTCTGTGAGTATGACAGGGACCTCAGCAGAAAAAACGACACATACATCCATGCCTTACCTGGGGCTCAAACCCAGGTCCCTTAGATCAGTAGCAAAGCATGCTAACCACTCGGCCACGGGACGGCTATAAATACCCCCTCAAGCAGCTGCTTGACACAGAGGTCTGACAGGAGCCTGTCAGTTTATATGCCTTAAAAGATGGAAATTTTTCATCAAGGTCATCCAGTATGTTTTAATGTGCACAGAGTATGGTTCTCCTGCACGTGGAGCAGCGGTTTAACGTCCCATCTAATCGACAGATATCTTTCCAAATTTATTGATATCTCCATTTCATCAAAGACAGAGTGGGAGAGAGGAAAAAATTTCAACAGTGGCACAGTTGGGACTCGAATCCGAAAACATAGATTACAAGCTGAGCCAACCCGCTTCAAAACAAAAGAATGCTAAATTATAAGTTGTATTAACTTTCAGAACACTTACTTTTGTATTGATGAAATCGAAGAATTCCACAGAGACGTAGATGATAAGCTTACATCTCTTCTGCTGTACTCCGGGATCTGAAAAGAGAGATTTTCAGCTTCTTCCATCCCACTCTTTGGTGGAACCTCTTTCTTCTCTTCAGATATTCTACGATTTTCACACGAACTTGAAATCGATGGCTCACTAGACACCTTCCTAGAGTCAGCTAACAAAGTTGTGTCTCCGGTGTTAATACTTCTAACTTCTGGTAGACTAAGTTGCCTTTGATTCGTGACTCCCAGATTGAATGATTTTCTTTGAACGGCTCCTTTCGAAGTGTACACGGCGCCCTGGAAAGTTTGATCATTCCCAACAACTTCTCCCTGTCGCGATTCCTGATGAAATCCATTTCTGGTTGCAGAATTATGACGCACTCTGCTGTTCTTTTCTTCAGAAGGATTTCCTAGTAATTCTCTTTCACTCGAGGATAAACTCATAAGATCTAAATTGACATCACCTGTGCTCAACGTGTGATTACCATTGCTTGTGACTGCAGCTTCTGTATAAGGTAACTTACGTCTCACAGAAAGCCTCTCTGGTGGCCGTCGGGGAGTCAAGCTGTACTTGCCACGATTGGGCAGACTGTTGTAGGTTGAAGGAGTGGTTTGTTCAGCAGACTTCTTGTCTCCATACTTAGGAGTGCTGGTGTGAGGTCCGTGTCCTGAAGATCCAGTTTGGGGCTTGGTACGTTTCTGTTGTCGATGGCTGGTTGAGGAGCTGCGCACAAAAGTTTTTGGAAGGGCTTGATCTGTCCCTTTTGATGGGCGGATGAAATGCTTTCCTATGCAAGGGGTTTTGAATTTCCTTTGCCACCACGATGAGCCTTTTTTCTCCGTTTCTTGTGTCTCCCCCGAGGCACTCTTCTGAGTTGACTTTAAACAGTCACCATTCTTCAGATTGCCGTTCTGTGACACAACAGCAGATGAGGAACACTTTACATCTTTTCTTAACGTTGAATGCCCATTGGGCATGACCCCATTCTGCATTGGATACTTCCGATGACCATTCTGTTGAAGAACTACGCTGGGTTGTGACGATGGCAGTTCTTGTTTTTTTAAAGGAAAAATCTGAATATCGCCGACTGGAATAAATTGCTCCGTGAGCACAATTTTTGGCTGCTGTTGCCTGGGATAACTGCCATTCGTTTTTACATCTTTCTGCACATCTACGGTAAGTTTCTGTAAATCGGTGGAAGGTGAGGTTGTTGTCACTGTCTGCTCGGCCACATTGTACACCCTGTACAGCGATTCTTGGTCACTCTGTTCCTTGATATCTCTGCAATTGTTCACAAATAAGTAGTTGTTGTTCTTGATCGTCGAGTGACAAGAATTCACATTAACTGCTTTATTGCTATTTCTGTTGGGTGTGGGTTGGCTTGTGTTATCCAGGGGGGTCCTATCTGGAGACCTCGAAAAATCGATACTGCGGTAGCTGATGGACTTTGGATAGACTCTATCCGGAGCTAAAGGCTTTGGATTGGATGGCGAAATAGAAAAGGCGTGAGATGCTCCTGGAGAATGATACGTGCGATGGGAATCGTAGAAAACGCGACTTCTGCTCCTTCGAAAGTTGCCCGCTCCTGCAGGAGTGTCCGTTTCATCGGAAGAGGACTTCCTACTCATGTTCACTGCAGAGTAGAGCACCTCCTTGTGCAACGAGCCTCGGTACACGTGTTCCAGAGAGCGCGAGAAGGAGTCGCTGCGAGTCATGGTCGCTGTGTGAGCCATTGGAGTCGCTTCAGGATTCCGACATCGAGGAGAAGTTGCAACGACTGTCACGCGCCTGTCCCATTCTTGTTCCTCTTGCTCCTGCACCGAAGCATTGTTGAGTGGCTGGCCATTGGCGCTGCGGCGGTTGCGGTTTCCCGCACTACCAGAGGGATCCTGAAAGTTCAACAAAATTAGATTGTAAATCATACGTCTTAAACGTTTTCAATCAGATAGTATCAGTAATTTAATAATTGAAAATAATAATACTTGTACTGAAAATCGTACTAATATAAGACCAGATTTAAAGTTGCGGAGGAGGGATGAGTTGGATAGTAATTATTTTGGAGAGTAATTTCTGAAAAATATCGATGGAACGGTGTTCCGGTTCAGCCAATTGGGCTCTCCACTTAATTCTTGCTTTATCAGTATGTCCTTTATCAGTGAATGGATGCTTGTTTATTTCAATGAAATAAACAAGCATTTATCTACATATAATCTTTATAAATAATAATAAATAATAAATACCCCCTCAAGCAGCTGCTTGCCACAGAGGTCTGACAGGAGCCTGTCAGTTTATATGCCAGAGTAGACTAATGATTATTTAAAAATATATTTTTAGGAGTAAAATTATTTGTATTAATTAGCGTTATGATATTGGATAACAAATACGAGTAATTTTCTTTCTGAATAAAATATATTTATAGATAAACATAGTATAAAAATTAGCACAAGAGTCCACTGGCGTCAATTCGAAGCTCAATTTTCGGAATAACCTTTCCATGGCAAAAAAAAAAAGTTAAAAGGTTTTAAATTTTAAATCCTTTTAACTTCTCTATATCTTGATTTCAACAATATTCATTCAATATTTAAAGAGTTATTAAAACTGTAACATTTAACGGCAGACATTGCTCGCTTGAAAAAATATTTTTATTTTGTTTTAATTTAAAATAATCTTTATTAATTTAAATTATTTTTAAAAATGATCTTGAAGAATTATTATATAACGGATGTCAAACATATTCCGTGAAGACCGTTTATCCAGGTGTCGATAATTTTTTTGCAATATATACAGTATTTTATATAAAGTATGCAATCCGAGGCTTCTTAATAAAGATTAATAATAATAAATAAATGTAAAGGCCCCATCGTACCTTAATCCAATGCTGGGAAGAGTAAGTTTAACTTTATCAACTGTCGGATATTTTCAAATCTGCCTCAACTAAGTTGTCAAATGAATTTTTAGCTCATCTTAAAAAAAGAGTTATTCTTTTCATTTTTGTCGTGTGTCTGTCCTCTGTACACATAAAATTTTTTTCGTTTGAAGAGAATAGAAATTATTGTCGAATAAAAAATCATTACGATTCGTTTCTTCCGAACCTTCAATTAATATGAATTTATGCCTTTAAGAGTGCTCTGAATTCGGAAAAAATGCCAAAAAAAATTCTTTCACAAGGAGCATATTCATCAGATGTGGTTGGAATTTCTATTTTTTATGCGCAAAAATTTAAAATTCATAATAAGAAGAGATTCATGTGAGGAAAGAAAAATGTTTTTTTTTTACCAGACATTTCCTTTGATTTGGTTTTGATCAATTTGACGCCATCCTGTCAGTTTGGAAAATAAATCAGACAGCCTTTATAGTTCTAATGAATAAAATATTCTGTTATCAACTGCTATTAGTTAAAGAAGTTTCATTCGCACAGCTGTTTAATTTGCTTATTCCTGGCAACGATGATCTGTAAATAACTAAGGGTCACATGGAACTTTTGCAAGGTCACCAAGGGCAGGATATCTACATGACAGACTTAGACCTTCTGAGGCCCTAAGCTACAGCAAATTTAAGAAATCCTAAGCAACAGCAAATTTAAGAGATCCTAAAGTATTGCAAATTTAATAGGCACTACACTAGTGCAAATTTAAGAAGCACCAAAAATTCGAACTATAGTTTTATCTATCTATACAAGGGGTACGCCAGTTACATACACATTTCCAGGGAGTACGTGAAGCGTAAAAGGTTGAGAACCACTGATATATATGTTTTATTTTATTCCCATTGTTATACTATAACTATAGTTTTATCTATCTATACAAGGGGTACGCCAGTTACATACACATTTCCAGGGGGTACGTGAAGCATAAAAGGTTGAGAACCACTGATATATATGTTTTATTTTATTCCCATTGTTATGCTATAACTGTAGTTTTATCTATCTATACAAGGGGTACACCAGTTACATACACATTTCCAGGGGGTACGTGAAGCATAAAAGGTTGAGAACCACTGATATATATGTTTTATTTTATTCCCATTGTTATACTATAACTATAGTTTTATCTATCTATACAAGGGGTACGCCAGGTACATACACATTTCCAGGGGGTACGTGAAACATAAAAGGTTGAGAACCACTGATATATATTTTTTATTTTATTCCCATTGTTATACTATAACTATAGTTTTATCTATCTATAGAAGGGGTACGCCAGGTACATACACATTTCCAGGGGGTACGTGAAGCATAAAAGGTTAAGAACCACTACTGTAGATCATTTTTAGGAGGAACATGTGTTACGCAGTCAAATATATATGACTGCGTAAGTATTTTTAACAAACATATTAATAACTATATTTGAATTAACATTTTATTAACATCTCAATTAAAACAGAATGTTGAATATTTCATATGAACTAAAAAAATATTACTGGCATTTTCAATACAAGTACAAATTAATACACTCAATATTTGATGAAAAGACAAGTGTGAAAAAAATGAAATAAATAATTAACAAGCCGTGCACCCATGTCTGTCGTAAAATTGCAAGAGTGTCCCTATTAACGGTGTTGCCGAAATGGTACTCAAATCTATACGTTTAGAGCAGTAGTTCTCAACCTTTTATGCTTCACGTACCCCCTGGAAATGTGTATGTAACTGGCGTACCCCTTGTATAGATCGATAAAACTATAGTTATAGTATAACAATGGGAATAAGATAAAACGTATATATATATACACACATTAAATTTTGTATTCAGAAATTACATATATCGATAAACACAAAAAATGACATTTTTGCACAGCAGTGTTGCCAACTTAGCGACTTTGTTATTAGATTTAGCGACTTTTGAGCTCTCACGGCGTACTCCAAAAAACTTGACCGCGTACCCCACGTTGAGAATCCCTAGTTTAGAGGATAAAATGGTAGTCCGTATTCTGAAATCCAACGGGAAAGCGAAGCAGCCAACACTTCTTAATTCTTTTTTCAACAAAGCTACCAATGCTACTTATATTGGCATAACAAATTCTGCAAATTACATCGCCTTTTATCACTAAGGCGAAGGATACCTGCAGTTACGCAAGTCACAAAGAAAATGAGCTAATATCTAAGCTCATTTTTTCTTAGATGTTGATTTACTTAAATCTTTGCGTTATAACATAAATAGAAATATATAAAGACACAAAAAATTATCTCTACCTTGAGTAACTTTTCCTAAATGAAAATGTTCAAACAACTAAAATCAGATGTGCCCAAAATAGCACAGTGTTTAAGCAACACCTCCTGTAACAGAAAGTCAGAAGAGCAAATTTATGACGTCAGCTTAAGTAGTCCTACCATGTAGATACTTCTTATATTTTTGATTCTATTTTTACTGGTGGACTCTGCGCTAATCTTTATACTAATGTTTATCTATAAATGTATTTTATTTAGGATAAATTTTATTTCTATTAATGAGCATTATTATATTTGATAATAAATACGAATAATTTTCTTCCTAAATAAAATATATTTATAGATAAACATAGTATAAAAATTAGCACAAGAGTCGACCGCTAATAATATTAAAATAAAAAATATAGGAATTAGCTCTATGGCAGGACTACTTAAATGACGTCATAAATTTAGTCCATTGGCCTTCCTACCACTGGTTAATAAAGCAAAATGTAATTTTAATTTTGAAATTTTTAATTTTACCCTTGTGATCAGCTGGCTAAAATCCTGCTGCCCGATTTCTAATTAACTCCACCCCCCCTTCCAGAAAAATGACAATTTTCTTAAATTTAATAGAGCAACGAAGAAGAAGATATTAAGGATCCGTTTAATAGTTTATTATTACGAACCTAAAATTATCGTCGATTTCCGTCGGTTTCAAGTCCCGTTTCAATTGAACAATGTGAAAGCCCTTCTACTTTTCAACCATCTGCCTTCAACTGCTGACTTCCGGAGCTCCGAACGCAAGAAAACGGCTGCAAAGGCAGCTGCGTAGGAAACGAGGGAAGATGAAGATCATGCAACAGAGGTCGTCGGACACTTTTAGCTCCTATGGCGATATTTATTTCTTTTCATTCCTAATTATATCAAGGATTTATAACAAAAAAAAAAAGCAATTACGAATCCATAGCATTTCAGGCAGAAACGAAAATTTTTTTTTTTTTTACGGAACTTGGCTTTTTTTCTATACTATCTTAAGAAACCGTCAAAAATGAACAGAAATATGTGAAACGAAATTCAGATGTTTTTGTTATCAGAAAGTTATTTTCTTATCGTATCAATTCGTACTGTCATACGGTTGCAATCAGAATTTCAGCTTTAAATATGATGACAAGTTTTCCTTAAGTAAAAATCGGACATCTCAGTCTAGTATCTGTTTTTTTAATTTTTGGAACTGAAACATTTTTTTTTTATCTCTGCATAGACCCATTTTGTATTACAAATTATAGTTCCTACCTGTAATAAATCCTGATTTGAAACAATCAACCAATTCAATTATTTAAAAACATACCGTGAAACTGATGCTAAAATCCCTCATTATAAAGAAATGTATTTCTTCTAGATTATTTCACAAAACAAAAAATAAACACAAATAATATCAAATAACACAAGCAAACATTGGAACACATTAAATGTGCATTGTTATTAATTAACAAGCCATTATTTTCCATTAACAGAACATTTTACATTCATACATTTAGAGACAAAAAATTCATTTCATATATACAAAAAAAAATGGAGAAAATTTTAAATTATTATTTTTTTTATTTTAAAGCAAGTTTCTTGCAGAATCCCCATTTTCACTTCACGGAATCAAAGGTTCCACGGCACACCATTTGGAAAACATTGAAACATTGATCTAGTTACTCGCATGTTAAAAGAACACACTGAATAATCTTAAACTGTGGGTCTCAAACTGTGGATCCCGAGCAAATTCGAAGGGGATCGTAAAGCTCTGATAGTTTTATATTTGCTACTATTCTTAGGGAAACTTTTTTTTTGGCAATGGTAGAGGGAAGAGATCGCAAAATTTTATCTACGATTCTAGGAGTTTGCATTAAATGCATTATAATTTGAGAACCTCTGGTTTCAGCTATGTTCTGACAGCTGTGTAATGGATATCTCTGCTACCCAGCAGTGTCCTTGGGGTCCTTATGACTTAGCCATTTATCTCATTGAGGCAAAAAACGTGGCGCTCATAGGTAAAAACAACGCAAACCAATCTTTACTTCCGTGATAGAAACAGAAAATATTTGGCTCCTGAAAGCCTGAGAAAATTTATTTCTCATAAATAGTGAAGCAATATGATTGCAAGGTAATCTTGTTAGCAATAATTCTCTCTAATTGAGCTGTTTTTTTTTAGCCCCAAAACAGTGTTGCAGTGATTTGTGGTCCATATCCAATAATCTGAACAAACGTAATTGCTCTTTTTTTAATTATTTCAGTTAAAACTAAAGAGCCGCAAAGTACGATTAAAACTCCACATCTGGTAAGAGATTAGTAATATGAAGCTGTGTATCTTGTTGTAGCAGATAAGCGTGAAGCATTAAAAGTTCCTCTTCGGTAATTGTCGTTAATTCATTTTGTAAGGATTCTCTCTAATGACCAACTTCAAATTTATTGAACCAACTTCGCAGAAGTTCCGAAATTTATCTTTCGAAAGCGTTAAGTTGTTACAAAAGCAAATTTGTATTGCCAGATTTCGGAACGGTTAAAAAAGAAACAATCGTCTTGAAATCTGGGACAGTGCGGTCTAACGGTTACAATATTTGACTTTCAAGCAATCGACTTCGTAATAAACTACAGGTTTCTGGTATGAATGTAAGAATGCGCAAAATACTTTTTTATTTGCCAGGATTTTTGTGCATTTTGCATTTTAGATTTATTTTTGATTATTATACAGTTTCTTTCTGTAATTAATATGCTCCTTTATCTTGTGTCATTGTTAAAATTAATGAATGATTTGAAAATTGCCCTTTGGTCTCTCATATTGATCCTAACAACAAGCCAAGATGTAGAATTAAAATGGAAGTGTGTGTGTGGGGGGGGGTAAGTGGATGGTGGATTGAGCTGGAGTGGAGCGATGTTATGTGTGTAATTTTCCCTCCGTTTTAGTGACCTTTAAAAACCTTGCTTTTAAAACATAGACAGGGGGTTGCGTTTTACGACTCTTCATTTTACGACGATTCACTTATACAACAGGTCAAAGAAGTCCCTAAAAATTAAATTTCCATGGACTTTCATGCTATTTCTTGCTTTAATAGCCGGGTTACTAGTTACCATGGTAACCTGGCCTGTTAGGATGCGCACTGTAGACTAAAAGGCCAGGTTACCATGGCAATGAATCGCTATACGTACACAGTAAACCATGTTGTGAAGCTGATTAGTGCTTTGGATGGTTAAATTTGTGATTTTTTTTTTTGCGTTTGTTCTCTGTTTTGTGGAAGCAAAGAAAATTTAAACTTAAACGTGCATCCATGTCTGGTCGTAAAGTGCAAGAGCAAGCCCTATTAAAAGTGTTGCCGAAAGGGTATAAAAATAATTTAAAAAAATAAATACCCCCTCAAGCAGCTGCTTGCCACAGAGGTCTGACAGGAGCCTGTCAGTTTATATGCCACAGTAGAAGATCTGAGGATGGCAGGACCGCAAATCTATAAGTTTAGAGGATAAAATGGCAGCCCGTATTCTGACATCCTGTAGGAGAGAAGGAAGAAAACGAAGCAGCCGACACCTCTTACTTCTTCCTTAATTAAACAAAACTGTAAAAGGAAAGACTTCTGGAGATCCTGATTATAAGTAAAGTCGTCAAGTAGCTGACTGAGCCTTCCTGGTATTCTTTGCCACTGTCAAAGAATATCATTCCAGGACACACAGTGGCGATTACGTTTTGGCGTTATTATTATTTTTTTGTATTGGTATTTAAAAAATAATAAAAAATTTACACATGAAAGTTTTAATTGATTGATTTATATACATTTATAGTCCTAAAAACATTTAAATTATTTATTTTTATAAATAAATGGACTGTCGAAGTTGGGTTCCAGTTTTGATAAACTTAGCTACGTAAGTATGCTCTTAATTAAATTTTAAAATGGACTCATTTTACGCCGATTCATTTTATGACTGCATCTCCAGGAAAACCCTTCGTAAAATGCGACACCTCTTTATAATATACACTGTCCTACCAAAATATTAGGATGTTGGTCGGTTGTTTTACCTCTGAGCGGCACCTTTTTGCACAAAATGGGCTAAATGGCCAGATCACATGGACCCCGAAGGCTCAGAGAAGGTTGGGGGAGGGGACCCATTGGAAGAGCTGTTGGGAGACAGATGGTAGCCTCCCATCAAGCGTGTTCTTTAAAGTGCGGAGGATATGGTTCTCCCGCACACGGGGCCACGGCTTAACGTCCCATCCGACGAGCGGCCCTTTCCAAACCCATCGGTGTCCCCTACTGACAGAGGGCAGGACGGGAGTTTTACGGAGATAAATTTCAACGCTGACCCTGGTGAGACTCGAACCTGGGAACTGCAGATTACGAGCCTGACGCGCTACCGACTGAGCTACAGCAAGGCCACCTATGAATCTAACTTCGAAACTCTATAATTTTTAAAATGTGCATTTAATACGAAAATATGACTCCTGCATACTGGTTTTTTGCAGAATTAGTTCAAAATGCGGATTTGTTAAACTCGGAGGATACGAAAAGCTCTACTGGTATGCTTTCTCAGTTCGTAAAACCTGACCACGAAAAAAAATTGGCTTCCTGACAAAAACACGAGCGGCTACTAAATCTTTTTTTTGCGCTACCCCATTTCGTAATATTTATTTTAAAAAAAAGATCAGTCGCAAGAAATTTCGATAAAAAAAAATAAATACCCCCTCAAGCAGCTGCTTGCCACAGAGGTCTGACAGGAGACTGCCAGTTTATATGCCATAGTAGAAGGTCTGTGAGGATGGCACGACCTCAGCAGAAAAGCACCACAAACATTCATGCCTTGCCTGGGGCTCAAACCCAGGTCCTTTAAATCAGCAGCAAGCGCGCTAACCACTCGACCATGGGACGGCTAGGAAATTTCGATTGGGGAACCTAAATCCTGAACGATAGCTGCGGGAAAACGATACTTCGCGGAGCGGTGAATTCGAGAGAACTTTAGGTGTGGGCTTTACAAACCGAAACCTGATAAGCTTCGGCTTAGTGGGATTTTTTATGTAAAATAATTATAGATAATACATTAAACATAAATTTGAATTTGAAAAAAAAATAATGAATTCGGGAAACGACTCATAAGGAAAGGGTTGGGTTGTTTTACCTCTGAGCGGCACTTTTTTGCACACCATGGGCTAAATGGCCAGGTCATAAGGACCCGGAAGGCTCAGAGAAGGTTGGGAGAGGGGACCCACTGGAAGAGCTGTTGGGAGACAGATGGTAGCCTCCCGTCAAGGACATCCAGCGTGTTCTTTAACGTGCACAGGGTATGGCTCTCCCACACACGGGCCACGGCTTAACATCCCATCCGATGGACGGCGGCCTTTCCAAGCCCATCGGTGTCCCCTACTGACCGTGGGCAGGGCGAGGAATTTTGCGGAGATAAATCTCAACGCTGACCCAGCTGGGACTCGAACCTGGGAACTACAGATTACGAGCCTGGCGCGCTACCGACTGAGCCACCCCCGCCCCCATAAGGAAAGGTGGATGGTTCATTGTAGCTAAAAAATAATAGCGGAGGGATGGAATGCTTTTGATCATTCTCCCAAACTCTTCATTTATCAACACTAGTAAGAATTCTACTTAGAGCATAATCTGAAACGGGCTACCCTGATTGATAAACAAAGTCAGTTTTAACTCCACAGTTAGAAATTAACAACAAAAATCTCCCAGCAGCTAAGCCTAACTTCGTAACGTATGAACCCGTGAAATGTTAAACGATTTAAATGCCGCTGCAGAAATCGAAGTCTCATCTTCCGAAAAGTTTGGTTTACATAATAAAAATAGTGGTCGTTAATAAAAACAGTTGTAAAAATTATTCATTTATTTCGATCAAATTAGAGGTAACTGTTAAACATATAGAATAATAACAAACCAATGTTTCGATTCGACTTACCCGTGGATCCCTGGGCGACCGCTTGCTTGTTTTCTGTCCCATACTGTGTGTGGGACAGCCCGGCACGCGCGTTCAGTTCGTAACGGTTCCTCGGCTGGCCATCTGCAGCCGACGCAACAAACATCTGCCGCCACGCGTCACGTACAATGGATGAACCCCCAACAAAGGGCACGTGCCATGAACACACCGTGAAAAAGCCCCCCATCCCCCCTCACCACCATCCGTCTCTATTTTTTTGTCCAAGATTTTGAAAGTGGTGAAGAGGCTGTAAAAATCAACTTGAGAAAGTGAAAGCGAAAGTTTGAGAGTCTTCAGAATCAGAGAGTTGCCATAGGGGGCGTGGCACTCTTCTCCTTTAACGGTTTATTGCCAGACTGAATTCATTTTTTTCGCATGGAATTAGGCAGGGTGAATCGATGTTCGCAAGCGAAATTGGGGAATATATATTGAAAACTAACTTTCTGCTTATGCATAAGATATTTGTAAAGGTTTTCAGTGTTAAAGTAAAAAAAATTAATTCGTTTTTATAAATTCTGTGTTGTTTTTGTATATATATATATTTTTTTCTTTATGTAAAGTTGAGTGTCAGTGTTGCCAAAATTATGTATTTAAATAATTTGTAAACTAACTTACATGAGCTTAGATGCTCTTGGGTTAATAAGAGTATTACAAATATATGCTGTTTGTAACCTTATTATTATATTATTATAATAAGATCGTTTGTTTTTCTGCTACACAACTGGCTAATTGATCAGGTCACAAACACCCCAAAGCTTGGAACCTTTATAAAAAAAAAAACTTTAACTCATAAAAATCAAGTAGAAAGTCCAGTCGTCTCTAGCGAATAAGAAATGCTTGTTTTCAACGAAAATTAAGTTCGTTATTTTTCCCGCTTTAACGTCTTCTAATGGTCGTAATTCAAACTATCGGAATTTTCGGCAAATGCAAACAGCGATACTTGATTTTTGCAAACTTACTCCCAAAAAATTTTTTCATTTATTTTTTAAAACAAAAACTTATTCCCTTCCCAACTCACATCCCGAAGAAGAGTAAGTTTCATCTGTGGATGCAGAATCTTCACCATCGTATTCGACCACTTACATATCAAATTTCTATTGTATACTCTTTCTAATGTTAGGTTTGAGTTGTTTTACCTCTGAGCGGCACTTTTTTGCACACCATGGGCTAAATGGCCAGGTTACAAGGACCCCGAAGGCTCAGAGAAAGTTGGGGGAGGGGACCCACTGGAACAGCTGTTGGGAGACAGATGGTAGCCTCCCGTCAAGGCCATCCAGCGTGTTCTTTAACGTGCACAGGGTATGGCTCTCCCGCACACGGGGTCACGGCTTAACGTCCCATCCGACGGACGGCGGCCTTTCCAAGCCCATCGGTGTCCCCTGCTGACCGTGGGCAGGGCGGGGAATTTTGCGGAGATAAATCTCAACGCTGACCCAGCTGGGGGGAACTACAGATTACGAGCTTGGCGCGCTACCGACTGAGCCACCCCCACCCCTTTCTTTCTAATGTTAGAGTTTATAATACAGTAGTCCTTCGATTAACGATCTAATTGGCTTCATGAAACCGATCTTAAACCAAAATTATCGTTAATCGAGTATATGAAATACGTGTTAATTAATTAAAGGCTTAATCCGTTCAAAATTCATTGGAAGTTGAACTTCTTATCCGGGGCCCGAGTCCCTTTGATCAGTGGAGGCAGGGTTAGGTCCTCCGAAAATCCGATCGTTTCATACGATATCTCAAACTTGTCTATTAACTTCTCTGAAATCCAAAACAGGTATCTTTCTATAATTTTTATCTTAACCCCTAGGGCGAGGGTAGCTCAGTCGGTAGCGCGCCAAGCTCGTAATCTGCAGTTCCCAGGTTCGAGAACTAGCTGGGTCAGCGTCAGCTCCCCGCCCTGCTCACGGTCAGTAGGGGACACCGATGTGCTTGGAAAGGCTGCCGTCAGTCGGATGAGTCGTGGTCCCGTATGTGGGAGAGTCATACCCTGTGCACTTTAAAGAACACGCTGGATGGCCTTGACAGGAGGCTACCATCTGTCTCTCAACAGCTGTTTCAGTGGGTCCCCTCCCCCAACCTTCTCTGAGCTTTGGGGTCCATGTGACCTGGCCATTTAGCCCATGGAGTGCAAAAAAGTGCCGCTCAGAGGTAAAACAACCAACTAAAAATATCTTAACCCCATAATATACGTTCAACACTAAAATAAGATTTAAAAAGCAACTATAAAATTTTATTCCATGTAGAATATCATATTACCCCCTCCTGTCCGGTGGAATATGTTTTGCAATTTAGAAACTCTACCTGAAGTCTTATTCTCAGACCCATTCCCCCCCCCCCCAACCCTCGAAATTCAATCATCCTGAGTCACAAAATCTGCTTTGATTCACAGCCTCTCGACTGGTAAATCGACTTCTGATGAAAGCCTGAAAATCGTGAAACCGCCACATTTCAAGGAATATCGTTCTTCCCCCACAGCCAAGAAAGTGATTGGCCCAATGCTTCGGAGCATGGGCTATGAATGGCGATACCCCACGTCACCAACGCAACGCGGGAAAGGTCCCTCCTTCTCAAAACGTCGTAACCTGCCCTGCGCGTTGCGATTTAATTCAGCGCACGCATCGCCTCGTGTGTGCGCAACCACAACAGCTCAACTACATCCCGTGTTATTTGTTGCTTGCGCGAGTCGGCCCTATGAGCCTTGCACGAGCCACTGAAAGGGCATTCACGAGCACTTACGTCACTAATGCTATTTGCGTCTTTGGATGAAAGATATAAGCAGAATTGCACACGTTAATGGAAAGGAATCCTTGATTCATCCTCATTTTCTCCACATTGCAACCGTTTCAATGGTTACTCCATTGTGAAAGATCTAAACTCGTTTTTTTTGCCTATGACGCAAATTGTCATTAACATGCTTCGAAGTTTGGTTGTTTTACCTCTGAGCGGCACTTTTTTGCACACCATGGGCTAAATGGCCAGTCACAAGGACCCCGAAGGCTCAGAGAAGGTTGGAGGAGGGGACCCACTGGAACAGCTGTTGGGAGACAGATGGTAGCCTCCCGTCAAGGCCATCCAGCGTGTTCTTTAACGTGCACAGGGTATGGCTCTCCCGCACACGGGGCCACGGCTTAACGTCCCATCCGACGGACGGCGGCCTTTCCAAGCCCATCGGTGTCCCCTACTGACCGTGGGCAGGGCGGGGAATTCTGCGGAGATAAATCTCAACGCTGACCCAGCTGGGACTGATAGGATGGAAGATTGGCTTTCCGTAATCAACTGGAACTTGAAGCTACTATTTATACCATCACTAAAGGAGACCCCACTCCCAGGTGGAAGTGCGGGAATGACTCAGTCGGTAGGATCGTAATCTGTAGTTCCCAGGTTCGAGTCCCAGCTGGGCCAGCGTTGATATTTATCTCTGCAAAACTCCCTGCTCTGCCCTCGGTCAGTAGAGGATACCGATGGGCTTGGAAAGGCCGCCGTCCGTCGGTTGTGTTTGTGTGTTGTTTTACCTCTGAGCGGCACTTTTTTGCACACCATGGGCTAAATGGCCAGGTCACATGGACCCCGAAGGCTCAGAGAAGGTTGGGGGAGGGGACTCACCGGAACAGCTGTTGGGAGACAGATGGTAGCCTCCCGTCAAGGCCATCCAGCGTGTTCTTTAACGTGCACAGGGTATGGCTCTCCCGCACACGGGGCCACGGCTTAACGTCCCATCCGACGGACGGCGGCCTTTCCAAGCCCATCGGTGTCCCCTACTGACCGTGGGCAGGGCGGGGAATTCTGCGGAGATAAATCTCAACGCTGACCCAGCTGGGACTCGAACCTGGGAACTACAGATTACGAGCCTGGCGCGCTACCGACTGAGCCACCCACGCCCCACGCCGTCCGTCGGATGGGGCGTTAAGTCGTGTTTCCGTGTACCATACCCTGTGCACGTTAATAACGATAGACCTTGACGGGGAGGCTACCATCTCCTCCTAACAGCTGTTCAGTGGGTCCCCTAACCTCAACTTTCTCTGAGCCCGGGTCCTTGTGGCCTAGCCATTCAGCCCGTTGTGTGCAAAAAAGTGCCGCTCAGAGGAGAAATAACTCAACCAACAGATTGCATTGTTATGCTGCATAGATTGAAGTAACTCTATATCTCATAAAGGTGTGACTTTTACTCTTGCTGAGAGTGTGTTGGAGAGGTGTGAATTTTATCATGGCACGACGAATTCGAACCCGGCACTTGAGGTGCTTGTAGCGCGTAAATACAGTGAAAGCGTAATTAAATCCACGTAAAACGTGAGCCGACTGTCACAAAAAACAGGGTCATTTAAAAGTCCTGAAAATTGGCTTTGGGAGACAGGAACAGTTCTCTCAAAACCTTGACGTATTGAAATTCTCCCATTGAGTGCTTCAATCTTATATATATTCTATATTGGGTTGGGTTGTTTTACCTCTGAGAGGCACTTTTTTTGCACACAGTGGGCTAAATGGCCAGGTCACATGGACCCCGAAGACTCAGAGAAGGTTGGGGGAGGGGACTCACTGGAACAGCTGTTGGGAGACAGATGGTAGCTTCCCGTCAAGGCCATCCAGCGTGTTCTTTAACGTGCACAGGGGTATGGCTCAAAGTCCCATCCGACGGACGGCTGCCTTTCCAAGCTCATCGGTGCCCCCTACTGACCGTGGGAAGGGCGGGGAAATTGCGGAGATAAATCTCAACGCTGACTCAACTGGGACTCGTACCTAGGAACTACAGATTACGAGCTTGGCGCGTTACCGACTGAGCCAACCCCGCCCCATATATATTCTAAAGTAGTCTGGAAAATCAGAAATTCAAAGAACTCTTCTGGATACGCCATTGGACTTATCCTCTTTCACACATCGGGCTGATCTGAAAAAAAATTTTTACACTACTTATGGTTAATGCAAACGATGTGAACTTTAAATGTGCTTCAAGATTTCATTTCCTGAAAATCGTAACTCATCCTCATCGAATTCTCTGAATTGATTCGACCTCAATTTTCCGTTTCCAGCTCTACGAACCCAAAGGTATCTATATCACTCCTCGATTCAAAGGAGCGGGGGTGGCTCAGTCGGTAGCGCGCCAGGCTCGTAATCTGTAGTTCTCAGGTTCGAGTCCCAGCTGGCTCAGCGTTGAGATTTATCTCCGCAAAACTCCTCGCCCTGTCCACGGTCAGTAGGGGACACCGATGGGCTTGGAAAGGCCGTAGTCCGTTGGATGGGATGTTAAGCCGTGGCTCCATGTGAGGGAGAGCCATACCCTGTGCACGTTAAAGAACACACTTGATGGCCTTGACGGGAAGCTAACATCTGTCTCCCAACAGCTGTTCCAGTGGGTCCCCTCCCCCAATTTTCTCTGAGCCTTCGGGATCCATGTAATCTGGCGATTTAGCCCATGGTGTGCAAAAAGTGCCGCTCAGAGGTAAAACAACCCAACCCTCGATTCAAAACATTAGTTGCAAGCTTCAAAACAGCGATGGTTGTGCAATATTGAGCTACAACTGTCTGCAAAAAAGAGACACATTGTACGCTTTTGGACCACGAGGCTTCCAACTTGTATGGAGTTGATCTCATCGTCGTTTCCCTTGGCACGTGCTACTACATTAGCACACAGTACGAGTTAACATTCTTCGCAATTAGCCGTCCCAACCCTGACCTCCAGAGAGAAAGCTGAAGGTCACTTTTCCGTTGTCTTTTGCAAGGTGACACCACACAAAACACCGATCGCAAACGAACACGGCTCGAAACGAGCTCTCCGGTTACGGTTGAGGACTCTTGGCCGCTGTCCGCAGTTTCCCCATAGGTCACTTGTGAAGGTCGCCGGGCCCCCGATTGACAAAGACTTCTCCGCTTGCTCAGCTTGTCGTTACAAGAGACAGAGTCGTTTTCGTTTTATTGAATCGAGCACGGAAAAAAAGACTTTCGAGATTTTTTATTCTTTTTTACTTCGCAGAGCTTCATCGGGAATTCTGTACAAGATACTTTGAAATTACGAAAGTGTCGAATAAGGAAAAGTTCTAAGGGGTTGGGTTGTTTTACCTCTGAGCGGCACTTTTTTTGCACACCATTGGCTAAATGGCCAGGTCACATGGACCCCGAAGGCTCAGAGAAGGTTGGGGGAGGGGACCCACTGGAACAGCTGTTGGGAGACAGATGGTAGTCTCCCGTCAAGGCCATCCAGTGTGTTCTTTAACGTGCACAGGGTATGTCTCTCCCGCAGGGGCCACGGCTTAACGTCCCATCCGACGGACGGCGGCCTTTCCAAGCCCATCGGTGTCCCCTACTGACCGTGGGCAGAGCGGGGAATTTTGCGGAGATAAATCTCAACGCTGACCCAGCTGGGACTCGAACCTGGGAACTACAGATTACGAGCCTGG
Organism: Ryuthela nishihirai; assembly: GCA_038380435.1. Lineage (NCBI taxonomy): Eukaryota > Metazoa > Arthropoda > Arachnida > Araneae > Heptathelidae > Ryuthela > Ryuthela nishihirai. Next base: position 50,868,279 of record JAWZYU010000021.1, read on the forward strand.
CGCGATACCGACTGAGCCACCCCCGCCCCACGAATGGTGGCCTTTTCAAGCTCATCGGTGTACCCTATCTCAGCGAAGGCAGGATTGGGGTCAGGCGCGATTCGAACCTGAGACTGCAGATTACGAGCCTGGCGCGCTATCGAACACTGACAGGCTTTCTGTTGGACATTCGCGATAACAACTCTGAGATAATATATCTTCATTACACCATATGAAAGCATGATTTTCTCTGCTTTTTATCGATTCTAATTCCTACAGGTATTGTCTTCATCAAGAGGAGCCACTAGTATCTAAATTTGGCTCATCCGATGGTAATCCATTCAACCATTAAGTATTACATTATTACATTATTTAATCTATTTAGCAAAATTACCCTTCTGTCATTGAATAAACTGCCCGTAATAAAGCATTATTCTATATATACAACCAGTTACGGTTCCGCAGACTACATAATTGCGACATGAGTAATTATGATGCCAAAAGAATTATGCTATTATTGTTCACGCAAAAGAAGCCGTGGCTAGCGGGAAATAACCGTCCAGGTCATGAGTAGCTCTTACTCACGTGAGGCTTCCACGTACGAAAGATGAAGTCACAGGTCTCGGAGTGAGAGGTTAGGAGGTTCCCCTGACGCATCAACACACCGTGAGGAAGGTGGCCTTCGTGGAAGCCTCGACTGGCGGAAGTGTCCGCCTCCTCATCGGTCAAGGGGATTAGAAATGGAGTCACTTTCTGGGATTCCCATTCAGCAACCAAAAAAAATAATAGAAAATGTTAGAAGCGAAAAGAAAATAAAGATACCTTATTAAAAAATACATCTTTGCATTCTGAGGCTTTTTCGTTTGTATTTGAATTTGCCTTCTACTTATCCATACTGGACACAGTACCCCGTAACACACTGGGATATTTCTATGTTATATAAATGGAAAGAAATATTGGAGGCCCGGATAAGGCATGATGTTTGTAATGTTTTTCTGCTGAGGCCCCTGTAGTTCCCAGGTTCGAGTCCCAGCTGGGTCAGCGTTGAGATTCCCGCTCTGCCCACGGTCAGTAGGGGACACCGATGGGCTTGAAAAGGCCGCCGTCCGTCGGATGGGACGTTAAGCCGTGGCCCCGTGTGCGGGAGAGCCATACCCTGTGCACGTTAAAGAACACGCTGGATGGCCTTGACGGGAGGCTACCATCTGTCTCCCAACAGTTGTTCCAGTGGGTCCCCTCCCCCAACCTTTCTGAGCCTTCGGGGTCCATGTGACCTGGCCATTTAGCCCATGGTGTGCAAAAAAGTGCCGCTCAGAGGTAAAACAACCCAACCCCGCCATCGTCACAGACCTTCCCCGCAAAAATTCCCCGCCCTGCCCATGGTCATCAGGGGACACCAATGAGCTTGGAAAGGCCGCCGTCCGTCGGGTAGGACGATAAGCCGTGATCCCGTGTGCAGGAGAGCCATACCTTGTGCACGTTAAAGAACACACTGGATGGCCTAGACGGGAAGCTACCATCTCTCCCCCAACAGCTGTTACAGTGGTCAGCCCCGAAGGCTCAGAGAAGGTTGGGGGGGTCCCCTCCCCCCAACCTTCTCTGAGCTTTCGGGGTCCTTGTACCTGGCCATTTAGCCCATGGTGTGCAAAAAAGTGCCGCTCAGAGGTAAAACAACCCACAACAACACAGAACATCTACTGTGGCGTCAGACCAGCAGCTGTTTCAGGGAATATTAGTTATTTTACTTTTAGTTAAAATAAGCTTTCTACGGAAAATTTTTAATATAGATAATTAGAAGAGGTAATTCAACTCTCAGTAAACCTCCGCAAAAATGCCCACTCTGCCCTCGGTCAGCAGAGAGCGCCGATCGACTTGGAAAACCCGCCATCTATCGGATGGAATATTAAGTTGTGGTTACCGTGTGCAGGAGAGCCATACCTTGTGGATATTAAAGAAAACGCTGGATGACCTTGATGGTAGGTGACCATCTGTCTCCTAATGGCTGTCCAGTGGGTTCCTATCCCCCAACTTTCTCTGAGCCCTTGGGGTCCTTGTGACCTGGCCATTTAGCCCATTGTGTGGGGGAAAAGTGCCACTCAGAGGTAACCCATAAAGATTTACCTCAGAGATAAGTTGAAACACAAAAAATAACTGTTCTAACAAATCTATTATTAAAATAATTGTAATTTTAGAAGTTTGTGAAATAATTCAGTTTTCGACAATTTTGAAGAAAATTGGGCCGAGCGTAATAGCCGTTGAATGCAGGCATTTTTGGTTGGTTGTTTTACCTCTGAGCGGCACTTTTTTGCACACCACGGGCTAAATGGCCAGGTTACAAGGACCCAGAAGGCTCAGAGAAGGTTGGGGGAGGAGACCCACTGGAACAGCTGTTGGGAGACAGGTGGTAGCCTCCCGTCAAGGCCATCCAGCGTGTTCTTTAACGTGCACAGGGTATGGTTATCCCGCACACGGGACCACGGCTTAACGTCCCATCCTACGGACGGCGGTATTTCCAAGCCCATCGATGTCCCCTACTGACCGTGGGTAAGGCGGGGAATTTTGCGGAGATAAATCTCAACGCTGACCCAGCTGGGACTCGAACCCGGGAACTAGATTGCGAGCCTGGCGCGCTACCGACTGAGTCACTGAATGCTGCATTCAACGGCTATTACTCTCGGTCCAGAAGAAACTGTTTAACAAGAGTATGTGAAGACAAAGCAAACAATAATGCAGTTCATTATGTTGCAGTTTATAGTGATTGATGAAAGCATAGTTTTTTTACAGATTCTTTTTTCAAATTTACCGCAATTTATCATTAGCCAGATATCAAACCGTGCCTCTGATCCCTAATTGGCCTAGAATGCGACATCGGTTCCGGAAATCCCTTTTATTTCCGGGTTCTCCTGCCGGAAATTGCCCTATTTACCCATTTTTATAGCTCCAGCACCAATATATAGAATTTGATATTTAACTTCGAAGAACAAACACATTGCATACAAACTTTGGCATAATTTCTGACATCTACCACTCAAATAACTCCAGGTATCAATTTTTAACCTTCTACCACCGATAGATCTATATTTCACCTTTCACCACAAAGGACCTATCGCGTCCAATATTTCACAAAAATTCCGATATCTACGAGACAAAATACCTCTAGGAACCAATTTTTACCTCTCTGGCATCGATAGATCTAAATTTGACCTTTGACCTTGAGGGACCCTCCGAATCCGAAATTTCGCAACGTGGCCTACATCTTACAGCCCGAAACGTCCCGGACATCAAATTTCATATCTCTAGCATTGGTACGCCGTCCCGTGGCCGAGTGATTAGCGCGCTTGGCTACTGATCTACGGGACCTGGGTTCGAGCCCCGGGTAAGGCATGGCTGTTTGTGTCGTTTTCCTGCTGAGATCCTGCCATCTTCTCAGACCTTCTACTGTGGCATATAAACCGACAGGCTCCTGTCAGACCTCTATGGCAAGCAGCTGTTTGAGGAGGTATTTTTTTTTAGCATTGGTATATCATTTGACCTCTAAGTGACTTCTCTTTGATCTTGACAGACATGTCGGAGGTCAAATTTCAGAATTTTCCCGAGATCTAGAACCGGATTACCCTTAGTTGCAAATTTTTAGAGCTCTATCATTTCTGCATCATTGTTACAATAAGGTCTATCAGCGGTCATTCGTCAGTCACTCACAATCTTCTATATATTAGATATCTATGTAACAGTTGGGTTGTTTTACCTCTGAGGGGCACTTTTTGTACACACCATTGGCCAAATAGCCAGGCACATGGACCCGAAGGCTCAGAGAAGGTTGGGGGGGAGGGGACCCACTGGAACAGCTGTTAGAAGACAAACGGTAGCCTCCCGTTAAGGCCATCCAGCGTGTTCTTTAACGAGTTCTCCTACACACGGGTACGGCTCAAAGTTCCATCCGACGGACGGCTGCCTTTCCAAGCTCATCGGTGCCCCCTACTGACCGTGGGAAGGGCGGGGAAATTGCGGAGATAAATCTCAACGCTGACTCAACTGGGACTCGTACCTAGGAACTACAGATTACGATCCTGGCGCTACCGACTGAGCCACTATGTAACAGTAGCTCCTCATCTATGATTCACTACATTTATTTTCTACCTCGAAGTTATGGTCATTCACTAACAAAGAGGATCAGAAAAGGAGGACCATGAGGAAGAAGGTATAGGAAGTCTAAGAGGATCAGAGAGAAAAATGCAGGTTTCCGGTTGGATACTAAAAACAACTCTCTATCATCATGTACCCTGGTTACCAATAAGGCCGTATTTCTGCATAGATGATGAACACTTCCAACTTGCTTACTCCTCCCGAATACAAATAGCAAAAAACCTTAACATATTTATTTCAGTAATACACGCATCTTTTGATTGAATATGAAGTTGGGAGTTGAAAGAAACTAAGATGCTTTCAGGTTATTTCATTATCAACCCCTTTATTCCGAGTGTTTTGTATGTTTCAGTGTTATTTGTTGAACTTAATTGGGAAAATGTTCAATTGGTTTGGAAAACAATACACAGGTCGATCAATATAAGTCAATATTAACTTGCAATTTACATATACCGTAAATTTTCAATGGTTGTAAGTTGGGTTACCTCTGAGCGGCACTTTTTTGCACACCATGGGCTAAATGGCCAGGTCACATGGACCCCGAAGGCTCAGAGAAGGTTGGGGGAGGGGACCCACTGGAATAGCTGTTGGGAGACAGATGGTAGCCTCCCGTGAAGACCATCCAGCGTGTTCTTTAACGTGCACAGGGTATGGCTCTCCCGCACACGGGGCCACGGCTTAACGTCCCATCCGACGGACGGTGGCCTTATCCAAGCCCATCGGTGTCCCCTACTGACCGTGGGCAGGGTGGGGAATTTTGCGGAGATAAATCTCAACGTTGACCCAGCTGGTACTCGAACCTGGGAACTACAGATTACGAGCCTGGCACGCTACCGACTGAGCCACCCCCGCCCCATGGTTGTAGGTACGATTTTGAAATATAGCAAGTAGCATGGACATACGAAAAACTTTGATCACAAATGATGGTAACACGATGTGGCGCCTCCTCATATCCTTACAGATGTGGGAGCATTATTAGACGTGTTCTCCAATGTCTGGATTGGCTGTTGATTCCCATTTCCTGGCTATCAAAGGCCCCCTTTACAAATAGGTCCAGAAACGAACGAAGAAATGTAATACACTGTCACCGGATTTAATCTCCACCTGATTTCTTCCTGTGGGGTTATATCAGTCGTTCGAATATGCCAACATTACTAATAACTAGCTGATCTGAAATGCAGTATTAATATTGTAAATGACAGTCAGGTTTTTTCAGGGCATGTGCAGACTTATTGTCGGGTCACTAAGCCATAAAAAACATCACTGATCATCTTATATGTTAAATTAAAACTTGAAATAAAGTGAAACCTCGATTCTACGGAATTGAATCATACGGATTGGATTTTACGCACATCATCTGCTTGCCGCGATTAAATAGATCGATTTTTTGGTTGGGTTGTTTTACCTCTGAGCGGCACTTTTTTGCACACCGTGGGCTAAATGACCAGGTCACAAGGACCCCGAAGGCTCAGAGAAGGTTGGGGGAGGGGACCCACTGGAACAGCTGTTGGTAGCCTCCCGTCAAGGCCATCCAGCGTGTTCTTTAACGTGCACAGGGTATGTCTCTCCCGCACACGGGGCCACGGCTTAACGTTTCATCCGACGGACGGCGGCCTTTCCAAGCCCATCGGTGTCCCCTACTGACCGTGGGCGGGGAATTTTGCGGAGATAAATCTCAACGCCGACCCAGCTGAGACTCGAACCTGGGAACTACAGATTACGAGCCTGGGGCGCTACCGACTGAGCCACACCCGTCCCTTTTCTTTTGGTGATCCAAGCCAATCAGTGTCCCCTATTGACCGTGGACAGGGCGGGAAGTTTTGCGGAGATAAGTCTCAACGCTGACCCAGCTGGGACTCGAACCTGGGAACTACAAATTACGAGCCTGGGGCGCTACCGACTGAGCTACACCCGCCCCTTTTCTTTTGGCGAAATTCTAATTAGAGTCATTGCATCCTGTGCAAGTCATGTTACTGTCCCAGTTGCTCCCGATTACCGAGATATTGGCTTTATGACTTCGTGCAGAAAAATTCCTCTTTCGTATCCATAGCAGCTTTGTTTGCGTTAATATATAATGCAATAAGAGTTTTTTTTGTGTGTCTATGTTCATAACGGCCTCAGAAAAAAAAGTGGAGAGAAAACAAGCTCGCTCAGTTGCAGTAACAATTTTGTTACATTTTGTTCATTTAAAACATTGTATAAACATCAATAAAATTTTACCCAGCTGAAAAATGGATGTTTCTTACGCCTGCACGTCCTTCAGGACCAATATCTGTTGGAAGCACCAATCGCCCATTGGAACAACTCAGCAGAGTTGAGGACCATTCTGAATGGCTGGTACAGTGGCTCCAAAAAAAAAATCCGATTTTCAATAATTTTCCGTCACTTTTCCGGTAATTAGCATTTTCAAGGAGTGGAGAGGGATGCCATCTAGCTCTGCCAATTGTAATCTAATTTTGTCGCACCTTCTATAATTTATATGGATTTCTTTAGTTAACAAAATTTCATAAAATGATGATCCCTGGAGAGAAAAAAAAAAGAAAAAACCTCCTGCACTCCTCATAGTTATGTACAGTCGCTCAAAAAGGTATCCGAACACTACGGTTGATTACAGAATTCAGAAAAAATATCTGGCAACGATTTTTTTTAGAAATTAGTGATCTGGCAACCTTCGTGTCACGTGACACGAATATTCGTATTCGAGCGTGACACGAAGGTTGCCAGATCACTAATTTCTAAAAAAAATCGTTGCCAGATATTTTTTCTGAATTCTGTAATCAACCGTAGTGTTCGGATACTTTTTTGAGCGACTGTAGGTGGTCATATTATTTTGATACTAGATCGTGTGGGCTCACTCACGGAAATATTGAGCGTGTGCAGCTACCGTTCACAGCAAACTGGAGCGTGTGCAGTAACTGCACACGCTCCAGTTTGCTGTGAACGGTAACTGGAGCGTGTACAGTTGCTGTACACGCTCCAGATATTTTTTCTGAATTCTGTAATCAACCATAGTGTTCGGATACTTTTTTGAGCGACTGTACCTGACTACTCCATAGTAGATGGGATTCTCCTTTCGATCACGACTGAAGGTCGTCCCAATTATGAATAAAATGAGTAATACAGAAATGTCTGTAGCAAATCCTTGAATTATGTCTGTCTGCGGCTTTATCTGAATCGAAAGACCGGCCTTGATCAAGCATCAGCAATCAAAAAGCGATGCATGGTATCGTGGCTATTGTGTCTGTTCACATCAGTTACAGATAGGGCAAGACAGACAGGAAGTCATGGAGAAGGATTAGCCAGTAGATGACATCATTGGATATACACTTTCGTAGAGAAGCAAAGAAGGCGGGTTGACAGGGACACACCAAGCGGCTTTTCGGTTCTGAATGAAGTGGTCAGAGCCTAGGGCGAAATTTCCTCGTTACTATTGCAAAAGGCGAAGAAAGGGAGTTAATTAAACAACTATGTGTGTGTTGTAAGTCTTTGGTTTGAAGGTCAGCTAAGACACGAGGCATTGTTCAAAGATGAATGTTTGAAAAATGTGGTAAGGAAAATATTCAGAGGGACCATATATCTACTTATGTTCAATATTATCTGGCCATTCGAATGAATTTTTTTTTAAACGAACCATTAGATCCGAGAGTTGGCCTAATGGTTAGAAAATCGTGATTCGCAAATGTTTTCTTTCCATTTTTTTCATTCCAACAACCAGCCAATTTCTTTTCTGGGAAGGCCTCTTTCCTCAGACGCCCTCAGTACCCCAAAGGCCAAATAACAAGCTGTTAAAAAGAATGTTGTTTACCAAATAATATCTGAGCAAACTTAAAAGTGCCATTTCTGAACCACAAAATCCTTCGTTCTAAATGGCCCCCTACAGACAAGATTTATGGCCGCCCTTGATATGAGGCTGTCACACTCTAACACTAATCCAAAATTTAATATCCAAATCTTGGCTTTGAGATGTAGACTCTAATAAATAAGAAGCAAATTTTTAAGTAATTAAATCATCACCCATGTCGATTTATTGTTCAAACAATTCTACGTAATCGTATGAATTTGGATTATGCATAGAATTAATAAATGGGTCCAGAACAGATTTAACACGAATGTTGAAATATGTTGTTGGGGGGGGGGGGGTTAAATATCGAAGTGAAATCGGGTAAAACTCGCAAAAGTCATACCTATTCACGATCTATGCTTAATATTCCCAGCACCATGTAGTCACACTTTTCAATGTTTTGAGTGTTGGGTTGGGTTGTTTTACCTCTGAGCGGCACTTTTTTGCACACCATGGGCTAAATGGCCAGGTCACATGGACCCCGAAGGCTCAGAAAGGTTGGGGGAGGGGACCCACTGGAACAACTTTGGGAGACAGATGGTAGCCTCCCGTCAAGGCCATCCAGCGTGTTCTTTAACGTGCACAGGGTATGGCTCTCCCGCACACGGGGCCACGGCTTAACGTCCCATCCGACGGACGGCGGCCTTTCCAAGCCCATCGGTGTCCCCTACTGACCGTGGGCAGGGCGGGGAATTTTGCGGAGATAAATCTCAACGCTGACCCAGCTGATGTTTTGAGGTTAGGAACGGATATCCCAAACGTTCGACGTCTTATCCTACTGGAAGATTGTTGGAACTGTCAGCGTTGTATTCACAACTGTTGACTGCGTTAGACATCACTCACCTCCAGCCTCGGATTTCAAAAAAAAATAAAGGGGAGTGGGGGCTTGAGGGGTTAAGATGAAGCCAGAATGAAACTGATCGCCATTACCGCATACATCTTTTTCATTCCGTTTAAGTGGTCTCTAAGAAATTTCCAGAAATATACGGGTAATATTTATATTAGTAATATCCATGCCAAACGTTGGCGCGAAACTCTTCGATAAGTTCTTTCACGCCAAACGTACGTCGACTGACAACTTCATTCACTAGGGACGACGACAGCGCCCCAGAAATCTCGGACGCCTTTCGAGGGATCACTCCCGACCCACGGCAGCTAGGAACACCATCCATCACACCAAGAGGGTCAGTACTAAGCGGAGCCACCCCATCAAATTTGGGACCGATCGGTCAAGCAGCCGCGGAACCACGGAGAAACTGCCAATTTCTGCCGATGATGTCACACGTGTCCGCCCTCCCGGAATTACGGTTATTATAATAATATGATATTTTAGATTGCTTTCGTCTCTGTTCTATTATTAGTATTCTAAAAGGAGTTGGTATGCCCACCCTCCAACCCCAAACACACACACCACCACTATCACGTCCTGCTCACCTTGTTTGTAATTCAAAGCGTTTCCCGCCACAATTCTTGCGATTACTGGTTATTTTTTCCTTGCGGTGTTCCAGTCCCCATAGGTTTCTACAATTGCTTTTCTAGAACAACCAACAAGATGTCATGCTTCTGAGATAAACAAAGCTAGCAATCATGCCTCATTCAAATACTGGTAACTTTCACCGTCTGCCGATTGGTCAATTTTTTTAAATTCATTCCTCTAATAAACTTCACTACGAACTGTACTGTTCCTGTTGACGTATAAGTACAGTGTACCCCCGATATAACGCGCATGTCGGGCGGGAAACAACACCCGCTTTATAAGGTGAACCACGTTATACAGAGCGGCGCGGTGGCGACACAATAAATTTCACACTGTAAGCTTTTCTTTTACTCATCATGCATACAATAATTAAACACTATTCAAAATACATGCAGGAACTCAATACATACACAATTACTCAATACGCAGTAACAATAAAATGCGATACTCACTAACGCCGCACGGACCTATATAAACATGTTTGAACTTATCGCGAACATCGCCCGCGCTATAACCAAGTGCGCGGTATAGCGAGCAGCGCTATAACGAAGGTCCACTGTATTTATTTGCTCGCACAATTCATGGTGGGTGGGAATAATTCATTGGCCCCAGTGTGTAAGAGAAAATATTATTGGCTCTTGTGAAGAAAGATAAAACTTCATGCGTACAATTTCTCTGTTATTACCTTTTTTTTTTTATCTTTTTATGTACTATTTTACGATTTTTTATTATTAGTTATTCTTTAAATTTTTGTCGTAAAAGAACCCAAGGAAGTATTCTAAATTTAAAAGGCAAGAAAAAGCAGATTTTGAGTTACCTTGTTTCATCTAATATTGCATTTTCCACGAAGGGATCCACGAAGCTATCTGAAGATTTACAAATGGCAAAATTTTAGTAGATTTTCTTTTGTTGCCAGATTCCTTTAACACAACAAGTCTGGAATAAAATTGAAACTCTGTTTTTAAACTAATGCGAGTAATGCCACATATATATTAGAATAATGAGACCTAAGCACAATAAGCCCCCCTAATGAATTTAGATGGACACATTTTTTTCCCCATTACTTTTGCGTCAAACCAATATTGAAATTAACAAAAATCAGACGAAGGTAAAAAAAATTCTCATGGGAAAATTATCGTAGATAGATTAGATTCCAAACGCATAGCTTGTTTCATCTTTGATACGAGAGCTTCAAGAATTTGGTCACACGATGCCAAGCAGTGCGTCTCCAGTTCTAGTCTTCAAAGCTCGCTGCTGCAGGCAATTTAGTGACAAGCTGGAGTGTCCTTTGTTTCTTCTCATGTTGCCCACAGCTTGGAGGCTCTTCAAGTTTTTCACTTCCGAGAAGTTACGATATGCATATGGCAACAGTCAGCATTTAGAATAACTTACTTCCCTAACCGTAACCAATGAATCTTGAATCGTAAACAAACTGTAAAGTGTATGAATTAATTAGTTTGCCATTCGTAACAATTCGAAAATAAGTTTGCGATTCGCTAATTCTTAAATAAGTTCAAATAGTTGCAATTCGTAACTATTTGAACTTATTTATTATTATAATCAATTAGTTGCAATTCGTAACAATTCGAAAATAAGTTTGCGATTCGCTAATTCTTAAATAAGTTTGCATTTCGCTCTTTTAAAAAATGGTTAGTAACTCGAAAATTTGTCTGTAATTCGCTAATTTGAAAATTAGTTTGAATTCTGTTACTCTCGACATAGGATTAAAATTAATCGCCATAGCTTCGTTGCAAAAATGCAACTTTTGTAAAAGCTTCGAATTTTCCTTGAAGTTCAAACAAATTATTAGACTTCGTTTCTTTTTCAGCTAAGTGCCAAGAAAATACTTGAACTGACAACAAATATTAACTCATTTGGCAGCTATCTTTAGCAGCAAAACTAAATATGGCTCCAAGTTCGAAATCAGCAATACTGAAAAGTAGAGGAACTGAATCAGTAAAGGAAGATCGATTTCAAACGATGTGAAGTGAAAATGTCAGAGAATGTCCTCTTAAAAGAAGATTGAAATGACCGTAAGCAGATGTTTCGTTCGTGGCACGGAGTGCCATTCCATGCATGAAAAACATCAGATCACTTTGATCTACTTTTCGAATGCTATGACGATTTGTTATGTTACAGTCGGATGAATGCATTGCTCTCTGAACGGTGAAATATGCGCTTCATTTTGTTCAATTACTGTCATTATCAAAATATTTGATTTTTGACACATTCTTTGTTGCTTTCGGCTTGTTTTTTAGTCTCTGTAGTTCTTTTACAGCCGCAAACGTCGAAAAGAAACTTCTTGCAGCTAAAATCGTTGTATCACAATTTACATGTTTGTCGTAAGTAAAAATATTTGACCGAGGATGGCCTAACAGTTCATTGTGGCCTTTTTGCCGAAGGGCAAAGAATTCAAGTTTTGAAAAAATAATACCTGAGCAATTTCGGCAGTGCCTGAGTTAGAAATATGGCCTAAGAGGCTTAGAATATTACATCAGCAGTCAAATTTAAAATATAATGTTATTCCAAATTTCTTACTTTTCGAAAACTGATAAATCATTTCACCTTAAGTTTACTGAACCAGAAGTCATTAAAATGTGATAGTACTCTTTCGATGTAACCACAGATATGAGTTGGGCTATTTTACCTGTGACCTGCACTTTTTTTGCACACAATGGGCAAAATGGCCAGGTCACGGCACCCCGAAGGCCTAGAAAAGGTTGGGGAGCCCACTGGACAGCTGTTAGGAGACAGATGGTAGAAGTAACCACAGAAATTGGCTGTCTGGTAACATTTAGTTCATGAATTTGAATAGTTAGCCACGATACTATTAAATAAGATTATTAATCTTAATCGTAACTAAATAAAATATGAAAAAGATTCCTCATGACATTAGAAAAATACTTTAAAATGATAAGGGTAATTAATATTTATAATATTTTTCATTGCACACAACACAAAATGTTCTTTTTTGTAATCTGTTATTATTTATTTCATTATCTTTTTTCCCCTCATAATTGAAAATTTGACGAGGTGAATTTTTTTCGCCATGTTGTGAAAGTTTGGAAAAATCCCTCTACTTTAGAATGTTAAGAGTTCAAGTAGAAAATATCTTCTGCCGAGGATATAAGTTGCGATGGTTTAATTTCAACTTTAGTGGCACGTTACTATTCTATATCGGCTTGAAGGTAGGAGTCACAAGAATCCTAAATCACTGAAACGGGTTGGAGAAGGTGATTCACTTTAAGTGTTTTTAAGAGTAAATAAGACCCCTCTAATTAATTTTTAATGTGTGCAAATACTGAACTGGGTTGGTTTGCCTCTGAGCATCACTTTTTTGCACACAATGACTAAATGGCCAGGAGGCTGAGAGAAAGTAGGGGGAGGGAACCCACTAGAACAGCTGTTAGCTCCCATGAAGGCCATTTAGCGTGTCCTTTAATGTGCACATGGTATGGCTCTCCGTCACACGGACGGCGGCCTTTCGAACCCATCAGTGTCTCCTACTGACCGTGAGCAGGGCGGAGAATCTTGCTGAAATAAATCTCAACTTAGACCGAGCTGGAACTCGAACTTGGGAACTGCAGATTACGAGCATGGTGCACTACCGACTGAGCCACCCCCGCCGCCGATCAATTTCGATGACGTAATTAAAGATTTTGCACCGAAAAAGGCGAGAAAAATTATGTAATATTCAACACCGAGATTATTTCAAGGTGATTAAAGTGTTCCATCCCTTATGTCACATCTCCTAGCATGTTTCCTGGGTTAGCAGGTCTTCCACGTGCTGCCTGTTTGCTTGTCTCGTGACATACCTGCCCGACTTTGCCAATCCATTCGCAGATGCTCCATCCCTCTGACGTTCTGGTCACCGCCACGTTCTACAAACAGGATGTCCGGTAGCTTTCGCCACTTCCGGTGTCCACAATACGCCCTGGCTCATTGCCGGAAGTATGACACAATACAAGTGCGCGTCAGCCTTTGGAATTCCCGCCACAGCAGGGACGCGACCTTTTACCTTTGGTGATCTATTGGGACAGGAGATTCTTTAATAGCCGCTTAAGCTCACTCTTCCGATGAGGAAGAGGGGTATTGAATGAATGAATTGCTGTTTTGTTAGAATGAAGGAAGTGCTCATTCGGCCATTGTAGATGTGTAATATTTTGTGCAAACATCAACGCAAAAAAGAGGTGGTTATTTTATCAACAGTACCAATTTTAAAAGACGTTAAAAGTATCTTTTTTCATCATCTTTATACCCCATGGAACATCTTGCAATGCAGATGTGTTTTACAAAGACATATCAATTACTGTTATATGCATATAAGAAAAGGGCGATAGTTGGTTCAGGCGGAAAAGTTCTCGGCTCGTGATTTGATGTTCCCATGTTCAAGCTCCCACTAGCCTAGGCTCAGATTTTCTCCACTAACTCCCATTGTGTTCTCAGTCATAAAGAGGGCACCAATGGACTTAGAAATATCGCCCATCAGAGAATCAGATGTTAATCCTTGTGTATAAAAGGATCCAACCCTATGAGCGTTAAAGAACATGCTGGATAGCCTTTGATGGGAGACTCCTATCTGTCATTTAATGACTGTCTAGTGGGTTCTCTTCTCTCCCCAGCTCTGAGACCTTTGGGTCCTTGTGATGAATCACTTATGCCATTGAGTTTACAAAAGTGTCATTCTGAGATAAAACAACCCAACTCATATACAAAAATAATGTCGAATGTGTAAATTATTTTTGAATATACAAATAAAAAATATAAAATACATATCCCCTCAAGCAGCTGCTTGCCACAGAAATCTGAAAGTAGCCTGTCAGTTTAATATACGATAGAGAAGAATCTGTGAGGAAGACGAGACATAAGCAGAATACAACAGAAATATCCATGCCTTCCCGGGGCTCGAACCCAGGTCCTTTTGAGCAGTAGCATATAGTCAATAAAAAAATCCAATGATTGTAATGGCCTCTGTGATATAGTTTGTCAATTTATATGCCATTGCCTCCACTCTAATAGTTCCGCTCGAATTCTGTCATTTTCATAACTTCATGGTCACGAACGAATCTTATAGCAATATTTCCTATCATTACAGCTAAAAACCAAAGGTTCAGGTTGCATATTTAACCTGATCCGAGAGACTAAACTCCTTTTCTTCTGACTAGCCATACTCCACATCAAACTTTTACTTCTGAGAACAAACCTTTAACCGCCAGTGAACGACCTGTTGCTGCCGAGTACTTCCAGGTTAACTGCCGAGATCAAAATTTATTATTGTGACTTTTAACCCTTGGCTCAGGTTGCAACTGCAAATAGATGGCGCTGCTGTGAATAGATGGCGCATGGAGTTTGGAAGAGTCGAAAATAAGTTTTGCAATTTCCTTGTCACAAGTCCATTGTAAAAAGAGACGGATTACAATTTTTTTCACAATTTGTAAAGTTAAAAAATATTAAAGAAATCAGCATTTGTGTAGAGTTACTTTTTTTATTTTTTTTTTACCATTAAACCAGGGGTCTCGCTCTCACGAAGTCGCCTCGTGAGGCGGGGGGCTGGCTCAGACCCCGCCCCACGTTTGGCTCGTAGTCTGCTGTTATAGGCTCCAGTCCCATCTGGGCCAATTTTAAAACATATCTCCGCAAAACCTACACTCGGCCCTCCGTCAGAAAGGGGATACCAATGGGCTTGAAAAGACTGCTGTCCGTCAAATGGGATGTAAAGCCGCGGCTCTGTGGGCGAGAAAGCCATACCTTGTGCACGTTAAAGAACACCCTAGATGGCCTTCACAGGAGGTTACTGTCTGTCTCCTTTGTCTAGTGGGTCCCCTTCCCCCAACTTTCTCTGACCCCTCGGGGTCCTTGTGACCTGTCCATTTAGACGATAGAGCGCAAGAAAAAGTGCGGCTCGGAGGTAAAACAACTAAGTCAGGAGTCTCAAATATGCGGCCCTGAAGTCATTTTTTGTGGCCCGCAGGCATAACGTTCTATCATTATCATGGTAGTGAGCTGTGGCTCTTTCATCATCATGATAGTGAACTGTGGCTCTTTCATCATCATGACAGTGAGCTGTGCTCTATCATCACCATGGTAGTGAGCTGTGGCTCTATCATCATCATGGTAGTGATGGCTTACTAATTTGAAGTAGTGTGGCTTACTAATTTGGCTCGATTTTACTAATTTGAAGTAATGTGGCTTACTAATTTGGCTCGACTGAGATCATCTTACACGAGTACAGAGAATATGGTTCGCGTTCAGCAGAAGATGAAACCAAAATTACCTTTGGGTCTTAAAAGTAAGTAATATTTAAATGCTAAAATAGCAATGTAAGCAGTCCGAATCTAGAAAATTATCAATTTAGTTTCGAGAAACGCAATCGAGCTAGAGAAATGTAGGGGGGGGGGGGGGGGCAAGCGACTGGAATTCCAATGCAGTATAACTATTCCCCCTCCGTTTTACAAGTCTTTAAAACATTTCTTCAAAAATGCATGAAATATAAGTAAGTTTAATAATTTTTGCTCGTGTTACCATTATTAGCATTATAAATGTGGGGTAGAGATGGCCACTTGCCCTCCACCAGTAGATGCGGTCCTGAATATGTGTAATTATGGTTTGCTTTATTATTGCTTAAATTAAAATGTGTGGCTCTCCTGCACGTTGAGCACAAACTTAACGTACCATCCGATGAATTGAAGTCCTTTCCAAGCTCATTGGTATTTGTGGATTAGATTTAAAAAAATTAAAGCATACAAACGAGCATAGCGCCCTACCGACTGAACCCAGGGCCGTCTTAAGGCATGGGCACACTGAGCCCCACGATTCTAGCGGCGTTTGTGTTGATTAATCCTCGATTTACAGCATGTTTCTTATGTTTAAACATTGATTTTGTTAAAAGTACCAATAAATCTATAGGCTTAATTTTATTGACCATTTACATTTTTATTCCTGTAGGTGGGTGGGTAGGGCCCCGTGTATTGCTTTGCCCAGGGGCCTACAATACTGATAAGACGGCACTGACTGATCAAATACCCGTCCCTCTCTCATTCGTTTAGCTCTCGGAATACCTGTCGTGCAATAAGGGTCTTGGTTCGTATCTCACCTTCCTTTCTATAGATATATCCTTTCACTCTGATTACTCATTTCGCTAAAATTCTACAGAAGGGCCTGCGAGCAATTAAACTCGATCTCTTTGAGCTGCACGTGATATCAGATCATTTTTACCTTTCATGAATCCAATCAGATTACTCAAGACAATGAGCTCGCATTCGTTTCCTTTAGAGAGGCCGTTAACCCACCTAGACACACCCAATACCAATGACAGTTGTCTGCCTTTTAACACATTGTGTAAAGCACGTGGGGAACACTTGGCGCACCGAACGACTGCCTACTCCCAGAATAATATGTGCATCTGTGAGGGAGTATCAGTAGTTCAGATATCTCACTATTCGCTTTTGACATTGATGAGAAAATATTCCCATCTCTACTTATTGCTGTTCCATTTTCAACTACAGTAGAAACTCATTTATCCGAACTGCATGGCACGTTTTGAAAAAGCGCTCAACCTGCATTTATTTGTTCATTTTGTAAGCAATTTTTCACTTTATTTGTGCAATTACCCAAAATATAATTAGTTAAATATTTTTTGTTGTAATACTTTTTTACTACAGAATAAAGCTTTTTATATATATAATACATACACCTGTTTTATTTGAAATCGATTATCCAGATTTTTGATTATCCGAATACCTGCAACTCCAATTAATCCGGATAATGCAAGTTTTTACTGTAATTAATTTCGATAAACTACTGGAAACAAATGGTTAGCAATGATCTATGCGTAATATGAAACTATTACGAATCAAATTCTAATGCCCGAAAACTCGAAAACGGAGAATTTTTCTTATTATCGTAACTGTTCTACATATGTAACTATGTGTGAAAGTAAAATATTTATAAATGGCACCTGAAAAAAAACAAGCATTTGTTTTGCATTCACGGCTACAGCCCTGGGCATCAAAACAAACGAAGCTGCATTGACCAGTCACAGATTCCTAATTCCCGCCCCCTTTTCATCTCGCATTCTGGGAATCAATTACAAGGAAAAGCTATAAATAAAACAATGGAACTAGAGTTACAATTTGAAACTATTTTACCTATTTATTTTTATGTAAGATGTTTCTGCTGTTCGATGCATCTTACATGATATTTTATCTTATTTTTTCTCTCTATATTTATAAACTTAAACTATACTACGAAGAGTGTTTGGACACTTAAATTATGTAAATAAAAAGACCCATTGAAAGCTCCTTTTGAAAATAAGCTGTTTATGGAAAAATATCACTAGAGATAAGTTGAGTCTCTTACTCAAATCTCTATAAATGTCGTTTTTCAACAATGTACGGTTTATTATTTAGTGATGCCACAACCTTGCTGCTCAATTTCGCATACCAAGGTAAATGTGTAAATATTCAAATAATTTGGCCGAGTGGTTAGTGCCTTGGCTATTGATCTACGGAACCTGGGTTTGAGCCCCGGGTAAGGCATGGATGTGTGTGTTGTTTTTCTGCTGAGATCCTGCATTCCTCACATACCTTCAACTATGGCGTATATACTGATAGGCTCCTGTCAGACCTCTGTGGCAAGCAGCTGCTTGAGGGATGTTTTTATTATTTTTTTTTTATGTAATTGTCTGAAAAGTTTCGATGTAGGCTCTAGGCTCACTGTTTGTTGGCATCGCTGTACCAAGCAGTGTAGGTCATGGGGGAGTTCTCTCGGAATGACCGTTGTTCCCATCGTCCAGCTGAAGGTCAGAGGTGTCCCGCCACTACTGAGCCCTAAGTGAGCTCCAGTTACATCTCTCCGCTTGCAACTAGGAGGAGAGGGGGATGCAGAAAGATGAGAGGAGCTAGGTTGTGGGAAAGCAAAGTCAGTTGTGGTTTTGGAAGTTCAGAGTGGTGGACTTATGAGAAAGATTGTTAATGTTTTCTGAACTATACGTTTTATTTTAATTATGTAAATTACATTTGAAAGAGTATGTTGTAAAGTTTCGCACAGCAGCGTCAGTTGTAAGCAAGATGGCTACTATGCAACACCAGATTTTTTGCATTCGTGAGTTCAGTAAAAGTGAGTCTGCGACTGCGGTGCAGCGTGCATTTCGTCGTAAGTTTAACATTGAACCTCCAACGAGGAAGAGCATTTGTCGTTGGAATAAACAATTTGGTGAAACTGGCTCTCTGTGTAAGGGTAAAAGCCCGGGACGACAGCGTGTATCGGAGGAGAACGTGGAGCGCATTCGAGTGCGTTTTGAGCGTAGCCCAATGAAGTCAACCCGTAGAGCGAGTAGAGAACTTGGACTACCGCATCTATAAACTTTAATGTGTGTATAATCAAATGTAATTTATAAAAAAAAATAGATACCCCCTCAAGCAGCTGCTTGCCACAGAGGTCTGACAGGAGCCTGTCAGTTTATATGCCACAGTAGAAGATCTGAGAGGATGGCAGGACCTCAGCAGAAAACAACACGAACATCCATGACTTACCCGGGGCTCGAACCCAGGTCGCGTAGATCAGTAGCCAAGCGCGCTAACCACTCGGCCACGGGATGGCTTAAAAATATTGCTGACGCTGTGGGAATCGAACCCGCAACTCTCTAGAAACATGCTAGAGCGCTCTAACCAGTTAAGCTAACAGAATTCAAATAAAACGTATAGTTCAGGAAATATAATCAATTGAAATTGTGTCCATCTTTTTGAATCACCCTGTATACTGTTCAATCGTAAGAGACTTTCTCGTGCAGTAGAAGATATAGTCAGGGAGGAATCAACTTCCTTGTAGGCCCTAGGCCAGGCATGGCCAACATACGGCCCGCGTAATGAATTTATGTGGCCCGCGAACAATTTTTCAATATTAGCATTTAGCTTCTAGTAATTAATCGAATGAATTCTCGATACTTCTATATTGTTTAAAAAACATTCCGTTATAAAGAAAATCTTATTATTATCAAAAATTATTATCAAGATTGAATGATTTACATTTGGAGGCTGTGTTAAGAATAGCTACTACAAGTATAGAACCAGATATTAAAAAAATAATAAGCGATGCAAACCGCCTCACACGTCGCATTAGTTATTATGTTAATTTGTTGTATTGATTTACTTAAAATTATTCATAAACAAATTTCATAATAAAATTTTGTTTACTTAAAGAAATAAGTGTTTTGTTTAACATTTTTCAATTTTAATATTTCGTCCGGCCCGTGAAAATATTTTTTTTTTCCAATCCGGCCCGCGGGCAAAAACAGTTGGCCATGCCTGCCCTAGGCACTTCTTTTCCGTAGGCCCTTTGGCGGATACATTTTAATGGGTGTATTGATTTCGATGGGTGATCGAAATCATTTTGAATAATTTTTCTCGAATAATAAAACGATATGTTTGTATTTCATGGTCACAGCCCTGAGCATCGAAGTAATAAATCTGCTTGAAGGAGAAATCTTTGTTGCCGCTTTTACAATACAAAAACAAGTACTTGTCAATTTTTTTCCCATGGGATCTTTAGTTTTCCTAGGCCCTAGGGACAATGCTTACTGTGATTATTAGATTATAGGGCCCTGGGTGCAGTGATGCAGATTCGTAGCAAGAGTCAATGTTGGTACTGTGGTCTATTTGTAAATATTCTCTAAAAAACACCTCAGTAAATTAAATTTGGAGTTTATTTTTTACAACAGTTTAAATTAATAATTAATGATTAAATTTAAAAAATGTCACATTCATCCGCCTCCCTTGAAATATCTTCTCCCCCTAGTTTCGTGGGCGGAGTGTTTCAGTTAGTAGCTCCCAGGCTCGTAATCTACAGTTTTCAGGTTCGAGTCCTGCCTGGGCCAGCTTTGAGATTTATTGGCTCAAAACTCCCCCCCCCCCCCTCAGTAAAGGTCAGTAAGGACTGAGTCCCCACCACCCGTCGGATGGGACGCTAAGCCTTGGCCTCGTGTGCCGAAGAGCCATACTCTGTGCACGTTAAAGAACACGCTGGATCCCCTTGAGGAGGGACTGCCATCTGTCTCCCAAAAGCTATCCAGTGAACCCCCCCCCCCCAATCTTCTCTGAACCTTGGGTCCTTGTAACGTGGCCATTTAGCCCGTTATGTGCAAAAAAAGTGACGCTTAGCCGTAAAACAACCCAACTTTCTGGGGCGGGGGTGGCTCAGTCGGTAACGCGCCAAGCTCGTAATCTGTAGTTCCCAGGTTCGAGTCCCAGCTGGGTCCGCGTTGAGATTTATCTCCGCAAAATTCCCCGCCCTGCCCACGGTCAGTAGGGGACACCGATGGGCTTGGACAGGCCGCCGTCCGTCGGATGGGACGTTAAGCCGTGGCCCCGTGTGTGGGAGAGCCATACCCTGTGCACGTTAAAGAACACGCTGGATGGCCTTGACGGGAGGATACCATCTGTCTCCCAACAGCTGTTCCAGTGGGTCCCCTCCCCCAACCTTCTCTGAGCCTTCGGGGTCCATGTGACCTGGCCATTTAGCCCATGGGGTGCAAAAAAGTGCCGCTCAGAGGTAAAACAACCCAAACCAACCCAACTCCCTAGTTTGGAAACTCCTGTTCTAGAGCGATAACACCGAGCGGCCGAAAATAAAGTGCGTCAAAAAGTTTATTTCTTCTATTTTATTAAACATATTTAATACTTATGGAAATAAAGAGAAGTTGAAAACCCTGTCCTTCAATTTATTCCGTCGTCCCTGTTCGCATTCCAAAGAGAGATTTAAAACCCCATCTTTCAGTTTCTTCCCTCTTTCGGCCGGGAGGTGATTTTTGTTCATCTCCTTTGGACCAAGCCAACTCTACTCGTAAATAATCTTCTTTCCAATGCCATCGGCTCCATTTCATTGCTGGTATGGCAAATTGCTTACCTTGCTTATATACGAGACAAAAAGGATATGAGTTCACTGCGTATATAGCAGACGAAACAATGGCATACCGCAGACGGAATGTTAAGGAGCTGATTGTTTTGAGTTGACTAGGTTCGTTCGTCGTTTGAAGATTTCTGCGTTTGGTTTATTAGCATTCCAACATTTTCAATAAATTTCACAATGTTGTATTAGTTCTTGGAACTGAAAGTCAATATCTACGTGCACAAGGTTGAGCACTTGAAAGTGGCTGGCACGACCGTTGCTTTCGCACTAAAAGTCACATTCAGATAATGAAAGGCCAAGTAAGAACAATTAAAATTCAACTAGATAGTCGAAATAAACTATCCAAAGACATTAAAAAAATTTTTGTTGCAGATTTTTACTAATACTCGCCCATTTATAAAGTTAATTTTTTCTAAAGGGTTGGGTTGTATTACCTATGAGCGGCACTTTTTTGCACACCATGGGCTAAATGGCCAGGTCACATGGACCCCGAAGGCTCAGAGAAGGTTGGGGGAGGGGACCCACTGGAACAGCTGTTGGGAGACAGATGGTAGCCTCCCGTCAAGGCCATCCAGCGTGTTCTTTAACGTGCACAGGGTATGGCTCTCCCGCACACGGGGCCACGGCTTAACGTCTCATCGGACGGACGGCGTCCTTTCCAAATCCATCGGTGTCCCCTACTGACCGTGGCCAGGGCGGGGAATTTTGCGGAGACAAATCTCAACGCTGACCCAGCTGGGACTCGAACCTGGGAACTACAGATTACGAGCCTGGCGTGCTACCGACTGAGCCACCCCCGCCCCTTTTTCTAAAGGAATGAATAGGAGGATGAAACCCAGCGGGCATGGAACTCCCACCCTGGTCTCATTGAGAAAGGGGATACCGATGAGCTTAAAAAGAATGGGACGTTAAGCCATATCCCTTCACGTGCAGGATATTTCTGTGCATGTCAGGGGCGGGGGTGGCTCAGTCGGTAGCGCGCCAGACTCGTAATCTTCAGTTCCCAGGGTCGAGTCCCAGCTGGGTCAGCGTTGAGATTTATCTCCGCAAAACTCCCCGCCCACAGTCAGTAGGGGACACCGATGGGCTTGGAAAGACTGCCGTCAGTCGGATGCGACGTTAAGCCGTGTCCTCGTGTGCGGGAGAGCCATACCCTGTGCACGTTACAAGAACACGCTTGTGTCCTTGACGGGAGGCTACCATCTGTCTCCCAACAGCTGTTCCAGTGAGTCATCTCTCCCAACCTTCGGGGTCCATGTGACCTGGCCATTTAGCCCATGGTGTGCAAAAAAGTGTCGCTCAGAGGTAAAACAACCCAACCAATCTGTAGATCTACTTTATTTCCGTAAATATCAATTTTTTTCCACCAGCTGATCTATCGATCTTTCTGAGCTGATCTATCGATCTTTCTGATCGCTCAGAGGTAAAACAACCAACCAACCTGTGCATGTTCAAAAACAGGTTGCATGGCCTTGACTAGAGCTTACCATCTCTATCCTAACAGCCGTTCAGTGGATCTCCTTCCCCAAACCTTCTCTGAGCCCTTGTGGCCTGGCTATTTATCCCATTTGTCTGGAATAAAGAGCCGTTCAGAGTAAAATAACTCAACCCCTTCCCGTACCCAACTCTGAGACCTTAGGGTCTTGTGATACGATCATTTATCACATTATACGTAAAAAAACTACCTTTCGGTGGCAAATCAAAAATTTTAAATGCACCTAGAACCTCACAATACCTGAATTCATACCATAAAGCACGATTACAACTCAATTTCTTTTTTGCATATTTACGCAGATTGATTTTTTTTTAACGTTTTCATTTATGTCGGTTAGTAACAAAGTATTCGCAGGAACGAGGTCAATCAGCCACATCGGATTAAATAGAGTTACCATTCCACAGTTGCCCGCATTGATAAAGCCTAAACTATCTCCTCTGGCATTGCAGAATGCGAAGAATTTGTTTGCCACATGAAAGAGTTGAAAACTTCTCTTTCAGATCTTTGCTTGCATTCCGTTATTACTTAGCATATCCACCAAGTAAGCACATGCTCTCG
Organism: Ryuthela nishihirai; assembly: GCA_038380435.1. Classification (NCBI taxonomy): domain Eukaryota; kingdom Metazoa; phylum Arthropoda; class Arachnida; order Araneae; family Heptathelidae; genus Ryuthela; species Ryuthela nishihirai. Next base: position 50,891,676 of record JAWZYU010000021.1, read on the forward strand.
TGCAGAGATGACACACTCCATGAGTCTGGCAACTCCTCCTCTTCGGCCCTAGATAGTCACTGAAGTGCAGACTCCTTTATAAGGAGTGGCACTTTCTTCATCAAGGGGTTGATCGCTCTAATCCAAAGAATCTTATTTAGGAGTTAAAGTGTCAGGCAGTTGTTGGTCTTTCATCAAACATTTAATTCGTCCTTAATGTCAAAGACTGAAAATAAACCTTTGCATCGAGCCCCGACCCTGGCCGATGACATAAGCATTCCAAGCCACATGCCTGAGATGGGATGGGCTTGTATTAACTTGAATTTAATATAAAAGTGCCATGACTGAGGGCAGGATTAAAGAAGAATGATCAAAGGATCCCCTTTCAGAATTTTAATAACCGGAATGGAAGCAGAAAAAACTTGCAAATAACTAAAAGGAGGGGAATTCTGTAATCAACCATAGTGTTCGGATATTTTTTGAGCGACTGTAAATAACTAAATAGGATGATTCATAGTTTTCAAATCCTCTAAATGGCCTTAATTTACTATCGTTAGAGGGCGCTAAATGTAGAAAATGTAAAACTTAAAATAATATTGCAAATGATATATGTAGTTATGCTAGAAATTAGAAATTCTGGGGATGGAATGTATTGATGAAGGAAGAATAATTGATATAAATATGTGTTTAATTAAATTATAATTGATTAAAATACGACTGGGTGCTCCATATTTTTATAAATCTAGCACTTATTTTTAAAAATTTCGATAATATTTCGATAAAGTAATAATAAAAAATTCTCTTTTCTTGTGTGCCTTAAGTGGCGTACTAATTAGGAGCTAACTACTATTACTAAAGTAGTCTGTCGTAAATTTCGCAAATCCAAAATATATATATATACATTGATGATTTGCCCCTTACCCTAGGTTAGTGGTTCTCAACGTGGGGTACGCGGTAAAAGTTTTTTGGGGTACACCGTGAGAGTTCAAAAGTCGCTGGATCTTCCATTGTTCAATGAAGAAGAGTCGATTGAGATATCTTGTGACAATAGTTTAAAAGGTATTCATTCCAAAAAACCATTGATTAGTTTTTGGATTGGAGTGGAGAAGAAATATCCGACTTCGTCAAGAATTGCAGTCAAATATTTGTTACTTTTCACAAAAACTTATTTATGTGAAACTGGTTTTTCATCCTTTTATTTTTTTTATTTTTTTTAAAGCAGTTAGCTTTAAAAAAATAAATATAGGAACAGGCTGGATGCTGAAGATGATTGGCGATTTTACCTTAGCAAGATAACCCCAACCATTGATGAATTGTGCAAGCGTAAACAAGCACAACCATTTCACTGATTACCCAGTAAAATGTTTATAAGATTTGTTAAATTGTTTATGTCATTTTTTGTGTTTATCGGTATAAATAATTTATGAATACAAAATTTAATGTGTATATATATTCTACTTTATTTCCATTGTTATACTATAACTATAGTTTTATCTATCTATACAAGGGGTACGCCAGTTACATACACATTTCCAGGGGGTACGTGAAGCATAAAAGTTTGAGAACCACTGATATATATGTTTTATTTTATTCCCATTGTTATACTATAACTATAGTTTTATCTATCTATACAAGGGGTACGCCAGTTACATACACATTTCCAGGGGGTACGTGAAGCATAAAAGGTTGAGAACCACTGATATATATGTTTTATTTTATTCCCATTGTTATACTATAACTATAGTTTTATCTATCTATACAAGGGGTACGCCAGTTACATACACATTTCCAGGGGGTACGTGAAGCATAAAAGGTTGAGAACCACTGATATATATGTTTTATTTTATTCCCATTGTTATACTATAACTATAGTTTTATCTATCTATACAAGGGGTACGCCAGTTATATACACATTTCCAGGGGGTACGTGAAGCATAAAAGGTTGAGAACCACTGATATATATGTTTTATTTTATTCCCATTGTTATACTATAACTATAGTTTTATCTATCTATACAAGGGGTACGCCAGTTACATACACATTTCCAGGGGGTACGTGAAGCATAAAAGGTTGAGAACCACTGATATATATGTTTTATTTTATTCCCATTGTTATACTATAACTATAGTTTTATCTATCTATACAAGGGGTACGCCAGTTACATACACATTTCCAGGGGGTACATGAAGCATAAAAGGTTGAGAACCACTGATATATATATGTTTTATTTTATTCCCATTGTTATACTATAACTATAGCTTTATCTATCTATACAAGAGGTACGCCAGTTACATACACATTTCCAGGGGGTACATGAAGCATAAAAGGTTGAGAACCACTGATATATATGTTTTATTTTATTCCCATTGTTATACTATAACTATAGTTTTATCTATCTATACAAGGGGTACGCCAGTTACATACACATTTCCAGGGGGTACGTGAAGCATAAAAGGTTGAGAACCACTGATATATATATGTTTTATTTTATTCCCATTGTTATACTATAACTATAGCTTTATCTATCTATACAAGAGGTACGCCAGTTACATACACATTTCCAGGGGGTACATGAAGCATAAAAGGTTGAGAACCACTGATATATATGTTTTATTTTATTCCCATTGTTATACTATAACTATAGTTTTATCTATCTATACAAGGGGTACGCCAGTTACATACACATTTCCAGGGGGTACGTGAAGCATAAAAGGTTGAGAACCACTGATATATATATGTTTTATTTTATTCCCATTGTTATACTATAACTATAGCTTTATCTATCTATACAAGAGGTACGCCAGTTACATACACATTTCCAGGGGGTACGTGAAGCATAAAAGGTTGAGAACCACTGATATATATGTTTTATTTTATTCCCATTGTTATACTATAACTATAGTTTTATCTATCTATACAAGGGGTACGCCAGTTACATACACATTTCCAGGGGGTACGTGAAGCATAAAAGGTTGAGAACCACTGATATATATGTTTTATTTTATTCCCATTGTTATACTATAACTATAGTTTTATCTATCTATACAAGGGGTACGCCAGTTATATACACATTTCCAGGGGGTACGTGAAGCATAAAAGGTTGAGAACCACTGATATATATGTTTTATTTTATTCCCATTGTTATACTATAACTATAGTTTTATCTATCTATACAAGGGGTACGCCAGTTACATACACATTTCCAGGGGGTACGTGAAGCATAAAAGGTTGAGAACCACTGATATATATGTTTTATTTTATTCCCATTGTTATACTATAACTATAGTTTTATCTATCTATACAAGGGGTACGCCAGTTACATACACATTTCCAGGGGGTACATGAAGCATAAAAGGTTGAGAACCACTGATATATATATGTTTTATTTTATTCCCATTGTTATACTATAACTATAGCTTTATCTATCTATACAAGAGGTACGCCAGTTACATACACATTTCCAGGGGGTACATGAAGCATAAAAGGTTGAGAACCACTGATATATATGTTTTATTTTATTCCCATTGTTATACTATAACTATAGTTTTATCTATCTATACAAGGGGTACGCCAGTTACATACACATTTCCAGGGGGTACGTGAAGCATAAAAGGTTGAGAACCACTGATATATATATGTTTTATTTTATTCCCATTGTTATACTATAACTATAGCTTTATCTATCTATACAAGAGGTACGCCAGTTACATACACATTTCCAGGGGGTACATGAAGCATAAAAGGTTGAGAACCACTGATATATATGTTTTATTTTATTCCCATTGTTATACTATAACTATAGTTTTATCTATCTATACAAGGGGTACGCCAGTTACATACACATTTCCAGGGGGTACGTGAAGCATAAAAGGTTGAGAACCACTGATATATATATGTTTTATTTTATTCCCATTGTTATACTATAACTATAGCTTTATCTATCTATACAAGAGGTACGCCAGTTACATACACATTTCCAGGGGGTACGTGAAGCATAAAAGGTTGAGAACCACTGATATATATGTTTTATTTTATTCCCATTGTTATACTATAACTATAGTTTTATCTATCTATACAAGGGGTACGCCAGTTACATACACATTTCCAGGGGGTGCGTGAAGCATAAAAGGTTGAGAACCACTGATATATATGTTTTATTTTATTCCCATTGTTATACTATAACTATAGTTTTATCTATCTATACAAGGGGTACGCCAGTTACATACACATTTCCAGGGGGTACGTGAAGCATAAAAGGTTGAGAACCACTGATATATATATGTTTTATTTTATTCCCATTGTTATACTATAACTATAGTTTTATCTATCTATACAAGGGGTACGCCAGTTATATACACATTTCCAGGGGGTACGTGAAGCATAAAAGGTTGAGAACCACTGATATATATGTTTTATTTTATTCCCATTGTTATACTATAACTATAGTTTTATCTATCTATACAAGGGGTACGCCAGTTACATACACATTTCCAGGGGGTACGTGAAGCATAAAAGGTTGAGAACCACTGATATATATATGTTTTATTTTATTCCCATTGTTATACTATAACTATAGCTTTATCTATCTATACAAGAGGTACGCCAGTTACATACACATTTCCAGGGGGTACATGAAGCATAAAAGGTTGAGAACCACTGATATATTTAGCACGCTCGGATTGTAATCTACGGGACCTGGGTTCGAGCCCCGGGTAAGGCATGGATGTGTGTGTGGTTTTTCTGCTGAGGTCCTGCCATCCTCTCAGACCTTCTACTATGACATATAAACTGACAGGCTCCTGTCAGACCTCTGTGGCAAGCAGCTGCTTGAGGGGGTATTTATTTTTTTTTATTTTATACTATAACTATAGTTTTATCTATCTATACAAGGGGTACGCCAGTTACATACACATTTCCAGGGGGTACGTGAAGCATAAAAGGTTGAGAACCACTGATATATATGTTTTATTTCATTCCCATTGTTATACTATAACTATAGCTTTATCTATCTATACAAGAGGTACGCCAGTTACATACACATTTCCAGGGGGTACGTGAAGCATAAAAGGTTGAGAACCACTGATATATATGTTTTATTTTATTCCCATTGTTATACTATAACTATAGTTTTATCTATCTATACAAGGGGTACGCCAGTTACATACACATTTCCAGGGGGTGCGTGAAGCATAAAAGGTTGAGAACCACTGATATATATGTTTTATTTTATTCCCATTGTTATACTATAACTATAGTTTTATCTATCTATACAAGGGGTACGCCAGTTACATACACATTTCCAGGGGGTACGTGAAGCATAAAAGGTTGAGAACCACTGATATATATATGTTTTATTTTATTCCCATTGTTATACTATAACTATAGTTTTATCTATCTATACAAGGGGTACGCCAGTTATATACACATTTCCAGGGGGTACGTGAAGCATAAAAGGTTGAGAACCACTGATATATATGTTTTATTTTATTCCCATTGTTATACTATAACTATAGTTTTATCTATCTATACAAGGGGTACGCCAGTTACATACACATTTCCAGGGGGTACGTGAAGCATAAAAGGTTGAGAACCACTGATATATATGTTTTATTTTATTCCCATTGTTATACTATAACTATAGTTTTATCTATCTATACAAGGGGTACGCCAGTTACATACACATTTCCAGGGGGTACATGAAGCATAAAAGGTTGAGAACCACTGATATATATATGTTTTATTTTATTCCCATTGTTATACTATAACTATAGCTTTATCTATCTATACAAGAGGTACGCCAGTTACATACACATTTCCAGGGGGTACATGAAGCATAAAAGGTTGAGAACCACTGATATATATGTTTTATTTTATTCCCATTGTTATACTATAACTATAGTTTTATCTATCTATACAAGGGGTACGCCAGTTACATACACATTTCCAGGGGGTACGTGAAGCATAAAAGGTTGAGAACCACTGATATATATGTTTTATTTTATTCTCATTGTTATACTATAACTATAGTTTTATCTATCTATACAAGGGGTACGCCAGTTACATACACATTTCCAGGGGGTACATGAAGCATAAAAGGTTGAGAACCACTGATATATATATGTTTTATTTTATTCCCATTGTTATACTATAACTATAGCTTTATCTATCTATACAAGAGGTACGCCAGTTACATACACATTTCCAGGGGGTACATGAAGCATAAAAGGTTGAGAACCACTGATATATATGTTTTATTTTATTCCCATTGTTATACTATAACTATAGTTTTATCTATCTATACAAGGGGTACGCCAGTTACATACACATTTCCAGGGGGTACGTGAAGCATAAAAGGTTGAGAACCACTGATATATATATGTTTTATTTTATTCCCATTGTTATACTATAACTATAGCTTTATCTATCTATACAAGAGGTACGCCAGTTACATACACATTTCCAGGGGGTACATGAAGCATAAAAGGTTGAGAACCACTGATATATATGTTTTATTTTATTCCCATTGTTATACTATAACTATAGTTTTATCTATCTATACAAGGGGTACGCCAGTTACATACACATTTCCAGGGGGTACGTGAAGCATAAAAGGTTGAGAACCACTGATATATATATGTTTTATTTTATTCCCATTGTTATACTATAACTATAGCTTTATCTATCTATACAAGAGGTACGCCAGTTACATACACATTTCCAGGGGGTACGTGAAGCATAAAAGGTTGAGAACCACTGATATATATGTTTTATTTTATTCCCATTGTTATACTATAACTATAGTTTTATCTATCTATACAAGGGGTACGCCAGTTACATACACATTTCCAGGGGGTGCGTGAAGCATAAAAGGTTGAGAACCACTGATATATATGTTTTATTTTATTCCCATTGTTATACTATAACTATAGTTTTATCTATCTATACAAGGGGTACGCCAGTTACATACACATTTCCAGGGGGTACGTGAAGCATAAAAGGTTGAGAACCACTGATATATATATGTTTTATTTTATTCCCATTGTTATACTATAACTATAGTTTTATCTATCTATACAAGGGGTACGCCAGTTATATACACATTTCCAGGGGGTACGTGAAGCATAAAAGGTTGAGAACCACTGATATATATGTTTTATTTTATTCCCATTGTTATACTATAACTATAGTTTTATCTATCTATACAAGGGGTACGCCAGTTACATACACATTTCCAGGGGGTACGTGAAGCATAAAAGGTTGAGAACCACTGATATATATATGTTTTATTTTATTCCCATTGTTATACTATAACTATAGCTTTATCTATCTATACAAGAGGTACGCCAGTTACATACACATTTCCAGGGGGTACATGAAGCATAAAAGGTTGAGAACCACTGATATATATGTTTTATTTTATTCCCATTGTTATACTATAACTATAGTTTTATCTATCTATACAAGGGGTACGCCAGTTACATACACATTTCCAGGGGGTACGTGAAGCATAAAAGGTTGAGAACCACTGATATATATATGTTTTATTTTATTCCCATTGTTATACTATAACTATAGCTTTATCTATCTATACAAGAGGTACGCCAGTTACATACACATTTCCAGGGGGTACGTGAAGCATAAAAGGTTGAGAACCACTGATATATATGTTTTATTTTATTCCCATTGTTATACTATAACTATAGTTTTATCTATCTATACAAGGGGTACGCCAGTTACATACACATTTCCAGGGGGTGCGTGAAGCATAAAAGGTTGAGAACCACTGATATATATGTTTTATTTTATTCCCATTGTTATACTATAACTATAGTTTTATCTATCTATACAAGGGGTACGCCAGTTACATACACATTTCCAGGGGGTACGTGAAGCATAAAAGGTTGAGAACCACTGATATATATATGTTTTATTTTATTCCCATTGTTATACTATAACTATAGTTTTATCTATATATACAAGGGGTACGCCAGTTATATACACATTTCCAGGGGGTACGTGAAGCATAAAAGGTTGAGAACCACTGATATATATGTTTTATTTTATTCCCATTGTTATACTATAACTATAGTTTTATCTATCTATACAAGGGGTACGCCAGTTACATACACATTTCCAGGGGGTACGTGAAGCATAAAAGGTTGAGAACCACTGATATATATGTTTTATTTTATTCCCATTGTTATACTATAACTATAGTTTTATCTATCTATACAAGGGGTACGCCAGTTACATACACATTTCCAGGGGGTACATGAAGCATAAAAGGTTGAGAACCACTGATATATATATGTTTTATTTTATTCCCATTGTTATACTATAACTATAGCTTTATCTATCTATACAAGAGGTACGCCAGTTACATACACATTTCCAGGGGGTACATGAAGCATAAAAGGTTGAGAACCACTGATATATATGTTTTATTTTATTCCCATTGTTATACTATAACTATAGTTTTATCTATCTATACAAGGGGTACGCCAGTTACATACACATTTCCAGGGGGTACGTGAAGCATAAAAGGTTGAGAACCACTGATATATATATGTTTTATTTTATTCCCATTGTTATACTATAACTATAGCTTTATCTATCTATACAAGAGGTACGCCAGTTACATACACATTTCCAGGGGGTACATGAAGCATAAAAGGTTGAGAACCACTGATATATATGTTTTATTTTATTCCCATTGTTATACTATAACTATAGTTTTATCTATCTATACAAGGGGTACGCCAGTTACATACACATTTCCAGGGGGTACATGAAGCATAAAAGGTTGAGAACCACTGATATATATATGTTTTATTTTATTCCCATTGTTATACTATAACTATAGCTTTATCTATCTATACAAGAGGTACGCCAGTTACATACACATTTCCAGGGGGTACATGAAGCATAAAAGGTTGAGAACCACTGATATATATGTTTTATTTTATTCCCATTGTTATACTATAACTATAGTTTTATCTATCTATACAAGGGGTACGCCAGTTATATACACATTTCCAGGGGGTACGTGAAGCATAAAAGGTTGAGAACCACTGATATATATGTTTTATTTTATTCCCATTGTTATACTATAACTATAGTTTTATCTATCTATACAAGGGGTACGCCAGTTACATACACATTTCCAGGGGGTACGTGAAGCATAAAAGGTTGAGAACCACTGATATATATGTTTTATTTTATTCCCATTGTTATACTATAACTATAGTTTTATCTATCTATACAAGGGGTACGCCAGTTACATACACATTTCCAGGGGGTACATGAAGCATAAAAGGTTGAGAACCACTGATATATATATGTTTTATTTTATTCCCATTGTTATACTATAACTATAGCTTTATCTATCTATACAAGAGGTACGCCAGTTACATACACATTTCCAGGGGGTACGTGAAGCATAAAAGGTTGAGAACCACTGATATATATATGTTTTATTTTATTCCCATTGTTATACTATAACTATAGTTTTATCTATCTATACAAGGGGTACGCCAGTTATATACACATTTCCAGGGGGTACGTGAAGCATAAAAGGTTGAGAACCACTGATATATATGTTTTATTTTATTCCCATTGTTATACTATAACTATAGTTTTATCTATCTATACAAGGGGTACGCCAGTTACATACACATTTCCAGGGGGTACGTGAAGCATAAAAGGTTGAGAACCACTGATATATATGTTTTATTTTATTCCCATTGTTATACTATAACTATAGTTTTATCTATCTATACAAGGGGTACGCCAGTTACATACACATTTCCAGGGGGTACATGAAGCATAAAAGGTTGAGAACCACTGATATATATATGTTTTATTTTATTCCCATTGTTATACTATAACTATAGCTTTATCTATCTATACAAGAGGTACGCCAGTTACATACACATTTCCAGGGGGTACATGAAGCATAAAAGGTTGAGAACCACTGATATATATGTTTTATTTTATTCCCATTGTTATACTATAACTATAGTTTTATCTATCTATACAAGGGGTACGCCAGTTACATACACATTTCCAGGGGGTACGTGAAGCATAAAAGGTTGAGAACCACTGATATATATATGTTTTATTTTATTCCCATTGTTATACTATAACTATAGCTTTATCTATCTATACAAGAGGTACGCCAGTTACATACACATTTCCAGGGGGTACATGAAGCATAAAAGGTTGAGAACCACTGATATATATGTTTTATTTTATTCCCATTGTTATACTATAACTATAGTTTTATCTATCTATACAAGGGGTACGCCAGTTACATACACATTTCCAGGGGGTGCGTGAAGCATAAAAGGTTGAGAACCACTGATATATATGTTTTATTTTATTCCCATTGTTATGCTATAACTATAGTTTTATCTATCTATACAAGGGGTACGCCAGTTACATACACATTTCCAGGGGGTACGTGAAGCATAAAAGGTTGAGAACCACTGATATATATGTTTTATTTTATTCCCATTGTTATACTATAACTATAGTTTTATCTATCTATACAAGGGGTACGCCAGTTACATACACATTTCCAGGGGGTACGTGAAGCATAAAAGGTTGAGAACCACTGATATATATGTTTTATTTTATTCCCATTGTTATGCTATAACTATAGTTTTATCTATCTATACAAGGGGTACGCCAGTTACATACACATTTCCAGGGGGTACGTGAAGCATAAAAGGTTGAGAACCACTGATATATATGTTTTATTTTATTCCCATTGTTATACTATAACTATAGTTTTATCTATCTATACAAGGGGTACGCCAGTTACATACACATTTCCAGGGGGTACGTGAAGCATAAAAGGCTGAGAACCACTTCCCTAGGTGATAAGAAAATCCAACTTTTTAATTTCAAAAGATAAAAAAAGGACATGCTTTTAACGTTTAATAGGTATACAATTAATAATAATAATTATCATTATTAGTTACATTTCCCAATCACTCATTATGTATTATTATTTATATTTTTACAATCACTCGTTAATACGAATTACTACCGTTAAAGGGTACATATTCGGAAGAAGAAAAAAACTTCATTTCTCTGAAAACGAGCAGCCCGTATTCGGCAGATGCGATATGTGATCCAGTTGGATATTATTTTTAATGAACTGCACAGCACGTGTAGATCTTTTATTTCTAAAAGAATAGTAGTGGCAACACTGTTATCAGAAATTTCGTCGGTAATGCAGGTGACTAAAAAATTTGAGGTTTGAATTTTAAAATGAAAGTTGTCAATTTCGAGCTCGTCAAACTAGGGTGACCAGACGTCCTCTGAAAACGGTTGGATTGGGTTGTTTTACCTCTGAGCGGCACTTTTTTGCACACCATGGACTAAATGGCCAGGTCACATTTACCCCGAAGGCTCAGAGAAGGTTGGGGGAGGGGACCCACTGGAACAGCTGTTGGGAGACAGATGGTAGTCTCCCGTCAAGGTCATCCAGCGTGTTCTTTAACGTGCACAGGGTATGGCTCTCCCGCACACGGGGACACGGCTTAACGTCCCATCCGACGGACGGCGTCCTTTCCAAGCCCATCGGTGTTCCCTACTGACCGTAGGCAGGGCGGGGAATTTTGAGGAGATAAATCTCAACGCTGACAACGCTCTCAACTCGAACCTGGGAACTACAGATTACGAGCCTGGCGCGCTACCGACTGAGCCACCCTTCTCTGAAAACGGGTACGTCTGGAACATCGAGAAATCTAAAACCTGATGCTTAAAAATCGGTTTAAAATACAGGGCCACTTCGATTCTGACATCTCCCATAAAGTCAGTGGCCTATCAGTTATTACAATCAAGAGCGGATTGATCATCATACCGCCTATAGCCTTTACAGCCCCTATATTTTTATTTAAAAATTTAAAAGTTAAAAAATTCTGATGTTATTTTTAATATCAATTTTAAATGTTTTAATAAGCATTTAAAACTTATTCATTCCTACGTTAATAAGATGCAGAACTTACTTGAGAGTTGGAAATTTAAGAAACCCGAAGTCTTATCTTCCTTTCATCAGAGGGGCGGGGGTGGCTCAGTCGGTAGCGCGCCAGGCTCGTAATCTGTAGTTCCCAGGTTCGAGTACCAGCTGTGTCAGCGTTGAGATTTATCTCCGCAAAATTTCCCCCAGTAGGGGACACCGATGGGCTTGGAAAGGCCGCCGTCCATCGGATGGGACGTTAAGCCGTGGCCCGTGTGCAGGAGAGACATACCCTGTGCACGTTAAAGAACACGCTGGATGGCCTTGACGGGAGGCTACCATCTGTCTCCCAACAGCTGTTCCAGTGGGTCCCCTCCCCCAACCTTCTCTGAGACTTCGGGGTCCATGTGACCTGGCCATTTAGCCCATGGTGTGCAAAAAAGTGCCGCTCATAGGTAAAACAACCCAACCCTTTCATCAGACGAAATGATGATTCCGTCGTAGGTGATGATCGATTGATATTATTCGGATTCGATTGAAAGAATGGCAAATTCGAAATTTTAATGGTAGAACATTCGCCACAGGAGATATGTTGGCTTTTCTAATTGATATTCATCAGTGTTAATCTTTTTCTTAAAAATTACCTCCCCTAAAAATTATCCGCTCTAGGCTTTTGAGCTAACGTAGACTACAGGTAAATCCGTCACTGCTTACAATAAATTCAATGTAATTCAGAACACCTCTACTCGAAGGAGGATTTTGTATTTTTGTTGAAGAAGAGAAAGTACAGCTGTGAATGTAAACAGAGCGCGACAAAATATTTTATTGGAGCTGAATATCACTGCACGCGATATAAGACAAGAACCAAAATAAAAGGCGAAATAGATACTAATATCTGATCTACAACTTCAGAGGTGGGAGCGGGGGTGGCTCAGTCGGTAGCGTGCCAGGCTCTGAAACTGAAGTTCCCAGGTTCGAGTCCTAGCTGGGTCAGCGTTGAGATTTATCTCCGCAAATTCCCTGCCCTGCCCACAGTCAGTAGGGGACACCGATGGGCTTGGAAAGGCCGCCGTCCGTCGGATGGGACGTTAAGCCGTGGACCCGTGTGCGGGATAACCATACCCTGTGCACGTTAAAGAACATGCTGGAATGCCTTGACGGGAGGCTACCATCTGCTTCCCAACAGCTGTTCCAGTGGGTCCCCTCCCCCAACCTTCTCTGAGCCTTCGGGGTTCTTGTGACCTGGCCATTTAACCCATGGTGTGCAAAAAAGTGCCGCTCAGAGGTAAAACAACCCAACTTCAGAGGCTATCCCCTACAGTAAATCTCACATAACTGCCATAACAGACTCACCTGTATCTCATAATACCTGCGAAAAGTAATAAGTGGGATGGAGTAAGAACGCTAAAAGAAACTGAAAACGTCTCACACAGACATCGTGTTAGAAGAGGAAAAGTGACTGACCTGTCCTTTAGTCTGTTACTGCGTGACAGTTATCCAGTGTCGCTAAGAGACGCATCGGATAACACTCGCTTGCGTCTCACGCGGGTTTCGGCTATGACAACGCCGCGCACCTAACTGAACCAAAGATGCGGGAGCGTCACGTGACGTAGGTGTGGGCCAATCGCTCACCACGACGCTGATCACCGAGTGTGTGACGAAAAAACACGCACACCTCCTCCTTAGTGAGGCGTATCGGCAGACCTACTTTGGCCCTACGCTTGGCACTGGCGCTTGAAGGTGTGGCGCGCATGCACTTGGGGCACAAAACAAACCGGCTTTCACACGTGCTAGCCGAGGACGTCGTCATCACCCGCGAGAATCAAGTCAACTTCACTAGGAGGGATGGGATTTATTTCAAATGATCTTTTTCTTACTTTTTTTCTGTTGAGAACGTCCATGACATTATCGCTTGCAAGTGGGTGGTAGACGACTTTCTGTTTCGGAACGGAAACGACACTCAAAAGATTGGATTGTGTTCCTTTTCTGTGGTCTAATACTCTGGGTAATCCTTTAATGCGTTCAGTGAATTGTAGGGATGGATCTTTTCGAGTTACGTGGAAGAGATGGGTGGAGATAGTTTCTCTTTGGATGGAAATCGGAAAGGAAGTGCTACTCACTTCTACAGGCATTTTGAGTGATGTCATCAACGGATAACCATTACGTTCTAGAGTATATTTTCCCGAAAAATACGAAATATTGGAAAATTCTCTTGGAAGGGAGAAGCCCACAACAAAATTTTATATTTTTAAGTGGTTTTATGATCAAATAATGCAAAATTTGACCAAACAGTGAGTCGACATATTTTGCCAATCATCTGTTGCTTTTTAAATAGTGTAATCAATTGCTGATATTTCAATATTGAAAGGATTTGGGTTGGGTTGTTTTACCTCTGAGCGGCACTTTTTTGTACACCATGGGCTAAATGGCCAGGTCACATGGACCCCGAAGGCTCAGAGAAGGTTGGGGGAGGGGACCCACTGGAACAGCTGTTCGGAGACAGATGGTAGCCTTCCGTCAAGGCCATCCAGCGTGTTCTTTAACGTGCACAGGGTATGGCTCTCCCGCACACAGGGCCACGGCTTAACGTCCCATCCGACGGACGGCGGCCTTTCCAAACCCATCGGTGTCCCCTACTGACCGTGGGCAGGGCGGGGAATTTTGCGGAGATAAATCTCAACGCTCACCCAGCTGGGACTCGAACCTGGGAACTACAGATTACGAGCCTGGCCCGCTACCGACTGAGCCACCCCCGCCCCCAATATTGAAAGGAATATATTAAGTTGTTTTAAACAGCTTTTAGCATTTTATAAATCATTCGCGAATTTTTAAAGCCTTTAGGGTAGGAAAATTAAATATTTTGCAAAAATCTTTTCAAGGATTGATTAATTTCGCGATATCTGTACAATTTCAGTGACTTTTACAAACCAATTTTTACCCATTCAAAAGTAATCCGATTTCTTATCATTATTAAAAGAAGTTTGACATTATGTAATGAAAATGATTTAGTGTTTTACAATTTGTACATTATTTACATTTGTTTGACACATAACTTGACATGTACAGTCGCTCAAAAAAATATCCGAACACTATGGTTGATTACAGAATTCAGAAAAAATATCTGGCAACGATTTTTTTTAGAAATTAGTGATCTGGCAAACTTCGTGGTTGCCAGATCACTATTGTATATTTAGAGGGGGGCAAAGGGTCACTGTCTTCCGCCCGCCCCCCCTCCTCTGGCTTGAGTAAGCCTACCACTACCGTATGCCTATTACTAATAGATTGAATGTTAGACACATCAAACAAAACTAAAAAACAAAATTAATATATACCCCCTCAAGCAGCTGCTTGCCACAGAAGTCTGACAGAAGCCTGTCAGCTTATATGCCATAGTAGAAGGTCTGTGAGGATGGCAGGACCACAGCAGAAACACGACACAAACATCCATGGCATCCGGGGCTCGAACCCAGGTTCCATCCATGGCATCCGGTGCTCGAACCCAGGTTCCATTAATCAGTTGCCAAGCGCGCTAAGCACTCGGCCACGGGACGGCTAAAAATCAAGCTTCCACCGAAAAACTTGACTGTGGTGGAATTAGAAAAATAACGTCACATGCAATTCAAAATGCATGAACCCTTCACGTCACCCACAATCCACCTAATGTCACCAGAAGTGCAACGAACTGAGCTTTGTGAGCTTCCATAAACCCTGGAGACTCCTCAAGTGCTGCCGCCTGCGGCATCCCACTAACGGCAGCGTACAGCAGCAGTGCATGGAGAATTTACTAAATGTAGACGTTGTAGAGTAGCAGCACCTGCTCACCGTTCCGCATGGCTGATGCAGTTTCTCCGCGAGTGATTTGTGTAGCATCACACTCCTCGCTTTACTGCAGTTCATCACCACACGACAAATACACTGTAAGTGTTATAAACCGGAAGCCTCTAGACTCTATCGATCGACTTAGTTTGATTCTCTCTGATAAACAATGTGGCAGATGATGAACAAAATCGTTCTTTCCAGGCGAAGTTTTACACATAAAAAAGCCAAGAACTCAAACCCAAAGCAAAATATATATTTTATCTCTTTAAGAATTTTCCCAATAACGAACAACGCAATTTTATACCTATTTTTCGGTTTGCGCACACATTTCCGCTATAAAAAGTGAATGGGCGTAACCGAAGTAGATCATTACATTACAAAGGTTACTAACATTTGTGAGGTCCTTTTTCAGGCTTTCCCAATATATAGAGAGTCGAATCTTTTTCTGTTCAACAATAATATTAGCGTTAGCGTAAAATTCCTATGATGTTTGGATTACGTGTGGTTTTTGAGGTACCATTTTATATTTAGAACTATATCATTGACGGTTTCGAGTATCATTAAAATCTAAAATTAGAACCCATCAATTGAGTTGGGTTGGGTTGTTTTACCTCTGAGCGGCACTTTTTTGCACACCATGGGCTAAATGGCCAGGTCACATGGACCCCGAAGACTCAGAGAAGGTTGGGGGAGGGGACCCATTGGAACAGCTGTTGGGAGACAGATGGTAGCCTCCCGTCAAGGCCATCCAGCGTGTTCTTTAACGTGCACATGGTATGGCTCTCCCACACACGGGGCCACGGCTTAACGTCCCATCCGACGGACGGCGACCTTTCCAAGCCCCTCGGTGTCCCCTACTGACCGTGGGCAAGGGGGGGGGGGATCTTGCGGAGATAAATATCAACGCTGACCCAGCTGGGACCCGAACCTGGGAACTACAGATTAGAAGCCCGGCGCGCTACCGACTGAGCCACCCCCGCCCCCGCCCCCTCCCATCAATTGGTATCGATATCTCACTTCCATGCTTTTCAATAATTGTATGGTTTTGGGGTAGGACTCTATATTTAGGACTATATCTCTGCGGTTTCCAGGATCGTTAAAATCTAAAAGTGGATCCCATCCGTTGGTATTGATATCCGACCTCTGTCCTATATCATTACACGTATGGTTTTGGGGTAGGGCTCTATGTTTATGACTAAATTCCTGTGGTTTCGAGGGTAATTAAACTATAAAAGTGCACCCAACTGTTTGGTATCGATATCTCACCTCTGTGCTGTATCATCATTACACGTATTGTTTCGGTGAACTGCTCTACACTTAGGACTATATCTCTGATAATTTAGAGCAGTGATTCCCAACCTTTTCTGGACAATCGCCCCCTTTAGAAGAGAACAAAAATTTCAACGCCCCTCTAGTCCATAATAATTAATTTTATATGAATTAAAATATTGTTGCATATTATCTGTACCTAATTTATCTGTTTATTTATCTATTAAAAATCATAATACCGCCCCCATGGAAGGCTCCAGCGCCCACTGGGGGGCGGTATCGCCCCCGTTGGGAATCTATGATTTAGAGGGTCATTAAACTCTAAAAGTGTATCCCATCCATTGGTATTGATATCTCACCTCCGTGCTATATCATTACACGTATGGATATGGGGTAGGGCACCATCCTCACAGACCTTCTACCATGGGATATAAACTGACAGGCTCCTGTCAGACCTCTGTGGCAAGCAGCTGCTTGAGGGGGTATTTATTTTTTATTTTTACTATATTGAGGCCTATATCTATGACGGTTGATGGTCATTAGACTCTAAAAGTAGACACAATCCATTGGTCTTGATATCTCACGTATGGTTTTGGGGAATCTTGATCACTACACGTATGGTTTTGGGGTAGGGCTCTATGTTTAGGACTATATTCCTGATGGTTTCGAGGGTTATTAAACTCTAAATGACCCCATCCATAAGGACCCCATCCATTGGTATTGATATCTCACCTCTGTGCTATATCATTACACATATGGATAGGGTAGGGCACTATATTGAGGACTATATCATTACACTTATGATTTTCGGGGCGGGGGTGGCTCAGTCGGTAGCACGCCAGGCTCGTAATCTGTAGTTCCCAGGTTCGAGTCCCAGCTGGGTCAGCGTTGAGATTTATCTCTGCAAAAATTCCCCCGCCCTGCCCACGGTCAGTAGGGGACACCGATGGGCTTGGAAAGGCCGCCTTCCGTCGGATGGGACGTTAAGCCGTGGCCCCGTGTGCGGGAGAGCCATACCATGTGCACGTTAAAGAACAATCTGGATGGCCTTGACGGGAGGCTACCATCTGTCTCCCAACAGCTCTTCCAGTGGATCCCCTTCCCCAACCTTCTCTGAGCCTTCGGGGTCCATGTGACCTTGCCATTTAGCCCATGGTGTGCAAAAAAGTGCCGCTCAGAGGTAAAACAACCCACAACCCAACAACGTATGATTTTGGGGTAGGGCTCTATGTTTAGGATTATATCTCTCGCGGTTTCAAGGGTTGTTAAACTCTGAAAGTGGACCATATCCATTGGTATTGATATCTCCATGGTTTAGGGGTAGGTTATATTGGAGACAATATCTCAGACGGTTCCGAGGTCATTAGACTCTAAAAGTGGACCCCATCTATTGGTATTGATAACTCACCTCCGTGCTATATTATTACACGTATGATTTTGGGGTAGGACTGTATGTTTAGGATTATATCTCTCGCAGTTTCGAGAGTTATTAAACTCTAAAAGTGGACCCCATCTATTGGTATTGATATCTCACCTCCGTGCTATATCATTACATGTATGGTTTTCGGGTAGGGCTCTATATCTGGACTAAATGTCTCACGGTTTCCAGGGTTATTAAACTCTAAAAGTGCACACCATGCATTGGTAGTGATATCTCACCTTCGTGTTATTTCATTACACGTTAGGTTTTGGGGTAGGGCTCTATGTTTAGGATTACATCTTTCGCTGTTTCTAGGGATATTAAACTCTAAAAGTGAATACCATCCATTGGTATTGATATCTCACCTCCATGCTATGTCATTACACATATTGTTTTGGGGTAGGGCTCTATATTTAAGACTATATGTCTCATGGTTTTGAGGGTTATTAAACACGAAAATTGGACTCTATCGATTGGTATGGATATCTCACCTCCGTGCTATATCATTACACGTATGGTTATAGGGCAGGACTCTATGTTTAGAACTATCTTCCTGATGGGTTTTTAGGGTAATAACACTTTAATAGTGGACCCCATCCATTGCTATTGATTTCTCACCTCCGTGCTATATCATTACAAATATGGTTTTGGGGAAGGGCTCTACATTCAGGACTATATGTCTCACGGTTTTGAGGGTTATTAAACACTAATTATGGACATCATCCATTGGTATTGATATCTCACCTTCGTGTTATATCATTACACATAAGGTTTTGGTGTAGGGCTCTGTGTTTAGGATTATATCTCTCGAGGTTTCGAGGGTTGTTAAACTCTAAAAGTTACCCCATCGATTGGTATTGATATCTCACCTCCGTGCTATATCATTACACGTATGGTTTTGGTATAGGCCTCTATATTTAGGAGTATATCTCTCACGGTTTCGAGGTTATTAAACACTAAAAGTGAATCCCATCCATTGGTATTGATATCTCACCACCGTGCTATATCATTACACGTATGGTTTTATTGTAGGGCTCTACGTTTAGGACTGTATCTCCCACGGTTTCGAGGGATATTGAACTTTAAAAGTGGACCCCATCTCTTGACATCTCACCTACGTGCTATATCATTACACGTATGGTTTTGGGGTAGGGATCATGTTTAAGATTATATTCCTGATGGTTTCGACAGTAATTTAACTCTAAAAGTGTTACCCTCGATTGGTACTGATATCTCACCTGATTGCGATATCATTACACATATGGTTTTGCGGTATGGCTATATATTTTGGACTTTATATCTCACGGTTTCGAGGGTTATTAAACACTAAATGTGGACCCCATCCGTCGGTATTGATATCTCATCTTCGTGCTATATCATTGCACATATTGTTTTGGTGTAGGGCTCTATGTTTAGGACTATATTACTGATGGTTTCGAGGGTAATTAAACTCTAAAAGTGGAACCCATCGATTGGTATTGATATGTCACCTCTGTGCTATATTAATACACGTATGGTTTCGGGGTAGGGCTCTATATTTAAGACTATATCTCTCACGGTTTCGAGGGTTATTAAACTCTAAAAGTGGATCCCATCCATTGATATTGATATCTTACTTCCGTGCTTTATCATTGCACGTATGGTTTGGGGGTAAGGCTCTATATTTAGGACTATATCTATGACGGTTCCGATGGTCATTAGATCTAAAAGTAGACCCAATCCATTGGAATTGATATCTCAGCTCCGTGCTATATCACTACACGTATGGTTTTCTGGTAGGGCTCTATGTTTAGGACTATATTCCTGATGGTTTCGAGGGTAATTAAACTCTAAAAGTGGAACCCATCTATTGGTATTGATATGTCACCTCCGTGCTGTATCATTACACGTATGGTTTTCCTGTAGGGCTCTATGTTTAGGACTATATTCCTGATGGTTTTGAGGGTAATTAAACTCTAAAAGTGGAACCCATCTATTGGTATTGATATGTCACCTCCGTGCTGTATCATTACACGTATGGTTTTCCTGTAGGGCTCTATGTTTAGGACTATATTCCTGATGGTTTCGAGGGTAATTAAACTCTAAAAGTGGAACCCATCTATTGGTATTGATATATCACCTCCGTGCTGTATCATTACACGTATGGTTTTCCTGTAGGGCTCTATGTTTAGGACTATATTCCTGATGGTTTCGAGGGTAATTAAACTCTAAAAGTGGTCCCAATCGATTGGTATTAATATGTCACCTCCGTGGTATTTCATTACACATACCTGGGTTCGAGACCCGGATAAGGCATGGATGTATGTGTCGTTTTTCTGCTGAGGTCCTGAGATCCTCTCAGACATTCTACTATGGCATATAAACTGGCAGGCTCCTGTCAGACCTCTGTGGCAAGCAGCTGCTTGAGGGGGTATTTATCTATTTTTTTATATATGGTGTTGGAGTAGGACTCTATATTTAGGACTATATCTATGACGGTTCCGATGGTCATTAGATCTAAAAGTAGACCCAATCCATTGGTATTGATATCACTACACGTATGGTTTTGGGGTAGGGCTTTATGTTTAGGACTATATTACTGATGGTTTCGAGGGCAATTAAACTCTAAAAGTGGACCCCCATCGATTGGTATTGATATCTCACTTCCTTACTATATCATTACAGGTATGGTTTTGAGGAAGGGCTCACCTCCGTGGTGTATCATTATATGTGTGGTATTGGGGGTAAGACTCTTTATTTACGTCTATATCTTTGATGGTTTCAAAAACATTGGATTCTGAATGTGGACTCCATCCTTTCGTAGCGATATCTCATTTCCGAGTTATACCATTACATATGAAGTTTTATGGGATCAGTGAATATCTCAGCAATATAAATTTAACTGTCTCGGTAAATCTGTATATAATTTGAAAAGCGGATTTTTTTTTTGTGTGTGTGGGGGGGGGGGGGGGGGAGGTTGAGTAAGCCCATGTACATATTTATTCGTATATTGCCCCGCCAGTGTAGTACCATCCATATTTTATAGAGTACTAATTTTCACAACTCGCCCGTATCTTACCAAGTGGATTCTAATTTTTCCAACTACCATAGATTTTGCCAACTCCCACAATTTTAGAGAAAAAAATCCCAATTTTTACATCACCTGAATTTTGCCAACTCTCCAAGATTTTCCCAAGTCACTCCGAACTTTGCCAACTCCCCAAGTTTTGCCAACTCTCCTAGATTTTGCCAACTCGCCATAATTTTACAGAAAAAATCCCATTTTTTACATCTCACCCGTATTTTGCCAACTCCCCAAGATTTTACCAAGTCACTCAGAATTTTGCCAACTGCTCTAAATTTTGCCGTCTCTCCATTTTCCAAACTGTCGTAGATTTGCCAAGTTACCTCGATTTTGACAACTCCCCTTAATTTTCCAAAAAGAAAAATTACAAATTTTCACAACTCACCTAGATTTTACGAAGTCGCTTCGAATTTTGCCAACTCCGAGTTACTTTGAGGGGGGGGAGCCTCCTCCATCCCACCCCGCCATAACTACGCCCCTGTATTCAAGCATAATTTATTTCAGAAAATGATTTAATATCTTTATATAAGCTTTACAATTTTTTTAGAATAATCTTGTCAGTCAACAAAATTACTTGTGAGTCAAAATTTTGTCTTTTTTTAAATAAATTGATATTAAATGAAAAAAAATACCATATTTTTCAGATTTTAAATATTCAGTGTTGGTCTCAAACTGCAGACGAAATACAAGGTAATGACGTACTTCCTGTATTTGGAAAGCGAATAATAATTCTAAATATTAACTTTTCAACTAATCACGAAACTTCTAAATGTATCAAGTGTTTTATGTTTAAATGAAAAATAAAACTCTGGGAGTGCTTAGGTATACCATTATCAGGCTGTGCGCGAAGTTATTGAATTTCCGTTTGTACACATCACATTTTCCGAAGCTCACAGTGTTCGGGAAAACGAAAATTTGTTCGAAGCACAGGAGCCATCTTGTATTCTGCTTACCTTGGGAAGTAGATTTGGGGATTTCGGTGTATGCACATTAAAAATTTGCATTATGTGACTTGTTTAAGCATTTTTGTGATAGTTACGATGAAGAGACGATGGAAGCCGGAGAAACGAACGAAGTAACGAATGTTTCCGTGATGAACACGGCTGATATTGCCGAAGAACTGCCGAATGCTGACTCGGAAGTGGAGGCGACTGTACCACAGGCACAGACAGTAGTTAGTGTCAGCACATTGCCGAGTGTGCTCGTTGCGACGTCGCAAGGGATCCCTTGCTTCGGCGATCAACTTCAAGAAGCTACCGCCATTAAAACTACACATATAGTTATTCACGACCAATCTGCCATCGATTCAGCTGTTTTAAAAACTTCTCAAAGTCCATTAACGCCTACACCGAACCCACTAACACCACTTAGTTCCGGTGGGGAACGGAAATTCAAGTACAGCTGGGATTCTTCAGTATTTGATAATATATTACCAGTGAGATGTAGAAATATTAAAGGAGAGCTACACAAAAATAGGTTTGGATCAGGTTAGTACACCTTGTAACAAATTGCGATTTTCTGTTAATATTGTTTTCATTGCTTTTAGGGTCTGATACTAGTATTGATGGCGACTTGCAGGGCTCTACTGGACATCAGGTTTAAGATTTTCATGTAACTGTTAATAACTGCGAAGTCCTGTGTGACTTGACTCGGGAGTAACTCTTGGTACACACACTTCGTTTTTAACACTGATTGCATCCAACTCAAACTTCAACTTTAATTGAAACAAACATGGTTAAGAGTAACGTAAAAAAACTAGTAACATATGTAGGAAAAAGTCTGGTGTTAATATATGATGTAGACTTTACACAGCCAAGCTGTTTGACTAGAAATGTATTTGCTACAGAAACACAACCTTTCCTAAGGTCATAAGGGCTTTTTTGGACTAATTATGTTAATGAAATTGGAATAAAATTATAAAAAACTATCCCTCAAGCAGCTGCTTTCCACTGAGGTTTGACAGGAGACAGGTTAATGTGACAGAGAAAATCTGGGAAAAAGGTGAGATCTCAATAGAAAGACTACGCATTCATACTTATAAGGGTTTGAACCCAAGTTCCTTTAAATGGTGGCCAAGCTCTGTAACCATGTGGTTGCTATCCAAAAGTGCATTAATTATGTTTCTTTTCTGTTATACATTAATTTCAGGGGCTATAAATGTAATTTTTATGAGGGAAGCAAAAAATATTGGTATATATATGTTTAATTGTAGTAGCTGAGTAAATATTATCAACTGTAAAGGATGACTTTGAGTTGCAGATAAGGCATGGATCTTTGTTTTCTAATGTCTGTCTAAAAAGCAGCTCTCTGAAGAGTAATTTATTTTTAAATTTAATTTATACTTCATTAGCATCAAATTTAAGGTGTAATATATATATCTTGCAATTAAGTTCCTATGTTCTTTTTCTTAATTCTGTATCAGTTGGCTTAATAGGCAAGGCTCATAATCAAAGCCCCCAAGTCCCAATTATGGTAGCATTGAAGTTTATCTTCACCACTTCTACCTTGTTGTCAAAGAGAAAGCAGACAGCAATGGACTTTGAAAGGCCACCATCTGTCAGATGAAACATTGAACCATGTCTCTATGTGCAAGAAAGCAAATCCTGTGCATGTTAAAGAACACTGGATGGTCCTCACAGGAGGCTTCCACCTGTCACCTTACAACTGTCTAATGGGTCCCCTACCCAATACTGAACCATTGGGGTCCTTGTGCCTGTTGTGTACACAAAGAGTGCTTCTCAAAATTAAAACAACTCGACTTCTTTCAAATATTACAAAAAGTGTTAAGACATTTCAATATTATGCAACTCAAAAGCCACATTTGAAGCTCCCTGACCTTGAAAATAAGCTTTCAATGTTAAATAATGCAATCGGCAGATCCCTTGGCCACAATGATACCTCTTTTTATGTGTATTGCTTAGACAGCTGCTTTGAAGGTATTTATTTTTATTTTAGGAGTTTTCCTCTATATGAATGGGAAAAAAAAATACCAACTGTAACTATAGCATGTGGTTTGGATTGGGATACCTCTGAGCAGCACTTTTTTTTGCACACAATGGGCTAAATGATCAGGTCACAAACACCCTGAAGGCTCGGAGAAGGTTGGGGGAGGGGACCCACTGGAACTGTTGGGAGACAGATGGTAGCCATTAGATCAAGGCTATCCAGTAGTTCTTTAACTGCACAGGGTATGATTCTCTTGTACACAGGGCCATGGCTTAACATCCCATCTGACAGACATCAGACTTTCCAAGCCCATCAGTGCCCCCTGCTGACCAAGGGCAGGATGGGGAGTTTTGCTGAGATAAATCTGAATACTGACCCATCTGGGACTCAAACTTGGGAACTGCAAATTATGAGCCTGACACTCTACTGACTGAGCCACCCCTACAGCATGTGGTAGACTACATATATCTTGGTAGACTGCTGCTATAGTAGCACTATTTTTTTGCATAAAAAGGCACATTTTAAAGTACTGTAAAAATTGCAGACTGCAGTCTGTGATGTAAATATGTTGTAGACTTTATATTACTGAGAGCTATATTCTGTGCACATTAAAAAACACACTGGATAATCTTGACAAGAAGCTTTTATCTGTCTCTTAATAGCTATCCAATGGGTCCCTCAACTTTCTATGAGCCCTTAGAGTTTCATGGCCTGTATAGTCCATTGTGTTCAAAAAGTGTTGCCCAGAGATAAAAGAACTCAGTGCACACAATATACTGTATATATCCTGGTAGACTGCATGCTACATTGTAATCATCTTGGTAGGCCAAACACTGTAGTAGCACCCTATTATTTGACATGGCTCATTATGATCAACTCTTACAGGGGTGGGGGTAGTTCAGTTGGTAGTGTGCCAGCTCATTCAGGTTCGTCTCACCAGGGGCAGTGTTGAGATTTATTTTCGCAAAATTCCAAGCCCTCAGTCAGCTGGGGACATTGATGGGCTTGGAAAGGATACCATCAATTGGATGGGAAGTTAAGCCATGGCTCATGTGTATGCAAGCCATACATTGTATGTGTAAAAAGAACATGCTGAATGGTCTTGAGGGTTAAGAGAAGGTTCCCTGTTCAGGGAAGGTAGGGAGGCTACCATCTGTCTCCTAACAGCTGTTCAGTGGATCTCTTGCTCCCAACCTTCTCTGGGTCCTTGTGACCTGGATATTTAACCTGTTGTGTGCAAAAAAAACTGTCGGAGGTAAAACAACCCAACCTTTGTATTTTGAAGATATAGAGAGACAATAGTGTTTGTATTTCCCTATTTTTGGAAGAGAAAAATGGATGGGGGTAAATTTTTTACATTCTTTGACACTCCACAAGCTTTCATTTGGCATATTACTCAGCCTTTGTATTCAAATGATATATTGGAATAATCATTTATATGTATGTCCCCTTTTTTAGGTGAAGAAAGGGGGTGATGAAGAAATGAGGCTTAGATTTTTTTTATAACCTATGACTGACAGGCTCCTGTCAGACCTCTGTGGCAAGCAGCTGCTTGAGGGGGTATTTATTTTTATTTATATGACTCCCCCCACATCATAAGGTCCATTTGGTACTTGTTATGATTGATCACCAGGTTAGTGACTTGGGACAGAATAACAGCTGTTTTGGCCATTTCTCTAACCAAGTCATTAAGAAATGTAAAGTGAAAAAGAAATCGTACATATTGTGCATATTTTGCGTGAAATTTTTATTAGACCATTAGAACAAAAGAAAAACCTAAAATATTTGGATAGAATATAAAAGAGGAGATTGAAATGGAATTCCCAAATTCATCTAGCCACTTGCTTTTTTTAGGATATTTTCTTCTCTGGCTCTCTATACTGATAAATGTTCAATATATCTTTATATATATATATCAAAGTTTTGCTTAGCAAATTCACAAATGAATTTGAGGCTGTATAAAATGGTATAAAGCTGTATGAGGCTGTATAAAAAATCTGTGAAGTCAAATGAATTTGAGCATGTATAAGGTGGTATGAGGCTGTATAAAAATCTGTATCTATGTGAGGTGGAAAAAATCATATTGTAATCTCTGCTTGCTAGAATTCTTCCATAAATCTGTTACATCTTATGCATGCAGATTGCTATGAATATGAAATAACTTCATTTAACATTAAAATTGTATATCTGTGAAATACAGGCAGTTATCATGATGAAACAACTGAATGGCAAAATTTAAACTTTAAATGATTATTGTAAACAATCTATGCTAGTAAATATTTTGTGTACTGTGGTGGTCAGAGTGTTTACATTGAGAGATGGGATTTGTCCCCTCACCCACAGGGGAATGGTAAATTGCAACTATTTTCATCAAGAGAAAGGAAAAAAAATTCAAGTCTGATATGTATTAGTGAGATATTACTATTTGCATTTTCTGACTCGCCCATTACTTTGAATTTCTATAGCGAATGCAAAAGTTGGAAAATAAACTTTATTCTCTTTGAAAACAAACATTGCATATTTGTAAGAGATTTGTTATTCTTCTGGTTTTCATTGGTATCATCCTGTAATTACAAATGTTTTCCTTATATTTCTTCTCAGAAATAGTTTTGTAAATGAATAATTATGACATGATTTTTGTGAGGAAAAAATTATGCAAGTGAACATAAATTGTGAGCTTCTTATGCAGTTGCAAAAATTGTGCTTTCTTTTTGGCATAAAAAATTTGAATAAAGTAAAATTCAGATTGTATAGAGGTTTACAATAAATTTCCTCAAGCAGCTGCTTACCACAGAGGTCTGACAGGAGCCTGTCATTATACTACAGCATAGAGAAGATCTGTGAGAAAGATGAAATCTCAGCAGAAAAAACAATACAGTAGAGAAACATTCATCCCTTATCCAGGGCTCAAACTCAGGTCCCTTTGATCAGTAGCCAAGCAAGTTATAAGTTTTTAAAAAGAATCTTCAATTTCCCAAGTGCTTGTCATGTATAATATTACTCTGCACATTCATGACATAGGGTAGGTTGTCATTCAAAAGCCTGCATTTTGAACATCATAAGAACTAATGGGGTCTTTCTGACTTCACATAACTAGTTAAATATACATTAGGATTTTAAGTTTATAAACTAATAATATAACAATAGTATCTATAAACTATTTGTTTTTGCTAGGTGGTCGTGGACGTTGCATTCAAGTTGGTGATGATTGGTACACACCCTCAGAATTTGAAGCTTTATGTGGTAGAGGCAATAGTAAAGATTGGAAAAGAAGTATCCGTTATGCTGGACGTACATTACAGTGTCTCATTGAAGAGGGTATCATCCAGCCACATGCTACATCTTGTACTTGCTCAGCATGCTGTGATAATGCCATGGTGGTGAGTGGAGGCGTCGCTGTCTCCAGTGCAACAGTTCGTTATCTTTTTTTGTCTATCTTAATTTCTTGCATACTTGAATCAAACATTTCATTAACTGTAATCTTTGTGGAGGATAGACTGTTATTAAGTATATACATAGAAGTATATTGAAATATGTAGAATGCTCTATAATAAACTTAAAATTCATTATAATGCCAAAGTTCAGAAAAGAAAGGGTTTGCTAAAGGCAAAGGCATTGCTAAAAGAATACTGGTTATTAACCCTTCCCAGATCACCATTGAGCATAGGCATTGACAGAATCCAAAATGAGACATCTTTTTGTACAACACATAAAGCTTTGATTTGAAAGGAAATTGCCATTTGAAAATTTCCTTTTAATTCTTCCTTTTATCTTTTAAAAATATGCAATTCAAGTTTGATAAATAATATTTTCTTTCTTCATTTGATTCATATTTTATAACTATAATATAAATAATTTGTTAAAGCCATCTGTTTGCCATTTCTTAGAAGCGCCTTACAGTATTGCTGATTTGTTTGTTAACGTTACTCTATGCTGATCTATGCTGAAGCAATCACCTGATTTAAGCTCAAAAGTTTGATTTGAACTATTACCAACAAATTTTTCCTTAGTTTCAAAAAATTTCCTATAAATTAACAAAAAACTATTTTTAAAAACGGAAGATTTTGGAAGTAATTGCAAAATGCGTACCGCTATTTTTTCCCCCATTTTACACTCCTTTCTGCCTTAAACCTATTTCACTATTACTAGAATTATTTTATCATTTATTCCAGTATTCTAGTCTTTTTTGCATTTCAGATTGAAACTGTAACTAATAAAAGCTTTCTTAGAAAGCAAGCCGAGTTGCAGTTCTAAAGTTCCCTGCAGCCTAAAGAAGGTCACATAGCAGGTACAGTTCAGTGCAGTGACCTTGTTATTGCTCACACATGCACTAAAGTGACTATAGTGAATGTTTACAGAAAGAGATCTTGGATATAGAATAATGTGACCATACTCCTATCAAGTCAGTATTAATCTTAATTTTCATTTCTGTAGATTTCTTTCCACAAATTATCGACCCCCCCCCCCCCCATCAACTGATCTTTCAATGTTTTTAGATTATGCTACATCAAATGACTGGCTTTACAAGTCATTGCATTAGGTTATGTGTTAATATTTTTTTTTTACTCTTTTTTTTTTGTAAAAACACTTTGATCTTAAATCATTTTCTGAAAACGAATGAGGTATTGGATATGGAAGCTAAAAGGACGGCAAATTGCATGGCAAATTATTTACATGGCTGATTTAAGTTAAAAATTTCCTCCCAACAAATTAGATTATAAACTCCCTGCATTAAAGTTAATATTTTATTTCTTTTTTTTGTAATTAAACCTCAGTTTTCATTTCTGTAGATCTACAGGGGCGGGGGTGGCTCAGTCGGTAGCGCGCCAGGCTCGTAATCTGTAGTTCCCAGGTTCGAGTCCCAGCTGGGTCAGCATTGAGATTTATCTCCGCAAAATTCCCCGCCCTGCCCAGAGTCAGTAGGGGACACCGATGGACTTGGGAAGCCCGCCATCCGTCGGATGGGACGTTAAGCCGTGGCCCCATGTGCGGGAAAGACATACCCTGTGCACGTTAAAGAACACGCTGGATGGCCTTGACGGGAGGCTACCATCTGTCTCCCAACAGCTGTTCCAGTGGGTCCCCTCCCCCAACCTTCTCTGAGCCTTCGGGGTCCATGTGACCTGGCCATTTAGCCCATGGTGTGCAAAAAAGTGTCGCTCAGAGGTAAAACAACCCAACCAATCTGTAGATCTACTTTATTTCCGTAAATATCAATTTTTTTCCACCAGCTGATCTATCGATCTTTCTGAGTTATGCTACATTGGATGGCCAGCTTAAAAATTGTTGCGGATATTTTACTTAACATCTCATTAGGTTATGTGTGTTCTTTTTTTATTATTTCTTTGCTCTTTTAGCAAAAAAACTTTGATCTTGTATCATTTTCTGAAAATGAATGAGGTCTTGGATAACAAGCAAAATGGACTTCCTTGGCTGGAAATCAGTCCTTATGAGGCCTCCCTCATAAAATGCCCTCGCATTTTCAGGGAGGGTTTTTACCCACCCACCCCTAGAAAATTTTCATTTAAAAAAATGCCAGTTTTTGTTTACATTGAATGAATTTTAATTTATTTTCATTAAATTAGTAATTAACTTCCATTTAATTTGGTATGTAACATGACCTATTTCTGTTGATACTCAGAATGAAAAAATAGCTTGGAAAAAAATTATAAAGTTGACTTGTTTGTCTGACTCAGAACAATTAGCTAAATGTCTGGAATTTTCTCAAAGTATGGTATCAAGAAAAAAATTACAAAATAGGAGTAATTTTCTTGCTTCAAGTAAAATTAATTTTTTTGTTATTCAGAAATAGCCTTTCTATTCATATACATTCATTCATGTTCATTCATTTCATATACATTTATATAGTTCATATACATTATATTAGTTTCTTTTATATAAATTTTTGTGTTGCCAGATGCATTTTTTTTTACTACATGACTCTAAAAAAAACCCTATTTAAATAAACTAGTCTTCTTTTTTGCTAAATATTATATTTTCAGAAGATCCAGATTAAATGCTGATTAATTTGGAATATAACATGCCATAATTCCTTTCATTACTTATTCAGCAGAAAAGTTCTAAAGTTAAATTTTTTTTTTTGGCTACTCAGAATGAAAAAAATAGCTTGGACCTCTAGATGTAAATCAGTTTTTCAGGCTGGACCTGAGAAGGGTTTAGGTTGAAAGTCCTTATTGAATATAATAGTCTTCCAAAGAGCAAAGCATGTTATCAGGGATACAAGTTATTTTACTAGTCACAGCTCAATGATAAGTAAAGAGGATGCTATTTTCCAAACAAGTAAAATTCAAATGTGACTGAAAATAATATCCTTAATACTTCAAAATTTCAATAATTAATGATCCTGAGCCTGGTTAAGAAAAAAAAATCACTGACTCATTGTAAAATATATATATGCACAAAAATTAATGCCACCAACCATTTTTAAATTTTTAATATTGCTATTACAAATTTAAAAATAATTGCATGAGGACAAAATTAAAATCTGAATGTCATTTTGAATAAATAATACAATTTTTAGGAACTGAAAATTCTTGAATACTAAGAGTGATCTGTTAATGAAAGAAAAATGGTACTTTTAAAGGTCAAATGATGAATGGTGCTTGTTTTTAATTTGCTAAAAACTGATAAAATTATTAAAATTATAATCAAATAAAATTATTTTATAATTTTTTTACTTATTTTTCTCACAATTACAACAAAAATTAGATAATTAAATTATTACTGAGCTAAGTCCAGTTGGGCTCACTTGCAACTCAACTCAGCAAAGGCTGGGCCTGAACTCATCTCTAGTAAGAATTTTTAACTCTAATAGTTAATAGTGATTTTATTAATATTTTATAGTAATTTTTATTAATTATTAATTTTAACAATTCTACTTGTGCCATTAAATTTAACTTAACAGTGTATTATTGAGCTTTTAATGAATTTTAACATTTTATACTGTGGTACACAATTAAAAAGACCTTTCTCAGAAAATAATTAAAGCAACTTAAAATTCTCTGTTATTGAGGAATAAAAATTTTCAATTTATCCTTCAAACTTTGCATTGTTAAAACAAATTAAAGCAACTTTGCAAAAATTTGCATGTTAAAGTTTTTAGGAGAAAACTTGAAAGCTTTTCAGAGCAAGGACAGCACTCCATCTTCAGTAACCATTCTGAGTGCAGTATAAATCAGGCAGATTGTACTGCTTTCAATTAAATCAACCTTTGAACATCAGTTAGAATTGGATTAAGCATCAAATGGGCCAAACAAGCAACCTTGAGCAACTTTGAATGTGGCATGACAGTTGGTGCTAAGCATGCAGGTTCTAGTTAGCAGGTGTGAGCATTTCTAAATTTTAGTGAGCAAGTAATTTTCTAATTCCTTGCTGTTTATTGACAGTGAGAATTAAAGGTTAGCAAATTTATTTAGATAGTGAAATAACCTGTATTTACCAAATTCTGCTCATAAACACCAAGCTTGAAATGAAATGCATAACTAGCTGACATACCATATGTACCAATACCATCAAAAACTTGAAACAAGAAGTGCTAACACTTAATCTGAGGATGGTGCAGAATAAAAAATTCATTGTTTTTTGATGGTCAGAATATTTGCAGTGAAATGCTTGGTTATATGATTTTAGGACTAAGTTTCTTTAATTTTCAACTTTGATTTATTTCAAGTTCTTAAAATAGTCTTTTAAATATTGAACACTTTGGGTGTATTATTTTTCTTCCTCTTGTAATATTTGTAAACATAGTAAATTTTCAATAGTACAATTATAGCAGAGCTTAAAACACTATTTTTCAGAGTGGTCCTGTCCGTTTATTTACTCCGTATAAAAGAAGAAAAAAAGAAGAGAAACGTCACAATCCAGAGCCGATTTCCACCACTACTGAGAACTCTGTGAGTGACTGTAAGTTGTTTTTATTCACCAATTTCATTTGAACATTAAACTCAAAATATTTTCCTAATGACTAATCTTTTACCCAAGCATTCATATAATATTTACAAATTCTTTGGTAGAATGTTCCATTTACTTAATTGCTCTTTAATTAGGAAGAATTGTAATCTTGCATGTATAGTTCAATCATTGCTTTGTAAAAAAAGTTTTTTTTTTTTTCTTAAACACCAAATGTAGTTAAAATGCATATTCATAAATGTTTTTTATTTAGCTCTTGTTGTATCTTTGGCCCCATCTGAAGTATCCCCTTCTGGAGAAATGCAAGTTGTCACAGCTACAACTAATCTGGTGGATGCTACAGCAGGTATAGACTACATAATAAATTTGGTAGAATTATCTGTTTAAATTTGCAAAGACAAATGTTATAATTTTGTCACAACAAAATCACCCACACTTTAGCTGGGGTCCGCAAAATTCCACGGTCAGTAGTGGACACCGATGGGCTTGGAAAGGCCGCTGTCCGTCGGATGGGACATTAAACCGTGGCCCCGTGTGTGGGAGAGCCATACCTTGTGCACGTTAAAGAACACGCTGGATGGCCTTGACGGGAGGCTACCATCTGTCTCCCAACAACTGTTCCAGTGGGTCCCCTCCCCCAACCTTCTCTGAGCCTTCGGGGTCCATGTGACCTGGCTATTTAGCCCATGGTGTGCAAAAAAAGTGCCACTCAGAGGTAAAACAACCCAACTTTAGCTGGGGTTCAATTATCATCCATCAATTACCAGGGCCTTTGATCAATAGCCAAGTGTGCTAACAACTCAGCCATGGAATAGCTACCTTTTTTTATATTATTCCTTTATTATGATATTATTTTGTTTATTTGTTTTTATTTACATTTCATACATGTAACTCATTTGTACAGAAAAAAAGTATTAAAAACAAAAAAAACTGTTGTGTGTGAAAAGTGCCACTCAAGGATAAAGCAACCCAATCCTTCCAATATTGCGGTTAATAACATAGTACTAATGCACCATCTGTTAAATAAAAAGTGAACTGTGCCATGGGATTTTATAACCAGGCTAAAACATAAGACATTGATGCTTGAAACAGTTAGCATGTAATTAGCATTTGGGTAACAGATTCTCACTTGGGTAACCAAAAACGTTTTGCTTTAAAGCTTCAATGAAATGATGGTATAAAAAGTACGTGGAATTAAAATTGTCAGCTGCTGATGTAAATAAAAGTGCATATAACATGGATAATGAGTCTCTTTGTATAAAAATAGAAAATGTTGACTACACATGAAAATATATTGATTTTAGATATTAAAATTAATTTGATATATTTTATTATTTATATTGCAATTGTACTTCTCTAATTGGAACTACTCTAATGTTTTTTGTTTAATTTAAAGCAGTAATTTGCATCAGACACTAAATCAATCTGCAAAAGATAATTTTTCTTTTGCAAATGACACTAAATCAGAAAATCATTCTTGGCCTACCTTTTATCACAATTTTGCCTACAATATTAATCTTACTAATGAAAACTTTCACTGTTCAAAATGTTTAGCAACTACTGTGTAACTGTTTTTTACACTGCATAGACCTAACATCACATACACACAAAAAATAATTTTCTAAAGTGTAATTTTATCAATATTGTGTGGTACAAATCAGAAACAAAAAACTTTTAAAAACACACTGGGAAACAATAACTCAGAAAAGCAATCAGTTACTTAAAACCAGAAAATAATGCACTGCTAAAAATAATGCTATTACCACTGATGAACAAATAAATTTTTATTGTTCCTTTAGTTTTAATTTTATATTTGCATTTTGGAATCAAAGCAGAATGGAGTAGTTATGGGAGGGGGGAGGGATAAACACTCTCCAAAGTGGGTTTTTCTTCCATCCATCTCTCACCCTGACTGAGTTTTTACCAGATTAAAGTATTTCTTCTCATTAAACGTTTACTCATTATCATGCAGAGATTTTTATGTTGTTCAGTTATATAGTTGTATAGCAAATACTGTTATGATTCATTTGTAATCCTCACCTCCTATTATTCATTGTTTCTATAAAGAAAGTTACTTTATTAAATTTTTTAGAGTCTGTTATTGTAACTCCTGTATCAACCCCTCAGACACCGAGAACTGCACCAACTGCTCTGGATTTCAGTGAGCAACGGCAATGGTGGCAGCTGGAAGAGGTAAAAACAATTCAAATATAAATTCTACAACTGTTCTATAACTCTGCAATACTATCTTTTTATTTAATAAAGCATTTGTTATGGAAATTTTAGGTAGCTTAAACTTATTTAAAGCTAATTAAATTCATAATGCTTGTAACACTCAGATGTCAAGTTAAAATGATGAAGGTTAAGTATAAGTACTTTTGTTCAATAGAAAATTCTTAGATATCCATGGATCACATTTAAGCACTATAGGTCAGTGATCCCCAACCTCTTGGGTAAATGGCCACATTGAATAATTAAATCTGCAATGAGGGCTGCAGAAAAGAAAAATGCAATACATAATGTAACTTTTCACTCATTATTAAACTTGGGTGTATTTCACACATTTCAAGAACTCCCATTTCACTTTTTCTAATTTGATTGCATCACTTGCCCTCCTTTTCTCCTTGCACAGTTGATAATTTTAATAAAAAACCTTTCCTTATTAATGGTAGCATTTTCTGGATATGTCATTCTATGTGCTGATTGTAAACTATTTCTAACTCAAATTAATTTCTTCATTAATTACCATTTTAATATGTTCAAAATTTATGTTCTAAAAGTTAATTGTATGTAATAGTACATAAGTTGCATTAAATGTTGCTTAGGTAATTCCACAATTCTGAAGCAGCAAGTTACCATAAAATTCATAATTCACCTAGTTGAAATTTAATGTAATATTAATTTCAGAAGGAAGTGAGTCCACAACACCATAACTTATCAGGTGCTATGACTACCAAGCTACCAGTTTTTGATAAAATTAATACTAACTGGGCTATTAAGAAAGGGACAAAGTGATTGAGCTCTGTTTGCTTTTCTGGATCAATCTGAAACCAAAGGTACAGCCTATATCTAAAAAAAATTTGTAAGAGCATTACCAAATCATGCTCAACATTAATAACTCTTATGGCAGTGCTGTTAATAATTGGATACCAATTGCATCTTTTTGAATGACAGAGGATGCATTTTCTGTTTCAAATTGATGCAGTAAAACAAATAGAGCCCCCTTAATATCCAAGTTAGATTTGAGCTTACAGTGGTAGCTCATTGGTTGTGTGGAATTCATTGGTGAGTGAACTTTAAGCTTCTCAGCATAAAAGTTTTTCTCTCAATCTGATGAGTATGTGAATTTTATTAATGTTATAATTAAAGTTCAGTCAGTGTGAATAGTGTGATACTATAAAAACTCTTACACTATTAATTAACATGGTTTTAATAACTAGTAAAGGTTATAAGCTCAGTCAATAAGTTATTTACAATAAAAATGCAATAAAATGATTTAAAAAGTTCACATATATCAAGTTATTCCTAAACAGTAGTAGCAGTGTTAAAGTTTGGCTTGTTTTAAAGTTCAGAATTATTTAAGTGGCTTAAAGCTGATTAATGAGATGTGCCAGTTATAGCTCATATAGACATCATGAGAGAAGTGTCATGATGTAGACCTTTTAAGTAATAGACCTCTTAAGTAAGTTTTTTTTTTGTATATAAATGTGGGGATAACAATCAATTTGGACAGTTTTGACGCATTCATGGTTCCGGCAATATAGGGCAGCAATAGTAAACATCTGACAAGAAGCAGCTTGGTTTTTTAGTAAGTCCAAAAAATTATATAGTAGTCCTGAAAATAATTGATAACACTCACTCTTTTAATTGCATTTTGAGCATATGGACATTTGCTAACTTGCACATTTATTCTAGAACATCAGAGCTACTTCTCTTCTGATGTCCACCATTGTGTATTTCTTTTGCTGAAACTTATCCTTCGCATGCATTTACATGCAAGAAAGCAACTTCTTCAGATATCTACTATCACACATTATGGCACTCTTGCTATGGTGGTAATGTAAGTTGGGACCGATACTTATTGTCTGTCTTCAAGTTACTTTAATCCTGAATTTTACAGCAAACAAAACTACATCATTGCTCATATTGGTTTTAGATTCTTTGTCAACATATGATAACTATGAGATCCATTTTTTAAAATCGTATATGCTTATTTTTCAAGGCTTTAGTTTTATTGTGAGTTATTTATTGAACATAATCTTCTAATCATAGTTATTAAAATCATACAGCAGTATAAATGTTGACAAATGTTTCCCAATTATGAAATTAAAAAACAACATGGCTAAGGCTAGATTTCTGCAGGCAGATATATTATTTTTATTTAATATGTAACATCTGTAATTGAACACAATATAATACTAATTTAATTATATCAGCAATAAATTATTTAATTTATATAGATGGTAAAGAATGTTGTTCGTCAAGTTCAAGAGCTTCAGAAACAGGTAGAAGCTGTTAAAGCACAAAGTGCTGCAGCAAGAGAAGCAGCATTACAACAACTGAAATTACAGATGGAAAATGAAAAAAAAGAAGTAAGTGTAGATTCTGTATTTTTGCTTGTCTGCAAGTGTAAAGGAATGAGTTAAGTGAGACCTAGAAAGGTTTGAATGTTTATACTGGTTTCTGCTTGAGAATTTCAGTCTTGTTTGTAACAATTTACACTAACCAAATATCCTCACTCTGAGTTAGTTTCCAAAAACAGATTTTTTAGGACTATAAATCCAAATGTTCCAGATTCATAATTTTCCTACAGACATTTTTATTCCGTAGGCGAAAGTAGTTTTATTTCTTACCAGTACACTTCAAAGCTAGTTATATGCATGGGAAAATTGTACACAGGTGGTAACTCCACTGAAGTTAACTTCAAATAAGTGAGGTATATGGTGACAAAAGTACAGTGTCCCAGTACTTTCAATTTTTCCTTACTTCCCACAAATAATGAATGATTTAGGGGTTTATAATGTGAAATACACTGTCGGAAATTGAAAAAAGAACACCGTTAACAATTGAAGTGTAAGCTATGAGATTTATTTAGTAGAAACAACTTGTTGAGAAAGGACAGTGATCACTTGTGTGAAGTGATTCAATATTTATTTTATCTTTTGGTGAGTATTACATTTTACAGAAGGCACATTGTAATAAGGTGTTGAACCTCCTCGAGCAGCAATTCGAGCTTCCAATATGGCATGCAATCGGTCATACAAATGCTGGATATCATACTAGGGGATACCATTCACTTTCAACTTGTACACAATTCAGTGATGGTCATTGGCTGCTATCTAGGACTGTCCAATCTAGTCCCAGACATGCTCAATTGGAGACAAGTCCAGAGAGCATGCTGGCCAAGGGAGTTGGTGCACTGCCTGAAGAGCATGTTGAGTTGTCTGGTTGGAGTGTGAGCAGGTGTTATCCTGCTGGAATATCACATTTGGGATTACACTCAAATATGGCAGGATGACCGGCTGTACGATGTCACTAACGTACATATTGCTATTCAGTGTACCACCAGGCACATACGAGAGTGATAACTAATCTCTCCCCACATCATGATGCCCACATGGGCCCTGTGTGCTGCTGGCGGATGCACGATGGAAGAAGTCGCTCACCTTTGTTGCCTTCGGACACGTAAACGACCATCAGATGCCCCTAAGCAGAATTGGCTTTCATCACTGAAGACCACAGATTGCCATTCTTCCCTCCATTGAACTCATTCTTGACACCACTGCAAACATGCTCGACATTGATGAGGTGACAGTGGTAACTGTGCCAGCAGTTCGTGTGCAGCAGTTTGTGTGTTCGTGTGCCCTTCTTTCAAAAGATGATTGCATATCATTCTTGTAGACACCCTTAGTACAACAGAGGACTGAATTTGTGACTGTAGCCGTCCACTCTGCCTCCACCACCCTCCTGATACGTCGATCCTCTCGTGTGTCTGTAACTCTTTGTTGCCCAGAACCACGTCTGCAAGTGTGCGAATGCTCTTTTGAATATCAATGCTACCATCATACCACTGCCAATACCTCTCGTCCAATGCAATGTGCAATTTGACGAAAAGACCAACTTGCTTCCCAAAGACCCACTATATGACCTCGTTCAAACTCTGCTAACTGAACAAATGTTGTGCTCCTGCATCATCCAGTTATGGTAACTTCTTCAAAGAACACTGAACAACATGACACAAGATGAATCACTTCTTTTTTCACGCCCTAGTCCTTAAATACGCGCTGAGTACATTTGCATGTTGTCATCATCAGTGATGTTATTATTTCATCCAATGACTTGCAATCTTGGATCACTGTTTCTGCTGCCCTTAACTATTAACATATAATGTTTCTAAAGGAATTCCTTCTTGTTCTTTTTTCAATTTCTGCCAGTGTATATATTAATATACCTGAATATTTATCAATTCTGTTGTATTTGCATATTTCGACATCATTAAAAAACATTAAAGATTGTCATTTAATGCAATGTTTTTAAATTTATTTCATTTATTAAAATTGGAAACAAAATTTTTGTAAGAAAAGTAAACTTTTCACTTACATTATTAATTTAAAGTAAAAAAATCTATTTCCATCATTTTACATATTCTAAACCCAGATGACAAATTTAAGAATTTTTTTAGAATGACATATATCAAAGATTCAGAGTAACTTTTAGATTGAAGAAATGTTTCAATGTTTTTGTTCAACTAGTTGGGAAGTATTCATTCTTAGATTAGCATCAATATCAAATCTAGAGGAAAAATTGTCTTGAGCTGGTGGGATATGAACCCATGACTTCCTGATAATATGTCAGTGCTGTGGCCACTGAGCTACCAGCTGCCAATCAAGATCTCTATTTGATTTTATGAACTTTCTTACCTGCAACATACAACTCTGTCTCTTGAAGAGCAACCAGTAGCTCGTTAGTCAGAGCAGCTGACATGTTATCAAGAGGTTGCAGGTTTAATCTCACCTGGCTCAAAACAATTTTTCCTCTATATTTGATATTGGCATTAAACGAAGAATGAATGCTTCCCTGATAGTGACTTATAAAATTTATCAAGTGTAATCAAAGATTAAACAAGGTAAAGCAATTATGTTCCTTGTGGTGATATATGGACATGAAAGCTGGACTCTTTGAAAGAGTGAAAGGAGAAAAATTTATGCTTTTGAGATGTGGTGCTGGAGAAGATTGCTGAGGATTCCATGGACTGCAAAGAGAACCAATAAAAGCATTTTGGAGCAGATAAGGCCTACTTGCTTGTTTGAGGTCATGATGCTGAAACTTAACTTATTTTGGACATGTGATGCAAACAGACGGCTTTTTGGAAAGAGCAGTCATGCTTGGAAAGGTGAAGGGAGGAAGGAGAGGAAGACAGCGAACACCTTCAAGATCAAATATAGATTTAACAGTGCTAGAGAACTAAATATTGGTTCCTGGGAGTATTTTGAGTTGTAGATCTAAAAAATTATGCCAAATTTTGGATATGATAATTCCTTTGATTTCAACAGTTAAATTTCGATCTATCAATACTTGAGAGCTAAAACTAGAACTCAGGAACAAGGAATGTTTCAGATTCGGCATTGCATTCGAGATCAAATAGAAGTCAGAGTGACAGGCTAGATCAAGAAGAAGAGGTGCCAAAGGCACCAATTGATTTCTAGTATGCTATATGATGATATTACTGAAGTAGGTAGGTGAGTTGGAGGGTTATGACTTATTTTTAGCAAAACATAGCATTAATATATTTTTGATATAAAAATATGAAGAAATTTATTCAGTTGTAACATAATATTGTAATAAAAACCAATATTCTCACATTTGTATAGGAAATGTAAAGGAAGCAAGGTGATTTCAAAAGCAAACTTTTATGTAGGTTTTAATGATGTTCATTATCTTGCTATACAAATAAAAACAAGTGTTAAAATGTGATATATTATTATGTAACTAAATATGTTTTAAAAAATATTAAAATGATGTGGATTGGCAGAGTTATGCCACTTTACAACATTCATTGTAAAATAAAACCTTGTTTTTTGCTTGAGAATTGTCAACATTTCATCAGAATCAATATAAGTATCTCTATGCTGAAATTTGCAGAACTTGAAAGTTATTTTTGTCCATAGTATTCAGGTATGAATACTATGGACAAACTCATGTCTAACTCATGATTTTAGACTTAATATTTTCCACTTTTGTCTTAAAGTGGGGAAAAAGGTTTAATACCTTTGAATACATATTTTCTCTTGGTGGAGGGGGGAGGGTATGGTCATCTCTCTAGAGTGCATCACTGTTAGTTATTCCTTCCTTTTATACTATGATAATAGTGCATAAATATGTCTAGTGCTTCAGCTTCTTCTAGCAGTGCATTAAAATTTGCTAAATTCACCATTTATCAAATCCTTTATCATTAGCTAAAGTTTTGACATTTAGAAATGAAGCTGGTTTTACTTCTCTGTGGATTTTTTTTATCATTGTTTATGTGTTTTGATTTCAAATGCTGTGAAAAAATAAAAATTTAAAGTGCACCAAAGTGCCATAAATATTTATTTCTATTTATAAGTATTTTATTTGTTCAGGCTTTGAATACTTCTCGTATAGAAGCCCAAATGAACTTATCAAGAGCCATTCTTGAAGCCAAAGCAGAAAAAGAGGTAGCTATTCAGCAAGCATTACAGCAAGCTAGAGTAGAAATGCAAGAAAAGTTGGAAGCTATAGTAGCTGACAAAGGGGATGTTGTAAAAGTATGTACTTTTGTCAAAATTAATAAACTAAATAACTTCTTGAAATATGCATTATGAATTGTTATAAATTGACCATTTAAATATTAACAGCAACATCAAGAGCACATAATAAATTGCCTAAACCTAAATTTTTCACTAATAGCTATTTTGAAATATTTTGTAATTTAGCTTAAAAGGCATTTTCATAGTAGTAAATTAGGCATTTTTGTGCATCTTCTGTCTAACTCATGGAATAGTGGATAGGTCCTTACATGGGTGGTAAATTTTCATAGTAGTAAATTAGGCATTTTTGTGCATCTTCTGTCTAACTCATGGAATAGTGGATAGGTCCTTACATGGGTGGTATAAAATTCAAAGTATGTCCTTGGTAGAATATAATTTCCATCATTTTATTCAAAGTGTTTATTCAGATTTGTGTATTGGTCATCAAGTTGCTTCATAAAACTTCTTTTGCCATGATTATCATGTGAAATAGGCTTTTTAAGTTTAATAATTTCGTTTCAAATAGTTTTTTCACCCATTAATTGGTTTTAAATAAACAACTAGGCTTTATATAAGAGTAACCTGTTTTGAAAATTGGAAACTATTGGAATATAATAATTGGATAACTTTATAACATGTTGATAAAAGCAGTGTTTGATATAACATGGGGTAAAATAGTGGCTATACATCTTGCTAGCATATTTAAGGTGTAGTATAAATCCACACTTTAAATCTTCGGAAACTGTCTCTAATTCATTATACACTACTTGACATTAAAATTGCAAACCTAGCTAATTATGACCACACTATGCATGCCAGGAGAAAGTAAGAAGAATAAAATTTAAAAATTATAGATCTGAACAGTATGTTATTAGTAATGGGTACACCACAGACAATTGATACAAAAGAAAATGTACTATGATATTGAGTCAATCAGGTAAATGGAATTCTGCAAAATATTCCTCCTTGCAACCTGTAATTGATCATGAATGATAGGGCTAGTTGATGAATGCCAGTAATCGCATAGTAATTGAACTGGGGTACATTCATATTTTATTTGTGCTACATTTTACCGTTAATAGTATTCATAGATCAGGGATAAAGGAGGATGGGAAAAATGGATGTTAGTAGTGCCATATCTGTTTTGGAGTGCATATTTTAGTTTTTGGTGAAAAGTTTTTGGTATATTGACTAACAAATCGATATGATGTTGAATGAAATTCTGAGAAATATTCAGCCATATAACTTGTAATTGGTCATGAATGATAGGGCTAGTTGAAGAATGCCAGTATCTGCCAATCCCACCATCATCTTGCTTTGGCACATTACAGCCTGAGCTGCTGATGTGACATAAAACCACAAATAAACAACCCATCATGTCATAGATTACTTGACTTGTGACTGATGGAACATCATACCATGATGCCAGGTATTTGTGCAAAATGCTGCCCTTAAATGCAAGAGCAACTTTTTCTTGAATCCTAAATAAAAGTGGTATTAATCATTGAAAATATTCCATGACACCATTGTGCTAGACTAAATGATGTTAACAGCGAATGCAAATTTATTCATTCCCTTATTAATGGTTTTAGTTATTGTCTGTGTGAGACTTGAGTTATTGTGCCTCTTGTTTTTCTGTCAGTGATAGAATGGTATCTTATGACTATTTACCAGATACTTAGATCACCCTATGCTGTCATCTGTCTGCTCCAGATCCTGAAAGCAGATCTGACTTTGTTCGTGTTGTTAGCACATACCTATTCTTGTATCCTGACTAACATGTGCCACAAGTTGACTTTTCTACCTCAGAAACCCACTATGATTTCTTTTAGTGCATGTAAGATCTAATACATGCTCAGAACATTTCAGAATACCTTTAAAATGTGTTTTTGACATTTTATGTTTTTAAACTATACATGACTATATCCTGTATACCTGCTTCTTGTGACATTTGAAGCTGGTTCTAGTATTTCTATTTCCACACAGTTTTTATTGGACAACTGATTACTTGCATAAAGACTTGTAGTACCTGTATGTAAATTTTTAGGCAAAGCAAAATCCTGTGATGAATTTTGTCCGAATTGGTAGCACTCATAACCTGAAGGTTCCAAGTTTTGGTCCCCACTGTATCTCTTGAAATTTTCTCCTCTAGTTTCCTCTGTTCTTGATGAGAAAGGTAACACCAATGGGCTTGAAAAGGTCAGAATCCATTGGAATGAGCATTAAGCTGTGATCCAATGTAAAAGAGAGCCATACTCTGTGCATATTAAAGTCACA
The DNA here is from genome assembly GCA_038380435.1 of Ryuthela nishihirai. NCBI lineage: Eukaryota > Metazoa > Arthropoda > Arachnida > Araneae > Heptathelidae > Ryuthela > Ryuthela nishihirai. The sequence goes on from JAWZYU010000021.1 coordinate 50,935,115, forward strand.
TTATAGATGGTCCTGATTGTGTGTGTATGGGAAGGTCCCATCTGTTCAGTGGGTCTTCTTCCCCCAACTTTTTCTGAGTCCTTGGAGTCTTTGTAACCTGGTCATCTAGCCCATTGCATGAAAAAATGCCAGTTGGATAAAATAAGTTGGCCCATCTGGCTCCTAACAGCTGTCCAATAGATTTCCTTCTCCTATCCAACTTTGACTCAGGGTCATTTAATCTATTGTGGGTACAAAAGTGCTGCTGAGAACAACCCAAACCAACTACTAGGTGAGGCAGTTTAAATGCCAAGTAGTGCATTATCTGTAAAGAAATCAATCTTTTGCCAAGTATTTAAAAGGGATGGATGTGTCAAATCAGGAATTTCAGTACAAATCACATCTTTAACTTTTAGTTATCCATTTATCTCAGTAGTATGAACATTGCTGTTGCTGAATTTTAAAGTAATTATGTGCTATGATTTTTGCTTAAAATAACTTGGCCATTCTGCTTTTGGAAAGTCATAAGTTAATTGAAGTGCATTCATATTCTATTTCTGCTACATTTTATTACCATTAATAGTGCCCATAGATCAAGAATAAAGGAGGATGGGAAAAGACACTAAATGTCAGTAGTGCCATATCAATTTAGAATGTAAATTTGATATTTGGTACTGTACCAGCAAGTCAATATGTTTCCATCACTGGTTCATGCTGCTACCTTATAGCACTACTCCTCCAAAGTTAATTTAAATTACATTAATTACAACAAGGTATAATTAAAACTGTATTCTTCATTTATGTAAATGTTAACAATGATCAAATAACGTTAGTTTGAAAATTTATTGTCCTTTTTTTTTTGGAAAAAAGAAACTAGGTTTAATTTTAAAACTTTCAATTTGAAGCATCTAAATTTTCATAGCTAACTTAAATACAAATGTGATTACCTAAAATATAAATATGATTGCAGTTTGCTGTGTTTTTTTTTGAAGAAAAAGCCAATATAGGTATGTTCAGATTTTTTTAAAGCTAAGTGTGAAAAACAAGTTTAATAGAAAACTGAAATCCCGTCAGTTTTGACTTGAATCCCGTGAGTTTTGAATGCGTTTCCATGTACTCTAAGTAGATCTATAATGCCGTTATATTGAGTGCTTCAGTGCCTATCCAAGCTGTTATTCTTTATTAAGAATCATGTGCAGGCATTTGGTAACCATGCTATTTTTTTTAAAGAGGGAAAGCAAATTAAAATCCACCCTGAGTTCAACAGTTTTGAGAAAGAATGCAAGCCTAGCACAGCAGGACCAGGTGAGTACATTGAATGCTGGTACAGTTCTGATCTCTATTTTGTTTACTGTTAACTAGAAAGTGAAACTTGGGTATTATGATATATTTATTTTTAAAAAAGCTATTTTCAGGAAGTTAAATATGTATGCCAAAGTATTGTTTTACTACTGTAGGATAAATGTATGGTTAAATAAGGATGTAACCTACCTATATTGCACTGTTTAACCAAAAGAGTATAATAAGGGTGTAATTTTTTAACATGATAATGAAAAATGTAGATAGTTACACTAACATAATATAATATTTTTATTATTTTTAATTATAAGATACTTTTCTGTTCGGTGTTCCAGCTTTTATTAAAAGAATGAAATCAAATAGTGAGATTGAAAGAATTTTATCTCTTAAATTATTATGGAATTGACATGTGGTAAATACAGTGTAGTTTCAAGCTTTGAACCTCTAAAAAGGAAAAGCTTAAAAATATGTGCATAAATATGTGAAATATTGAATGTCTTAGATATTGTCATGTAGTTGAAGCTAGAATTTGTTTTTTTTGTTTTTTTCACTTTCATCATGAGTAAACTGAAGCCATGTTATGAATACAGCACTTTGACATTAGATCATTAATTGGAATTTGCTGTTCCATTGCTGAATAATTGTTTTCTCACTTGAATTGTACAAACAAAAATTTAAAGTTGCTATCTTCATTACTACTATATCATTCAGGGTTCATTTATGGTTCATTTATGTACATTTTCTAGTTAAATTTGAAACGCATTAACATTTATCCAAACTCATGTTCTGCATTAAATCATAACTTTATAATTATTTATGTCTAATTTTATCTCTATAAAATCATCTTACTTTTAACACACCAATACATATTTTGAGTAGATTTTAGTATTGAGACAGCTTTGTGATATAAAATTATGATTTAGTAGATGATAAAGAAAAAATCAGATTTTCTTGGAAGCTTCATAGTATTTTAATAAATGTTAAGATCTTTGATTTGTTCAGTATTGCAGTTGTATACTATCTGTTCCTCTCTATCTCTTGATAAGTGAAAAATAATCTTAATTTGTTTTATGTATCATCATATAGAACACCAAATGGTTTTAAAATTACTTTTGCTATTTAAAATGATGAATTTAAAAATAAAACATATAGCATATATATATTACAAACTTTCTCACACACTTGGATTGCTAATCCACAAGATGTAGTCTCATAGTTCAAAATTTCACTAAGCCCTAAAACTATGGACTTATTAAAGTGGAATCTGCACATGCAACAACGAAAGCATGACTGCTTTACTACGAGGCACAAGATACAGCACATAGTGGGAATTAAGTCGTGATTGTATTGGAACATGGTGTTGGCTTAAAAGGATGGAAGAATTGAGTAGAGAGTTATACTAGTGCATAAAAAGGATTTGCTTTGGTGTGTGCACAGAGTGCACACACTGTGTGTTTAAGTGAAAAACTGTGTGCACAGAGTGACACTGTGTGTGTCACTCTGCGCAACAGTGTGTTTAAGTGAAAAAAAAACTGTGTTTAAGTGAAATGTGCCATCTTCTAAAGTAACATTGCCAATGAGGTAAAATTTATATTACTGGATATGTTATGTTATTTTTCAAAACAGCTTATTCAGTAGTGTTGAGAAAAAAAATGGCATATTTTGAAAGTAAAAAAAAACAAACTTTAGAGCCATTTCATGAAATATTTCTGTGGCATATGTTCATATTTGAGATCTATCTTTGCTAAACCCTTGGGGCAGGGGCTAGTTCAATCAGTAGTGTGCCAGACTTGTAATATGTATTCCCAGGTTTGTGAAAGTTCTCACCTTTGCTGATAGAGATTTATCTCTGCTGAATTATCACTCTGCCCTCATTCAGAGACACCAATGGGTTTGGAAAGGCTGCTGTCCACTGGATAGGACATTAATCTGTGTATAGGAGAGTTTACTTTGTTCAAGTTAAAGAACATCTGTATGACTGGACAGGAGGCTCCCATATTTCTTCTAACAACTGTTCAGTGGATCCCCTTAACCAACCTTTTCTGAGTCATTTTGGGGTCCTTGTGACCTGGCCATTTGGTCCATTGTGTATGAAAAAAAAAGCCTCTTAGAAGTAAAACAACTTAACAAAAAAAACTACTAAACCTCCACCCTGCCCTTGATCAGAAAGGGGACACCAGTGAGCTTGGAAAGACTGCCAAAATCAGATGGGACAAAGCTATGACCCTGTGTGCATGTTAAAGAACACAATAGATGTCCTTGATGGGAGGTTATCTCTCTCAACAGCTATCCATAGGATTCCCTTCCCCAACTTTCTGTGAACCCTTGGGATCCTTATGGCCTGGCCATTTAGCCCATTGTGTACAAAACAGTGTCACTCAGATGTAAAACAACCCAACCCTTTCAGACTGGACACTGTTAAAAGTTCAAGTATAAACAGTTTTTTTTAAATATCTTACAAAACAAAAAAATGAAACCAATAAGCATAGCCAAGGTGAGTGGGAGTTCACTTGAATGTAAATATTTTATTTTAAAGAATCATTGAACCAAGAAAAAAGAGATACAAGATTTAAAGGGAGAAAAAAATAATTGGAGATGTGTGCTTTATTGATAAACATACAGTGTAAAACTAGGAAATAAAGGCAATTATTCAAAAATTTTGAGCTTTTTAATAACAGTACTATGAAAATGTTCAGAATTCATCATGCAAGGTAGGCATTAAGATAAATTATGCCTTTATGTGTTGCTGTAAATGATTGGACATTTGTTGCTATCCAAAGCAGTTGATGGATGCAAACTGTACATCATAATTAATCCTTCAGCAGCTGCTGTGTAGCACCCCCTCGGTGTGAGCGCCTGTACGCGGTGAGGGGGACCACCCTGTGAAGGTTCCCGCTGGCTCGGTTACCTTCGCAGGGTCCTAAACGCTCGCCCGCGTGTTTGCCGTGCATGGAGACCCGTGTCCCTGGAAAGGAGGATCCTGGCAGTTGCTCAGGGGTCCCCGTCTTCTCTCCCCAGCTCATGACTGGTGGGGTCCCCTTTGGCCGTTTTGCCATTGGGGAGCCTGTCTGTCGCAGGGCTGCGCAGTGACTTCCGGGGTACCTCCTCGTTTTACCTCCTCGTTCGGTGGTCGCTGATCCATGTTGCTCGGACGACTCCGAGGACATGGACACCGACCGCCCCATTTTTACAAAACCGTCGCTGGTGACGGTTAAAATAAATCGAAAGTCGTCCGCCAATTCTTCAAAGACCTGAGATGGCCACACTCCTTCAATGGAACTGTCGTGGATTCCAGAGGAATATTGACGACATCAAGGTCCTCCTGAGGGCACACGAACCCCTCTACGTGTGCCTTCAGGAGACATTCTTACAGACAGCCAACAATCCCACTATCCGGCACATTTCTCTCGTTCGCCAGGACCGGGATGGAGATGGTCCAGCCCAAGGAGGTGTTGCCATCCTCGTGAGCAACCATTCTCCATTCCAGGTCATTCCTCTTACCACGAACTTAGAGGCGGTAGCCATCCGCCTCTTTGTGGGATTTTCATTGACTGTCTGTTCTGTCTATCTCCCACCCGGAAGCATCGTTTTCCGGGACGACCTTGATGACCTCGTCTCGCAGCTGCCGTCCCCCTTCCTCATCATGGGGGACTTCAACGGACACAGTCCACTTTGGGGTAGTGCTGACACCAACGGGAGGGGCCGGGTCCTGGAGCAGTGGCTCCTGGATCCGTCTCTCTCCCTGTTGAACACCGGTGTCAGTACTTACTTTCATTCCCCAACCCGCTCTTTCACTGCCATTGACCTCACCATCTGTTCCTCCTCGATCCTTCCACACTTTACATGGGAGGTCGAAGACAATCCATATGGAAGCGATCACCTCCCCGTGGTGTGCACCATCTCTCGTAGGGGGCCTTGCAGCCCTTCGCGTGTCTCCCGGTGGAGGCTTGATCGGGCTGACTGGAGTGGCTTCGAGCTCTTGTCTGAGCTTGATGAACACTCTGTCAGCCAGGAGCCCATCAATGTCGCAGTGACGGAGTTGACGGACCGCATCGTCCATGCAGCTGCCTCTACTATTGCTCAGACCTCGACTCTGTTTCCACGGTTCCCAAAACCGTGGTGGAATCCCGACTGCACCGCAGCTCGTAAGGCTCAGAACAAGGCTTGGGGAGTGTTTCGGAGATATCCGATGTGCCCCAATCTCGAAGCATTCAAACGCGCCAGGGCGAAAGCACATTTCGTCCGGTGCCAGAGCCAGAAGGAATCTTGGATGAAATATACATCTTCTATCACCCGCACGACCAGTTCTCAGGTTGTGTGGGATAAGGTCCGGAAGATGGGTGGGAAGTACACGTCCCACTCATTATCGATCCTGTAGCACAATGGACAGGCAATTGCTGATCCTTGTGCAATTGCCGACACTCTGGGGGAGTCATTCTCATCCATCTCCTCATCTTCCTCGTACTCACCCGAGTTTCTAGCCCAGAAGAGCAGGGCTGAACGCTCTCCGCTGTCCTTCCATTTAAATGGCCTGGAGTCTTACAACAGGCCATTCACAGCGGAGGAGCTTCACCTTGCTCTGCACACTTCTCGTGCAGCTGCTGTGGGGCCAGACAATGTCTATTATGCCATGCTCCAACATCTCTCACCATCGAGTAAGGATCGACTGCTCCGACTCTTCAACCGTATTTTCATCGAGGAGCAGTTTCCAGACTCCTGGCGGGAGGCCATCATCTTGGCCTTCCCTAAGTCAGGAAAAAATCCCAAGATTCCTTTGAATTATCGTCCAATTGCGTTGATGAGCTGCGTCTGCAAGGTGTTGGAAAGGATGGTAAATACCAGGCTGGCCTGGTATTTGGAACATCACAGCCTTCTTTCCAACACCCAGTGTGGCTTTTGCAGGCATCGGTCTACTGTAGACCACCTGATCCGCCTCGAATCGGCGATCAGAAATTCTTTTTTACGTCGAGAGCACCTGGTGTCCATTTTCTTCGACATCGAAAAAGCGTACGACACGGCATGGAGATTCGGCATTCTTCGTGACCTTCACAGCTTCGACTTGCGAGGTCACATGCCGATCTTCATTGCAAACTTTTTATCTTCTCGTATTTTTCGAGTTCGTGTCGGCAACACTCTGTCGCGGCCTTTCCCCCAAGAACAGGGGGTGCCTCAAGGCTGCGTCCTGAGTGTTACGCTTTTTGCTGTCAAGATAAATTCCATTACACGGCAACTTCCTCCGACTGTAGGCAATGCCCTCTATGTTGATGACTTTAGCATCTTTTGCTCATCGTCCAGCATGAGGGTCATTGAACGACAACTGCAAACTGCCCTGAACAATCTTTCGGTTTGGGCGACGGCCAATGGGTTCCGGTTCTCCCCACAGAAGACCTCTTGCGTGCACTTTTGCCGCAAGCGTAATCTTCATCTGGACCCCGAGCTGCGGCTCGGGGGTAACATCATTCCAGTTGTGGCGGAGACCAAGTTTCTCGGTCTCATCTTCGACCGGAAATTGACCTTTTTACCTCATATTCGACATCTCAGGTCCAAGTGCACGCGGGCATTGAACATCATCAAGGTCCTCTCCTCCCTCTCTTGGTGGGCGGACCGATGTTCTTTGCTCCGCCTGTACCGTGCACTTGTCCGGTCGAAACTGGACTACGGATCCCAGGTGTATGACTCCGCCCGGGATTCGGTGGTGAAGGTGCTGGACCCACTCCATCATCAGGCCCTCCGTGTGTGCACGGGGGCCTTCCGCACTTCACCGGTCCAGAGTCTCTACGTTGAGACCGATGAACCATCTTTATCTATTCGCCGTCAGCAGTTGTCTCTACAGTATGCATCAAAATTGCGATCCCTGCCAGGCCATCCCACTTGGGACTGCGTTTTCAGTCCCAGGTGGGAAATGTTATACCAGAATCGGCCGACTGCCATTCGTCCTTTCGGTTTGCGTGTCCGAGGTTACCTGCGAGACATCAACACCAGTCTCGATAGCATCGCACAGTCGACAACTGAGCCACTTCCACCATGGCTCGCTGTTTCCCCTTCCTGCGATTTTTCCCTGTGCAGGACGGGGAAGGCCTTTACACCCGACTGTGTGTACCGGCAACTCTTTGCCAGCCATCGTGCTGCGCACCCGGACTTCTTGCCTGTCTTCACAGATGGCTCAAAGTCCGGCACTTCTGTGGAATCAGCCATTGTCTGCTGTGATGTAATCATTGCAGACCAGATCCCACAGCAGTGTTCCATCTTCACTGCTGAGTTGCATGCTATCAGCATTGCCTTGGACCATATAGCAGCTAAGCATCATCGTCGGTGTGTGCTTTACACCGACTCACTTAGCTCACTACAGGCTTTGATCTCCGTGAGGCATCGGCCTCACCCTGTTCTCTCCAAGATCCGCCAGCAGCTCCATCATCTGGCAGCCACCACCACGATTCTCTTCTGTTGGGTGCCCGGTCATGTCGGAATCAGGGGCAATGATTTGGCAGAATCTGCTGCCAGGTCAGCCACGCCCCTGTCCGACTCTCCGTTGCTGGTTCCATATGTGGATTTCCGGCAGTGTTTCACCATCGAGCTCCGGGCACAGTGGCAGAGATCTTGGTCTGAACAGGTTGCTAACAAGCTCTTCGAGATCAAGCCCATTGTCAAACCGTGGCAGTCTTGTTTTCGCAGGAATCGTAAGGAGGAAGTTGTCCTTGCTCGGCTCCGCTTAGGTCACTCGTTTATAACACACTCTTTTCTTCTTAAGGCGGACGCAGTACCTAAGTGCGAGTTTTGTGACACCGTTTTAACTGTGAAGCATATTTTAATTGACTGTGATTGTTTTAACCTTGAAAGACGTATGTTTTTTAACTTTCACGATTTTACGTCCGAGCCCCTTACACTTGGACATCTTTTATCAGATCATTGCTATTTTAACACTGTTTTCGACTTTTTAAAATATACTGGATATTTTACTCGTCTATAGTTTTATTCGAATGTATAACCCAGGTCACTTACACCTGGGTTCTTTTTATATTTATTACAAATTTATACATTTGTTTCTTGTTACCTATGTTTCCTTTTATTGTTTTACCTTTTTTGTGTATGTGTACTGTAAATTTTTAAATTTGGTTGTGGGCCTTATGACTTTTAGCATTTATTTTGACATTTGTTTGGCGCATTATAGCCTGAGATGCTAATGCGCCATTAAACCCAAAACAAAACAACCAACTGCTGTGTAGCAGCTCATTTGAACTATTTACTTGTAAAGAAAATCTTAACAGGATCTTAACATATTATACATTATAGGAAAAAAAAATTGCAACACCTGAAAGAATTAATGCCATTTTATTGAAATACAGGCAGCATTTTATTGTGTTGCTGCAAATATTTATTTAAATATTTACAGCAACACATAAAGGCATAATTAGCATACACTGAGATGTGCAATTGATTGCATGGTAATTTTCCATTTTTTTTTTGTACAACTTTACCTACCCAATAAAGTGGTATAATTAGTATGATGTTGAACCATCCCTCACAGCAATGTATTCATGAACAATGAAACGGCAGGGAAGGCTATCATACAGCTCTATAATGTCCTCCTGAGGGATAGAATGCCAAATAGTGTGAATATCTATTCTTGAATTAAGATATTTTCAATTATGTTAAAATTGGATAAGCGAGTTTATTTGGTTGTTAGTGAAAATTCTTAATAATTACTGTGTGACAAATACATAAACAAGTTTATATATTTATTATCTTTTTTTAATTCATCAACGTAGTAAATTTATAAATTCAGGCTTCAAGTATTCCATAGCACATTAATATTTTAAACATAATTTAAATATAATTTGTAAATATAGACAGAGATATAAATCTTTATCTATAGATTTTGCTATTTCTCAATATATATTCAGTATTATATCAGAATTTTGAGTATTTAAAATCATAATAACATGCAAAACTTAAATAATTTTTTTGGTCATTAGAATTTTCAACAATTATTAATTAAGCAATTTCCTAATTACAGCGATGTGCAAACTGTGATAGAGAAGCCTATTCTGAATGTACAGGATGCCATAGTGTAAGTTATTGTAGTACATTTTGCCAACGAAAAGATTGGGTTAATCATCAAGAGGAGTGTGGAGACTCAATAATCACTGGAGAAGAATGTGGTGAGGAACCTGCTGAAGGATGAGTTGTGCTCTGCAAAATCTTCCTCATGTATATATATTTGTGTTATATAGAAAACTTTAGCTTTCAAATGATAGCATGCATTGACTATTAAAAATTGAATACAAATTGTTGTCTTTTTATCTTTCAAAGCTGTTGAAAGATGAGAGATATAAAAATAATTTTGTATAAATAACATTTATTCTGTATTTATAAAAAGATTATCAAAACTTACTTGCTAGTGAAAATGGTAAAATGTAAATTTCAAGATAATTTAGCTATGCATACCTGCCATCCCACTTGAGATTCCATATTCTTGACCCATTCTTCTAATTTTCTGATTAAAACTGTTCTCTCTGTTTCCAAGTTTGTACTGTTCCAACCACCCTTTTTTCTATGTCCTGTTTTCAGGAAGTGCTAATTTTGATTTATTGACATCAACACTATGGAAAATAAAGTTATAGACAGTAAAAAAAGCTGTTTCAGTGAGGTTGAAAAAATTGTGACAAAAAGTTCACTCTAATAGATCTCATTATGTAGGACAGGTCCTTAATTTTGACTTACATGAATAAAACAAAAAAATTGTATTATTAAGCTTGAAAAAATCATAAAATTAAATATTGTCTAGTTAAACACTTTTCAATGAGGTATTGGGACACAAACTGCACTAAAAAGCAACATAGTGAGCAGTAACATACCTGCTGCACATAGTGAGCATAGTGATTGCACATAGTGAGCAGTAACATACCTGCTGCAATCACACCAATCTCGTGGCTGTGAAACATGAGCATCTGCAAAATGTTCCAAAGCACTTGATTAAATGAGAATGAATAAGGTGCCTATTCTGTTGAGTCAATCAGTGTTTAAAAACTTTAACTCCTTTGTGATATTTTTAAATTCAGTCTGAAAGTTCACAAATCAGATTTTAAAATTATTGCTTTATTCATCCTGTTTGTCAATGACACCTGTGAAATGATGCCATAAAGAAGCCATTTTGGCAAACTGCTTATATTGGTATTTGCTACATAATGGAAATGTTTTAGAATGAAATGCTTTCTGAATTGTGGCATTAACAAGTTGTTCACTAATTGATCAGAAAGTTTTTCTTTCTTATTTAGGGAAATGCATATGGTTCAGGAAATAAGTGTTTTTTGCCTCTACTTTTTGTTTTCTTTTCAGCTTTCAACATTTTTTATTTCTATTCAAAAACTATATTCATACATTGGATGACATTGTGGGTTGAAAATGTGCATCCAATGTCACATAACTGAAACTAAAAATTTTGTTTAATCTTGAAGAGGTAACAGTATGGTTTAATTAGAAACAAATATGTAGTAAACTGAAGCTTCAAAGTAAACAGAACAACTTGCAGTAACTTCAGTGTACAGAAGTTAGTGTTGGATTACATTTGCCTTTGATAAGTTTGTATTTTTTTTTAAATGTGTCGTTATTTCTTTTAGAGTTATGGCCATATCTTTTCCACTGAGAAAGTTAAACTTGTTGCTCTGAACATTTTTTTTTTAGCAAATTCATTTTAGGAAATTGGACAGTAGGAACTTCTTTTTTCCCAATTAAAATCCAAACTTTTATATATCAATAAATAGTTTGTGGAAAAAATTTTCGCTCACATATGGGAATTGAACCCGCATCTCTCCAGAAACATGCCATTCTGCCATGTTTCTAGAGAGATGTGGATTCAATTTCTGGATGTCAGCAAAAAATTTTCCACAAACTATTTATTGATTTTATAGATGTTAAAAAGTCAACAGGTAACATTGTGATTGTCATTTTTTTAAAATCATTAATAATGCAAAATAGCATGAAGAGACTTTATTAATTTCTATCATACTCAGCACAATATAAAAAGAAATAGTTGCCACCCAAGATCATAGATGGCGCCAATGGTAGGTGCCGAAAATCTCGTGAAGAGTTTAAAGTCTTAAATTAGTGGAAAACAAAGACAGAGCTGACATTAGTTCAATGGTAGAATACTCTAGCATGTTTCTGAAGAGAGGCGAGTTAAATTCCCGTATATCGCCAAAAAAAATTCCACAAACTATATTGATTTATAGAAGTTAAAAAGTCAACAGGTAATGCTATGATTGTCATTTATGTTGCAATCTTTTATTATGAGTTAAACCAATTTTCAGAAGCAAGAATTTGCTTGGGTAGAAAATCAGGTATACAATTCTTCCAAATTAACACTTTTTTTTTTGTGTATGTGTTTGGGAGAGGATGGAGAGTAATTGGTTAAATGATCAATTAATTCTGTCCAAAAAAAAGTATGTAATTATGCCATAATGCTGGGAGTAGGAGATATAAAGCATTTCAAACAGAGTTTTTTTTTTTTTGTAATTTTGCAGATTAATTGGTGGGAGTAATTAGGCCATTTCATGGAATGGTCCAATAACCTCCCCCTTCCCATTTTTTCAAATTCAAATTTACTTTTCAATAAGTATATAATTATATTACATAAAAAATCCTAAGCCAAAGCTTATCAGTGGGAATGTATGGTTTTGACAGATATGATCTAGATTACATCAGATCATTACATAAAATGAAGTTGAAAAAAAAAGAATTAAATAAAAGAAACCAATAAAATGATAAATGATTCCGAATAAAAACATTTTTTCATCAACCACTGAAATAATTTTTCTTCAACATCACAAATTTTACTTAAGTTAACAATTTCTCTAGGAAGCAAGTTAAATAGGTAGGGAATTTGATATTCTTTGGAATTTCATCTGTAATTATTATAATTAGTTAAAAACCCTTAGCCTTTTTTCTAGTAAACTTATTGTGGGAAATATTTTGCTTATAGGTATTTTTAAAGAAGTTATTGATGACACAAACATACATAAACTTTCAATAAGTAAAATTTTGAACAAATTAAATATATCGTCTTTTTTTGTAAGGTAATTTTTAACTTCTGAATTGATTTCCAATGATCCATAGTTCATATTTAGAGGATGATAGACAGAAAATAAAAAGCTTCAATAGCCCTTATAATAGAAAGAATTGGAAAAAGTGCCAAAACTTTTAACCAATATTATAAATATATTGTTCCTAGAAATTTGAAATTTCTGTGGTGCATTGTGATGATTAAGAGGTTTGCAATGATTTGTCCCAAACTCCCAGTGAGGTGGGAAGTACAACTATTTTTATTTTGAGAGATAAATTAAAAATTCTTACTTTTACGTTTTATAGGTGCTAATAAAAAACACTTGAATTTCTGCAATTATCCATTAGTTCAAATTTCCACTATTAAAAGTTTTCCATTTTCTGCCTTTAACATCCTCTTTCTCTTTGAAAACAAGCACCCCACATTCTTCTAGTTATTATATTTTCTTAATGTTCTATATGTTAATATTTAAGGATTAGAAAAGTTCTTCAATGTTTTTCCATGTAAAAGTTGGAAACAAAATCTTCCAGAGTTTGAATTGTATAGGTTGGCAGGTATGGCAATTGAAAATTATGAAGCTTTTGAATCAGGTAAATAGTTACAACTAAGAATTGCTATTGCAGTGCTTTCTCTTAAGCTTTGTATTCCATATTGGTGAACTGCAATAACCAAATGGTGAGAAAAGTAATTGATTGATTTATTGAGAACTAGATAGATAGCATTATTCCTGATCTCATAATTTAATTTTAACTATAACTCTTGGAAAATTCAAACCCTTCCAAAAACTCTTCTTTAAAACTCAAGTTTCTGAAAACCAAATACTTAATCTTTGTATTGATAAAATTTTTCTCATGAGAAGAAAATGTAAATTTGCAGAAATTTTTGATAGCTTATTACTTTTAACATTAAATGAAAGTTTCATTTTTTTTAATTTATTTAAATTTATGGACAGAGATAACCTTGAAGCTTTATGTAACTTGTCCTGGTTTCTCATACTACAAACACTTGCATAAGAACATGCCCACTGTATAATAGTCAAATTGCTCTAGTGGCTAGACCAGGTAGGGCTAATGCTCTAAGTAGTTATGTATATAGTAAGAGTTGTTTTTGATAAGACATTAAATATGATTAAGCATTTCAAATGGCAGCTCTGAAAATGTTCTCTTTGTTATCTGTAAATATCCTCATTCATCAAGTTAATACATCTCTTATATAAAATTTAATTTGAAAAATTGTGTGACCTGACATTTCTTTATATTACTGTCGTATGTGGTGACCAGAAAAATTTAACATTACTTTTATTAGAATTCTTAACTTTGTAAATTGTTTCTACTAAATATTCTATTATTCACAAATTCCTTTGTGTTAATTTAAAAATTATGATTTCTCATGAAACTGCATATTGTATATCTGTAAAACAAGTATATGTTGGCAACAGGCATCTATCATGTAAAAATGCTTTAAGCTGTATGTTTGTGATATATAATTTGGTTGAAGTGGAATTCTTATTTAAAAATGAGCATTACACAATATGTAAATAACTGCAAATATTTAAAAAGCTTGTGATCTTAAATTGTGCCTTGAGTTTAAACATGCACTAAAATTAGTAGAACTAAATATGTTCTACTAACAAGCCAGATGTTAAGCAACTTACAATGTACTTGTATTCCACGCAAAGTTCCTTTCTAATTAAAAATATATTTTGCCATTGTTTACTTATAAAATGTGTATTAAATACAATACTTCCTGTTTGATTGTTAAATTACTCTTCTAATGGTAGAAGTCAGAATTATCTCTTATTTAATTAGCTACCATTAAAGCTTGGCTCTGTCCTAGTTTTCTGAGATAATTGAACTGATAATCAAATACCAGAAGCTGAAGCACCTGTTTGCAAGACGTCGCTTAGAATTTGTAATGTATATACAATTTAGAATTATGATGTAAAATATCAGAATTATTTGTAATATAGATGATATAGTTCTTCTTTAGTGTAGAAAGTTTTTTTTTACTTTTCTAGCAATCAGTATGAACTAGGCCAAGGGTGTCAAACTCTGGCAAGAGCACGAAACTCATTGAGAGTGTAAAAACTAGGATGCAGATTGTTCCTTCCTTACAATGATGTAAGAGTTGCTGCTTTTATAAAACTAAAAATCTCAACATAAAAAACAAAGTTCATCCAATAAAAATGACACTATGTTCAAACTGCTTTCATATCCTTATTAGAAAACATTTTCAATTTTGGAAGAAATTGAAAAATACAGGAAAGACTTTGTATTGAAACTTCAGCACATTAAGTAAACACGTATATTATATTGAATAAAACCAAGTGGAACAAAATATTTTTTATAGAAAAAATTTAATTCATATATAAATTCAGTCTTATAACAAAAAAAACTATAAAATTCCAAATTCCAAATAATACAGTTTTTGTGAAAGAAAAAAAAAGAACTTCTGAACATATACAAGTTCAAAAAAACTATAAAATTAAGGAAAATCCTGTTTTTCTGAAAGTCTAGACAATTGATACCCCTTTCTGTGTTATTAATAAATCAATTTTAGTCAGTGTAGTTATAAACAAGCACATAACAAGAAAACTATTGACTCGGTCAGATGGGGACCACCACTATTATACTTTTGAAGTAGTAACCATTATTATTAAGGCTTCCTAAAATTAAAATTCCATTTTTTTTAATTCCAAATTCTTGGTTATTTAAATTTGAGACTATATACTACTCATGTTGTAAAAGTTATCTTGGACTAAAAGATTCTTCATTTGTTTATGTCTACCTTCTGGCGTACTATATATATATGTTTTACTTATTTATAGTTGCAGTGCCACTTTGCATCATTCATTTTTGGTAATGCCAGTAAACGCTCGCAGTAGTTAGCAGATGAATCTAGGATATATGAGTTGGTGAAAATATCATTTATTCAATGCTATATGCACAAAACTACAACAATTCCATAATATATCATAAACTAAAATATACAGTGTTTCAGAGATCTTTCCTATTGCCTATCCCAGGTTTTATGTAAATTCTATTAAATGTTTTTTTTTTATGGGAGTGAGCTCAGGAGTAATCACAATTACACAATGACTATCTCATGAATAGTCATGAGTTATTACCATTGAATGACAGACATTACAGCTATTTTTAAAATAATAAAGGTACATAGTAATAGTCCTAAGCATTATTAATTTTACATGGAAAGTCCTGCTGGCTACGGCTGGTAAAGTGGTATGATATGATCCTTTTTTTGGTGCTGTCTTCGTTATTGGATGGAAGCACAGATGGATGTGATCTTAGAAGTGATCATAAAAATGTAGCACATATGCTGTTGGTTCACAAGTATTAACGTTCGTTGTATATAATACTCCAGATGCCAGTCCACAACTATGTTGATCTTAGTGGTGATATATTTCAATGGTTTTGATGCTTGCAAATTTTAGCAGACTCATTGTTGTGATATACCCAAGCTCAGGAAGCAGCTCCAAATTGTCATTGTCCAGTGTAATCAGGCTTCGGGTTTATTCCCTTACACTCCATGAACAAAAATATATCGGTGCAGGTTAAAAAACAAAGCAAAAGCACTAGATTAAACCGTTAAAAGACACATGGTCTGCCATTCCCGTATCAAAATTACGACATGTTACATGCCGGGACTTCTTCAGGCAAAGTGGCTAGTATGGAGTGGGTGTATGTGAGAGCATCCCTTTATCGGTGAGTTGTTTGCTTTGATGCTCGCGCAGCAGGAGATCCCATACCGCTGGTAGGGGTGGAATGTCCGTGTTGCACAAGTGATCCTTATTTAAGTTAATGTAAATTTTTTCAGCGTAATGTAATTGATATTTATTTGCTGGTGCTGTTAATGGTTTAAAATTTAAATTATTAATCTTTAATTGATTTTGTTTTATAGTCTGTGCAAGAGCTGTATTATCATTTCCTTTTTTAATGTCGAATTGATGTTCCGACCGTTGTTCTTATGACCGGAACGTTTTACCAATATAGAAGTTCCCCCCCCCCCCCCCCAATATTTTGTTCTCGCCAGGTATTTCAATTTTGTATACTCCCCCATTGGTTTCCGTTTGTCTCTGTCATTTACAATTAAACTTTTAATAGTATTGATTTTGTGTGGCATTTTTAAGACATATTTAGTACTACGTTTTTGATAGTCTTAGATATTCCTTGTATAAAAGGGAAGCTATGAGTGTATCTTATTTTTGCGTACTATATTTCACTGTTTTTTGTATTTTATTTATACATTTTTTTTTATACATTTTTATGATCACTTCTAAGATCACATCCTTCTGTGCTTGCATCCAATAACGAAGACGGCACTAAAAAAAGGATCATATCATACCACTTTACCAGCTGTAGCCAGTAGGACTTTCCATGAAAAATTAATAATGCTTAGGACTATTACTGTATTATTTATTATTTAAAAAATAGCTGTAATGTCTGTCATTCAATGGTAATAACTCATAACATGACTATTCATAAGATAGTCATTGTGTAATTGTGATTGCTCCTGAGCTCACTCCCATAAAACAGCATAAATCGTGTATTAAATATTGTTTTAACTATATTGCTGTGAACTTATAATTAATTATTTTTTAAATGTTTTTTATTGAATAACAACCCACCATCAACTTTTTTGCAAGCCATATGTTTTTGACACCTCTGAATTAGCCAATCAAACCATGTTGTTAACACTGTACAATGTTAACAACATGGAATTATGGTTACCAAACTTGTACCCATTTGTTACTTATTAAAATCTTACCACATTAACTTGATAATATTTTCATGGAGACTGTGGATTGCAACCAGGCCCAGATCTGGGGAGGAGTGCTCCCCCCCCCCTCTTTTCAGAATGCTAATAAGAGTGGAGGCAAAAAAATTATTAAACTTCCATGCATTTTTCAAAAAAGTTTTAAAAACCTGTAAAAGAGAGGGGGGGGGGGAATGCCATACTGCATTGCAAATCATCTCCCCCCCCACCATTACAATTTTTCTGCTCGACTGTGTTTCTTGATCCCCTTCAATTTTTTATCCGTATCTGGGCCTGATTTTATTTAGAAGAACATTCATATGTATATTTAGAAGAACTGGATAACAATAACTATTTGCTGATATAAAACAGCCAGATGATGGTAAACGTCACAGTGAGTACAACCACGCTTTCTTTTCCCATTATATATATATACTTGTTGCAGCTCACTTGAAAATTACTCTTCATCATCAAGAAAACTTTGAGCACATTTTATGTAATAAACCTGTTCATGTGAAACATTTGGTTCCTAGAAGTTTCACGGTATGTTAACAATACACTCTGAATCTTCTAGAAGTTATGCATACAAGTAGTTCTCATTTTCACTAAAAATTCTAAAAAAAAAACATTCTTTTGGAAAGCATTTATAATTAACTGTTGCCATAAAACTAAAAGTTGTCCGTGTTATCTTATGTTAAGCACTTAATGTTTGGTTTGAAAGCTTTTTTACATGTTCATTTAATTGTAAAAAGTTTTTAAATATTTGTATTTAGTTTCTGTGACTTAAGTTTATTAGTAATTTATATTTTGTAGAAATAATTTCTACTAGACATCTTTATACTGCAAACTTTATATTAAGAACTGCTTAGAAAAGATTCTTAAATATCATAATTATCCTTTACACATGATATGTAAGATCGCACTTTCATTGATGTTTATTGCCTATGTCGAACATTAATTTTGTTTCTCTGATTAAGTTATATGAAAATAACTTTGAAATTTTTTATCACCTAATTTATAAAAAAAGACAATATGTAAAGAACTTAAAAAATTTAAAATAATTTTGAGCTAACTTTTGAATGGCGACTGTTGTCATTATTCTTTAAAGATGTTTGTCTTCTTTAAATTCAGACTTTCCACCAACCCCAATGTGTAGGAAGAATGTAGTAAAGCAACCAATTATTTCATCATCTCACATGGTTGGACTCTTGAAGATAATTGCATACCTACTTTCATCAAAGAAACAAAGTTTTGAGTTGTACAGTGTACTCAACGAGTTTATATTTCACAAATAATTATTTCTTTTAATATGGGTGTGTCAAAAGCTGTGAAACAGTAGTTGTTCACAACAAAACATTGTTTTTGAAAATAGCCACACTTAAAACTTTTAAGCATATTTTTTATGTAAGGATGTGATGTTTTTTGCATTTCTCATAGTAGTCTATATTTCGTGATAGTCCCTTCTCACAGAAGGAATTTATGAATATAATACAGAATGAATACTTTAAAATTATTTTGTAAATTGCTTATATTAATACTTGCTTATATTATACTGTAAATATGTATTCTGCATTATAAATGGCATCAACTGTTAACCAAAACATTTTCTCACTACATTTGTAATTTGAAATATTCGGATGAAATTGCCTTCTATAGTTATCTCATAAAACTGAGTTATGCTGACCAGTACATGGATAAGGTAATATATGTATGCATGTGCATTCAGGGAAAAATGTGTTAAAGCAATCTGCATTTTTATAATTTAAGAACAAAGTATAGCTAATAGTGTTTCAGCACTCTTTCTTAGAAACTATTCATTCAAGTTGTGTGGCAAAGATTCAGCTGTTATGAAAGCATTCCTTTAAGGAAATGAAACATTTAGCGAATGGGAAAAAAGCCAAAAGTTCTTTAAGGGAAGTTATAAATTGTAAAAGTTATTTGAAGAATGCTACATTGTTCACTTGATATGAGTAATGAATTAAATCATTCTGTCGAAAAGATAATATCAGAAATTTATGAATAAGTGTGGAAAATGTTTTACTTCTGCCCCCAAAACGACAATGAAAAGAAATGCCTAAAATACAGAAAATAAAATTGTAGAGAGTAGAAAATGAGAGTGTATATAATGCTTCCAATCACTTCTTCAATATTTTATTTTTTATGTGCTGTATAATTGGCTGGCAAGCAATCTTTCAAATTGCCAAAAGTTCAAATTTTGACTAATACCCTAATGTATGGGTCGGCAACATACGCCCGGCAAATGAATTTGTTGCACCCGCAGACCAGGTAAATATATAAAAGTAGACCTTCTACTATGGCATATAAACTGACAGGCTCCTGTTCAGACCTCTGTGACAGCAGCTGCTTGAGGGGGTATTTATTTATTATGAAAGCAAATTATTTTCATTTCTTAAATCTTGTACTAAAAAGATCACGGTACCCTTTCAGAACAGGCTTCTTATATTTGGTACAACTGAAAAAATACTTGGCAACTCTCTATTCCTTATAAAATTTCCTTTTAAAGCAGCGAAAACCAGTAGGTTGAAAACACTCGATAGAAGAGGTTGTGTGCGGGGAAACTTTTCTCTGGTTTGTTGTATAGTTTTTGGTAAGGAATGGGGGCGGGGGTGGCTCAGTCGGTAGCGCGCCAGGCTCGTAATCTGTAGTTCCCAGGTTCGAGTCCCAGCTGGGTCAGCGTTGAGATTTATCTCCGCAAAATTTCCCTGCCCTGCCCACGGTCAGTAGGGGACACCAATGGGCTTGAAAAGGCCGCCGTCCGTCGGATGGGACGTTAAGCCGTGGCCCCGTGTGCGGGAGAGCCATACCCTGTGCACGTTAAAGAACACGCTGGATGGCCTTGACGGGAGGCTACCATCTGTCTCCCAACAGCTGTTCCAGTGGGTCCCCTCCCCCAACCTTCTCTGAGCCTTCGGGGTCCATGTGACCTGGCCATTTAGCCCATGGTGTGCAAAAAAGTGCCGCTCAGAGGTAAAACAATCCAATCCATGGTAAGTAATGGTGTTCATTATTTTTTTTCCTTTGATTTTGTTGCTATTTTGATCGTTGACTTTAGTGAAATATCTGGCAGCAGACTGGCTGCATATTTGTTGAGCCCGTCATTTCCGCATTGTAAGAGTAAGCTGGCTTGTCTTCTGTCTGAGGGGGAGCTGTGCATTGAAAAATCAACTTTGTCCTATGACCTATTGCTGCATTTTATTTCTAATTGTCTCATGATAGTTCTGTAACTAAAAATTTTATTTCAGAAGATTCCAAGATGGCAGCAAAACAGAAAAATAGATGCTGAGTGTTGTGATTTCAGGAAGTTTGGACAGAGAAGTCTTTTTTGTGGAACACTGGTAAGCCGGTGGGTTTAATTTGTCATGGATCAGTGGCTGTTAAAGAATTTAATGTTGAGCGCCACTACGAGACAAAACACCAGAAATATAGTGACTTGACCTGACAAATGAGGAAGGATACAGTTGATAAACTGAAGAAAAGTTTGAAAGCACAGAGTTTGGTACTCACAAAGTGCAGAATCGGAAAGGAATACATGTGCCAGCTTGCAGTAAGTTCCTTAATAGCGAAAAGCCTTCCACTGAGGGGGGATTTGTTAAGGAGTGTTTGATGGCCGTGGTAGACATTGTATGTCCAGATGAAAATAATTTATTTTCTAATGTTAGTCTCCTCAAGAACAATTACGTGACGAGTTGAAATGTCTGCTGATGTGAAATAAGTGCTACGTGACCATTGAGAGATTCCAGTACTTTTCATTCGCAGTTGATGAAAGTGCAGATGCAAAAGATACTGCTCGGCTTGCATCATTATTAGATGATAATTAATAATGACGCAAGCCATCATTATTAATTATCATCTGTATTAGCTTTAATTTTGATATTGAAGAATTTGTTCAATTAGTACCTATCAAAGGCACTACTACTGGTGCAGACCTTTTCAAAGCAATCCTATACTGCGTGAAAAACACGAACTTGGAACTCTCAAAGTTAATTTCAATGACACCATATGGTGCAAAAGCCGTGGCAGGTGAAAAAAAAAAGGGTCTTGTGGCACTGCTTGAAAAGCACGTGCAAGAAATTGGCGTTGAAAAGAAAATTATCACACTGCATAATTCATCAGGAAGCAGTGTGTGCAAAGCTTCAGAAATGCAGGAAATGATTCAAACTGTAGTGAAAACGAACTTCATATTGTGTCGAGAATTGAATCACCTACAATTCCAATAATTCTTATTGGAAGCAAAGACACACTACTCTGATTTATTATATTTCTGTGATGTGCCCCGGCTCAGCTGAGGTGGCATGCTAGAAAGAGTTTGAGCTCCAGGAAGAGATTGCCGATTTTCTCGAAAGTAAAAATGTGAATGCTTCAGAGTTCCATGATCCAAAATGGCTCTCAGATATTGCATTTTTATTGGATTTAGCTTCCCACTTAAACTGAATTTGCAGTTGTAAGGACGTAGTCACGTAGTAAATATGGTTTATGAACATACTTTAGTATTTAAGATGAAATTTAGGCTTTGGTAAAATCAGCTACAAAATGTCAACTTCACACATTTTCCCATATTGCAGGAAAATAAGCCCACTGATACTTCAATATATGTCGCCATTATACGCAAACTTAGAACTGAATTTTCCTAACGTTTTACAGACATTCGGTCACACAAAAATGATTTCAAACTGCTACTCCCTTTGATATGGAAGTAGAAAGAGTTCCTAAAAATCTTCAAATGAAACTTATTGAACACCAAAGCAGCGAGCTTATGAAATCAAAATTTCATGCAACAGGAATCCTACCCAGAGGAAACTAGAATGTGGAAAAAGAATAGAGAAAACTTAATAGTAGCAGTATATAAAGTGCTTCAGGGGGTATATTTAATTATTGCACAAGATGACTGAAAGTGCCTTACTTTCCAGCACTTAATTCCGTGCAATCATTTTATAATTATAACAAAAATAGAACCGACTTTAATATTCTTACAGCTTCTGCTTTATTAATTTTGCCACTAATCATAAATAATGAGAAAACGCTTCAATTACCTTTTTTAATTTTAAAATAATTTCAGTAATTCAGAGTTAACATTAAATTTTGCATTTTTGAACTTGTGATAATATTTTGCTCAAGTACCATTAACAGTCTGAATATATTAATGAAAATGATATGCTAATGAAAGAAACAAATTGCCTAGATAAATTGACTGGTTGTGCCATATAATTTAAAAATTATGCAGTACGCCTGTTTCTGTTGCCATTTATAGTGCAGAATGAGTTGTTCATTCAAAGATGTAATTAGCGAAAGGTGATGTGCAATAACTAGTCAAAGCCAAAAAATGGAAGCTGATATAGTCATTTTGAATATGAACTTAAGGACATGTTCTGTGATTTAAGAAATATGATTTCATATGTTTACTTGTTACCATTGGAAATATACATGAAATGTTTTCTGAATTGAAATGTTGCACTGTAAAGCAAAGTTGTAAATAGCAAAATCTTTCTACTGTTAATATTAAAAATCATTTATGAAAATGATATTGGTTTAAATATATTTTTATAGCAATAAACGTGACATTGTTTAAAACATTTTGTTGGTTTGCATTATTATTCACTCTTAAACTGAAACATTCAAACTCGCTTTTTACTAATATACAGGTATAATTACCTATCTCCGGCAGATACACCCAGCCACTGCCCAAGAGATTTCTCAAATATCTGACATTAAAACAAAAGAGATGTATACAGATGCTAGTTTATTAGGTACACCGCCCCTCGTCACATAAATGTTCATTTCAACCCTTAATATATCGCATGACTACAGTATTGCGGTATAGAACAGGTAGACCAGCTCTTTGAACATAGGAATGGACAAAACGAGTGACTTTGAACGTGACATAATTGGTTCTAGACGTGCCGGTTCTAGCATCTCCCAAACGGCCGTCCTGATGGGCTTTTCACACGCAACCGTTTCAAGGATTTACCGAGAATGGTGCAAAACTCGGTGATTGGCGTGTTGGTGTGCAAAAAGTTATCTGCGATCGCACCACATATTGAAACGTCATAAATGGGTACACAGCTGCTGATCATGTCGAATACCAATTGCCAGCGAAGAACACGAAAGTGCATCTCCAGTGGGTGCAGTAGCAACACTTGACCATTGAGAACTGGAAAAGGTTACTTTTGCATCATGCTGGTTCATCAGAATTTGGGGGGTGGCTCAGTCGGTAGCGCGCCAGGCTCGTAATCTGTAGTTCCCATGTTCGAGTCCCAGCTGGGTCAGCATTGAGATTTATCTCCGTAAAATCCCCGCCCTGCCCACGGTCAGTAGGGGACACCGATGGGCTTGGAAAGGCCGTCGTCCGTCGGATGGGACGTTAAGCCGTGGCCCCGTGTGCGGGAGAGAGCCATACCCTGTGCACGTTAAAGAACACGCTGGATGGTCTTGACGGGAGGCTACCATCTGTCTCCCAACAGCTGTTCCAGTGGGTCCCCTCCCCCAACCTTCTCTGAGCCTTCGGGGTCCATGTGACCTGGCCATTTAGCCCATGGTGTGCAAAAAAGTGCCGCTCAGAGGTAAAACAACCCAACCTGTTTCATAGGTTGGTATGCAACCAGAAACAGGATGTTGGGTTCGCTTCCGATTGCTTCCAATATCAGTTCTATATCCACTCTGCAACAGTCAGATGTTTCGTGAATTTTGAATTAATCCAAGTTAAATCAGTGCAATCATTGTTCAAAATGAGTAAAATAGGTAGTTACTTTGCCAATGAGCAAAAAATGGAAGACTGAAAAAGCAGAAATTGTTGAATCTATTTGTGATCCTTAAAGCAGAAAACTAGCACCGAAAATACTCTTGGTGAAGAGGATCGAACCAAGACTGAAGATCCACGTGGTCAAAAGGAAGCAGATTCTGATAATGATTGGCCCGATGTTAGACATTTTTGCAGAAAAATTACTTCTGCGAGAGAAACGAGTGGCTGTATGTCAAGAATAAAATGTTGGGCTGTAAAGTGTGTCGTGATGTCGGAAGTCTTGCCGTCGATAAACAGATGGGAACGAAAATTTCAGCTGAGTGGGCAAATGGTAAAATCAGTCATTTTGGAGAATCTCGCAAACAACAGTTAATGTTTGTCTGAAGCAAAAAAACGAAACATTAAAGTTTTCCTAAATACTTTGTCTCATAATCAAGACGTAACAGGAAAAGTGTTTCGAACTACTGCTGTGAGGAGAAATCAATCATTTAACAACTTTGAAGACGAAATAAATTTACAGGAACTTAATGGCCTAGACATGGGATATATTCTTCATTCTGCAAATGCCTGCATTAACATTGTGAGCCATATCGCAAATGAAATGAGAAAAACGTTAATAGACAATGTAGTGAACTCCAAGAATAAAATATCGTTACTTATTGATGAATGGCCCGACAACTGTGAGTAACAGAACAACGTTGATTGTTATTGCTCATGTAGTTCTTCCTGAACTTTCCACTCCTGTGAGTCTTTTTTCCTAGATTTGATCGAATTATCAGATATAACTGCTGGAGGAAATCTAAACTCTTTAAATAGTCATCTTGAGTGTTTAGGATTATCTGAAGATTAGTTAACCCTTTCACGACTAAGGGAAACATTTTTCCCATTTTAAAATTGGTGATTGTCGTATTTAATTATAACCTTATCTGCATTTTTTATACAGAATGTCAAAATAGAACGTATGCCGAACGCAATTACGTAAACGGGAACGTTTAGAAAACAAAAACAGAACTGTCAGGACGCATAATATATGTACTATGTGCAATGTCCATCTCTGCCTCACTACCAAAAGAAATTGCTTCGCAGAATATCATAATTAGCACATCATTTTGTATAGTAATTTTATTTCATAATTTTGTATTATTTTAGTTAACATTTTGTTCTAATAAACCAATAAATAAAAGACATTGCATAATAAGCCTAACTATAATTTGTGTTACCTTTATAGTCCATTGGGAAAAATATTTCCCATAAAATTCCAAAAAAACTACACATTGTTATGTATTTTTCTTATGATTTTTATTTATTTTACGTCTAAACAAACTAAAATAAACAGTTACATACTAATATTTACTCTTAGAAACCTTATGGTCCTGAAAGGGTTAAAGGCAGTACCGTTGATAGGGTGTAGCATAGAGGCAGCCTGCCTCAGGGCACCTGTGATGGTCCACCCATTCACTTTTAATTTTCCTTAACCAGTTTTGCTTAATTTACGTTATATTTATCATTTTGGGATTATTTCTTTTTGTGGACATCGCAATTTTCGTTCCCAGCGTAAGAGTTGCGCATGCGCAACTCCGACCTTTTGAGGAGCGATATTTAATTGTTTGCCTCAGGGCGCGATCTGATCTGGCGACGGCCATGCTTAAAGGAGTATTTATTGTCTGTAACTTGTGATGGTGCAGCTGTGTTGTTTGCCACGCGTAATGGTGTAAGGGGCTAATGCAAGAGAAGTTTCCTAGTGTTATTTTCTGGCATTGTGCTAGCCATCGCCTCGAATTGTCTGTTAGTGACACAGTGAACAATGTGGCAGGAGTGAAATCGCTTTAAGAGTTTCATTGACAAACTTTATGTGACTTATCATGCTTCATCTAAGAATGCTAGAGAACTACAGGAATGTGCAGTGACTCTAGAACTTCAATTTCTTAAAATTGGCAGAATTTCAAGCACTGACTGGGTTGCATCTAGCTTTCGCACTGTTTCTGCAGTGTGGCAAGACTTTGAAGCCCTTGTCCATCACTTTCAGGAGGCAAAAGAAGATAGCAGAAGGGGCAAAACAGATCGCTGTCTTTATGAGGGCCTTTTAAGAAAAGTAACGTCATGCGAGTTTGTTCTTGATTTGGGCCTTATGTGCGATGCTCTCCAAGAACTTAGTGAACTAAGTCTAGATTTGCAAGATTACTACATCATCATCATCATCCTCCTCAAGCAGCCATGGGCTACGGAGGTCCAACCAGACCGCGCAGTTTAATTCTCCGAGCATATCTGTCCTGAGCTACATCTGCTGCATCTGGCCACTGTACACCAATTCTAACAAGGTCCTGTTTGACATTGTCTGCCCACCGCATCCTAGGTCTCCCCCTCCTTCTGAGGCCTCCAGGCACACTGTTCATAACCCTATTCGCCAATCTATAATTATCCATACGGGCAACATGGCCAAACTAGCGGAGTCTCTCTCTGCACAATATGCTGCTTAAAGGAGGTTGCAGACTCCTTTGCCTAACCTCATCATTAGTTACAAAGTTAAACCACCTAATACCGAAGATACTGCGTAAGCATCTAGAATCAAAAGCATCTAGTTTCCTGTTATCTTGCTTACACAGCGTCCAAGTTTCACTACCATAACTAACCCTAGAAAGAACCAAACTATTATACAGTCTAATTTTAGTCTTTAGGTGTATACGCCTATTTCTCCACAATCTCCATAGATTCTTAAAAGTCCCGGCAGCAATACCTATTCGCCTGTTAATCTCATTCCGCACATCACCATTATCAGTTACATAGCTCCCAAGATAATTAAACTGTGACACCTGCTCAAGACTGCAACCATTCAGATTAACTGAATCACAACCTGCCTGACCAATTTTCATCACTTTAGTTTTCTCTCTGTTTATAACCAAACCTACTGTACTACCAGTCTCATCAACAGTTCGAATGAAAGAGTTCATCTCATCAACATCATTTGCCAAAAGGGCTAAATCATCAGCATAATCTAAATCAGAGATTTTCGTATCTCCAGCCCATTTAAGGCCAAAAGCTTTCCCTTGAACTGAATTTCGCATAACATAATCAACAACCAAACTAAAGAGAAAAGGAGACAAAATGCACCCTTGTCGAACACCAGAAGTAATGCTAAACCAATTGCTACAAGCCTTACCAACTCTCACACACGACTCAGTGTTATTATAGAGAGCTTTCATTATGTTAACTAACTTGTCTGGTATACCATATGATCTCACAATCAACCACAAATTATGACGATCAACAGAGTCGAAAGCCTTTTTGAAATCAACAAAGCTAGCAACCAAAGGTTTCTGAAACTCTAAACATTTCTCAAGAATCTGCCTAAGTGAAAATATCTGATCTACACATCCCCTACCATTTCTGAATCCACATTGCTCATCACGCAATTGCCTGTCAACCAGATTCTTAATTCTATTAAGCACAATCATGGAAAGAACTTTACCTGGAACGGAGAGTAGGCTGACACCCCTATAGTTATCACAAGAACTGTGATCATCTTTTTTGAAAATAGGGATAATAATAGCTCTGGTAAAATCTTTAGGAACCATGCCTTTATCATAAAAGTTATTCAAAATTTCAGTCATCCGAATGGTACCAGAAACATTCCCAGCTCTAAGCATTTCCGTAATAATTTCATCCTCCCCTGGGGATTTATGAAGTTTAAGTTTAGAAATAGTCAAACTAACTTCAGATTGTGTTATAGGGCCAACATTAAAGCCAACAATGCATCTATCATCATTGCAAACAATGGGAATAGAACTAACCACATTATTTAGAACATTACTGAAATGCTCAGCCCACCTAGCCATGACAGAATCCTCACCTTCTATAACCTTGCCTTGTTTATCCTTCAATCCCTGTATACCTGTTCGTTTTCTACCACACAAAACATTAACTATCTGGTACAGCTCTCTGCTGTTGTGCTGTCTAACTGCTTCCTTAGCTTTGTCAGCAAGGCCATCAAGCCAAAAATTCTTATCGGTAGCTAACTGATTCTTTACACCTTTATTAAGTTCTTTGTAATGCTTTCTATTAGGACTAGTAGGGTACTGATTGAGGACATTTCTGCAGTTCCTTCTTTCTGAAATAAGCTCAAGTGCCTTATCACTTAAATAATTCTGCCTCCTCTGCTCCTTTTTCCCTAAAAGAGTACTGTTAGTTTCCAAAAAAGCCTGTTTAAAATGGCCCCATTCTTCCTCAACTTCAGTATTAAGCAAACCATGACTGTAATAATGACTAAGTAACCTATCATGGTAAGCTTTAGCTATAACTGGGTATTTCAGAGCTTCAGTATTAAAGGTAAATTTTTTAACCCTAGCACAACACTTTTTAAGTTTAAGTTGCAAGACACTTTTAACAAGGTAATGGTCAGATCCAATTTCAGCTCCCCTATATGCGCTGGTATTTCTAACAGAACTAGCCCATTTGCTGTTAATTAATATATAATCAATCATATTCTTATGCAGCCCATCAGGTGAAACCCATGTGTATTTATGTATGTCGCGTTGTTTGTAATATGTGTTAGTTATTCTGAAACCATTTAGTTTACTTACCTGTAGGAGACGTTGCCCATTGCCATTGCAGCTACCAATACCAAAAGGGCCTATTACTCCTCCCCAAAGGTCAGAATCGGTGCCAACTTTGGCATTAAAGTCACCAAGAACAAGGGTAATATCTCCTTTCTTGACAGAATTCAAAATATCCTGAAGTTGTCTGTAAAACCTATCCTTCTCATCCTCATCAGAATCCTCAGTGGGGGCATAACAGCAGATAACATTCAAGTCTTTAATGCTTGTCTGAAATTTTGCTGTAAGAAACCTTTCATTAATGCACTCATATCCTAGAAGAGCATCACTAGCATGTCTGCTGAGCAGCAGACCCACGCCTTGGTGATGCTTTCCATCCTCCCTCCCTGTAAAGAGAAATTTAAAGTTATTTTTAAGTATCTCACCTTTACCTGTCCATTTGGTTTCTTGCAAGCCTAGAATATCTAGGTTATAGCGCTGGAATTCCTGCATGAGGACATCAAGAGAATAATCTCTATATAATGTCCTCACGTTCCACGTTCCTGCAGAGAGAAAATGATTAGTAGGATTTTTAAAGAAATTAGGTTTATTGAGATT
Organism: Ryuthela nishihirai; assembly: GCA_038380435.1. Classification (NCBI taxonomy): domain Eukaryota; kingdom Metazoa; phylum Arthropoda; class Arachnida; order Araneae; family Heptathelidae; genus Ryuthela; species Ryuthela nishihirai. The sequence goes on from JAWZYU010000021.1 coordinate 50,964,129, forward strand.
GGTAGGGCCAACAATATCAAACAGCCCCCTGATCGCAGGCATGGGGCAAAGACCTGTTCCTCCTCCACTAAAGGCTGAAGTCACCGATGCTGGTAGGAACTTCAGGCACCACCTTTTCAAGTGGACTTTTTCAAGAACCATATGGCCTGCCTGAGACACATTACTCCAGTTTAGGCTTGACGATGCCCAACTAGCAAAGTAAGGTTCAGGTACCTGCGATGGCCTCTGATTAGGATTATCCACCAGCTGATATAAGGTATCCCATGCCTCTGTTCACTTAGAGCTGGCAACCCAGAAGCAAACAGAAAACACAGCGGCAGACTCTCCCTCAACAGAGGCCCACCAGTGCAGAAAGTCCAGGATCCATAATCAAGCTCAAATCCATAAACAAGTCCAGTCTAGTAGGTATAAATGGTCAGCACCAGGACCCTGTGAAGTTGACCACTCCTCAGCAGGGTTGAAAAAAAAGAAAAAAGTGGCCATAGATGACCAGATCAGTAAGCCATACTGAACTGGCAGCCCTCCCCTTCCAAAAGAGAATATCTCTTTTGAAAGGTACTAACGGCCTGCACCACGAGAAGGCAAGAGAGAAATATTGACTTGTACAAAACAAACAGGAAGATAGAGAATACAGTTCAACTTTTTGAAGAAAGAGTTGAAAATCCTCTGTCCGTACTACAGTATTTCTCTTCAAAGTCAGAAGAACATGAAGTTCAAAGGAATTGAGCTCCAAAAAAATGAAAGACACAGTCTTGCAATAAGTTCATCTGCTTTCTATAGAAATCTGAAAGCTTTTGGAAAGCGTCTGCTTGAAGGAGATGATGCTGATTTGCCTGAATGTGCTAAGATTTTAGATTCCAGGTATTGGCCAGAAAATCCTGGGAAGCATCTGACATTTGGTGAAGCTGAAATTTAAAAGTTAGCACACAAATTTCGCTTAAATAAAAAAGAAGCAGTTCGTGGTTTCCGTGAATATCTTCAAGAAAATAAAGTGCCGGACATACTATTTCCTCTAAAGCACACTTTGGGCAGAATTGCAATATCTTCCAGTGAATGTGAAAAGGGTTTCTCTCAGATGAATCTTATTGTAACTTCCTCTAGGTCATCTGTTTGTACGGACAACTTCTGCACTGATGTTCATCATGGTAGTAGGACCTCCTCTCACTCAGTTCAACCTTAGCAAATATGTGGACTCATGGCTGCTTCGAGGTCGTCGTTGTTGGGTTTACCTCTGAGCGGTACTTTTTTGCACACCATGGGCTAAATGGCCAGGTCACAAAGACCCCGAAGGCTCAGAGAAGGTTGGGAGAGGGGACCCACTGGAACAGCTGTTGGGAGTCAGATGGTAGCCTCCCGTCAAGGCCATCCAGCGTGTTCTTTAACGTGCACACGTTCTCTCCCACACATGAGGCCACAGCTTAATGTCCCTTTCGACAGACAGCGGCCTTTCCAAGCCCATCGGTATCCCCAACTGACCATGGGCAGGGCGGGGAATTTTGCGGAGATTAATCTCATCCGAGGTCGGCATTCTGCAGTTGATACCAATAGCAAGGAGCTATCTAGGGACGACGACGGTATATTGGACGATATGTTAAAAGTGTGGAAGTTGCTTTAATAACATCTTCGTGGTAAGTACCGACCTTTTTTTCCAGAAAAAAAGCACTGACTATAATTTTATCCATCTATACAAGGGGTATGTGAAGCATAAAGGGTTGAGAACTACTGCTATAGAGCATATTTGTGATGAGGTAGTAAGGGACTCTTCGCAGCAACACTTTGCTTCTGTCCAATTTGCAGTAATTGCATGACACAATCAATCCAGCATCCTGTAAATTCCATGCCTCGACGAATTCCAGCTGTTCTGAAGGACAAAGGAAGTGCAACATGCTCCTAGGTAGGTGTAGCTAAAAAAACGCATCTTGAGAGAGTGTTCAACGTGTTTTTTGTCTTCTTTCCGGTTACTAGTATTTTCAAAGAGGAAGGTCTTAGATCCGGCCCTGATCAAATCGTTTTCATGTGCGCATGTTTAGTGTTTCAGAAAATATATACAAAGAAGGAAGTTTGTTCGCTTATGCACTCAGCCATTTAAGCCTTGGACTCTCCCAACCAATACTATTCTTATCAATTATTAATCCTACTCTTCACTACCTACCTGCAGCTTAGGCCGATATGGTAATGAGAGTGGTTTAAGAGCCAGAAGCACCAAACTTTGCATGAACTTTACTGTCACCATGAGGAGTATAGGCGATGTGCGAACTTACTGGAATTGAAAATCACATCAACACTTGAATATTCCTGTAAGGAATAATGGAAACCCTTGCAGACTCATTCAGTCACAGTTTTTGGATAAGAATTATTTGCATTTGAAGATATTAGAGGCAATTTAGCATATTAATCTTCTTGAGAAATGAAACAAGAAGAGAGAAGAAGATGGGCTTCACAATTTTCTTTGAAGGTTCCAAAATATTTTTTAGATTAAAATCTATTATATTTTCTAAGTTTGTTGAGGTATTCTTCCCTTTCATCATTAAATTGATTACATTCAAAGATAATTAATAATTCAATGAATTCAAAGAGAATGAGAAAGTATTTGCAGCAATAAGGTAGTGCGCAGTATACTGTAGTTTAAATCTTAATGTTCAGTTGAGATTTGAATCTGGGAATGCATATTACCAGCATGGTGTGCTACAGAGTCAATCCCCACCCATTCACAGTAAAAGATACTTTCATAGTCATGCATATTATAATGACCCCCCCCCCCCTCATCATTTGAGGGCTTGCATAACATTTTCTAAGGAAGTCCTGAAAATCAGAGACTGGACAAATGTCCACAGAACTTAATATAAGTGAGGATAGCATGAGGGCTACACAATCACAAAAAGATCTTTATAGATACTCCAGTGCTTTCTTGAAGCCAGGATATCCACTTCCATCTATCCATTCCATCAGAACTTAATTTTTATTCCACCTTTTCATATCTTTAGGTTGGGTTGTTTTACCTCTGAGCGGCACTTTTTTGCACACCATGGGCTAAATGGCCAGGTCACATGGACCCCGAAGGCTCAGAGAAGGTTGGGGGAGGGGACCCACTGGAACAGCTGTTGGGAGACAGATGGTAGCCTCCCGTCAAGGCCATCCAGCGTGTTCTTTAACGTGCACAGGGTATGGCTCTCCCGCACACGGGGCCACGGCTTAACGTCCCATCCGACGGACGACGGCCTTTCCAAGCCCATCGGTGTCCCCTACTGACCGTGGGCAGGGCGGGGAATTTTGCGGAGATAAATCTCAACGCTGACCCAGCTGGGACTCGAACCTGGGAACTACAGATTACGAGCCTGGCGCGCTACCGACTGAGCCACCCCCGCCCCATTTCATATCTTTAGAATTTGCAAAATTTATAGAACATAAACTTTTAAAAATAGATTTTTAATACGTTTCAGATAAATTCTTATGATAGGCAGTGCTGCTGCTGAATTGCAGTTCAACAGTTTTAAAAGTGAATCAATCCTGCTGAGAAAAATGATTTAAAGAGATATTCCTCATTTTCATTTCACAAAACATTTTCAAGTTTAAAGCTAGTTAATAATTAACAATTTTGATAATTAGCAACTGACATCACAGAGAATTTTGTTCCCCCAGCACCTATCATTAGTCCTAACTGAGGTGACCATTTATTGCATACTGTTCCTTAATAATTGCTTTGAGAATTTAATAATCTAAAAATATGGGAGTCATATTTTTAGTTAGTTTTAGTAGGGAGTTTTTCCTGGAGAGTCAGAGTGTTTTTTTTTTGGAAAGTTGTTATTTCAACTGCAATATTGGATATAGTTAGATGTGGCTGTCCAAGATAAAATTAGTTATACTCTGGTATCATCAGTGGTGATAATGAATATGTGACAGAGCATCTATAAGTTTTTCAGGCAATAATGAATAAGAATTTCATAACATTGGTCAAACTAGATTGTCAAGGGACCTGGTGCAAAAATATATTTGAGTGTGCCCTATGTAGTATAAAATTCATTATTATGATGTACCAAATGATGCAATTAATGTAGGGTGAGCAGATAACCATTTTTAAGGCAGTCCCCGGATAAAAAGTTGTCCCGAACAAAAAAAATTTCTTTGAAATTTGTTTTTAGATATTTTTTTTTTATATTAAATTAATTGTACAGCATGCTCATATCTTTTACTAACAGAATTGTAGTGGCTAGGGTGACCAGATATCCCAGTTTCCTTGGTATGTTTGATCAATCCTGGTCATCCTAAATTAATATTGGTATTATTAAACTGATTAATTAACTGGTATTATTAAAATGATTTTCTTATTACCACTAACAATTGAATTCATGGCTCTTAGAATATATAATTTAAATGTATAAAAAATTTAAATAAATACCCCCTCAAGCAGCTGCTTACCATAGAGGTCTCACAGGAGCCTGTCAGTTTATACACCATAGTAGGTCTGAGAGGTAGCAGGACCTCAGCAGAAAATCAACACAAACATCCATGCCCTACCCAGATTCCTTTGATCAGGTGCACTAATCACTTGGCCATGGGACGGCTTTAAATGTATGAAATTGTGAAAAAATATCTTTAATATTCCAACCTCTGACTGGGGTCATCATTTGAGGAGGATGCAACTCTGTTGGAACATCTTTTTTTTTTCTATTCCTGTTTGAAAAGAAAGTTCTAATAGTGCTGCAACCTCCTCAAATGATGTCAGTCAGGGGTCAAAATATTAGTATCTTTTTTTACAAGTTAATTGCCTACCTTAAGTTCATCATACATTTATTAGAATTCAAATTTTCTTGCTAAATATACTACCTATATGTTGGGTGTAAAGGATTTAGTTCTAAGATTTATTAACTATTGTTGATGCCAATCACAAGTTTACATTGATATTATTTATGTGGCATAAAGGGATTGAAGGATAAACAAGGTAAGGTTATAGAAGGTGAGGATTCTGTCATGGCTAGGTGGGCTGAGCATTTCAGTGATGTTCTGAACAATGTAGTTAGTTCTATTCCCATTGTTTGTAATGATAATAGATGCATTACTGGCTTTAATGCTGGCCCTATAACACAGTCTGAAAGTCATTTTGGCTACATAAATCCCCAGGGATAGATGAAATTACTACAGAAATGCTTAGACCTGGGAATGTTTTGGTTACCACTTGGATGACTGAAATTTTAAATATCTTTTATGATAAAGGCATGGTTCCTAAGCATTTTACCAGAGCTATTATTATCCCTATTTTTATAAAAGGCGATCACGGTTCTTGTGATAACTAGAGGGGTATCAGCCTACTCTCTGTTCCAGGGAAAATTCTTTGCATGATGAGCAATGTGGTTTGAGAAGTTGAAGGGGAAATGTAGATCAGATATTTTTATTTAGGCAAATTCCTGAGAAATGTTTAGAGTTTCAGAAACCTTTGGTTGCTAGCTTTGTTGATTTCAAAAAGGCTTTCGACTCTGTTGATCGTCATAATTTGTGGTTGATTGTGAGATCATATGGTATACCCGACAAGTTAGTTAACATAATGAAAACTCTCTATAATAACACTGAGTTGTATGCGAGAGTTGGTAAGGCTTGTAGCAATTGGTTTAGCATTATTTCTGGTGTTCAACAAGGGTGCATTTTGTCTCCTTTTCTCTTTAGCTTGGTTATTTAATATGTTATGCGAAATTCACTTCAAGGGAAAGATGGACTGCACATTCTTAAATGGACTGGAGATACGAAAATTTCTGATTTAGATTATGCTGATGATTTAACCCTTTTGGCAAATGATGTTGATGAGATGAACTCTTTCATTCGAGCTGTTGATGAGACTGGTAGTAGAGTAGGTTTGGTTATACACAGAAAGAAAACTAAAGTGATGAAAATTGGTCAGGCAGGCTGTGATTCAGTTAATCTGAATGGTTGCAGTCTTGAGCAGGTGTCACAGTTTAATTATCTTGGGAGCTACATAACAGATAATGGTGATGTGCGGCATGAGATAAACAGACGAATAGGGATTGCTGCCGGGACTTTTAAGAATCTATGGAGAGTGTGGAGAAATAGGCGTATACACCTAAAGACTAAAATTAAATTGTATAATAGTTTGGTTCTTTCTAGGGTTAGTTATGGTACTGAAACTTGGACACTTTGTAAACAAGATAACAGGAAACTAGATGCTTTTGATTCCAGATGCTTACGCAGTATCTTGGGCATTGGTGGTTCAACTTTGTAACTAATGATGAGGTTAGGCAAAGGAGTTTGCAACCTCCTTTAAGCAGCACATTGTGCAGAGAGAGACTCCGTTGGTTTGGCCATGTTGCCCGTATGAATAATTATAGATTGGCGAATAGGGTTATGAACAGTGTGCCTAAAGGCCTCAGAAGGAGGGGGAGTGGGGTGTTTTACCTCTGAGCGGCACTTTTTTGCACACCATGGGCTAAATGGCCAGGTCACAAGGTCCCCGAAGGCTCAGAGAAGGTTGGGGGAGGGGACCCACTGGAACAGCTGTTGGGAGACAGATGGTAGCCTCCCGTCAAGGCCATCCAGCGTGTTCTTTAACGTGCACAGGGTATGGCTCTCCCGCACACGGAGCCACGGCTTAACGTCCCATCCGACGGACGGCGGCCTTTCCAAGCCCATCGGTGTCCCCCACTGACCGTGGGCAGGGCGGGGAATTTTGCGGAGATAAATCTCAACACTGACCCAGCTGGGACTCGAACCTGGGAACTGCAGATTACGAGCCTGGCGCGCTACCGACTGAGCCACCCCCGCCCCAAGGAGGGGGAGACCTAGGATGCGGTGGGCTGACAATGTCAAACAGGACCTTGTTAGAATTGGTGTGCAGTGGCCAGATGCAGTAGATGTAGCTCAGGATAGACTTGCTTGGAGAATTAAATTGCACAGTTTGGTTGGATCTCTGTAGCCCATGGCTCCTTGATGATGATGATGAACTGAAATTGGAAATAAATATGTATACATAAAATCTTCAATGTGAGTTTTATTCATAACAAGGATTTTTTGGAACCAATTCTTTTTTTTCTTCTCTAAATTGTTGGTTTCAATTTGCATGGCGATTTTTTGGAACCTATCAACTGTGTAAATTAAGCAATGGATGTATCATCTATAAGTAATAACATTTAATTTTCTCTGAAAACAAATAAGCATCATATTTGCATACCAATTACAAAACCGAATAAAAACATGATAAAATCATCCTGTTAATAATTTAATTGGAACGTTTTTGTTCTTTAACATGTATATGATCAAAAAATTGTGGCCTTTCCAAGCCCTGCAGTTAGAGCAGGGGTTAGTGTAGAAAACCCCAATACATGTACAGTAAGTACTCGAACATAGGAACATTAGATTATTTCCTTGGTATGCTACCAATTCAGCCAATCCTTGCATCCCCTGAATAGTTATAAGTGGGCTTGTCATTTTACCTCTGAACTGCACTTTTATTCATTTAACACTTACAGTGTTGGTTTCTTTTTCTCAAAAAATGCAACACAACTTCTGAGCCTCATTATGAAACAATTAATGAATGAAATAGTTTACATCACATACTAAAAGAAAAAGCACTTAATTCTGAACAACAACAACAACAACAAAAAAAATAAGAGGAAAAAAAAATAGGTAAGCATAAAAAAAAGTTGCAAGTTTATTTGTAACGTTTTTTGAAAACTATTTAATCAGTTTCCAACACTTAAAGAGATAAGGGGCTTAATGGCCAGCTCATAAATGACTTCAAGAGCTCAGATATGGGTAGAGGATCCTTTGGGGAACTGTTAAGATAAAAGATATAAATTTCCACAGTGTTCTTTAATGTGCATGGCACATGACTCTTGCACACACAAAAGAAGCCCTTGACAAGATACCATCAAATGGATGTTTTTTTAAGCCAATTTGGATCCTCCTTTTCAAAAAAGGCAGAGGAATAGAGCATAGGGAATCTCAACACAGACGAGACTCAAATTTGGTAGCATCAATTTATGAGTTATTAATTCAGCCAATCCCAACCCTAAAAGGTTATGAAGGAATTATATTTACAGTTACCCCAGCATGGACTAATGATAAAATATTTGACTCATCAGAAACCTATCAAATGCAAAATTCCAACCATCAATAAGCTATTACCATTAAACAGTTAGGCTTTGTTGATTTACCACTGAGTGGCACTTTTTTGCACACCATGGGTTAAATGGCCAGGTCACAAGGACCCCGAATGCTCAGAGGTTTGGTGGATAGGACCCACTGGAACAGATGTTGAGAGACAGATGGTAGCCTTCCATCAAAGCCATCCAGAATGTTCTTTAACATGCACAGGTATGGCTCTCTCCCACACAAGGGGCTCAGCTTAACGTCCCATCCAACAGACAACAGTCTTTCCAAGCCCATCTACTGATTGTAGGCAGGGCTGGGAGTTTTACAGAGATAAATCTCAATGCTGACCCAGCTGGGACTTGAACCTGAGAACTGCAGATTACAAGTCATTAAACAGTAGCTTGAAAATATAAGCAGAAATGACTGATTTAAGATAGATAAATTTACAAAGGTAATTATATATTGGGTTGTTTAATATTAGTCTAGAAGTATCACAGCTGTATAATAAATTAAGAGTCCCAAGATTGGTAAAAAAAACATCATTCTGTTAGTGACTAAGTTCTGTTTTTCACTTAGCATTACATCTGCTGTATATCAGATATAACTTGAAGGAAAGTAATTAAAATGATATTCTCCCTCTAAACAAAAACAATTTGCCCAGAAACTTGATTATGAAAATCAACAAAATTAACAACTAAGCCAAACTCTGTCACAAGCAATTAACTGGGCCAATGTGATGTTAAAGTGAAGAGTTACTATTTTTAGGCACTTCAAAATTACAATAAAAAAACTTGGTTTAACCCAAGAGCAGACATAATATTTTTGAGCAAATCAGCCAGCACATTTGGTCTTCTAGCAGTCTCTGACGGAAAATAACACTCTCTAAAAAATTCCACTCTAAACAATCATTTTTGATATTTTTTTGCACTTCTGTATTTTTTTTCTTGAAAGAATGCACATATGCTTTACATATTTTGGCAAAAGTGTAAAAAAAAATATGAAATTAACACTTTTCTGCCTTTTTGGTTTTAAACATAGATGATAATCACAGCGTTACCTGCTGCTCTTTTGGCATTGATAATCAATAAATATTTTGCAGAAAAATTTCCGTATGTTGGCGAATTTTTTTTCTGAAAAATATTTATTGCTTTTTGGTTTTACACATTTACATGCATTTGAAATAATTACCCCCCCTCAAGCAGCTGCTTGCCACAGAGGTCTCACAGGAGCCTATCAGTTTAATATGCCATAGTAGAAGATGTCACCATCTTCTACTATGGCATATTAAACTGATAGGCATATTAAACTGACAGGCTCAGCAGAAAAACAACACAGTTATGCCTTACCCGAGGTTCAAACCCAGGTACCTTTCATCAGTTGCCAAGCATGCTAACCACTTGTATAGCTCTTAAATCTATACTCTACCAAAACATACCTTAATGTTTATCTGCAAAAACTATTTCCAGTGAAATAAAAGTAAAGCCAATGCCAATGATATTTCTACAGCTCACAACAAAATGCTTTAGAAAAAAATATGGTAATACTGTTAATCTACCAACTCATGGGTGCTTGGCTACTGATCCATCAAGCCTGGGTTCAAGCCTTGCATAAGGCATGGATGTACTTTTTCTGTGTTGTATTATAATGAGGAGGGTTCCTTTGAGATCTCTGTGGCAAGCAGCTGCTTGAAAGAGAATTTACATATTTTTAATAGGGTTAACAGTAAAAAGAAATTTTTAATTAGAACAGAGAAATACACACACAAAAAAAACTTTCAACAATGTACATCTTTTTTTTTTATTTAAAAAAATAAAGCAGAGAAATAGTCAAAATAACTGACAGTGAAGACAACTAAGAAAACAAGTAATTTGCATCAAAGAACAAAAGATCTATTACTTACTTAAATACTTCAAATTATTTTTAAGTTCTATGTTCTTTTTTTCATTTATAAGCAAAGAAACAATATAAATTCTGAATTAGCTTTCAGTGGCATCTATGGTGTGATGCAAAATGGCTACTTGATCATCAGTACATATTACCAAATCTTTTCTGTAAATATTTGAAGCTACCTGAAATATGTTAATATCTTTGCAGAGAAAGTTTAGTGTTTTTAGTCTGCATACAAATCCTCAATTATAAGTGAGTGAAGATAACATATGGCACAAGAGTTTAGTATTTATGGCCCTAATATATAGCTTTTAATAAATAGCTTTTTTTCTAGCCAGGTGGACATTTTACTTCTTCACATCTAGTAAGATTATAGTCAAAAACTGAATTATCAACTTAAGAAACAATATGTCATGTGTAAAGATTTATATCCAGTTTCTGCCTTTCTTTAAAGCTGATCAAATGGCATGAATAGGAGGAAGCAGCTTGAAAAAAATAGTTACAGATAGTGATGTGTTAATATATGCTGAACTAATTAAAATATTAGTTAAAAATGATAACCCTATGGAATCAACACTAGATCAACTTTCAAAAATGCATCCAAATGCTGAAATGGTTTTTATAAGGTCTCTCAATGTTTGAAAGATGGGATTTTTTAAGCCTCAAAGTAACAAAATATACAATTTTATAATGCTATAATTTTGTTCTTACTCATTATAATTTCTTCTTATTTATTGACCTGAGAAGTTAATCTAAATTTTAGTTGCCACTATAGAAGTATCAGACACCAGAGATGAGTTCGGCTCAGGCTCAAAATAGCAGATTTTGGACTAGGGCTGAAATTAATTTAAAATTTAAATATTTCTTGTAATTGTGAAAAAAAAGGATAAAATATTTTTGATTATAATTTTAACTTTTCAATCAGTATATATTTTGCATATATATGTCAGATTTTTTACAAATTTTTTTATGTATATATATATGGTAGCCGTCCCGTGGCCGAGTGGTTAGCGCGCTTGGCTACTGATCTACGGGACCTGGGTTCGAGCCCCGGGTAAGGCATGGATGTTCGTGTCGTTTTCTGCTGAGGTCCTGCCATCCTCTCAGACCTTCTACTCTAGCATATAAACTGACAGGCTCCTGTCAGACCTCTGTGGCAAGCAGCTGCTTGAGGGGGTATTTATTTTTATTATTATTTATATATGTCAAAGAATTTTTTTCCTCAAATCAAGCTTAGGCTCAACAATTGTCAAAATGGTTCAGGCTCAATAACTTTGCACTCTGGTGGGCATAGATGAAGGAACATTTTTCTATTTAAACACTCTCCTTTTGCCAATTCTAGTCATGAAAAATATCAGCAGACTCCATTTAGGCACCAACTCTTACATGTGCCTATTATCTAATAGACAAGTTTTATAATAACCACAACTACAAATCAGAAAGTTAAGTATTAAGTTTATAAATGATGATGCTAAATATCCTTTTCACTTCTGCAAGTATCTATTTGGTAATAGCATTTTGTAAAGCGACTTCTAGATTTGTGGTCATTTTCAAGTGTACATATTTTACAATATAGTGTAACACTTTAACAATGTTCATTGGCAATTGTACTATACAATAATAGTTTCAAAACAGTCTACACATAAATGACAGAGTTCCTTTTGGAAGTAAATAATAACTAAATCTTAACTGAGAAAGATGATCCACAAGAACAACCATAGTCTGCTTTAGGGTTGTCAATAACTCTAAATGATGAACGAATAAGTTCTTTATGGTAATCAATGGTTGCACCCTTTAAGAACTCGAGTGATGTTTCATCAGTAACAACTTTAACACCATCACTCTCAAAAACCTTATCTTCGGCTTCATTTATATTTGTGTCCAGAGCAAAGTTATATTGGAAGCCAGAGCATCCTCCACCTTCGACCGTCACTCGCAAAAAACTATCATCAGAAGCAACATTTTTTAACTGTTTAACACAATCTTCCGATATATGTAATACAGAGTCTTTGGTTTTCAATTCATTTTCATTTATTTCCTTTGTTGATGGGCTCCGAGAGCTCATTCTATATTGCATAAGATTAGATCTGTTTAACTTTGCATTTGCACAATTAACAGTAGCGAGACTTCGGCAGCGAAACCTTAGAGCAGAAAGCATTTTGCTCGTTAAAATATTTTCAGATTCGTAGGTACTTAAAATCAACAATCCAGTTATGCTGCACTAACTGCGCAAGCTTATTTTCCAACGAAAATCATATGCCACACATAAACATACTTTAATAAAAGACTTTATATACGTTTATGCTACTAATTAGTATAAAAGTTTTGCATACGTTACTTATTTTTCAATACCTTGCAAAGCTGATCGTATGTTTTTTCACAATAGACACACAGAAAAAATTACTACCACTAGTACTTCGGTGTCGGTTATGACGTCATCCGTAAAGTGCACACACAATTCCGGTTCTTTAGCATTTTTGACGGAACTAACAGATGGCGCAAACGTAGTGATACGTCATCCAAGCGTTACAACGGGGCAAAGATGTCGGACCAAACTCCGAGTAAGAATGATATTACAGCAGTATTTAAGCGTTTGAGAGGAATTCCTTCAAATAAAGTAAGTATCTAAAATATAAAGAAAGTTTTAAGTGTTTCTAAAATTCAGTTGTTTAAATTTAATGTATTCTTTTGGTGGTTGTGTTATCGACAAATTCAGTGGTAATCAAAAATCTTAAATATCGTGATTAATTTCTTAATTTTTGCAGTAAACAGATGGCTGTAAAATTCTGGAGCAAACACTTGATAGATAATCTCTTAACGTTAAGAATTTGTGCATTAATGCAAACGCAGTTTGTAACGTAAAATTCTGTCATATTAGGCTTATCATGCTTATCAACTTTTGATCTAATTTGCTGGAAAAAAGAGGGGGGGGGGAGAAGCACAGCTTTGGAATAAAATATAAAGATCTGTAATATCATGTTTATGTATCTAAATTGCATATAGCATAAAAAAGCTATAATTTTTTTTGCCCAAGTTATTACCATATTGTAAGCTGTATATTAGAATATTCATATAACTCAAAAATACTATTCTCAAGTCATATTAGTTTCAGTTATCCATCTAATTTATTAATTTCCCAATTCAGAAATAAATATGAACAATATCTTTGTTTATGTATAAAGAACTAGGGACAGCACTTGGCAGAACTTAATTTTACTGTTGGAATATTTTCCTACACTTGAAATTTGTGAGATAACTATTGTATATCTTTTATCCGTGTAGATTAAGGGAGTTCTTGAGTGAAATTTATTTGCTTAGATTATATTTACAATTTAATCATTTTATTGATAATCTGATTCAGCATATTAAATTAGATCAAGGCTGGTCAACTTCTGAAGATATGTGAGTCACACATAACAGACCTGAATGAAAAGTATATTGTTTGAATTTATTTTTATAAAGTCAAGACTGTAAATCACATAAATGGCTTATATCTATTTGTGAAAAGGTTCATTTGAATGAAGAGTCTGCAAATCTTCATTAATGCAGATTTGCAACTTAAGTTTTTGTATAGACTTGTGAACATAGTCTTGGAAAGCATGAACATAATAGTCTCGGAAATGTGTATTTTTTTTAATGCAGTCATAATTCTCCCAAGAGGATGTGGCACAGACAATTGCACTCTCCATCCACAAATCTGTTGTTGGGCATTCATGAAAGAAGGGAACTCTCACTTCATAATTATGTTTTTTGAAATATTTTCTTGCATAAATTATTTACTTAGGTAATTTTACTTTCAACTTTGGTTGATTATAACCATTAAAGAACAAGAAATTCAGTTTGATTAGCACTAAGGTAGAATACCCATAAAATGAATAAAAATTGACATTTTCTTTTGATTTTTCAATGAAATCAATCAAAATTATCCTGAAAATTAACACTTTTGAGAAATAATTTTATTTATTGCAGCAATTTGTTTATCCAGATCAATTTCTTACTGTTTTGTCAAAAGACTTATATTTTTATGCATTCTCCTATATTGATAAGAAAGTT